>CM053026.1:161778188-162521440 GCA_028564925.1 Lithobates sylvaticus | reverse complement strand
GAGGATGTCGTCTATGCTCATCAGAGACCCCAATTGATACTGTGGGCAAGATGTATAGACGACATCCTCCTCCTTTGGGATGGTAGCCGACCCGATCTGGACCTCTTTATGGAGTCATCTATTCCTGTCGACAGCTGCCATTATGGCCCGTGGCTTAGATCTGTCGCTAACAGCCAGTATATTCGGCTGAAATGCAATTACACAAATAGGGTGGAATTCTTGGAGATTCTAAAGAGGAGATTTGAGGAGAAAGGCTATCCCAGTGACTCCTTAAAAAAATACCCTTGAGGAGGTTATACTCAAGGAGAGGGGGGATCTACTTAGGGAAAAGCTCCCACAGGGGGATAGAGTGCCCACAGTTCCTTTCATTAATACTTATTCTGTGCAACATATGAACATAAAAAAGTTAATAAAGAAACATTGGCACATTTTGGGTAATGATCAGGTATTAAACACCATTATGCCTAATAAGGCTCAAGTTATCTATAGGGGGGCCCCCTCACTTAGGGATAGAGTGGCCCCTAACATTTTAAATCCTCCGTCAATAAAAAGAGGTTTCTTTCAGAACCTCACAGGTTTTTACCAGTGCAGGAGATGTTGTGTGTGCTACCTGAGTGGATGCACACATAGAATAACCCAAGTGTTTACTTCAACTAGCACTTCTATAGAATTTGAAATAAAACCTTTTATTACATGGTTGACTGAGGCTTTAATATGTGGGGAGGACTAAGCGCCCCGTCCAGGTCAGATTGAACGAACATATTACAGATATCAAAAATCGTTTTCCGAAACATTCGATCTCTAAACATTACCTGTTGGCCCACAATAAGGATCCCTCAAAGACAATATATTTGGGAATAGATAAATACCGCCCCCATTGGAAAGGTAGTTCTCTAGTGAGAGAAATATCCAGATCAGAAATGTCTTGGATACACAGCAGAGAGTTATGTTCCATTTGGGCTGAATGTGGATGTAGACGTAAATGCATTTATTGATGATTCCTAACTTTTGTCTTTGTGGAGTAACCAAAATTGTCACGATGTGAACTTGATTTGAGTCTTTGGTGGCAATACCTTTAGAGAGGGGATTCAACCATACCTCCCTATATGCCAAGAGGGGGGGGTCCTTTGTTTTTCTAGGTCACCTTCTAGTGTAACAATCAAGGCTTATATGTTGTACTTTGGTTGGTTATGTTGGATAATGATTTGGGGGGTTGGCACTATCAATTTAGGTGTATTGTGCACATTCTTCCTTTTTAGATGGACTGATTGGTTTTCTTTGTTGATAACCAGACCAGGAACTCTAGAAGGGTCCCCTTTTAAAAAGAAAATAATCATCTATTAAACTTTATAGTTGGGCCCTTATATTGTGTACCTTATGTTTATACAATAGAGTTATATAATATTAGGGGTTAGAAAGCTGGGTTTGACCTATTGGGCCCAATGTGTGTGTATTCTGGCTTTAGAGTTTAGTGAATATAGTGTTGTGATCATTCTGGAGTTTTAAGTCATATATGACACAATACCTATTTTTACAACTGGGGGTCACTGTTGAGTCTATTTCCTTTGTCCACAAGCTTTCAGTTTGGCTTACATCCAGGAGATGATGCCCCCAAATGGGGGAATGTGGGTATTTACCATTTTTACTTTTTAGGTCTTGATAGACCAATAAGTGTTAAATGATATGCCCGTAAGCCATAAGGGTCTCTTTAAAATTTAGATATGGTAGTAATTGATAATTAGAGGAGGTAAGGATTGATCATCTGGATACGACTGCTCGGCCCCTGTTACTTCCTTCGGGTGGTGAGAATTGGTCTGATCAATTTCTTGTTTAACCTTTCCGTTTTTTATTGTTTATTTTTTATTGCTCTCATCCTCTTAAAACTATTTTTAATACTGGTGATAGTGGCGTATTGGCTACTCTGCCAGTCTTCTATATGGAGGATTAGGTTCCGCCACCTGAGACTCAGATCGAGGCGTGGTTTCCTTTGTACACTACATAACACGATGAGTTAGTGCATCCCCCGTACCCCAGGACGACGTCAGACTGTGACGAAACGTGCGTCGGGGAGAAGTGGCGTGCTGACGTTATCGCGTTGTGATTCTGAGTGGATGGGTGTTCGCGAGCCGGACAGCTTTTAACCTTCATGTTTTATTTTTCCCTTCCTGTAAGTCCAACTTTTTTGTTTTAATTAAACTCTGTGATACGATTTACTGTATGGTGAGCTCCTGTCCTTTTTTGGGTAATGCCTGTCCATGTTTATTGAATAACTGAATCTTCCTGGTCAAGTGGTGAGTGTTCCTGCCCTATCATACCAAGTATCTGTCTGTGAGCTGCTACTCCAATACCTCCTGGATAAAGGCCCTGGCTGGGTTGATAGCCGCAAGCTTATGATAGCTTGCCTTCCATTAAGCACTTCAAGATTTATGCACACTCATCTGTGTTATATGGACTAACTATATATCACGTTTTTTGTCTTTCACTTGTTTAGCGCAGCTCCGTTTAACTATTATTTATATATACGTAGTGCTGCCATCTAGTGGAAAGTTTGTATTGCTACAGGCAGAATTTTTAGTAAACATTAAACAATAAAAAGGGAAATGGCAAAATAAATTTAAAGAGAATGTATTTTGCCTCTATCCATTTAATATTTAATGTTTACTAAAAATGCTGCCTGTAGCAATATGAACTTTCCACTAGATGGTAGCACTGCGTATATATAAATACTAGTACATCCAGCTCATCTGAACTAGCTTGAAAAAGGAGCGCGCATTCCTCCCACCACCAGGGTGCACCAGCCCGGAAACATGTCGTGATCACACCTGTAAAGTCCTCCCCTCCAGTGCTGCAGTCCAGGGAGCGTTCCAAGCCTCCTCTCCAGCTCTCCACCCCCCATACCATCTTCCTGCCGGCCAGGAGAGCCCACAGAGCGGCTGAGATAGCGTACCTTCTACTGGCCAGCGCGATGGATGCCCCACAGAGCGTTTACCGATAGATGTACCCTTCCTTGTTTACCTTGATGTAAGTTACTATGTGTTTTTATTAATACACATTTTACAGTCTAACTCAGAGGTGCCTGCATTAGTTTTTTCTTGCATATCCTGGAGACCGCTTCTACTTCCCTGCTAAGGCTGGCCCTGAATCAATAGACTATTCTTAGGCCACACAGCAGCCCACTGGCCACTTGGACTTCAGTACTATAGGATCTGTTTCAGTACCAGCACCACATGTATGTTTGTTTGTACCTCTGATACAATACTATGGGGTTTCAAGCTTGCTGTATGGATAAAGTTCAGGTTTGCCTCTAGAATGGGTTTGCAACAAATCCTGTAGGTTCAGCGGCCCTGGCACAGTGTATTGAAGCTGCTGTAGGGAAAAGATAGGGGAAGCTGACAAAATGCAACAGGAGAGGTTAGGGTCAGTTGAAAAATGTTACTTTTATTTGGGAATCGCTAGCTCTTTGGGCAATTGGCCTGTTTTCTGCCTTTTTTTACTTTAAGATGATTTTTGTCTTTAATTTAATTTTATGGTTGTTTTGAAGTCAGCAGTCCCACAGCCTGTTAGCACTGGCTGTGGGACTGATCCCAGTGAAGTGGGAGTGTGTCCGTGAAGATCCGCTAAGGACATGGACTTGCTGCTGTGTAGTGCCCAGGGAAGTGGGGTGGCATGGGTTAAAGATCCCTCTGCTACAAGGAAAAGGGTTAATAAGGACAGGGGTCTGTGTGTACCTAAGATAATCCAACAGGATGCTGGGAAAAAGTACTATAGGTGACCAAGAAGGTATATGTGCCATTTTCCTTAGTGCCAGCATTGGGTGCTACTGAAATGTCCCTGGAAACCTCACAGGAGCCTGCAGCGAAGGTGCTTAAGGTTGTAACCTCTGGCAACAAAAGTAAGTACACGTCTAAGTGAAAATGTCCAAATTGGGCCTAATTAGCTATTTCCTCTCCCCGGTAGCATGTGGCTCGTTAGTGTTACAAGGTCTCAGGTGTGAATAGGGAGCAGGTGTGTTACATTTGGTGCTATCACTCTAGCTCTCTCATACTGGTCACTGGAAGTTCAACATGGCACCTCATGGCAAAGAACTCTCTGAGGATTTAAAAAAAAGAATTGTTGCTCTAAATAAAGATGGCCTAGGCTATAAGAAGATTGCCAAAACCCTAAAACTGAGCTGCAGCATGATGGCCAAGACCATACAGTGGTTTAACAGGACAGGTTTCACTCAGAACAGGCCTTGCCATGGTCAACCAAAGAAGTTGAGTGCACGTGCTCAGCGTCATATCAAGAGGTTGTTTTGGAAAAAAGATGTATGAGTGCTGCCAGCATTGCTGCAGAGGGTGAAGGGGTGGGGGGTCAGCCTGTCAGTGCTCAGACCATACGCCACACACTGCATCAAATTGGTCTGCATGGCTGTTGTTCCAGAAGGAAGCCTCTTCTAAAGATGATGTTGAAAAAAGCCCACAAACAGTTTGCTGAAGATAAGCAGACTAAGGGCATGGATTACTGAAACCATGTCCTGTGGTCTGATGAGACCAAGATAAACATATTTGGTCCAGATGGTGTCAAGCGTGTGTGGCAGCAACCAGGTGAGGAATACAAAGACAAGTGTGCCTTGCCTACAGTCAAGCATGGTGGTGGGAGTGTCATGGTCTGGGGCTGCATGAGTGCTGCCGACACTGGGGAGCTACAGTTCATTGAGGGAACCATGAATACCAACATGTACTGTGACATACTGAAGCAGAGCATGAACCCTCCCTTCGGAGACTGGGCCAAAGGGCAGTATTCCAACACTATAACGACCCCAAACACACCTCCAAGGCGACCACTGCCTTGCTAAAGAAGCTGAGGGTAAAGGTGATGGACTGGCCAAGCTTGTCTCCAGTCCTAAACCCTATTGAGCATCTGTGGGGCATCCTCAAACGGAAGGAGGAAGAGCGCAAGGTCTCTAACATCCACAAGCTCCGTGATGTTGTCATGGAGGAGTGGAAGAGGACTCCAGTGGCAACCTGTGATGCTCTGGTGAACTCCATGCCCAAGAGGGTTAAGGCAGTGCTGGAAAATAATGGTGGCCACACAAAATATTGACACTTGGGGCCCAATTTGGAAATTTTCACTTAGGGGTGTACTCACTTTTATATGTATGTATGTATGTATGTATATTTGTATATATATATATATATATATATATATATACACACACACATTATATTACCAAAAGTATTGGGATGCCTACTTTTACACACACATAAACTTTAATGGAATCCCAGTCTTAGTCTGTAGGGTTCAATACTGAGGTGGCCAACCTTTTGCAGCTATAACAGCTTCAACTCTTCTAGGAAAGGCTTAGGAGTTTGTATAAGGGAATGTTTGACCATTCTTCTAGAAGCGTATTTGTGAGGTCAGGCACTGATGTGGGATGAGAAGGCCTGGTTCTTAGTCTCCGCTCTAATTCATCCCAAAGGTGTTCTATCGGGTTGAGGTCAGGACTCTGTGCAGGCCAGTCAAGTTCCTCCACCCAAAACTCGCTCACCCATAACTTTATGGACCTTGATTTGTGCACTGGTCATTTGGTGTGTGTGTGTGTGTGGGGGGGGGGGAGGATTATGGTGTGGGGTTATTTGTCAGGTGTTGGCCTTGGCTCCTTAGTTCCAGTGAAGGGAACTCTTAAGGCATTAGCATACCAAAACATTTTGGACAATTTCATGCTCCCAACTTTGTGGGAACAGTTTGGGGGAGGCCTCTTCCTGTTCCAACATGACTGTGCACCAGTGCACAAACAATGTCTATAAAGACATGGATGAGCGATTTTGGGCAGGAGGATCTTTACTGGCCTGCACAGAGTCCTGAACTCAACTTAATAGAATACCTTTGGGATGAATTAGAGACGTTGTGCCAGGCCTTCTTGTCCACATCAGTGCCTGACCTCACAAATGCGCTTCTGGAAGAATGGTCAAACATTCCCATAGACACACTCCTAAACCTTGTGGACAGCCTTCCCAGAAGAGTTGTAGCTGCAAAGAGTGGCCAACCCAATATTGAACCCTACCTTGAATATTTAACCTTACGGACTAAGGTGTGGTAAGGATAGAGGGACTATAGCCCATATTTTTTGGTTTTGTTAAGCAATTAGACAGTTCTGGCAAGAAGTTCAGAGAATTTCTCAATTATTTACTGAACACCAGATCCCGGAAGATCCGTCTTTTTTCTTACTACAATGCTCACAAATCCCACTAGAGCGATATAAGAACTCAATGGTATGCCACCTGGTGAATGCAGCTAAAAGTTGCATCGCCACATGTTGGAAGGAGACAGGGGCACCCCGAATCTCTAAATGGTTAAATAAAGTAAGAAGAATTGGGATTATGGAGAAATTGATCCCTATGTCTAGTGAGGAAAGGGAATGTATATCGCAAATTTGGGCTCCTTGGGAGTCATTCTTACAATCAGATGAAGGGAAAAGGTTGATTGGAGAGGAATTAGAGGAATAGACTGCCTAGTAAGTGATATGAGACGTGTATCTTGGATGGCGGGTGCGACGCACTCATGATAAATATATATAATTTTATTTATTTGTGTTTTTTATTTATTTTATTTTATTTTATTTATTTATTTATTTTTTTTTTCTCTTTATTATTTATTTATTTATTTATTTATTTTTCTCTCTTCTCAATTCTATAGGCCCCTTATAGGGCACGGGGCCTTGGAGTAGAGGGATGTTGTGGGGAATTGATATTGTAATATTGTTATTTGTTTATAAAAATGGTAGGAATACATCATGTTTTGCTTTCTAAAAGAATAAGCTTTGTTCTGAAAGTGGATTTAATAAGTTGTTTTATGTAATTATTACTAATAATAATAAGCTATGTTATGTATTCGTGCAAAGAAATAAAGAATTAAAAAAAAAAAAAAACCTTACGGACTAAGACTGGGATGCCATGTGCGTGTAAAGGCAGGCATCCCAATACTTATGGTAATATATTGTGTGTATATATATATATATATATATATATATATATATATATATATATATATATATATATATATTCTTTGAACATAATTGTATACTCACAGGTTTACCATATTTACTAACATTAATTTTTCTTAAAGTGGAGGTTTAGGCAAAAACGAACTAACTCTAATCCTACTCTATGCCATATTTTAAACCTAATCTATCTAACCCTGTAAATCAAAATTTGCTGTACTTATCTACTCTGCAGCCGCTCCGGTCCCATGCTGAGCTGTCAGTGTCGGCTTCAGTGTGTAGAAGAGACAGCCGACAAGGGAAGCCCCATAGTGAGTCTATGGGTGACGTCAATTCCCAGGCATTTCCCAGCCGTTGTCATTTGTCTCCTGTACACAGCATCCGCCGCTGGGGACTGGACCAGATCGGCTGCAGAAAAGGTGCGTTTTTTGCTTTACAAGGCTTGATAGACCAGTCTGTGAATAGAATGTGGCATAGTGTAGGATTATGCCGCGTACACACGAAAGGACTTTTCAACAGCAAAGGTCCGACGGAACGAATCAGTCGAACAATTCGATCGTGTGTGGGCTCCATCTGACTTTTGCTGTCTCAAAATCCGACAGACTTTAGAAATAGAACATGTTTCAAATTTTCCTGTCGGAACTCCGCTGGACCCAGTTCCTATCAAAAAATCCGCTCGTCTGTGTGCTAGTCCGACGGACAAACAATGACGCTAGGGCAGCTATTGGCTACTGGCTACGAACTTCCTTATTTTAGTCCGGTCGTACGTCATCACGTTCGAATCCGTCAGAATTTAGTGTAATTGTGTGTGGCCAAGTCTGTTCATTCAAAAAGTTTGTCGGAACTCCGTCGAAAGTCCATCGGAAAGACCATCGGACATAGTCCGTCAAAGTCCGCTCGTGTGTACGCGGCATTAGAGTTAGCTAATTTTTGCATAAACTTCCACTTTAATGCCAGAAGAATTTAATTTGGTGTTTTTCTTTTTCAGGAGGTTTTTTTTTTTTTTTAATGGTGAGTGGACCCGATTCGACATTTGGTTTTGACCGTAGTGGCAAGAAAATTTGAAGGAGCGGGATGGAAAATGGTTTATTAAGACTGGGATTCCATTCAAGTAGCAGGTTTTGATTATATTTGAAGGACTTTTGAAAAAAATTTGTTGATTCAATGATGGCAAGAACAAATGCTCTGGTGTGTGACCAGCTTTTTGAACAGTCTTTATGCCTTTGTCTATAAGGTTCAATGCTACGAGCCGCACTAAATCTAGAGCTCAGCAACTAAAACAGATGGCAGCTTCCCTCCACTGGGACCTTTGTCCTGGGTTCACCTGTGTCTAAAGCAGCCCTGATTATACTATCCATTACTTCACCCTTTTACCTAAGAATGAGAGTGAATTCTCTGCAGTTTGGAAGATTTCAATGATCTATAGATTTTTGATGCTTCAAAACAGCACTTGGGGGGTGGTAAAACCCAATGGTTCAAGCTGCCCCCCCCCAACCACTACTACTTTAGTGGCAGCCGGGGGTGTACACATACTGAATTCAAACAAGTGCCCACTGCCCCCACCTATAACCGGTCTATGCAGCAAGGAGCACTAGAAGGGTGCAGTATGTAAAAAAAAATTAAAAAATATTTCCAAGCTCAAACTTACCAACCAGCCAGCGGCCACACACATACTGAGGCTGCAATGCTTTGCTTCATGGCAGCAGCAGCAGCATTTATACCTCCTATCGCTTTCTGTGGGCATACTGTCTGCCAAACGCAACCCATTCAGCGCATTGAACTATTCAGCACAGCATCACACCAGAACCTCTCCCAGCTACACGGATCATGCAAGGAGCCTGTGGGATGCAGTAGAACTGCCAGGAGTACATACTTTTGATGAGCATTACTCCCACTTATATCTTGTGTTTTTAATCTTGTGCAATAAATGATACCATTTTAATACTACACTTAAAGGCACCCCCTTTATGTTTTGCAGAGTTGCTGGACACACTCTAATGCCCTGTACACACGGTCGGATTTTCCGACGGATGCAACACCAGTGTCGGAAAAAATCCGATGTATTTTGTGGTCGGATTTTCCGACCGTGTGTACGGGGCATTAGGATGGCTGCCCCTTTTTTTAAATCACCCCCTTACCGTGATTCAACTTTGTTTTTACCCAATGACTGACTAATCAAATGTACATTATTACAAACTAAGGGCATTGCCTCCTGGAGCGCCAGATACCCAATTTACCTCCACAGAAATTACAATGATATGTCACCTTTAGGCTCGGTCACATATATGCAGTGTGGGAAACGCAGCGAATCCTGAGCGTTTTCCTGCACCACACTGAAATCGCGCTCTGTTAATGAGAGACCGGCCACCAGTGTCAATGTTAAGTGAATGACACCCCAAAATTGTTTGCAAAACACAGAATGAACACCCATGCGATCTGATTCTGATGGCAGCAAAAAAAAGATGCCTGCGCCTTCTTGGTGTGGTGCAGTGCTAGATGAGCCCATACAAAATAAATGGGCACAAACCGCACTGCAAACCTGCACTGCATATCTGTGAACACAGCCTTATGCAAGTCTTACAAGCAGCTCAGGAGTGATCACAATGGCCACAATATGTCTAAATGGGACCAATATTGTTGGCAGGTGTTATCTACTTAGAAATAATTACAGCAATTAATAATTCATAATAATTAAAAATAATAATACATGATAAGGAAAATTTACTTCCAAACTAAACAATTACAACATTTAGGAGATCAGCTCATTTGAAAACTGTAGATACGTTTTCTATAGAACAGAGTTCTTATTTAGTATACATGTTAAACTGTAAAATTGTGTTAACCTGCTGCTCTTTAGTATTAAAGCGTTAAAAATAACTACGACATATAATGCATGTTGCACCCTACCTGATTATGATACGTATATATGTACAGTTATTGTACATGCCATATAATAGATCTTTACATACCTGTGGACTGCGGATGTCTTCCCTGTCACCTATTGTAGCAGCAATAGACTGGATGAGCAGCTGAGAAGCACAGGGGGTGGGGCCAGGGACGCCTGTGTTTATTTACCTGTGACAGGTGAGACTGTCACTCTCTGGGGTATACACTGCCAGATGTCTCCACCACTCATCTTTTGTCATGCAGACAGACTTATTCCCACTAAAAACACCCATGAGACCTACGCTTTTTGGTCTAGTTGAACCTGTCTTTGTTGTATTTTATATCTTGAACTCTATGCAGATATAAAATACAAAGCTGATCGCAATTCTGCAATTACATAAAAAAAGCATCACAAGGCCCTGCCTGTTAAATATTGCTTTGCTCTAATCCTCCCTTTATACATTTTCTAAAAAATTCATTTCTGAATATATTTTTCATGCTTTTTTACCTCAAAGCTTCAGTGCCAATGCTCAAAACTTTATGTATGCAGCAGGTGACCACCCAGCCAACAACACCTCGATAGTGCCAGGGAGCCATGGGCATTGGCGGGATGAGGTCAGAAGCATTTTCAGGCCTCCACAGACTAGTAGAAACTTTGCTGTCACTTGACCACATAAAAAAAATAATTAAACATACAGAATGATCAGAGTGAGGCTGAAGCAACATTTGCAGATGGGGTTTTTGTGATGCCTACTTTAATGAATAATGAAATGTATTATTTTAGGTGTAAGCTGTGTACATACCTGAGCTTAGCCTGGCATCAGCCTCTTGCAGCCCTTGTACTTCTGAGAGGAAGAAGCAGAACAAGGAGCCAATCAAAGATCATGTGCTGACAAGATGCATGCTGATAGGAAGAGAAAGCAGAGTGACAGAGAGATGAGCCAATCAATGTGCTGCTTCTGCTTCCATGATCCAGTCACAGACTAGGGTGAGTCCAGGACAGTCTGAGCTAAGAGGTAGTGGGTTAAATCAGTCTGGCCATTAGACTGAGATACTAGTGGCAAAAAAAAGTACTGTAAAGGAAATCACTGGATTGAATGTGAATGTTGCAGCTAAAGCTGATTTTGTTTTTGTTTTTTTGTGGGTTATTTTATCTTTAATGAACTATTTATTTGTTTGTGTTATTTTTAGCTGAGGTTCTGCTATAACTGCATGCCTACAATTCCTATCTGCTCCTTTGTAGTGAGTTTGGTAGTAAAGGACAATGAAGTATGTAGCACTCCTCCCGCAGGAACTGCTGGAATACTTGTCCCCTGGGCTTACCACTGATTATACTGCAGCCAGTTACACAGGGGGTTATTTACTAAAGGAAAATCCACTTTGCACTGAAAGTGCACTTGGAAGTAAAGGCACTGTAGATCCGAGGGGGACGTGCAAAGAAAATAAAAAACAGCACTTTAGCTTGCACATGATTGGATAGTAAATCAGCAGAGCTTCCCCCTCATTTCAGATCTACCCCTTAGATTTAGAGCGCCTGCACTTTCAAGTGCACTTGCAGTGCAAAGTGAATTTACCTTCCGTAGCCTCCCTGGCGGTATTCCTGAGTCTGGCTCGGGGCAGGAACTTCAGTACCAAAAGCGGTAACCCCCGAGCCAGACTCGGGATCGCATTGCAGGATACAGGGGGGGGGGGGTTACTTACCTTTTCCCCTGGATCCTGCGATGTCTCCCTGCTGTGTGAGCGAGCCGTCTGCTCGCTCGATTCACACAGTGCCGAGTGCCGCTGATCTCCGTTCCCTGCGACGTTCCGACGTACACATACAGTACTGTAATCTTACAGATTACAGTACTGTATACAAAAAATACACATCCCCTTTGTCCCTAGAGGTCTGCCCAGTGCCCTGCATGTCATTTTATATAATAAAAAGATTTTTTTCTGCCTGGAAACTGGAGATTGTCCATAGCAACCAAAAAGTGACCCTTTATGTCAAAAGTGGTTTTAGACCAGCTAGAAAACAGCGATAATAAATTAGAATCACAATTCATCATCAAACACTAAATTTAATGACAGCGACTATTCTGCAACTGAGCAAATTTCAGTGTTTTTGATTTTATTACATTATTGAATCATTTTTATATATATTTCTATTTTATTATAATTTATGATTTTGTGTTTCAAACTTTATCATACCCGGGATGTCTACTAGACTCTGGTTCGGACAGATTTAAGTGAGTTATTCATAAGAATTGCATGCCTACAATATAAAAACGCCAAATTTCCATGCAAAATAATTGTACCGCTTTCAGCACAAAATTCCAGACAGAATCATACCGCCAGGGAGGTTAAATAACCCCCAAGGGCTTTTATCAGAGTTTAGGAACCAGTGCCAGAGGTAATGACTGGAGGTACTCCATACTGCCACGTTCCAGGTGAAAAAAGCCCTGAGTACACTTTTTTTCAGGTCCAAGATTTACAAATTAATGAAGCCAGAGCATCAGCACGTTAACCAGGAAACTAGCATTTTCAGACTGAGTTGTCAGCGTGGCAGACCACTTTTAAGCATATCTGCTAGGTATCACAGACACATAACAACATATATGTTCGATTTCCACATGATTCTACCCTTCAATATTAAATGATATACTGTGTACAGAATGCTTGGGTGTTCACAGTGTTTATCGAGTCAAACGGCAGCCTTGCAAAATAAAACTACCTTTTGCTTGCACAACTTCTCTCTTGTGGTTGCTGTGACCTGCCTTGTACTGCAGTTTACATGATTGTCAATTACGGTCAGATTGGGATGTTTTCAGCAGCTATTTTGTCTGCACACATTGAGCCTCCACGAGTGGAAAGATTATTCAAAGAAACCAGGAAAAGCTAAATCTATTCACAAATTTGGAGATTTTACTACATTGCCTTATACTACCAGACTCACCACAAAGGGGTGGAGAGGAATTTTAGGCATTGAAGTTAAAGAAGAACTCCAACTAAGAATAACACAAAAAATGACATCAGAAGGCTAATTAGAAGTTTCAGGCCAGTTGCACATAGGGCATGTAGCTGCATGCTTCCCCAGAGCCCACAAGGGCATTCACCCCTAATGGCACTGGGCCCTAAACATTAGACATGTGCACTGCCAAAAAATGTGTTCATTTTTGTTTTCGTTTCATTTGTTTTTGTTTTTCTTTTCGTTTTTCGGGTCATTTATTATGATCGCAATTAGTAAATTTGTTCATTCGTACATTTGTAAATGCGTAAATTCGTACATTCGTAAATTAGAAAATTTGTATATTCGTACATTCGTAAATTAGAAAATTAGAAAATTTGGAAATCCGAAAACCCAAAAAATAGAAAATCTGAAATAGTGACTAACTATTAAATTATAGGTATTGTATTTCCTTTAAAATTTGTTAGTGAACACGAATTTATCCGAAGTTACGAATTATCCGAAATAACGAACGCTGCATCTAAACAAAATGGAACGGAACAAATTAATAACAAATAATAAAAATAAAACGTTTTTATTATTATTATTGTTGTTTATTATTATTAATGCATTACGTTCCATTTGTTTGTATACGGCATTCGTTACTTCGAAAAATTTGTAACTTAAGATAAATATTTGTATTTGTTACGTTCACTAACAGCCAAATTTAAAAAGGAAATTACAATACCTCTAACTTAATAGTTAGTAAAAGTTAAGTTATTATTAGTTAATTATAAATTCAGATTTCCGAATTTCCGAATTTATGAATGTACGAATTTGCGAATGTACGAATTTACGAATGTGCAACTATACGAATTTCCGAATGTGCAAATGTACGTATTTACGAATGTACGAATTTACGAATGTGCAAATGTACGAATTTCCGAATGTACGAATTTACAAATTTTCGAATTTACGAATATTCGGAAAAATTTGTTAAACGGATTTTTGTTAATTCGGATATTTCCAAATGAACTAATTTGTTGAAATTCGTTAAAAAACTAATGCGGAACGAAACTAATTGCACATGTCTACTAAACATGACAAGCACTCAGTACAGCATTCAGCGCTATCCAACTTCAATGTGTTTTAGCCTGTCAAAGAACTTGACAGAGTGCAGGCAGCAGGGCTGGATGCTGCACCAGTACATCCCCAGCACACCAAAATGCTGCGAGGGATGCACAGCAACTAGACACCCCGTGTGCAAGGGGCCTTGATAGGTATTAGGATGTGTAAAATACTGCACAGAAACCCCACCAGCATGTACAGATCCAAACACAATGGGGGTTATTTACGAAAGGCAAATCTACTTTGCACTACAAGTGCAAAGTGCACTTGAAATTGCATTGGAAGTGCACTTGGAAGTGCAGTTGCTGTAAATCTGAGGGGTAGATCTGAAATGAGGGGAAGCTCTGCTGATTTTATCATCCAATCATGTACAAGCTAAAATGCTGTTTTTTATTTTCCTTGCATGTCCCCCTCGGATCTACAGTGACTGCACTTCCAAGTGCACTTTCAGTGCAATAATCAAGTGCACTTTGCACTTGTAGCGTGCACTTTTAGTGCAAAGTGGATTTGCCTTTAGTAAATAACACCCAATAACCTTTATTTGGCTTCTTAGCAAATTTAATATGTACCTTTCACTCCTTTTCCAATTTTTTTTTACTATTGCTCCTTCCTCCCACCTTTCTCCCACACCCAAGGAGCACTTCATGTGCAGAATGCAGGGCTTAGGACTGCACAACAGAAAGAGTGAAGGGCTCACCAGTGCATAATGGCCAGAGTACGGGGCTCAGAAGTACCTAATGCACAGGGTGCAGGGCTCAGGAGTGCATATCACACAGGGTGCAGGGCTCGGGAGTGCAAATCTCACAGGGTGCAGGGCTCAGGAGTGCATATCACACAGGGTGCAAGGCTCAGAAATGCATATCACACAGGGTACAGGGCTCAGAAGTGCATATCACACAGGGTGCAGGGCTCAGGAGTGCATATCACACAGGGTACAGGACTCAGAAGTGCATATCACACAGGGTGCAGGGCTCGGGAGTGCAAATCCCACAGGGTGCAGGGCTCAGGAGTGCATATCACACAGGGTGCAAGGCTCAGGAGTGCATATCACACAGGGTACAGGGCTCAGAAGTGCATATCACACAGGGTGCAGGGCTCAGGAGTTCATATCACACAGGGTACAGGGCTCAGAAGTGCATATCACACAGGGTGCAGGGCTCAGGAGTGCATATCACACAGGGTACAGTGCTCAAGAGTGCATATCACACAGGGTACAGGGCTCAGGAGTGCATATCACACAGGGTGAAGGGCTCAGGAGTGCATATCACACAGGGTGCAGGGCTCAGGAGTGCATATCACACAGGGTGCAGGGCTCAGGAGTGCATATCACACAGGGTGCAGGGCTCAGGAGTGCATATCACACAGGGTGCAGGGCTCAGGAGTGCATATCACACAGGGTACAGGGCTCAGAAGTGCATATCACACAGGGTGCAGGGCTCGGGAGTGCAAATCCCACAGGGTGCAGGGCTCAGGAGTGCATATCACACAGGGTGCAAGGCTCAGGAGTGCATATCACACAGGGTACAGGGCTCAGAAGTGCATATCACACAGGGTACAGTGCTCAAGAGTGCATATCACACAGGGTACAGGGCTCAGAAGTGCATATCACACAGGGTGCAGGGCTCAGGAGTGCATATCACACAGGGTACAGTGCTCAAGAGTGCATATCACACAGGGTACAGGGCTCAGGAGTGCATATCACACAGGGTGCAGGGCTCAGGAGTGCATATCACACAGGGTGCAGGGCTCAGGGGTGTATATCACACAGGGTGCAGGGCTCAGGAGTGCATATCACACATGGTGCAGGGCTCAGGAGTGCATATCACACAGGGTGCAGGGCTCAGCGGTGCATATAACACAGGGTGTGTCAACATGCAGGGTTCCCACCTTCTTCCCACCTTTCACAAAATTGCAGTTTTAGGTACTGCCCACCAAACGCAACAAAGGGGGATCATTTTTGCCACTTTGTGATGCAAAGCACTGAGGCCACAGCATGTATACACCCCTTTCTGCTGCCTTTGAAGCTTAAGGGGGAGCAGCTGGAGGTGGTGAAAACACAGCTCAACCAGGTGTTCTTATCACCACCAACTCAACAGGATCAGGAACTTTTTTTGGGTGACAAGCTTTACATGGTGCGGTGTGCTGTGATTGCAGTGCGATTTATCGTGCGACAACCACGTCAGAACCGGACCACATTTTTAGATGCCATTGAAATTAATGGCATCTATAATTCGTGTTGTGCGATTTGTCATTTTAGCAGAGCGTTTTGAAATTGTGGGCAGAATTACAGGGATTCTGCACCCGATTCAAAATGTCCTTATTGTATTTTTGTTGTGGTGGGTGAAGTTTCTCCTAAAATACAAGACTATGTATCTCAAGTCTCAAGTCTTGTAAGTTATAGTAAATGTTAGTAAATTGTGCTATTTTCACTAAAAAAAAGAGTTTGTATGTAATGATTATTATTATATTATAAAGGCTTTATCTGGCACCAACAGGTTGCTGAGCTCTTTATTAAGATTACCATACAATTCATTCAATGGGGTTGGGGTCCTAGCTTGTGAGAGGTTACAATCTAAAGCAGGGATGTGCAATTAGCGGACCTCCAGCTGTTTCAGAACTACAAGTCCCATGAGGCATAGCAAGACTCTGACAGCCACAAGCATGACACCCAGAGGCAGAGGCATGATGGGACTTGTAGTTTTGCAACAGCTGGAGGTCCGCTAATTGCATATCCCTGATCTATAGCAACATTATACTGCTGCAAGGCAGCATGCAGCTCAGGACAAAAATAATTAGGAATTGGGAAAACATCTATGACAATAACAAGCTACAGAATTCACACCCCTGCCCTTTTTTAGGTCAAAACTGTAGCTTCCTATTATAGGTCCATTTCTTTCTATGTTTATAACTCTCACACTTTTATTCTTACATTGTGTAGGTTGCTGCTGACAATTTGCCACTTTGCTGCGTTGTTACACATAGGAGGAATATTAGTGAAACAGAGCTGAAACAGACTAACGAAAAGTCAGCAGAAAATGAATTACAAGGTTGGTAATAAACGCCCGTTGTTTAGTTTTGCTGTAACTACTCGTTATGAACCCATGTCAAAGGATTTCTGTACTGAAAGAGTCTGTGATTGCTTGTCGTCTGGCTGTCTCCAGCTTCATTAGCTTCTGAGACACTGACCCACAATCCGAATGCAATTAACACAATTTAGAGTGAAGCCAGAACTCCAGGATGACATATTAGTTCCAGGTCTGTAGCTCAGAAAAACTAAAGCCACAGAATCAGACCAACAGCTAGAGAACAAGTATTTCAGAAGGGAAGGCCAGGAGTAGATGTCTTCATACACAGCACAGGCTCCCTTTAATAACAAGTGCAGGGGATGGAATTCTTACAATGGTGATTAGAGACGAGATCTACTGATAAATATTATGGTCTTGGCATCAGAATTTCTGATTTTGCCCTGCGAAAAAAATTCATTGAAGTAAATGTAGCCAGGAGCTGGCTATCATGCCTGTTATTCAGAGACATGTTTGAAGTGTTATTAATGTGAGGTTGGCTCCCTCTAGTGTTGGCTGGACTCTATGTGCCATTTCCTTTTCTTTTGACAAAACTCAGAGAAAAGCATCGTGGGATGTGTAGTTCAGAACGCTGAGGTTTCCATTCCAGAGGGACTGGCTTGAACTACGACTACCAGATTGCTGGGAATAGAAGAACAGACTGCTGGGAGAGGATATAAAAAGGGCTGGAGAGGCCTACATTGCTCTCTTGGGACTCCGGTTTTAATCTGCCAGCAGGGAGCTCTGTGTCATTGTGAGCTGATGGTGATTTGTGGCCTGCACAATGGAGAGCCGTTTAGCTGTACCCTGTGGGACCTCTGCGGACAGCATAGTTTCTCTCCTCCAGCAGATGGGAGGCTGTGCCACGTTATCCAGCGACGCCTGCACTTCAGATCTGGGCAGGCTGTGGCGTGGTGTGGTGGACACCAGACACCATTTCCCAGAGCCAGGATCCAGAGGGAGTTCCTGAAAGAGTCTTTTTCATCACTTGTATCGCTGCTAGCAGTTTCTGTTAACCAGTGTGGTGAGCGGGTGCATGCCCATTTAGATTCTAAATGAACATTGCATATAGACATCACTTATTCAGCCCAGCTTTCTGCTACTTGTGGTGTCACTGGAAGTTAGTTCATACATTCTAACGAACACTGTATGCAGACATCTATTCCCTGTTCACAACTTTTCCACTGGTAAGCCTATTGGATACAATAATATTGAAGTTATACAGGAAAAGTTCAAAGTAAAATAAGGATTACCCTATTCACATTACTTTAAAGCTAGCTGAAGACCGCCGGATTTTAAGGAATAACACTTCAAACCTTTTATTCACTATCGGACTTTATTGTCAGTATTAACTATAATTTTTCATATTTTTATATATTTATATTTTCACCTTTTATATTTTTACTTTTGTGGGAATATACTTACTTATCGGTTGAGGATTCACAAAATCATCCTTGTGTAATCTAGCTTGTATATGCTTTGTTTAGGAATTGGGCTTACAACATAGCACAAATTCTGACATATAGCTTTATTGGATCCACGCTGATTATAGGTAGCTCTGTGGTCAGTGTGGTTCTGATATTTATGTGAGGTCACTGGTTTACTTACACTTCATATTTCACTGGTTTAGCGCGACTTTAATTTTTACCTTATTATGATCACTGTGTTTATGTTATTGTAGCGGGGTCGTACCCCTTTTAGGGGAAGAGACTACATTTTCCATAATTCCCCAGGCTCCCGGGCTGCTTGTTTCCGCCCGAGAGGCTGCTGGGGGAGGTTATAAAAAGGAAGAGCGGAGACCGCCTCTTCCTCTTGGGACACTTCTTCTTCTGAGGCCTGACAGGACTGGCCTGCCTCTGCTGACAGAGCTTGTGACGCGGAGAAGACAGCCAGCAGAGACACCTGTGCGGACCGGAGCTGAAGGCCTGAAGCCTGGGCCTTGCAGCCAATGGAGTGAGACTCTCACCCCTCAGAGTCCACAGCAGCGGAGCGGAGACTTCCCCTTACTGTCGGTCGGACGGAGCTGATGACCGGAGTTCAGGGCTGTGACTGAGGAGACCGGACGCCGCCATTGAAGAGACCAGAGCCACCATTGGAGGGACCGGAGCTGAGGACGGTACCCAAGGATTGGTGAGAGAGCCGAGAGGCTCATCCTGCATTGACACACACGTTTTATGCCTATTGAACTGCCTAGGCGCAATTTACCTCAGAGCAGCAATGTTACTTTTTGTGGATTACAAAGGCACCATTTAAAGCTACATGTGCACCACCTCTACAGATTCATTGCCGGTGAAGAACACTGTACTAGTACAAGGACTGAGCTCTATTGCTAGGGATCAGGCCTGGTCCATTAGGTAGACGCAGATAGATTTATTGCACCTCAGGGGTGCATAGCAGACGGTCGCCACACTGGGCGCTCCGTTTCCCCACTGCCAGTTGTTACATATGTGTGTACATGTTAAAGTGCATATTGCAGGGACCTGCTAAAGTATTGTAAGTCATATGTTCAAACGCATGTTGCTATTTCTTTTCCTTACTGACAAAAGTAAAGCCAGTTATTCTTATTTCAGCAGTCTGCTTGTGAGTTCATACCAATTACACTTAGAGTATAAGCTAAGTTTTATGTGCATAGGGACGTACCCCTTTACTAACTGTGCCAGAGTGGGTAGAGCCAAATTGCCGGGGGTTGGTGGAGCTGTACTCAGGGACCCAAAACAAACCAGCGGCTCTCTTAACTGGGGGGGCTCGTAATCCGGGATCCTGAGTCAGCGGGAAAAGCCGCCAGAAGGTACCGGCATGGACCCAATAGAAGTGGGACGGTGGTCCGCAACATGGGCCGTGGACCCAGCCGCAGCAGCAGTAATTGAACTGCCAGGGATGTGGCAGAGAGAGGCAGTCAAGCAGCTCATAATGTCATTATCCCCATGCCAGAAGTCATGGATAATGGACATGAGAAATGATGCTGGGTACACATACGCCTTAATAGAATGGAAGGAAGAGACTCCAGAGCAGTTCAGGAGCCAAAGCATACAGGCACCGAATGGTCAGGCCTACCAAGTGCTGCATGCGCTGCCGCGCAAGGGAGACTGTTCTCCTATGAAAGCCATTCCATCCCCAAAGAAGGAAGAGCAGAAGGGCGCGGAAAGTCACGCACCCGCACAGACTACTCTTAGTGCAGAACTGTGTGCTGTCCTAGGGGAGATTGTGACTCAGTGCAGAAGAGACCCCGGGGATTACCCAATGTCGGGATACAGGAAACTCCGGATGTTTTCAGGGAGGACACCTGTACCCTCGGGAGAAGAGGGATTTGAAGAGTGGTTAGATGGTGCCACGCAGGCCCTAGAAGAATGGAGGTCTCAGAAGGCAGAAAGAAGCAAAGGATTGTTGAAAGCCTAAAAGGACCTGCCTTAGAGGCCATACGCAATCTGAAGACAAGCAAAAAGGATTGCACTGCCCAGGACTACATAGACATCCTGGAGGGTGTGTTCGGTGGGACAGAAAAAGTCACAGAACTTACCTATCAACTGGAACACTGTTACCAGAAGACAGGGGAGAAGCTGTCAGAGTACATGGGACGTATAGACAAGATCCTGCATAGGATTATCCTGAAGAAGGGGATAGATCCAGGGAAGGTAGATGAAGCCCGTGCCCAGCAGGTGATGAGGGGAGCCCAACCCTTGGACCCTGTCGCACTAATTCTACGCACCCGGCAGGATGGGAAGAGCCTGGACTACCCTGATCTCATCCGAATGGTCAGGGAAGAAGAGGCCATGTTGGAAGAGAAACGGGAGAAGCAGGTGATGGGGTCTACAAGGCTTCCAGTGGCCACGGTCAGGTCGGCCTTAACCCCTGAAAGAGACACAGAGGTAGATGCCCTGAAGTTGCAGATGTCCCAGATGATGGAGATACTGACGTCTCTAGTGGCGAAAGAGACGCCCAGTCCCAAGAAAGAAACAAGCAGGAGGGAATTGTTTCCAGCTGTCCCAGCACCAGCATCCCCACCTGACTACGGTGAGATGATTTGCTTTAATTGTGGAGGAATTGGTCATATTGCAGCTGTATGTTCCAGTCCTAAGAAGAAGAAGGCAGAAAGCCGCCAGCCGGCGGGAAACGCCAAAGGGCCCCGGTGAAGGAGTCAACCGGGTGCCCATCACCTTCAGTGAGCTCCAAGAAGCACAACAGGAAGAGAAAGCGAGGAGACCAAACCCCTCGGAAGGGGCCCAGGGATCCTCAACCAAGGTGCACTCCAGAGAAAGGGGGCAAGACCCCTCCGGAGAGACACAGCACCCCCAAGCGTGAACTCTTCAAAGTGAGAGATAACAAAATCCCTCAACGGGTTCACACTCCCACTAAGAGGGAGAAAATCAATGCATACCAGGCTCAAGAAAGGAGCAAGTGCAAATCGAGTGCTGGTAAAGCAAAGAGTCCAAAGAAGAGGACAGCATCAACTCGGCCCTACCCAGAAGAGCTAGTTGGTCCATCCCCTACTGTACCCATCCAGGTGGAAGGAGTGTACACAAAGGCCCTTCTGGACACTGGAGCACAAGTGACCCTGTTGTACAGGGACTTCTACGACAGATACCTGAGTCATCTGCCTATACAGAAGATAGAAGAGTTGGAGATAAGGGGATTGGGAACCCAGAGTTTCCCCTATGATGGCTACCTACCCATACGGCTGACGTTTGACCCATCCGTAGCTGGGAAGTCTGAAGTGTTCGACACCTTAGCAGTGGTGTGTCCCCGCCCACCAGGAACCAGCAAGACGTCCCTGATCATAGGGACGAACACGGACCTAGTCAGAAGGCTTCTGACCCCCCTGGTGAAGAAAGAGAATCTTTCAACTCCCAAGATCCATCCCATGCTGAAGGCAGCCTACCAGCGGTTGGTCCTAGAGCAGAAGACCCCAAGTGAGGGGATAGGAAGGGTATGGAGGCTTGGGAAAGAAGGAGCAGTGTTACAGCCTGGAGAGGTGACCTGCATGAGAGCCACGGTGAAACTTACTTGGGAGCAGCCTGGCCCCTTTGTAATGCTGGAACCTGACCCAATGGAGGGTCACTCAGGTCTGGAGGTGATACCAGAAGTAATTTCACTGAAGGACCTGAAGAAGGCTAGAGGAAGAGTCCCTGTCAGTGTGAGGAACCCCACGGAGAGGCCCGTGGAGATCCCTGCCAGGATGCTTCTGGGACAGGTGAGTCCTGCTGTCCCAGTTGGCTGGTCAGAAGTGAAGGGGACGGGTGAAGGAGAAGATGTTTGGAAGAAACTCTCCATGGAAAACCCTAACCTACCTGGAGCTTGGAAAGAGAGAGCCAAGACCCAGCTGACCAGATGGGAGAAGATTTTCTCCAAAGATGAGTTTGATGTGGGGTGTGCGAGGAGTGCCACCCACCGAATCCGCATGCAAGAGGACAAGCCATTCAGAGAGAGAGTGAGGCGAGTCCCGCTAGCAGATCTGGAGGATCTGAGAGAGCAGCTTGCGGAACTGAAGAAGACGGGAGTGAGTAGGGAGTCCAGAAGCCCCTACGCCTCCCCAATTGTGGTAGTCAGGAAGAAGAATGGGTCATTGAGACTCTGCATTGACTACAGAACTCTCAACAGGAGGACCATTCCTGACCAGTACACCACGCCAAGGATAGAAGATGCCTTGCAGAGTTTATCTGGAGCTAAGTGGTTCAGTGTGATGGACCTCAAGAGTGGGTATTATCAAATCCCCATGCATCCAGAAGATAGAGAAAAGACTGCCTTCATAACCCCAGTGGGATTCTTTGAGTTCAACAGGATGCCTCAGGGCCTATCTGGAGCTCCTGCTACGTTTCAACGCCTAATGGAAAGGACGGTTGGAGACATGAACCTCATAGAAGTCCTTGTGTATCTGGACGATGTCATTGTCTTTGGAAAGACTTTGGAAGAACATGAAGCCTGATTGGAGAAAGTACTGAAGAGGCTCAGTGAAGAGGGACTCAAACTTTCTCCAGAGAAGTGTCGGTTCTATCAGTCTTCTGTGAACTATCTGGGACACATAGTGTCTGAAAAAGGAGTGGCTACAGACCCTGAGAAGTTGGAGGCAGTTACTTCGTGGCCAAGGCCCACAACAGTTACAGAACTTCGGTCTTTCTTGGGGTTCTGCTCCTACTACCGCAGGTTTGTGGATGGATTTGCCCGCATTGCCAAACCCCTCAACGAGCTGCTGAAGACAGAAGGAGAGGAGGATGGAATGGGGCCTAGGAGGTCCAGTGAGTCGGTCCAAGACCAGTGGAACTCAAGGTGTGAAGAGGCTTTCAGGACCTTGAAGAGAAGTCTCACCACAGCCCCAGTTTTGGCCTACGCTGATCCCACTAGACCATATGAGCTACATGTTGATGCCAGCCATGAGGGCCTAGGTGGAGTACTCTACCAGGAGTATGAAGACCAGCTACGACTAGTGGCTTATGTGAGCCGGAGCCTGACCCCCTCCGAGAAGAACTATCCCACCCACAAGTTGGAGTTCTTAGCCCTCAAGTGGGCAGTTGTTGACAAACTGAGAGACTATCTGTATGGGGCCGAGTTTACTGTAAAGACAGATAACAACCCCTTGACCTATCTATTCACCACCGCCAAGCTGGATGCAACTGGACACAGATGGTTGGCGGCGTTGTCTGGATTCAACTTCAGCCTCAAGTACCGACCAGGGGCTGGAAATAGGGATGCAGATGCCCTGTCCCGAAGATCCCATGTCATGGTCAGTGATTGGGAAGACTGGACCCAAGTGGCACCAGATGGAGTGCGAGCCCTTTGTCAGGGGGCTGAACTCCAAGCCAGAGGAGGATCCAGAGCTGAAGAGATAGGAGTTACCACAGTGGGAGTCCCGAAGTGTTACTGTGGGGTAACTCAACTAGCAGAAGAGTGCCTACCGAAGTTGTCCAAGAAGGAGCTGAGGTGTGACCAATTGGAAGATCCCATGGGGAGATTGGTCCTGGAAGCCCTGGAAGACAAGAGTCCAGAGGGACTTCGCCTTCACCCTTCTAAAGAAGCTCGCCTACTGAGGAGAGAGTTGGACAAGCTACAGGTGCATCAGGGGGTAGTCTACCGAAGGGGCCCCTCTGATGGCCCAGAAGACAAGTGGCAGTTGTTTCTCCCTGAAAAGCATCGAGAGACTGTGCTGATTGCCTTACATGACCAGCATGGTCACTTGGGAGCAGAGAGAACCTTCCAACTTGTCAGAGACCGGTTTTATTGGCCCTGCATGAGGGCCGAAGTGGAGGAGTATTGCCATTCCTGTGCAAGATGCATTCAGAGAAAGACTTTACCCCATCAAGCTGCCCCAATGGGCCACCTACAGAGTCAAGGCCCAATGGATCTGGTATGCATTGATTTTCTCTGCCTTGAACCCGATTTGAGCGGATTGGGAAATGTTCTGGTGGTAACCGACCATTTCACTCGTTATGCTCAGGCTTTCCCAACCAAGGACCAGAAGGCCTCTACAGTAGCCAAGGTACTTTTGGAGAAGTACTTTGTTCACTATGGACTGCCACAGAGAATCCATTCAGACCAAGGAAGGGACTTTGAGAGTCGCCTGATCAGGAAGCTACTAGATTCTCTGGGAGTAGAGAAGACTAGAACCACACCATATCACCCTCAAGGTGATGCCCAGCCTGAAAGGTTCAACAGGACCCTATTGAACATGTTGGGAACTTTGGAAACAGAGAAGAAGCAACATTGGAGTCAACACATATCAGCTCTGGTGCATGCCTACAATTGCACCACAAGTGATGTGACAGGTTTTTCCCCTTACCGACTTATGTTTGGGAGAGAAGCAAGATTGCCAGTGGATTTGGCCTTTGGCATTTCCTTAGACCATGCCTCTGCTGCCTCCCACAAAGGATATGTGGACAGACTGAGGCGCAGTCTGAAGATAGCTTATGAGAAAGCTCAAGCGGCCTCCAACCAGAGGGGGGCCCGAAATAAGAGGACCTTTGATTTGAAAGTTAGAGTACAGGACCTACAGCCTGGGGACCGTGTACTGTTACGGAATCTAGGGATCCCTGGAAAACACAAGATTGCTGATAGATGGAGATCAGAACCATATATCATCTGTAGGAAACTTCCAGGATTGCCTGTCTACAAATTGAAGCCAGAAGGAAGAGTGGGGCCATTGAAGACCTGGCATAGGAATCATTTGCTCCCACTCACTGAAGCGGTCAGAATACCTCCAGCAAGAGACGTACCTGAATCTGTTTCCATTCTGGATACCCCCAGGCCTAATACTAGGTCTCAGACGTCCCAAGTTAGGGGTGGTGAGGACCCCCAACCTGAGGAAGAAAGAGGAGAACTTGAATGGCTATGGCCTTCCTCAACTCCAGGAAATTCTGCCATAGATCTTCCACCTACTGAAGATGTGGAAGATAACACATTGAACCCAGAAGCCACAGAGTTTGTGCCATTCAGTGATGTGCCTGAGTGCTGGGAAGATATCCCTGGTCTCTACCCAGAACAAGAAGTAGATGTTCCAGAGCCAGAGATGTTGCCAGAATGTGTTCCTGAAGAAGTTCCAAGAGAACAGAGAGCTCGCAGAGGTGTGAAGCCTCCCAAGAAGTTAACTTACCCCAAGATGGGAGAAAGTTCAGAGGACTCTGTTACTACAGCAAGGAGAAGTGCTGAAAGCCCTGACCCTTCCGCTGTTCATTTAGTGGAGGGCAACCCCAGCTCACTCTCTGGCACAGTTAAACAGGTCGCCCACACTGAAGTGACCTGTAGACAGGACAGCTCCCCATCTTATGCCAATTGGTGGGAGGCTCCTCTGTCCAAATTATGTGAAAATGTTGTTCCCGAGAAAGTTTGTAGTTTGAACACTGTCTTTGGGGACCAAAGATTCAAAGTGGGGGGAGTGTGTAGCGGGGTCGTACCCCTTTTAGGGGAAGAGACTACATTTCCCATAATTCCCCAGGCTCCCGGGCTGCTTGTTTCCGCCCGAGAGGCTGCTGGGGGAGGTTATAAAAAGGAAGAGCGGAGACCGCCTCTTCCTCTTGGGACACTTCTTCTTCTGAGGCCTGACAGGACTGGCCTGCCTCTGCTGACAGAGCTTGTGACGCGGAGAAGACAGCCAGCAGAGACACCTGTGCGGACCGGAGCTGAAGGCCTGAAGCCTGGGCCTTGCAGCCGATGGAGTGAGACTCTCACCCCTCAGAGTCCACAGCAGCGGAGCGGAGACTTCCCCTTACTGTCGGTCGGACGGAGCTGATGACCGGAGTTCAGGGCTGTGACTGAGGAGACCGGACGCCGCCATTGAAGAGACCAGAGCCACCATTGGAGGGACCGGAGCTGAGGACGGTACCCAAGGATTGGTGAGAGAGCCGAGAGGCTCATCCTGCATTGACACACACGTTTTATGCCTATTGAACTGCCTAGGCGCAATTTACCTCAGAGCAGCAATGTTACTTTTTGTGGATTACAAAGACACCATTTAAAGCTACATGTGCACCACCTCTACAGATTCATTGCCGGTGAAGAACACTGTACTAGTACAAGGACTGAGCTCTATTGCTAGGGATCAGGCCTGGTCCATTAGGTAGACGCAGATAGATTTATTGCACCTCAGGGGTGCATAGCAGACGGTCGCCACACTGGGCGCTCCGTTTCCCCACTGCCAGTTGTTACATATGTGTGTACATGTTAAAGTGCATATTGCAGGGACCTGCTAAAGTATTGTAAGTCATATGTTCAAACGCATGTTGCTATTTCTTTTCCTTACTGACAAAAGTAAAGCCAGTTATTCTTATTTCAGCAGTCTGCTTGTGAGTTCATACCAATTACACTTAGAGTATAAGCTAAGTTTTATGTGCATAGGGACGTACCCCTTTACTAACTGTGCCAGAGTGGGTAGAGCCAAATTGCCGGGGGTTGGTGGAGCTGTACTCAGGGACCCAAAACAAACCAGCGGCTCTCTTAACTGGGGGTAGCGCTACATTATGTAGGAGAGTTGCGGCTTCCATGGGTCTTATATAGAGACCCCTTTTTTTTACATAGGTGCATACTATTGAGTGTATCATATCTTTTTCCTGTTTTTCTCATGTTGTAATGGCCTAAGTGGGTTGAGGAGACAGAAGGGGGTGAAACTGACATAAGAAAATAAAGTGCCAGTTCCCTGCCCTTCTGCTGACCTGTTCACATAGGTTCCTGTGATTTAAGGTAAGGTCAAGTTGAATTTTAG
The DNA here is from genome assembly GCA_028564925.1 of Lithobates sylvaticus. NCBI lineage: Eukaryota > Metazoa > Chordata > Amphibia > Anura > Ranidae > Lithobates > Lithobates sylvaticus. The sequence continues at coordinate 162,494,273 of CM053026.1, read as the reverse complement.
CCATACTGTATGTTTCCTTGCAGGGTTTCAAGCCACTAAGTTTGCCTTTCATAAATAGAGTTATAGTGTTCAGATAAGAATACCTTTTACCATTCGCAGTCTGTGTTTTAAATTTTTCGGTGTTCTCATTAATACAGTAAACAACTTGAACTGTTTCACTGATAGTGTGTGTCTCTTATTATTGATACAGTTGGTAAGATGACTGAACCCAGGGTGTCAGAGGTGATGGAGGATTTGCAGAGTCGGGGCAACCAGGGGGGTACAGAATCTATTAGCAGCCCTTACGAGGGTAGCGCTACATAGAGACTATCAATTCTTTCATTAGCCACTTTACGACCAGCGCATGACGTTGTACATCCCTTTTTTGAAGAGGGATATCTCGGTAACGGCAGCAGCTCTCTTCAGGCGCCGGTCATGTTTACGATAATGGTGGTCTCCGCAGTGGATTCGCCGCAAGATCACCGTTATCCACGGCGGGAGAGGTGCCCCAACCCCTCCCGCCGCTCTCCCGCGCCCTCCGCCGTTTACCGGAGCCGTCGTAGCGGCGGAGGCGATCGGGTCCTTCCCTCTGCTGGGTATGGAGACGAGTGAGGCTAAGATGGCCCCCACCCGTCTCTATACCATAGCAGGGCGGAAGCGACGTCAAAACGTCACTTCCGCCCATACTTCTTAAAGGCACATTTTTTCAATGTCATTTTTTAAAATGACATTTTTTTTTGCATTTAAGTCCAAATATGAGATCTGAGGACTTTTTGACCCCAGATCTCATATTTAAGAGGACCTGTCATGCTTTTTTTCTATTACAAGGGATGTTTACATTCCTTGTAATAGGAATAAAAGTGACCCAATTTTTTTTTTTAAAAACAGTGTAAAAATAAATAAAATCAAGTAAAATAAATAAGAAAAAAATTTTTTTTTTTTAAAGCGCCCCGTCCCGACGAGCTCGCATGCAGAAGCGAACGCATACGTGAGTAGAGCCCGCATATGAAAATGGTGGTCAAACCACACATGTGATGTATCGCCGCGATCGGTAGAGCGAGAGCAATAATTCTAACCCTAGACCTCCTCTGTAACGCAAAACATGCAACCTGTAGTATTTTTTAAACGTCGTCTATGGAGATTTTTGAGGGTAAAAGTTTGACGCCATTCCACGAGCGGGCACAATTTTGAAGCGTGACATGTTGGGTAACAATTTAATCGGCGTAACATTATCTTTCACGATATATAAAAAAAATTGGACTAACTTTACTGTTGTCTTATTTTTTCATTCAAAAAATAAATTTTTTCCAAAAAAAGTGCGCTTGTAAGACCGCTGCGCAAATACAGTGTAAAAAAAAGTATTGCAATGACAGCTATTTTATTCTCTAGGGTTATAGAAAAAAAACAATATATAATGTTTGGGGGTTCTAAGTAAATTTTCTAGCAATAAAACCTGTTTTAAACATGTAAACACCTAAAATCCAAAACGAGACTGGTCTTAAAGTGGTTAAAGCGGGATTCCACCCTAAAGTGGAACTTCCGCTTTTCGGAACCCTCCCCCCCTCCGGTGTCACATTTGGCACCTTTCAGGGGGGAGGGGGGTGCAGATACCTGTCTAAGACAGGTATCTGCACCCACTTCCGGGCATAAACTCCCACGGGAGTTTACGCCACTTCCTGTCCTGGCGCTCTGTCTGCCGGGACACACACGTGTCCCGGCAGACAGTGCTGACGATTCTCATTGCGCTGCGCGACTCGCGCATGCGCAGTAGGGAACCGGGAAGTGAAGCCACTTCCTGATTTCCTCACTGAGAATGGCGCCAGCAGCAGCAGAGAGCCGATCGATTGATCAGCCTCTGCTGCCCACATCTCTGGAACCTGTGACAGGTAAGTGTCCATTTATTAAAAGTCAGCAGCTGCAGTATTAGTAGCTGCTGGCTTTTAATTTTTTTTTTTTTTCAGGTACCGTCCCGCTTTAAGCTGCTTAGCCACAAAAATGTACTCTTTTTTTATGAATTCACCCTGATGGTTTTGGTAGTGTTGTGTTTGGGTAAGTTTAGTTAACATTAGCACTTATTGTGTTTTTTCCCCTTGTTTGTATTTGATTATTGTTTGTATGCTCTCACTTTACATGCTCTCACCTTTTTTATTGTCTGTTTTTTCTCTAAAAAATGAAAAACAAAACAAAAACATAAGACAATGAGAATAGTGAAGGGTTGTTTTTCTGGCGCAAGAGCAGGTCCACAATAGGTAAAAGCAGGGATTTTTTTCTCAGAGAATAGGTACAGAAAGTCCTACCCTCCAAGTCACCCCTCGGCTCCGCCCTCTACTCACCTCGGAGCACCGTCCCTTGATTCCATCCCTTACCCACCTACCAAAAAAAAATGGCCAACTACTCCTAAACTTCAGTTTAGCAACTGTAGTATACATGAGGCCTTAATCTGCTGGCTTCTGGGTTTACGAGTAATGCCGCGTACACACAATCGGAAATTCGGCCAGCAAAAGTCTGAGGAGAGCTTTTGGTCGGAAAATGTGACCGTGTGTATGCTCCATCGGACTTTTGCTGGCGGAATTCCAGCCAGCAAAAGATTGAGAGCAGGTTCTCAATTTTTCGGTCGGAAAAATTTTCGATCGGAAAATAGGATCGTCTGTAGCAATGCTCGGAAACAATTCGACCCATGCTCGGAAGCATTGAACATAATTTTCTCGGCTCGTCGTAGTGTTGTACGCCACCGCGTTCTTGATGGTCGAAAATTCAGCGAACTTTTGTATGACCATGTGTATGCAAGCCAAGCTTGAGCGGAATTACGTCGGAAAAAACATCCAAGATTTTTCAGACGGAAAATACGCTCGTGTGTATGTGGCATAACAGCGCCTCTCCTGGCAGCTCACACAGATTCACAGATTCATCCTTGCCCTGCACCATCCCTATCACATCAGAGGAGGTGGTGGGAGGATTCCAACTGGTGCACTAGGCTGGTGGCAGCAGCTCCTCCTGCAGCCCTTGCCCCCATTCCGCACTCTCTACTCTGCTGCTGTGAGCTCCACAGCAGGCCCTCTCTGTGCCACTCTGTAAGATAGGGGGGATTTGGGGGAGACCTCTGTATTGGGGGAGGGGTTGGTGGGGAATTTGGGAGAGAGTACTGTACTGTGGGTGGGGGTCTAGGGTGAAAGCTCTGTACTGTGGTGGTTTGAGGGAAGGCAATGTTTGGTTGTAAACTGGCCTGTTTGATGCAGACTCTTGAGCTCTGCACCCTGTGCGATACACATTCCCAAACCCTTCACCCTGTGCGTTTTGCACTCCTGAGCCCTGCAACCAGTGTGATATGTACTTCTGAGCTCTGCACCCTGTGCGATACACATTCCTGAACCCTGCGCATTGTGAACTTCTGGGCCCTGCACCCAGTGTAATATGTACTCCTGAACCCTGCACTTGCTCAATACTGAGCCCTGCACACTGCGTGTTGCCCACTTCTGAGCCCTGCACCCTGTGTGATATGCACTCCTGAGCCCGGCACCCTGTGTGATATGCAATCCTGAGCCCGGCACCCTGTGTGATTTGCACTTCTGAGCCCTGCACCCAGTGTGATATGTACTCCTGGGTCCTGCACCCTGTGCTTTAGGCACTCCTGAGCCCTGCACTCTTTGCCATGCAATGGTGAGCCCTTCACTCTTTGCGTTGCACAGTCCTATGCCCTGCACAATAAGTGTTCCTTGGTTGTGGGCGGAAGGTGGGAGGAAGGAGCAATGGTACATAAACTAGAAAAAGAGAGTGAAAGGTACATTTAAAATTTGCTAGAAAGCCTAATACAGGTTATTGTATTTAGATATGTAAATGCTGGTGTGGTTTCTGTGCAATATTTTATACATCTTAGTACATATTAAGGCCCCTTGCACACAGGGTGTCTAGTTGCTTTGCATCCCTCGCAGCGTTTTAGTGCACCTGGGATGCACAGGTGCAGCATCCATCCCCCCTACCTGCACTCTGTCAAATTCTTTAACAGGCTAAAACACATTGCAGCTGCATAGCGCTGAATGCTGCACTAAGTGCTTGTCATGATTAGGGCCCACTGCGTTTAGGGGTGAATGCCCTTGTGTGCTCTGGGCAAGCATTAAGCTACATGCTCTATGTGCAACTGGCCTGAAACTTCTAATTTGCCTTCTGATATCTTTTTATGTGGGAGCGCACACCAACAAAATCAATTGTATTATAGCCGATTCACTAAAGCAAATACACAGGAACAGGGTTAAATCACCTAATACAATAGTTCACATGCATGGGTGTCTGTTGTCAGATGTGTTGAACATCCAGATAAATATGCTTTTGTGCCTTATGTTTAGTTAAAGTGCATAAGGCCAACATGTAGCATCATTTTATAATTGTCTTTCCAATTATAAAATTGGAAAGACAGGTTGCAACAGTAGTTATGCCTCTGTATAATGTTCACTTCTTAGACGTTAGTCACACAGGTACTGTCAAGCCTGCGTTTATTTGTGTTTAAAGGACATTTCTAAATGCATGTAATGATTTTTCAATGGTGCCATTTTCAATGGTGCCATTCACACTGTGCTTTTCCACTTTGTGTATTTAGGTGCAGTCAGTTTAGCTGCATGTCGAGAAAATAAAATTCTGTGCATATTTGGTAAGGTTGAAAAAAGATACCAGTCCATTCAGTTCAACCTGTGGGAATGTGTATTTATTTATGTTTCTACCTTTTCCCATATCTCTGTATATTGTGTTTGCTAAGATGCCCATCTAAATGTCTTTTGAAATTATCAACACTTTACTCACTGGCACCACCAATTGTGGAAGGGAGTTCCACATCCTTACCGCTCTGACAGGTGGCATCTAGAATAAGTGACTAAGAATCATGCAGAGTAAACAGCTAGAGAAACAGCTAAATATGTGAGCAGGATGGATGAAGGGTGACAATTAACACTAGACAGAAAGGGACATTTTGATGTTAAGTTGTGGGATGAATTTGGGGTCAGGCACTACAACTAGAAGTTAAAACAGAGAAATGAGAGTTAAAACAGAATACTTTATATGTTGTCAGAGAGGGAAGATGGGATGAGCACCATGGCTGCCCGTCTGATCATAGAAGCTAGAGTATATGAAGTATGGGATTACAATACATGGGATGCAAAGGATATCAGAACAAAATAAGGAACGCAGAATTTAAAGCACGGAAATATTAAAGAGAGTTAAAAAAAAAGTGAGAGAATGATATGCATGTGTTGTGTACAAATGGGAAAAATGTAAGCGATTTTAGAGAGATATTCGTGTATGAATGCTGGAACCTTAGTTCTACCTCTTGTGTGTGTCATGTATGCAGATGTGACCCCCCTCCTTTGCGCTCTCATGAAAGAATGTAGCTGGGATGAGAGATCAATGATAAGTTGGAAGGACACCATGCCAATTTCTGTTTTTTAGACAAAACATTTATAACAAAATGTGCCGGGTTAATTAATCTAATGATAAACAATGTGATCACAATTATTTTTACATTTTCCAAACATGGTAAAATGAAGGTTACATTTAACCGTGTATTACACAAATTGAATATCCTTTGATAGTGGAAACAGTGCATTTAAAAAAAGGGAAATTAAGTAAATTAAGTAAAATGTCCTAATTTAAGGAAATATATCTCTGGGTATATATTAGAAATAGGGTGTGATATTGAGATTATCACTTGAGTATTCATTTCTGATATGAGTTTAACAATTTTATTAATAATATAGATATATTCTAACTGGTTTAGACAACCTTTGGTTGGAAATGAAATCTAAAGGTCTGATAATAACTTGATGTGCGGTCCATGATGTGAGAGTAATAATAAATACAATTTAAATATAACAGACCCTGTTAGGATAGATGCCACCTGCAGCCAGTTGTATAGTTTTTGATTTGGCTGAGAGCTTTTTGTTCTGTCATATACAGATTGTTGGTCCTTTTGTTTTTATTTATTTTTATTTTTGAAATCCAAAGCAAAATGTGTGGATTGTGAAATGATGTGCCCCTTTTCCTTGTAAGTGCAGTGATATAAGCAGAAGAATACTTTGGATTTATTGGACATCTCTGCGTTGTTATCATTTATTATGTTATGACATCAGGAAAATAATGTCAGATGCAAACTAAGGATTTGTGTTATCTAGTTAAAACTAACAACAGAGCAAGCCATGGGAAATTATAATATTGCCAGGAAAAAGTTGGCTTTTTGAAACATGAAACTGGAGTTCTTACACAAACAGCATGATAGAAAACAAGCCATTGTAATATATTTCAAGCAAGCTGGACCCAGTAATGAAGAGTTCACCCCGATATATCAGAGCTGTAGCTTTAAGCAACGGTGCTATTAGACAAAGTTATGGCGCGTACACACGTGCAGACTTTTGCCGGCGGACCTAGTCCAGCGGACAATCTTTCCGGACTTTCCAGCTGGGTCCGCCGGACTTTCCGAGCGTGTGGACTTGCCCACACACGCACAGACTTCTCCGGCGGATAATCCGCCGGCCAAAGTCCGCGGGACTTTTGAAAATGAACGGACTTGCCCACACACGGAGCAGTCCGTTCATTTCGAACATAACTTCAGGTACGTAGCTAGCGTAGGCAGTAAATGCCGGAGCGCTAGCTCCGTCACCTGGCATGGATTTAAAGGGAATCCCCACGCCGAAAAACGGCGTGGGGGTCCCCCCCAAATCCATCTCAGACCCTTATCCGAGCACGCAGCCTGGCAGGCCAGGAAAGGGGTGGGGACGAACGAGCGCCCCCCCTCCTGAGCCGTACCAGGCCGCGTGCCCTCAACATGGGGGGTGCCCTGGGGAAAGGGGGGCCGTGCGGCCCCCCCACCCCAAAGCACCTTGTCCCCATGTTGATGAGGACAAGGGCCTCTTCCCGACAACCCTGGCCGTTGGTTGTCGGGGTCTGCGGGCGGGGGCTTATCGGAATCTGGGAGCCCCCTTTAATAAGGGGGCCCCCAGATACCTGCCCCCCACCCTATGTGAATGAGTATGGGGTACGATGTACCCCTACCCATTCACCTAAGGTGTAAAATGTAAAGTACAAAAACACACACACTAAAAAATATTTTATTGCACTGCTCCGGGGGTCTTCTTCCGTCTTGGGGGTCTTCTCGCCGGACTCCTCCCGGACAGCGACGGGTCAACATCGGAACAAGAAGAAGAACAAGAAGAAGGACAAGAAGAAGAAGAAGGCGCCGGCGGCGCGGAAGACGACGACCGCCGCAAGAACAGAAGAGACCCCCGGAAGACCCCCGAAGGCGGATCAAGACCCCCAGATGACGGCGGCGACGACGAAGAAGGTAGCCGGACTTCCCCGCTCGGTAAAAGAGCTTGGTAAATGGCGGGGGAGTCCGGCGAGAAGACCCCCAAGATGGAAGAAGACCCCCCGGAGCAGTGCAATAAACTATTTTTTCAAAAGTGTGTGGGTGTTTTTTTTACTTTACATTTTACACCTTAGGTGAATGGGTAGGGGTACATCGTACCCCATACTCATTCACATAGGGTGGGGGGCCGGGATCTGAGTGCCCCCTTATAAAAGGGGGCTCCAAGATTCCGATAAGCCCCCGCCTGCAGACCCCGACAACCAACGGCCAGGGTTGTCGGGAAGAGGCCCTTGTCCTCATCAACATGGGGACAAGGTGCTTTGGGGTGGGGGGGCCGCACGGCCCCCCTTTCCCCAGGGCACCCCCCATGTTGAGGGCACGCGGCCTGGTACGGCTCAGGATGGGGGGGGCGCTCGTTCGCCCCCACCCCTTTCCTGGCCTGCCAGGCTGCGTGCTCGGATAAGGGTCTGACATGGATTTGGGGGGAACCCCCACGCCGTTTTTCGGCGTGGGGAGTCCCTTTAAATCCATGCCAGCTTACGGAGCTAGCGCGGCGGCATTTACTGCCTACGCTAGCTACGTAACCTGAAGTCACGTGCTAAATGAACGGACTTGCCGATGAGCGGCAAGTCCGTTCATTTTCAAAAGTCCCGCGGACTTGCCTACTAACGGCGGGATTGTCCGCCGGACTGCCAAGTCCAGCGGATAATTTTAAAACCAAACTTAAAACTTTGGTCCGCCGGACTTTGGCGCCAAAAAGTCCGCCGGCGCCCACACACGAGGGGATTATCCGCTGGACTTCAGTCCAGAGGATAATCCTGCGGGATAGTCCCTTCGTGTGTACGCGGCCTTACAGACATTATTTTGGTCAAATATACAGCTAACTAAATGTATGTCTAATGAAAGGTTCAAAATATGAATTTGTTTTGTTTGTTTATGTATAAATCTAACAATGAAAAATGCATACATTTGAATCCAGCCACCTTATTGCCTCTATTGGAGGAGGCCGGAGACAAAGGAAAACCACGTGTGTTAAATTGATGACGTCGGAATCAGCTGCTATGAGCCCAGTGCAGGACACACTCCCTGAAGACCCAGATATTACATTTTTTTGTAGAGTTGATCCCGGTTTTATACAGTTATATAGTATGCAGTTTATCACCCAGAAGGTTACTCTGTATTCAGAGTCATTGGATCCTTTTTCCCTAGCTCAAGAAGCAGAGCTCCATGTTTTAGCAAAGCCTGTGAGCTATAAAAAGAGTATATATATATATATATTTATATAGTCGAGTTATAGAGAGCTTTTGGTTCCCTTTGCAGGGCCAGAAGTTTGTTTTTACTTCGGCAGGTAAACCAATCAAGCATGCTAAGTTAATTTGATTGGCTGTTTTCAGCCTTCAAATCTTCTTGCTGAGGTAGTCATTACTAACATTAAAATTCACACATGGAAGCAGAGCAGGTGACTCTAAGGATTCTCCATTTACAGCCCCGGACACTTGCTGGGCAACTCACAGATTCCACCCTAGTTCTGGCCCAGTATAGCTGGGAATTATAATTCAACTTTAACCCCTTCCCGCTGAGCGTACGCAGATGTGTGTACTTGGCTTTTGGGGGTTGCAGGCATCATCCCGGTACCGTTGTATAGAGCGGGCAATTGGTTTTCCAGGGATAACAATCGATGTGGCTAAAAGCCGCTCGATTGTTATCCTGGAGGAGCGGGAGGGGACAACCCCCCTCCCGCCGCCTCACACCGCTCTTCCCGGGCCTCCCGTCCCACCAGAAGGTCTGATCAAAGATCCGCCGCTTCCGGCGGCTAGTAAAAGACTGGAATGAAGCTGGAAACGGCTTTGTTACAGTCTCCTGGATGTAAACACGGAAGAGACGTCACAACGTCACTTCCTGTTTACTCGGCTGCCAATGGCGCCGGATTTAAAAAAATATACAGTATTCAGATACACTGTTTTTAGTGATCTGAATACTTTGAAGTGCAAAGGAGGGATTGGAGGTCTTTTAGACCCCCGATCCCTTCATAAAGAGTACCTGGCACCACCTATTACTGTCACAAGGGATGTTTACATTCTTTGTGACAGCAATAAAAGTGATAATTTTTATTTTTTTTTAAAAACCCAATTTAATAATATAAAAATAAAATAAATAAGAAAAAATAAAATTTCAAAGCACCCCCGTCACCGCGGGCTCGCGCAGCAAAGAAAACGCATAAGGAAGTCGCGCCAGCATATGTAAACAGTGTTCAAATCACACATGTGAGGTATCGCCACGATCATCAGAGCGAGAGCAATAATTCTAGCATTAGACCTCCTCTGTAACTCTAACCTGGTAACCGGCGGCGCCTATGGAGATTTTTAGGTACCAAAGTTTGTCACCATTTCACGAGTGCGTGCAATTATAAAAGTAATGCTATAAAATTACTTAGAACCACCAAATATTTTATATATATATATATATATATATATATATAAAATATTTGGTGGTTCTAAGTAATTTTATAGCAAAAAATTGGGATTTTCACTTGTAAACACCAAATGTCAGAAATAGGCTTAGTCATGAAAGGGTTTAAGGATCCTAGAACGAGAAGAACAAGCGGTCCACAGGGGGCAATTTCTTATGAAACAGGATTTTGGAAAAATGTGATCTTTTATGTCTGCCAGCCAGTCTTTTCCCTCCAGCTTGACACATAGACCGTGTCATCAGTTACAAGCAGTTATGGCTGCCTTAGTAAATGAGAATGGGATAGAGTCAGGGTTCCCCACAGTTGTTTTTATAACATACCACTTCTTGTTTTACCCGTTACCCAAGGTGTTGCCAAAAGCTGAACATCCCTTCCAGAGATTACAAAAAGATATATCCAGATGCCCAAGTCAGGATCTTACGAGTATGTATTTTGTCTGTATGGACATGTTTTCTGGATGTCCAGTGGCAAATGCTACTGCAAAGGCCACAGTAAAAAGTGTTATCAGAAGTAGTTTGTAAGTACAGAGAGTAACGGAGGAAATCATTTTTATAGGAGAGTCCTTACTAGAAGTTTTGAGGTTTTATTTTTACACCCCCTACTGTCTACAATGTAGCTGCAAAAGTAGAGTAAGAAACTAAAAAACTTTTGCCTGAATGTTTTCTTATATTTTATCAAGGCCCTAAGGGGATGATGGACTCTCTCCCTATGGGATTTGGCTTGGGATTGTGTTACTCACTTGCTTATATTTTGTCTCAGCAGCTGAAGTCCTCCATTCGGCTCTCACAGAGAATGTTGCTGATCTTTTAAGGTTTTTGACAAACTAATTTATGTGTTTTCTTCCCAATTCCAGATCCTAAAAGTTTGGAAGGATCTAAGACTAAAGCCAGGTGACTTGTGGATTGTTAAGAGACATTTATATATAAGGAAATGTTTGGAGATTCAATACAGCATCTATTTTTATATACAGATGTGCAAAACTTGAAAGAAAAGTCACCTGGATCCACACCAGACACTGCAAAAATGACTAAATTAAAGAAATCTTGGTGTTTGATTTGTTTCCTTCTTGGAATCACAGTCTAGGGTACTATTTATTCAAATACTTTAATTGTAAGGGATATATATATATATATATATATATATATATATATATATATATATATATAAAATGTGATTTAAAAAGTAGTTTAGCCATGTTGAAGTCATATTTCTCTTTTGTACGTCTTCCATTTTATGTAGAATTGTCTGTGTTTACATGTGCTGATAAGTCAGCATGCCAACAATTCAGCTAGAAAGCCATTCCGGCCACGGGAGTGTATAGCCAGTACTCTGTAAATATGTTTTATCAATCATTTGTTTTTCACAATGAAAAGTCATTTTGTAATGACAAAGCTGCTCAGCTATTATATTTTCCACAATGGAGTTTTTGCCTCTTTGGCCAGGACTACCTCCACCTAAGCGTGTGGAGGTTCCAGGTTAAAGGTGATAGCAGGTATGGTTAGTGATCAAAATATTGATCAAAAGAGAGGAGACTGTCAAGGAAATTTGTAAGTTCTGTATATAATTGTATTCTATTCTGTATGCATTGAACACTGCCCTCACTGTGCACATGGCACTAATAATGTTTTCATTACATGTTTGCATTCTTTCGAGTCCTGATTAGAATTAGCCTGCCTATGTTACGCCCCTTGTTACCATATTATTATTATTATTATTATACGCCCCTTGTTACCATATTATTATTATTATTATTATACAGGATTTATACAGCGCTTAACAAAATAAAGGCAGACATTACAATTACATAACAATTTGGTACAAGAGGAATCAGAGGGCCCTGCTCGCTAGAGCTTACAATCTAAAAAGAAAGGGTCAATTGATACAAGAGGTAATAGCTGTGGGGGATGAGTTGATGGAAAAAGTAAAACAGTGTTAGTTAGAAGCAGGATAGGCTTCTTTAAAGAGAAAGGTTTTCAGGGATCGTCTAAAGATGGATAGATTAGGGGACAGTCGGACAGATTGGGGTAGAGAGTTCCAAAGGATGGGAGAAACTCTGGAGAAATCCTGGAGGCGAGCATGGGAGGAGGTGACAAGGGAGCTAGAGAGCAGGAGGTCTTGGGAGGACCGAAGAGAGCGGCTTGGTTGGTATTTTGGTACTAGGTTAGTGATGTAGCTGGGGGCAGAGTTATGGATGGCTTTGTAAACTATTGTTAGTACTTTGAATTTTATTCGTTGGGTGAGTGGAAGCCAGTGGAGGGATTGGCAGAGAGGGGTGGAGGACGCTGAATGGTTGGTAAGGTGGATAAGTCTTGCAGCAGCATTCATTATGGACTGAAGGGGGGATAGTCTATGTAAAGGTAGTCCAATGAGGAGGGAATTGCAGTAGTCGAGGCGAGAGATAACCAGGGAGTGAGTTAGAAGCTTGGTGGTGTCATTCGTTAAAAAGGGGCGTATTCTGGAAATGTTGCGGAGGCTAAGGCGGCATGATTTGGACAGGGATTGTATGTGGGTCCGAAAGGACAGTTCAGAGTCTAGGATTACCCCTAGCACCCTGGCATGTGGGGACGGACTGATAGATGTGCCATTGATCTTGACTGAGAAGTCAGGGGAAGGGGCACGTGGGGGAGGAAATATAAAGAGCTCGGTTTTAGACAGATTAAGTTTGAGAAAGTGGTTTGACATCCAGACTGATATGTCTGCTAGTAAATCAGTGATGCGTGAGGAGATTGATGGGGTGAGTTGAGGGGCAGAGAGATAGATCTGGGTGTCATCAGCATATAAATGGTAGTGGAAGCCATGTGAGGCTATCAGCTGACCCAGGGAGGATGTGTAGATTGAGAATAGTAGAGGTCCAAGGACAGAACCTTGGGGGACCCCAACAGTAAGAGGAGTTGGAGAGGAGGAAGTGGAGTTGTAAGTGACACTGAAGGTGCGATGAGATAGGTAAGATTCGAACCAACGGAGAGCACAGCTATGGAGACCAAGCAAATTTAGTTTTTGAGGAGGAGGGGGTGGTCATATAATTGTAATATTAATGTGATACCTACGTAATCATGTGTATAAAAACTTTCAATTGCATCATAATAAAGCAGAACAGTTATTTGGAAAGATGAGGAGTGTATCTTTTGTGTCTGTTCCCTACTGCAGTAGTTATTAATAATTTGGAACCACTAATCAATATGAGGATAGGAGTTGCCTATCTATAAACTATCCAGGTCAATTGCAACCAACTTCCTTTGAGAAGTTCTGTACGGGGCCAATAAACTCTGACTTTGCCTTTTTATTATTAATCTATTTTAAAAATGTTGGGGGGGGGGGGATTCTTTTTACTCTTCTCCACTATGTGTCTATTTCCACTGCCCTGGTTGCACTGTTACATTTTATTCTTTGTAGTGTTTAATTAGATACTAGAAACCTGGCTACACACACGTAAATGGGTCTAAATATGGATAAACACATGAAAAGGTCACCTGGGATCATAAAAGTGTTTATACTTCCCACTTCCAGATAAATTCTTTAGAATAGCTAAACACAGGAGTGCCAGTGTAAATGAGGCCTAGGGACAACACCAAACACTGAGATTGGTTCACTAAAGAAGTACTGAATGTTTACTCAGCTTAATGAATACAATCAATCATCCAATCGATTGCTTGGTAACTCCTGTTTTTTTTAACTCCCCTGTACAAAATTGGGTATTCGAGGGCTTGTTTACACTAGCAGCAGCCCTTGCCACCCCTCTGAAATGCAATCCTTGGTGAATCGCTTTTGAGAGATGCACTTATAAACCCACCATGGTCTGCATGTTAATGTTCTCTTGGTGAACAATTTCTTTGCTGAGGCAACATTCTTTATTCCAATATTCCAAAAAATCAACTCTATTTTTTATTTTAACAAGTCTTGTGCCTTTAAACGTAGATATAAAATCTAACAGAATTACATTTAATTTGCTAAAGCAATGTGCATCATAAACACATGTCTACATGCACTCCAGCAATGGTCACATTCACTGAGCCGATTGTTGCTTGTTATTGGGTTATACTGTTTATGGCATTCCATTGAGAAAATATGTCCTTCTCTATAATAATTAATAAGCTAAAAAAACAAAACAATGTTACCGAACATGACAAGAAGGCATTTTAATAAATGAGGGTAGCCTGGTCTCATTCCAGATTTTTTTTTCGTTACATGGATTTCACTCATGGGAAAGCATTATAACGTTAACAGCTGGAAATCGGACTAAATATACAACTCTGAGAGAATACTTTCACCTCCTCGATCGAATGTCACATTGTAAAAACATTCTTGTTGTTCCAAAATATGCTTCATCTTTGTTCACATGGTCAGTCCTTCTGCTAAACTTACTTGGAAATTGCATTTTTACTTTCTCTGTGAGCGGACCTTCAGTCATTTTTTTCAACTTTCCATCTATTAAATCTTCTGCCCTTGTTGTTTTATCTTTGGATAGTAAAACATTTTTTTCTGCCAGGAAATATCTTATACAGCCCACTTCCTGTATCTTGTCTGGTAAAAAGCCTAGGCTTATGACATCATGCACAGCTCTCTCACTCTCGTGAGAGTTTGCCAGGAAGGGAAGGGGGGATGAGTCATAAGAGGGCCAATGAGAGCTGCATGGCTGGAGGTGTGCCTCTGTGTAAATCCAGGAAGTGAACAGGCAGCAGCTTCAGCTGACCACAGTTAAAATGGCTGCAGCCAGACTCAGTGGAGGGAATTTTCGGCAGCATATTTGGCAAGTACAGAATCACAGTATATATAAAATAATATGCAAAGTTGTTGGAAGGAAGCTTCAAAATGGCAAAGATGTTTTTATTACAGATTATGTAAGCAGACTGCAGTTCCTGTTTAAGTTAAAGCCCAACTCCAAGCAAGTCAAATTTTTTGATGAGAAGATCCCCCCACCCCTGTGCAGCCCTGTGATATTTCTTTTAATTATCTTTCCTCAAGCTGTACAAATCCTTCTTCATCTGCCAAACATACAATGGGCACCCTACATGACGCAGGCACAGCCTCCACAACACAAAGTGCTGACAGTTGGCAGTCAGCATTTCCTAATCAATACCTAAGGGCCCATTCACACATAAGGCTACTTTCACACTGGGGTGTGGAGCACGCTGGCGGTAAAGCGGCGCTATATTTAGCGGCGCTTTACCGTCGTTTTAGCGGCGCTATTCGGCCGCTAGCGGGACAACCCCTGCTAGCGGGCGAAAAAGGGTTAAAACCGCCCGCAAAGCGCCGATGCAGCGGTGCTTTGCAGGCGGGTTTGCAGCGCTGCCTCATTGTTTTCTATGGGAAGGGGCGCTTTAGGAGCGGTAAATACACCGCTCCTAAGATGTGGCTTGCAGGACTTTTTTGACCATCCTGCAAGCGCACCGCCCTCAGGGCTTTCACATTGGAGTGCATTGAGCGGCTCTTTCAGGGCGCTTTGCAGGCGCTATTTTTAGCACTTTAGCGCATGCAAAGCGCCTCAGTGTGAAAGGGGCCTAACTGTTGTGTTGCAGTGTGCTAATGCACCAGTGTTAACGTGTGATGCATTAAGCAGTTTATTCATTAGAAATCAGCTGCCAATGTACCACAACAGATGGCAAAACGCACATAACCTTTTAAAAAAGCGCAGTGCACCACAACACATGGGATATATGTTGTGGGGTGCTGCTGAGCATTAAGAGCCATGTGCATTGGGCTCTATTGTACAATGCGCTGGGGTATCATTCATTGGGGAAAAGAGCGTTAACATGTGCGTTTTTGATGAATAAGCCCTCCATAGGTGTGCGCAGCCTATTGCATTAGGGCGTGCACCCCAAAGCTCAAACACACATGCCTTTCTCTGCAGCCTCAGCTGCACTGGACAGCGAATGAATGGGAAGCGCTCTGTGCTCAGAGGCTTCCTGTTCATTCACAAACTGAAGCATAGGAAACACAGTTTCCTATGCTTCCATTATGAATGAACACAGTGAGCTAGTGTGTTTACTGTGTTCATTTAGAAAAGAGAGGCACTGGAAAATTACAAAGTTACTAGCCCCTTCCCCTGCTCTCCATCCTGAAACATCCCTCACAGCAGCTGAGGGGAGAAGAGAGAAACCAGTCGCACTGCGGGGCGGCAGTACAGGGGGTAGGGGGAAGCAGCACTGCATAAAGTGATTAGGGTGTGCCCAGGCACACCTGGCACACCCCCCCGCACAGGCCTATAGAGCCCTCAAATGAGCCAGTGGCTGCATGAAGAGGTATCCCAACAATAAAGTAGGATGCTTGTTTGTTTTTGTTTTTTAAGTTTTGGATAGACTAGTAATTATTCTGTCAAAATTATTGATGCTTGTGGCCATGTTGGGCAGATTTGGCTTCATTTTCTTTCCCTGTGACAGCAGAGAAGTATTTGTCTCTGGAAGATACTGACAGCAGTAATAATTTAAGTTTAAAGCCTTCCCCGCTTTGTTGAAAATAGTCTTTTGTTGTGTCCCCAGTGGAGAGATCTCCTAGGCAGATGTTCTATCTTCTCCACTCTGTCTAAACTAAAAATAAATGTTTTGTTTGGAGTTGGGCTTTAACTCAAATTAGCTTTTTTGTACAAATTTAGTAGAATTACAAGCGTGTGTATAATACCACTATATTTTGCCAACAATAGTTTGTGTGCATCAGAAAATATGTGTGATATAAAACCGCATCTCGATTTGATGGGCACATATAGGTTATAATACGGATTGCCTATAATGATGGATCTTATGAATAGTGAGACTGTTATGCTTGAATGAGTGAAAAACAAGGAAAACAACTTGGGAGTATTGCATCCACAGGACAAATCATTAAAGCTATGCCTCTTCCTGTCCCGACACACACGGGTCCCAGAGACAGCACGGAGCATTCTCATTGCGCTGCGCGACTCGCGCATGCACAGTAGGGAACTGGGAAGTGAAGCCGCAACGCTTCACCTCCTGATTCCCTCAACGAGAATGGCGGCGGCAGCAGCCGAGAACCAATCGATTTCTTGGCTTCAGCTGCCGACATCGCTGGACCCTGGGACAGGTAAGTGTCCATTTATTAAAAGTCAGCAGCTGCAGTATTTGTAAAAATTATATATATATATATATATATATATATATATATATATATATATATATATATATATATAGGGGTGTGTGTTTTTTTTAAGACAGTATATCATGATTTTTTTTTAATATGTATTATGAGCCCTGCATGGTTTGCAATTACAAAGCAGCCATCCCAACCTGCAAAAACTAATTTCAGGGAGGTGGGCGTGGCTTAAACCATGCTACATATTGAGCGTAGCTTAAATGGGGTGTGGTCTTATAGAGTCTGAGATGACTTACAGTGCCGAGTGTATGTAGGTGGGTATATGAGGAGTGTGGAGTGTACAGCGGTGAGTAGTATGTGCAGGATGGTGTCAGTAGGGCAGTGGACGGTGTCAGTAGTTCCTTATTTTTATTATTATTTTTTTTAGGGGTTTGTGTTTTTTTTTTTATTTTTGACATTTTTGACAATTTTTTTAATTATTTTTTACAATTATTTTTTTTATTTTTTGTTTTTCACAATGATTGGGGGTTGGGCTAGTGGACAGTGTCAGTAGAGCAATGTGTCAGTAGTTTTTTGTTTTTATTATTTTCTCTATTATTTTTTTCACAGTGCTTCTGAGGAAGGGGTGGGGAGTATGTGACAGTGATGGTGTCAGTAGGGCAGTGGATATGGTGCCAGTAGTTTTTATTTTTACATATTGTTTATTTTTACAACTTATTATATATATTTTTTAAATGCTTTTTGGGGGGAGGGGGTTGGGGCAGTGGACAGTGTTGGTAAGGCAGGGGGGGGGGGGGTGTCAGTAGTTTTTTATTTTATATTTTTTTATAATTTAATTTTTTATAATTTTTGTTTACATTTTGCTTTTTTATATTATTTTTTGATTTTTTTTTTAATTAACCCTGTTTCGGGGGGGGGGGGGGGGGTTGGTAAGATATCAGGGGTCTAAATAGAATCCTGATATCTCCCCTTTGAGACAGAGAAAGAGGCTGAGGACACAGATTCCCCAGTCCCTTTCTCAGCATTGAAGATGAATGGACAGAAGACTCCGGCTCCTGTCCATTCATAAACTGAGCAGAGTGACACAGGTTACTCTGCTCAGTTTTCACAGGACACAGGAGCGATCTCGCTCACTGGGTCCAATTCAGAAAAGGAAGGGGTCAGTAAATGACCAGTCCCTTCCTCCGCTCGCCATCTTGATAGATCCCCACAGCTGGCGGGAGAGGAGAGGAGGGAAGCCAGCTGCGGGAGACAAGGGGCAGTGGAGGAGGAGGACAGGGAGCCGGAGAAGAAGGGGGGGGCTGAAGGACACGGAGGGGAACTGGAGAAGAACAGGGTTGAAGGACATGGAGGGGGGCTGGAGGAGGAGGATACAGGGAACAGTTGGGGATGATCGGTGCAGTGGGAGGGACAGCTGTGATCACCGATCTCCCTGTATAGCTTTTTGGCCAACAGCCGCTGGAGGGAGAGAAGGAGAAGTGGATGTCCGCTATACAGCTGTCCCTCCTGCTGCACCGATCATCCCGACTGTGAACCAGGGGACCATCCAGGTTCAGCCCCGCAGCCGGGATAACGGGTAGCACTTGCGGGTGTCCGTGAGCTGCCCCCGAAATGCGGGAGGCTCCCGCACCTCGTGGGTGACTTGAGATGTCTGACAAAGTTACTGTAGACAGGAAAGGTGTAGGCTCAGTAGATGCTACGACATATGGGGCAGCACATGACTTCCCCTATGTGTCAGTAATTGCACTTGAGCAAATCACCAGGCCTGAACACTATCACCCCCAACTCGTTTCTAAGCTCCAACACCAAGCATTAGGGAAGTAAGGCAGTATGGCTCTGTAAGTATAAAAGCCTGGGAGGGTGTGCTATCTGCAGATCAGAGGTGTTATTGTCCATGTGTGATGGGGCTCACTGTGTTCTCACTGCACACATTGAGGATATGCCAGTGTCTAACACGCAGGCCTTTTTTTTTAGCGGGAGCGTGGGGGAATGCAGTGCCGGCACCGCCAGCACTCAATGTATTTTATGGCAAGGAGTGCAGGAGGGTCTAATGATGCTGGTTGCTGGGAGATCTAATGTCGCTGTTGGGGATCTATGTTTGTGTGGGGGGGGGGGGTATTTTGTTGCTGGGTAGGTCTATTTTTGCTGGTGAGGGGTCTCTTGTTGCTGGGAGGCATCTACTGTTGATGGAGAGATCTGTTGTTGCTGGCTACTGGAGGGTCTATTGATGCTGGCTGCTGAAAGATCTGTTGTTTCTGTTGGGGGTCAATTGGTGCTGGGTTGATATTTTGTTGCTGGTGGGAGGTCTATTGTTGGGTGGGATATCTATTGTTGCTAGGGGAGGTCTATTGTTGTGTGGGATATCTACTGTTCCCGGGGGTCTATTGTTGCTGGGGTGGGGTCTATTCTTGCTGGTGGGGTCTACTGTTTATGGGATGGGGTCTATCAAATTCCATACAAATACCATAGTAGCACAAAATGATACTTGGTTTGGTATTCTCCAAAAGAGGCGGTACTGGGAGGTGGAACCAAGGGATAGTGCTCAGAGGTGGATAGGGGCAGAGACAAAGAGTGCGTCAGAAAGGGGGGGCGTGTTCCTGAAGCTATTCTTTGAGAAATAAAGCCCTGCTAACAAGTCTTCAGCGCTCATTGGCTGAGAGGAAAGAGCAATGATTGGACATATCTAGATGGATGCCTAGTTAGGTCTAGTCCAGGGATCTGGCTGAGGTGCTTCAGGAGTGGGCAGAGAAGAGGTAAGGGAGAGAAAAGTGTCTGGAAAGTGCACAGATGACCACATGAAGAGCACTTCTTCCCTGAGCGGCAGTTTCTGCTAGTATTGAGAGCTTGATGTAGACTGCCAGCAGCTGACACGGGTGAGAGATGTGCATGTGTATGCATGCTTGTATGCAGTGAGTATAATGTGTAAGCAGTGTGTGTTTGCAGTGTGTATGCCCCCTTACCCCAGCCCTGTGTGTTACCCACTCCTAACACCTCCACTCTTTACATACAAACTTCTAACCCCTGCACTTTGTACATAGGCTCAAGTTTTCAGTTCTTCTCACTGTTAGCGCAGTTTTGCCACCACAGTGCACTTCCTCTTTATTCTTCTTTGGGTTTCTTTTCTTGCATAAGGGAGCCCAAATTACGATCTTGCACACAGGCCCAGTGCTTTCAGAAAATGCCCCTGCTGCAGATACTGTCAATTTGTCCTAATTGGGCAGCATGATAATATCTCATTAATAAGAGTGGGACCCATTTGCTGATTCTCAAAAAAAAATTAAAAATAAAATAAAAAGACGTCAAAGGCTATAATACTAAAGGAAGAAACAGTGGCAGATGTTTGCTGCCTGGGCAGGAACCCAAAACATCAGCTACAATTCTTGTATGAGTGGCTACAAAGTTTGTAACAATCCCAGAATACATATTTTATATAATATATTTAGTGAGTCTGATCCAAAACTGATTTTTAATAAATTATTGTTTTTCATTTGTAAAGATACAATGTACAAAACTGTAAATCAGCACATATTTAATCACATTCTTACAAGTTGTAAAAAAATATATATCATACAAATTCAGCAGTCTAGATGAAAAATAGTTGGCAACTTTAAACACAAGAGAATATTCTTTAGAAAAAGGCTATAAAATCTTGTACACTGTGACATAAATGAGAAGTCTCATAAGTCCGAATCCAGTGTGTTCTTCTGTAACCAGTCAATAATCTTCGTATTCACAATATTTACCCACTCTAGGCGAGCTTTCTTTCTTCTTTTTAACCTCTGTACTTCACTTTCCCTTAAACTTTTATCCATAGCAGTGGTAATGAAGAGTTGCATCTTAAAAAAGTAAACAAAACACAGTTTTTTTTCACTTTGAAAAGTTGTCAGAGTAAAGAAAACCTGTTTCAAGCAGTAAATCTGTGTTAAGAAAAGAAAAGTACCATTGGAGAGCAAGTCTACCTCTCTCGATGAAAGAATGGATTAAGCATATTAATCACATTGCAGAGATGAAAGAGTTGATCCACACAACATAGGACAAAGTGTCTTAATGTATTCAGGTATGGTCGCACTGGAGGCACTTCCAGGGGACACCCCCCCCCCCATATGGTGCTCTCTGGAATGGTTGCCCCTGAAGCCTTCAACTACAGCCTAGGACGGCCATCTGCCCTCCTCCTGTTAGTAGGAACTATTTGATTTTCTTTTATCTGTTTGATGGGTCGCTGGCTTTCCGGTAAACCTCCATTTTTGTTATGGTGATGGGTGTCACGCCTTCAGGTGTATGATCGTCATTTCCAAGCACTCCATGAGACTTTCTTTGATGGAATCCAGCTTTATATGAACTTTTTGTTTGCACAATTGCACTTTATTCACACGTGATGTCATTTAGCATATGTGGTTTCAAACTTTATTCACAGTTATTATTGTTTATATACTGTTGATTATCTGCACATTCCTAAATGTTGATATTTGTCTGTATTCGCACTAATGCCCTTTATTTTTTATTGCTGCTCTCTTTTTACATATATTATCTGTGCCTGGTGTCTGAGTTATAGTGCACAGCTGCTTATTAACTTTAGTTCCTAGCGCGGATATACCCTTTACATTTATTCACATATTTCATACTAAATATGAGACATAATTACAGATGAGCTCCAGGCTCCTTCAGACAAAATTAAAAGTCAGCAGCTACAAATACTGTAGCTGCTGACTTTTAATATAAGGACACTTACCTATCCAGGGATCCCACAATGTCCTCTCCCGAGCCGATTGTTCAATCGGCTTTGGGTGCAGGCGACGGCATCTCTAGTAAGGAAAACAGGAAGTGAGGCCTTGCGGCTTCACAGCCTGTTTCCTACGGCGCATGTGCGAGTCGTGTTGCACCATGTGAATGGTCCCACACACTTCTGGGACTTGTGATGTGTCCCAGAAGACTACGGGGAAAGGAGGAGGGGGGGCCCGAACTTTCTCTGTCAAGTACCTATCCCCCCCCAAAATAAGTGCCAAATGTGGCAGTGGAGGGGGGGGGGGTGCAAACAAGCAGAGCTTCCCCTTTGGGTGGAGCTTCACTTTAAGATTTATAAGGCTCAATTCACAAAGTGAACAGACAAGGATAAGGTTCCTAATTTTCAAAAAAGTCATATTTTCAGTGAATCTCAGTGAGATTTGCAAATAGCTAAAATTTAAGGTCCCTATACTTATGTAAAGTGTATTTTGAGCCTATAGCATGGGAACTGGTGTATCACATTCAGTTCCTTCAGACATTCTACTTCAGTTGCTGTAATAAATCTTTAAGGGATCTAGTAATTCTTAGTTGAAGAGCAGACCTAGCATGATCCATAGTAGATAAAAGTAGCATTTTGGTTTATGTAAGCCCTTTTCAATGTGAAGTAGTAGTTGTGTTTTTTTTTTTATTTTTTACTAACCCACGATCACTAAAATCTCACATAAGCCTTCAAGTGGAAGTAAACCCATCCATTTAACAGTTTTAAAAAAAAAGGCATGCCGGGAATGCTAACTGCACATTGGCTGTGCTCTCAACCAAACAGTCAGACCATCCAATGGCTGGTGTCATAACGGATCACATGTGCAGCACGGTGGCAGTTGAAGATTAAACAGAGGCAAAGATGGCAGCTTCCTTGGCTGAAAACGATAGGGGGGTTTACTTCCACTTTCAATTATTTTAAATCTGCATTTTTAGGCCTCTTGCAGATGGTAAGTCTTAAAACACCAAGTTTTTAGGCATTCAGGCATTTTTCTTTACTAATTTAAATGCAGCCCATTGTTTTTAATTGACATGTACACTCAGGTGTGTAAACTTGCACTGCAAATATGCACATATGACACCTTCCCTTGATTTAAAAAAAGCTAGAACATTTTTTAAATGCATGTTTTTGCGCAAATACACAAGTGCTATACAGTCCATTCTCACATTTTTTTTCTGCTAGGAATATCTGAGGTTCATACATCAGTACCTTGTGCAAGTACCCATAGCCTCCTGGGCGGTATTCCCGAGTCTGGCTCGGTGTGAGATTTTAGTACCAAAAGCGGTATTCCCGAGCCAGACTCAGGATCGCATCGCAGGATCCATGTAGAGGTTTACTTACCTTGTCCCCTGGATCCTGCGATGTCTCCCCGCTGTGATCTGCGAGCCGCCGTGTCTCGCTCGATTCACAGTGCCGAGCTCTGTTCCCTGCATGTGTTGCGACGCACGGGGAGGGAGTTCGGCGCCAAATTCAAAAAGTAAAAAACACAGTATAGATGCAGTATACTGTAATATTACAGATTACAGTACTGTATCAAATAATTACACATCCCCTTTGTCCCTAGTGGTTTGTCCAGTGCCCTGCATGCAGTGTTATATTATAAATACTATTTTTTATGCCAGGAAACTGGAGATTGTCCATAGCAACCAAACCAAAAATGCTTTTAGACCAGCTAGAAAACAGCGATAATAAATTAGAATCACTTGCAGAATTGAGCGATAGTGATTTGTGGGGAAATTTATCATCAAACACTAAAAGTAATGACAGCGACAATTCTGCAACTGAGCAAATGTCTGTGTTTATGATTTGATTACATTATTGAATAATTTTTATTATTTATTATTTGTTATTATTTATTATATTTTATATATATATATATATATATATATATATATATATATATATATAATATTATAATTTATGATTTCGTATTTCAAACTTTATTATACCCGGGATGTCCATTAGACTCTTGTTTGGATGGATTTAAGTGAATTATTTTTAAGAATTACAGGCCTACAATATAAAACACCAAATTTCCATGCAAAATAATGGTACCGCTTTCAGCACCTAAAATCTGAAATAATCATACCGCCAGGTAGGTTAAAGTGGATGTAAACCCATTTTTTTTTTTTTATGTCATAATGTAGAGAATAAGATTTCCTTTCATTTGAGCCCAGTCTTGCCACACAGATTTACTCGAGGCCTGAGCAATCCTCTTTTATTGTTCAGTTAGAGAAATCTTGACAAAGTCTTGAAAACTTTGTCAAAAAACGCCCCCTTGCTGTGAGTGACAGGTGATTTACATATCATGCACTAGCCTGAGACTGGTTATCATCAGATCACTGAATGTTCTACTCTGCCCAGCTCTAACTACATACATGTCCCCTAAATCACTTGTCTGTCTATAGTCTGCTGACTGTTCACTGCATCCCATGATGAGAAACATCCGATCAAAAAAAAAAAAAAGTTGGGAGAGCTGGAGGGGAGGAGGATGTGAATTGTGAACTTTTTACACAGGATGTGCCTGTCTCAGGCTAGTGCATGATATTTAAATCACCTGTCACTCATAGCAAGGGGGCGTTTTTGACAAAGTTTTCAAGACTTTGTCAAGATTTCTCTAACTGAACAATAAAATAGGATTCCTCAGGCCTCAAGTAAATCTGTGTGGCAAGACTGCGCTCTACATTATGACATCAAAAAAATAAAAATACATTTTGGGTTCACATCCACTTTAATTAAAACAATACCTGGCAATTCTGCCATGAAGGTCTTCGTTCAGGTACTTCCTGTTATGGGGTGATGACTGTCTCACAATTGTGCTCCTGCATTGTCACCCTGTCACATGTGCTTGACTCACATTGAACAGGCACTGTTCACTATTGTTACTATCAGGAAGCTGGCCCTAAACATTGCTGCACAGCCAACAGTGAAGCAAGCCACTTTAATAAACTAAGACTAGATAAACACGGGCCAAAAATTCTGTGAAAACATTCAGTTTGGAAAACAACAGCTGACTTTTGGCCCATGTGTACAGCTCCCTGTCTGAAAAAATTTCAGCTGGGTTGAACGAAAAAACGAATAGTGTTTACCCAGCTTAAATGTCATCCAGTTAAGGTTTTTATTTACTTTACCTTGTGTTAGGCTGGCCATACATGCTGGGCTGAATGAGAAAAATCCATAGATTTCCCCATAAATACTAAACAGATGAATCTCCTGCTGCCAGCTACTTTATTATGACAGCCACCACTGGCTGACCTTTTTCCGCCTGGTTCCCTAAAGTTCTCAAGTCTATTGAGCTGGGTAAAGTCAGCCAGGCCTCCCATGGCTAGAATTTTCATTGATTTACAGGAATCAGCCATAGTTCCAGCTGTTGTATGGCTAGCTTCAGATATGAATAGGCAAGCAATGGCTCCATCAGTTGTTAATCACCCAATAGGCCATATTATGGGAGCACACAACAGCTCCAACTTCTGTATGCATGCTGCACAGCTCTTCAGGAGGATCAGAGCTGTTCCTTATGTAGGTTAAGCAGCACTCTCCTCCCACTGCCCCTATACATTCCTCTGCTGATCTAGGCCAATATTTAGCAACTAAGGACACCACTGCTGAGGAAAAGAAAAATGAGAGAAAATGAATGCATTGTATAAATATTCACTTCAGGTATCCAATCATGTGCAGAAGAAATAATTAAACAGGGATTTGCTTTTACCATGATTGGATCATTGAAGTAAATCTTCACACAAAAGTGAACATTCTTAACTCCTTTAGTAAATCAGCCTCAATGCATTAAATCCAGTAAGCTGCATGAGACCCTGTGTATAGACTCACCTCTTGAAACTGCAGCTCTGATGTAGCTTTCCATCCCAAATCTGTTACTAATCTTTCAAAAAGTATTTCAGTTTCATCCGCAGACCTGTAAAACATACAAATGAAACTTTATATTAGGGAATGAGTTCCATGTGTAACAAGGTTAGTTAGACAGTTTCACCTCCTTCTACAGGCCTTCCCTGTTACTAAGACGCCATTAAAGCCTAACTCCAGGTTTTAGTGTACTTTAAATAGTTTATTTGGACCAAGTGGGTCCAAAAAAAATATTTCCTTAACTAACATATGCATCAGCTGTTAGCACTGTAGGTAGCCTCAGTTACATACACTTTACAGCGTTCTTCTTGTCTCTGAACTTCCTGTCCCTCTGTCAGAACAAAATTGAGTAGGGCTTAGTGTTGCACAGCTATTCACAGTACAAAGCTTTTTCTAATTGGCTGATGTGGAGATCATGCGCGATGCGCCTGCTTCTCTGCCTCAGCCAATCAGAAGAAGCTTTGTGTTCATTCAGAAAGTAAGGCCTGGCCTGCGTCTGGATGGGGACTCACCGCCTTTGAAAACAGCCTGGCAAGGTCTGGCATGAAGAGTTAACAGGGAACCTAGGAGATGGTAGGAGATTGGTGATTGGCTCAGGGATGGGAAGGGGCGGAGCCGGCAAAGGAAAAAGTATTGGCGATCCCTCCCCAGCATCAGTGCGGCAGAGGAAAAAGATTCCCACCCTCCCTCCCTATGTATTCCTTTACAGAGGTTTTGTCAGGAACGGTGCTATTACCTGGATCGCCTGCTGGTGTCACTGTTTCCTTTGGCATCAAAGGGTGCAGTTCTGGTGGCCACCAGCAGGGGTCTCCCAGCCGATGGACATTGTCAGGAATGGTGTTATTACCTGGATCGCCTGGTGGTGTCACTACTTCCTTCAACATCTAAGGGTGCAGTTCTGGTGGCCACCAGCGGGGGTCTCCCAGCAGATGGACATGCCAGGAATCAGGCTACACCTGTTGTGGATTTGCTGGGTATATAAGCCTGTCCTTCACTGAGGTTCAGTGCTTCAGTATTCCTCTCTGTAGCCCTGTCTTGCCTGTCTGAAACCTGATCCTGGACCTGAAACCTGTACCTGTACCTGTAACCTGACCCGTTATCTGCTTCCTGCCCTGTCCTGGATGTTGTCCCCCTTACCTGGTTCCTGAGACCCGTCCCCTGTCTCCTGCCTTGATGTTCCCTTGCTTCCTGTTTCCCCCTTGGTCTCTCCTCCCTGCCTTGTATATATATATGTTCCATTTCCTTGAAGTGTATAGTTAGTTAGTTAGATTAGGGCTTGGGGGTTTGCAGTGTTATTTGTGTTCTTGCTTGTTTGTGGTTGCTGTGTTTATGTGTGTCTTTATTATTAATAAATATATCTTTATCACTACCTTTTGGAGCCTGATTCCTTTAGTGCAGCCCATCGATCTGTTCACTTGTGTTGGATGCCTGTGTTTAGGCTCCATCCCTAACAGGTTTAGTCGTGGATGTCGTAGCAGTTGGCAGGTGTTGGTCATTGCAGGTGAAGGATGATACTCCCCCCCCAGAGAAGGTAATGCGGGACCCATCGGAGATATGGGCTCGTTGGTGATATTCTATTTAACGATGATTTATATGGAATCTGGTGAAAGGGTGCACTGTGGTCAATAGTTGGTTGTCTCTGAGCAAGCATGTCTGCTTGAGGACTAATGTTCAGTTAATAGGACCACAGTGTATGGTTGATCGCTATGTTAATGGGGTGGGGATGTCCTGCATAAGACCAACGCGATCAGTTTTAAGTTAACAGATGTTTGTTATTATATGTTAAATTTATGGTTTTGTTAATAAAGGGGCTGCTATGGCCACTAATTACTCCAAAAAGTTGTGGTCTCCTTTAATGGGAAAGGGGAAAAGGTATGGAGTGGGTGGCTGGGCAGTAGTAACAGGCAACATCTGTTATACTATAGTCATGGTATTTTTGGCAGCAAAATAATACCTCTAAAATCAATGGAAAACAGTTGTACAAATATCCATACATAAACCAACATTGGTATGTATATTGGACATGTTTGAATGCAGCAATGATGTTTTTTCGCTGATAAATGTTCCTGTTCAAAACTCTTCAAACTTCTCTTTCAGATTATAATTATATTGTTTCTCCTAAATACGCCTCTGAAGAAAGGAAGTTCTGCTGAAACATGTCAGGCTAATGGAGAAAATTTGTATAATTACTCAATCATATAATCAAATTTGTTAATATTTTCACATTTATGCATCCATGCATGTATGTCTTGTATGGATTATTATCATGTTTGTCTACATGTTTTTAAATAATATTTTATGAAAATCAGTTGTTCGCCTTAAAAGTCCCACTGTACCGGGGGGGGGGGGGGGGGGGGGGGTGTCCCTATACATAGGGATTTTTTCTATAAAAATAAATAAATATTTTTTTTTGGGATGTTGGCAACACTCTTTGGGAACCTTCTCATAGTTGGTTCACCACTACATATTCATTCAGAAAATACAACGCTTCCTGTGAAAGGCTGAGCAATTTGATTTTGTCCAGGGAGAAGATAGGGAAGTCCCCGTACTGCACACACAGCTGCTGCATCTGTAGGAAATAATTTGTTTGGACCAACTTGGTCCAAACAAACTATATGAAGTTTACTAAAACATGAAGTTGGGCTTGAAGGACTTTGTTCTTGGCTTCAAATTCAGAGAAGCAGAGGACTGCCTAACTCTTTGGCAAGGAATCTATAGCACCGCAGCACCCCATCTTGTGTAGTTGAGGAAGCAAAACATTTATTTTATTAAACCAACACTATGCAATGAACACAGAAAAATTATTATTATTATTATTATTATGCAGGATTTATATAGCGCCAACAGTTTGTGCTGCACTTAACAACATGAGGGCAAACAGTACAGTTACAATACAATTCAATACAGGAGGAATCAGAGAGCCCTCCTTTTTAGAGCTTACAATCTAGAAGTGAGGGTCAAGTGATTAGAAGGTAATAACTGTGGGGGATGATCTGATGGAGAAAGTAAAAGTACAGTTGTTAGGTGAAGACAGAATAGGCTCCTCTGAAGAGAAGGGTTTTCAGGGATTGGCTAAAAGCAAGCAGAGTAGGAGATAGTCAGATTGGGGTAGGGAGTTCCATAGGATAGGCGAGGCTCAAGAAAAGTCCTGGAGGTGAGCATGGGAACTAGAGAGCAGGAGGTCTTGGGAGGAATGAAGGGAACGAGTAGGTTGATATTTTAAGACTAGGTGAGTGATGTAGCTGGGGGCCGAGTTGTGGATGGCTTTGTAAGTTGTTGTTAGAATTTTTAATTTAATTTGTTGGGTGAGTGGAAACGAGTGGAGGGATTGACAAAGAGGTGCAGCAGAGTGGTTGGTCGGGTGGATGAGCCTGGCAGCAGCATTCATGATGGACTGAAGGGGGGATAGCCTATGTAAAGGTAATATTGTGAAGAGGGAGTTGCAGTAGTCAAGGTGGGAGATGACCAGGGAGTGCACTAGGAGCTTTGTGGTGTCATTGGTTAGGAAAGGGCGTATTTTGGGGGTGTTACGGGGATTTGGAAAGTGTTTGAACGTGGGGCCGGAAGGATAGCTTAGAGTCCAGGGTTACACCTAGAACCTTGGCATGCGGGGACAGGCTGACAGTAGTGCTATTGATCTTGACAAAGAAATCAGGGGAAGAGGCATGTGGAGGAGGAAAAATCTTGAGCTCAGTTTTTAATAGATTGAGTTTGAGGAAGTGGTGAGACATCCAGGCTATGTCTGTTAGTAAATTAGTGATACGTGAGGAGACTGAAGAAGTGAGCTGAGGGGTAAAGGAATAGATTTGGGTGTCGTCAGCATAGAGATGGTATTGGAAGCCAGGCTATTACCTGACCCAAGGAGGAGGTGTAGATGGAGAATAAGCGAGGTCCAAGAACAGAACCTTGTGGGACCCCGACAGAGAAAGGGAGAGGAGGAAGTAGAGTTATAAGTGACACTGAAGGTGTGGTTGGATAAATAGGATGAGAACAAGGAAAGAGTACAGTCACAGAGACCAAAGGCATGGAGTTTTTTTTTTTTGAGGAGGGGGTGGTGCACTGTGTCAAAGTACACAAATAAATGTGTGATGAGTGCGCTTGTATCAACCTTAAAACAAAATTCAAAAAACCTGTACAACACTTGGATTATATAGTGTATACACCGTGATTAAAACCTGTGTAGTGCGGTGATTTAAAATACGCTTTTAGACCTCAAAACGTTGTTTGGATAGAGGGTTAAAATAATGGATATAAATGTGTCAAGTTTCTCCTATAGAACCTGAAGCATCTTTGAGGTCTAAAAGCGTATTTTAAATCACCGCACTACACAGGTTTTAATCACGGTGTATACACTATATAATCCAAGTGTTGTACAGGTTTTTTGAATTTTGTTTTAAGGTTGATACAAGCGCACTCATCACACATTTATTTGTGTACTTTTAATATATCACTCACGTGTGGGAGCACTTTCTTGTGGGTTTGCAGCTATATCATTTGGCCATCTTGAAACATTAATGGCCCTCTGATTTTAATCCTCACTAGCGCTTAAGTATTTTAATATTTTATGCACTGTGTCAAAGGCAGCAGAGAGGTCTAGGAGTAGGAGTACAGAATAGTGTCCATTGGATTTAGCTGTTAGCAGATCGTTTGTGAGCTTTAGGAGAGCAGTATATGTGGAGTGTTGAGGGCAGAATCCAGACTGAAAGGGGATCAAGAAGGTTATTCTTGGTGAGCTGGTTGCTCAGTCGGTTGTAGACCAGATGTTCAAGGAGTTTGGATAAAAAGGGGAGCAAAGAGATGGGGCGTAGGTTGTTAAAATTGGTGGGGTCTAGTGAGGGCTTTTTAAGAATGGGGGTGACTAATACATGTTTTAGAGAGTTTGGGAAGAGAGGGAGAGATTGAAGATGTGAGTTAGGGAGTGTAGAATAGAGCCAGAGGGTGAACGTAGCATTTATGAGGGAACAGGGTCCAGGGGCAGGTGGTAAGGTGGATGTTAGAGAAAAGTTTAGCAACCTCGTCTTTAGTGGTGGGGTTAAATAAAGGAAGTAATGATTGTACCTGTGGACATGGAGTGTTAGGTGGAGAAGGCATCTGTACAGTGGAGATCTCCTCACGAATTGTATGAATCTTATGTTTGAAATGATTGGCGATCTCCTGGGCAGTAAGTAAGTTAGTGGGTTGAGGCAGTGGAGGATGAAGTAGAGAGTTGAAGATAGAGAAGAGTTGATAGGGACAGGATGATAAGTTGTTAACAAGAGTGATAAAATAGGTCTGTTTGGCAGTGAGGAGGCAGGAATTGTATTTTTGGAGGGTAGATTTATATTGGTTTTATTTTACTAAATTTAAATTTACTAAAGGCAAATACACTGTGCACTCTGCAAAGTACAATTTCCCCCCTTCAAGTGCAGTTGCTCCAAGATTTAGTAAATTAGGTAAATCTTCACTTTGCAAAAAATACCCAATCACGTGCATGGAAAAAAAAACAGCATTTTTGCTTGCACATGATTGGATAATGGAAGTCATTTACCAAGCTGTGGAGCAACTGCACTTTGCAAAGTGCACAGTCTATATGCCTTTAGTAAATCAACCCCAGTCTTATGCCACAAGCGCTCAAGAGCATGGCTATGTTTTTTCAGACTTCTAGTGACAGCTGTTTGCCAAGGTTGTAGGGGTCGTGGTCTGATTCTGTGTGTAGTGAGGGGGGGCGAGCTTGTCTAGGGAGGATGACAGTGAAGTGTTGTAGACAGAAGTGGCTAGGTTGGGGCAGGACAGGGTTGAGATTTTGTCAAAGAGGTGGCCAGTAGCAGAGTAGAGAAGAGAAGGGTTGAGGTGGTGAACGTTTCTACGTGAAACTGTTAGGCGGTTGGAGGGAGGGCAAAGTAAATAGAAGCGTGTATGCATTGCTTCAGGTCAAAGAAGGAGGTTAGACTGAGAAGTTTGGAAGTAGCAGGAATGTTAGTATTAACAGTAACATAAAACAGTAAATATTGGTCAAAATGAAACCACTCGAAAAGGCAAATAAAATCCCACCCCCCCCCCCCAATTACCTGATGCTGGGCTGTTCACATTTCAGAAATTCACCAACACAGCGGGTCCAAGATAGTCCTGCTGAGATCCTATTCTCAACAGGCACAACTGGGTCCCGCACCGCCATGTTTCTCTGTGATGTCATTGGAAGGCTACATCGGCTCTCCCGTGTTCTGGTGCAGCCTTCCCATGATGCGCCGCTGGCCTGTCCACCTCCTCTTTTAATGAATGGGGTAAGTGCAGGGCTCCTGGGACCTACTGGGATATGAACATCACATATCCCAGGAAGCACTTTGCGTCATTTCGCCTAGGCAAATGACAGAGGATTGGGGGAGGGCAAAACTAAAGCCAAGTCAATTTAAAGGGTGAAGATCTGCTTTAAGATGATGAAGAGATCAACTGGGGGCTAATTATCACTAATTAGGGGGTTTAGGAGAAAATCTTTTTATTCTCATATTACAGGTTAACTAGGATCACATCACAAAACGCAGATGATATGAACTAACATAGCAGCTGTAGCTTTTACAAAGACACACTGATCAATCCCAGCAACTGACTGCTGCAGTTATTATTATTTCAGGGGCTGCTCTGGTTTTTGCTCACTAACAAGAACTTCAAATTAACAGCAGGTTTTGTCAGGGACGTATGCAGGAGCATGCACAGGACATTTATATATAATGTATAAGATCCAAAAGGGTTTACAAATCAGTTGAGGCCTTGTATATAATTTTTTGTGTGCAGTCCATCCTTGCTGCAGTTTCCTTGCATTTCATTCCTGGGCTGAACTGTGCAGAAGGGGTACATGGCCTACATAGATTTTTAGGTGCAACACACTGTAAGAATTAGCAGTTTTTCAGATCAGAAAGCAAAGATTCAGCGGCAACATAGAGAATGTATGATGTCCAATAAATGCAGTACTTACGTTTCATTCTTTAACCGATGCCAGTTCTCTTTAAGGAACTCCCAGGCTATGTGCCTTCCTATATCATTCTTAAACATATCCATGAATGTGTCCATTAAACTATGAGCGCCATCAAACATGACAATATCCAAATAACTGCAACAACACATTTAATTGGTTAACTTTCAAAATGATTTTCTAGGTACTGGGAACTATTAAGTTATTTTCTATTTCATTTTTATTTATCTATCTAATTTTTTGTAATTTTTAAATTTTTATGTAATAAAGTTACACCACCTTGTTGGAACATGCCCCCCCCCCCCCTTTCCCAACACCACCTTTTGACTTTTCATTACATCTTATTTTAGACCCAGTGGTGTCATCGCTAGGTCTCTGCTCTTCCTCTTTGGAATACAGGCAGATCATGGCTGGTAGGAGGGGCCAGAGGGGTGCTGTATATAGCTTCCCAAAAACACCACAGCACCCTGCTGCTCCTCTCAAGAACTCAAGCAGTGGACAACCTGTTCTCTATCCAAAGGGATCAAAGTCTTTACCAAGTACCTATAGACCTGTTAGTTTAACTTCTATAGTTGGGAAGATACTGGAGAGTTTAATAAAAGACCACAAAAGACCACAAAAATATTCTAAGAAACACACAGCATGGATTCATGAAAGACAAAAGTTGTCAATCAAATCTGATTTCTTTTTATGAGGAGGTAAGTAAAACCTTGGACAGAGGGGTGGCGGTGGACATGGCATACTTGGATTTTGAAAAAGCGTTTGACACAGTTCCCCACACACCACTAATGTGTAAGGTAAAGTCTACAGGCTTGGAACGATCAATTTTTAAATGGATAAAAAACTGTCTAAAAGACTGAATTCAGAGAGAAGTGGTTAATGATTCATACTCTGAATGGTCTAAGGTTATCAGTGGTGTACCCCAAGGTTCAGTGTTGGGACCCTTACTTTTTAATATCTTTATGAATAATATAAGGTCTGGGATTAAAATGACCATTTCTGTCTTTGCAGATGACACTAATGCCCCGTACACAGGAGTGGATTTTCCGTCAGAAAAAACTTGGATGGTTTTTCCAACGGAATTCCGCTCAAGCTTGGCTTGCATAATACGGTCACACAAAAGTTCTCTGAAATTTCGACTGTCAAGAACACGGTGACGTACAACACTATGACGAGCCTAGAAAATGAAGTTCAATGCTTCCGAGCATGCATCAAATTGTTTCCAAGCATGCGTAGGAATTTTGTGCGTCGGAATTGCTACAGACGTTCGGAATTTCTGATCGGAACTTTTACCGACCGAAAAATAGAGAACCTGCTCTCAATCATTTGCTGGCGGGAATTCGGCCAGCAAAAGTCCGATGGAGCATACACACGGTCGCATTTTCCGACCAAAAGCTCTCATCAGACTTTTGCTGGCCGAATTTCCGATTGTGTGTATGCGGCATAAGCTATGCAGTGGAATAACGTCCTTACAGGATAATTTAATTTGCAAGCTGACCTCAATGCACTGTCTAATTGGGCAACTAAGTGGTAAATAAGGTTTAATGTTGATGAATGTAAAGTTATGCACTTGGGGGCTAAGAATATGCATGCATCATACATGCTAGGGGGAGTACAACTGGGGGAATCAATGGTGGAGAAGGATCTGGGAGTTTTGGTAGATCATGAGCTCAATAATAGCATGCAATGCCAAGCTGCAGTTTCCAAAGCGAACAAAGTCCTTTCTTGTATTAAGAGAGGTACGGTCTCCAGAGAATGGGATATAATTTTGCTCCTGTACAAATCATTAGTAAGACTTCATCTGGAATATGCAGTTCAGTTTTGGGCAACAGTTCTCAAAAAGGATATCGGGGAAGTGCAGCGAAGGGTAAAAGAAAGATTTCATCTCTAAATACGGAAAGGTTTTACAGTAAGAGCTGTGAAAATATGGAATAGACTCCCTCCAGATGTGGTTCTGGCCAGCTCAGTAGATTGCTTTAAAAACTGCCTAGATTGTTTCTTAAATGTACATAATATAACTGGGTACTAACATTTATAGGTAAAGTTGATCCAGGGAAAATCTGATTGCTTCTCGGGGAAACGGGAAGGAATTTTTCCCCTGCTGGAGCAAATTGGAGCATGTTTTGCTGGGGTTTTTCGCCTTCCTCTGGATCAACTGTGGGTATAGGATTGTGTATATGGGATTGGAATTTTATATTTTTTTGGTTGAACTAGGCAACCTTTTGAGCAGTGTGCCGATTTTATAACAAAAAAATGTCAACTTCACACTCTCAATCACAGAAAATTACTTCACGAAAAACGACGTACCTGTAGGTTGGTAATTTGATGCTAAATACCAGGGTTATGGCAGCAGCTAGCTGCCATAACCCCGGTATTTTCGGGAACGCTGTGCATTTCTCTTTAGGATAAAAGTGGTCTCCATGGCGGATTCACCGCAAGATCACTTTTATCGGCGACGGGAGAGGTGCCCACCCCCCTCCCGCTGTGCTCCGGTCTTCTCTGCCGCTTACCGGACCAGCCTGTAGCGGCGGAGATGATCGTGTCCTCTCCCGTGGATGCCTGGCTGCCGACCGAGGGGAATATGGCCCCTGCTCCGCTCCATGGCATGGGAGGGCGGAAGCGCTGTCAAATGTCACTTTTTTGTGCATTTTAGTGTAAATATGAGATCTAAGGTCTTTTTGACACAAGATCACATATTTAAGAGGTGCTGTCATGGTTTTTTTCTATTACAAAGGGATGTTTACATTCCTTGTATTAGGAATAAAAGTGACCCAAATAAAAAAATTTAAAAAAAAACAGTATCAAAATAAAAAATTTAACAAAATATAAAAAAATATATATATATATAATGTTTGGGGGTACTAAATCATTTTCTAGCAAAAAAAAATATTTTAAATGATTTTAATGATGTAAAAAAGAGTCTCAGTCCTTAAGTGGTTAAGTAATAGTGAGAAATTAACATCCTGCACTCTCACGCCTCAGATCAGCCCCAATTTATGCACCTTCACACCTCAGATCACTGTCCCCCCTGCACATGTGCCCCACCACTGTGCTACCGTGCACATCTGTCCCACCACTGTAACCCCCCCTGCACATCTGTCCCACTACTGTAACCCCCCCTGCACATCTGCCCCACCACTGTACTACCCTGCACATCTGCCCCACCACTGTACTACCCTGCACATCTGCCCCACCACTGTACTACCCTGCACATCTGCCCCACCGCTGTAACCACCTGCACATCTGCCCCACCACTGTACCACCCTGCACATTTGCCCCACCACTGTACCACCCTGCTCTTCTGTCCCACTACTGTAACCCCCTGCTCATCTGCCCCACTAATGTTCCCCCTTTCTCATCTGCCCCACCACTCCTCCCTGCACATCTGATCCACCGCCATACCCCCATGCTCTTCTGTCACTGACACTTCGCTGCACTGCTGCTGGGGAGGGAGTCGAGTGTCTGCAAAATAGGCTTTGCGTGCTGGGGGTTGCCTACCCCTAAACTAGATGGACTTGTTTCTTTTTTCAACCTGACTAACTATGTAACTATGTAGCTATCAGCACTGTCCAGACAGAGGGTCAGGGGTCATGCAGCCTCATAGGACAGTCAAAGGAGAATGAAAACTCCTCCTACACTGATAGAACACTGCTATATACTGCTGCTGAGAAAAGATATTTAGCAGTTTATATTTACTAAAATAATTGCAATTCCATGTTCTGTGTACCGTAGGGGACCAGATATGCAGGGTCCTGGGTTTAGTATCACTTTAAAGAGTTTATCTCAACCCTCTAACTTCTACTTTTACTGGACAGCATGGTCTGTTAATAGAAGTTGAAAATAACAGACTTGCTGGCAGAATCACAAAGTGAAAATAATGGAAATAAGCCTGAAACAAGAGAATAATGCAGCCACCACATCTAAGAATATGTAATCTGTAATATAATGTTTTTATATTTTGGGGCTTAATGTCGCTTTAACTCATTGCAACCCTTTGCACATTTTCCCAAATATGATTGTAGGTGGAGCTTTGAGTTATTGTCAAACAACTGTACTAAGCAATTTCTCTCTGTTTGAGAAACATTAGCAAGGCCACAATAGATGCTTCAAAGAACACCCAAACTGTACATGTATAGTGTTCAACAATCTGTATTCCCAAAACACCAGCAAAAAAGAAACATTTATGCATTGTGTGGACTGAAACACCATAGCCATGCCTGGATAAAAATACAGAAGACCTTGGCTACCAAGCTGGGTCTTCTATGTTATAAAATAAACCTCCCTGCACATAGATATTCATATGGTATAATATATAGAGTGTTGATGTACTGCTTACCGATACAGCAGCCATGGCTCCTTGGTACAACTCAAGCTATGTTTCAGGTATCTGTAATCCCAGACATCTGCAAGGTCTGATTTGTTGTATACATTCCAGGCATGATCCCATTCCTTTTCTCCACCCACTGCGATACCATAGCAGTAAACTGTTCCTTTAATGGACTGTGGTATCCTGCAAGATTAGATACCATGGATAAAATGTCAACATGTTACTATCAGAAGTGATCACACTACAGTACTTTACTAATGTAGTACAAGATGCAGCAGTAAAGTGCATAGGGTAGTAGTCAATGAGAGCCTATTATTTTAGCTGAATGAAGAAAATCAGTGAAAAATAAACTTCGCCCCGTAGCAGTTAAGCACCTTCATACTTTCATTCTCCAAATATCGTTTTCCAGTGCTGGCTGCTATGGACAACATCATTGTAATTTCAGAGTATGGCACATTGACATACTATTGAGCACCACAAAATCTCTGACCTTCAGTTTCAATTAATATAAGTTGAGATACAAATATTTCCTTTATAATCAAACTTAATTTTTTATTTTTTAAAGTCAGCAGTAGAGCTGCACGATTCTGGCTAAAATGAGAATCACAATTTTTTTGCTTAGAAGATAGATCACGATTCTCTCACGATTCTGGCGGCGTAACATCATCTTTCAAATGAAAACAAAAAAAAATTGGGCTAACTTTACTGTTTAGTTTTCTTTACTTTATTCATTGAAATGTATTTTTTCCCCAAAAATTGCGTTTGAAAGACCACTGGGCAAATACAGTGTGTCATAAAATATTGCAGCAATTGACATTTTATTCCCTAGGGTCTCTGCTAAAATATATGTAATGTCTGGGGGTTCCAAGTAATTTTCTAGCAAAAATAATTAATTTTAACTTAAGAAACAAGTGTCAGAAAAAGATTTAGACTTTAAGTGGTTAAACTTCCTGCATTTACACATTGTTAAAAACTTGGCAGACTGCCTGGATTTTTTGTTTACACACAGAAGTTTCCCTTTGATCTAAGAAGGCAAAGTTAGTTACAATGTTTCATGTTAAAAAACTTGGCAGACTGCCCAGATGTTTTCTTTTGACAGTGAGCAGATAAGTCTCTCCACTTGTTATATGAAAGAATCTGCAAACTCTGCAATAGAGATTGTCAAGGGGGGTTGAATCAAGATCACAATTTTTTAACCATTAATTGTGCAGCTCTAGTCAGCAGCTACAAATACTGCAGCTGCTGACGTTTAAAATATGGACACTTACCTGTCCAGGGCACCCGCGATGTCAGCCCCGAAGCCGATCTGTTCCTCGACTCTCGCGTGGAGGCGCCGCCATCTTCGGTAATGGAGTCAGGAGGTGAAGCCTTGCGGCTTCAAAGCCTGGTTCCCTACTGTGCATGCGCGAGTCACACTGCGTGATCCCACTGGTCCCTGCTGTCTTCTGGGACCTGTGTGTCTCCCAGAAGACAGCGGGGGGGGGGGGGGGAGGAGGTGCTGGACATGGCGTAGAAATCTGCAGATACTGCAGCTACCTATGCCCGGAAATGGGAGCAAATACCTGGATTAGACAGGTACCTCCCCCTGAAAGGTGCCAAATGTGACACCGGAGGGGGGGGAGGATTCCGGAAAGCGGAAGTTCCATTTTTGGGTGGAACTCCGCTTTAATTCAAATTTCCAGATCACAAGACAGCATGTAATAGACAATGATTGAATAGAGAGGGTTTAATTAATGAATCCCCTGCGTGGATACCCATGCCATAATTTTCTTCATTATTTAATGTATATACAACATATTAGTCGTGGCAAGGACATCCACGCATAGATTTCTGGCATCCGGACTATTGTTTATTTATTTAATTGTAGTGTTTTGTGCTTGTTGTCTTGCGCTGTGTGTTGCCATATCTGGAGACTATTTGACCCAGTAGCCTCTGGATATATGTCTTGTTATCAGTGTCATATTTACCATCTCCCATTGGGGAGGTTAATGACATTTTAATTCATTAAATAAATGCTTTACATTTTTCTATTTTTCCCTACATTGTATGCTGTGTTTCTCATTTGGTCCTCTGGTTCCTTACAATCTTGATAAGAACAACCCCGTTTTTTGTCTTCGGGTCTTCGGGTCCCCAGTGCTGGCATATTAAGTGTGGGAAGCCAGCTGTGACTCCTTGCAGCTTCACAGCCAGCTTCCCATCTCTGTCTTTCTCTCTCTCTCTCTCTCTCTCTCTCTCCGGAAATGCTTCCCCATTGAAAACACTATTAAACAGTGGCGGCCCGTCCATTGGGGGCGCCCGGGCGCCGCCCCCCCCCCCTCCTTGCAGTTAAAAAAAAAAATAAAAAAATAAAAAAAAAAGTTCAAAAAAATAAAAAATATGTATTTAAACATGTCCCTTTAAGGGCGCCATGTCCCTTTAAGGGCGCACAGTGCAGTATGCACCGCTCTATCACCAATAGATAGATTCATGCATTGCATGAATCTATCTATTGGTCACCTCTGCCGCCCCCTATTCAGGTGTCCGGCCCCTGATCGGGCGCCGGGCATCTGAATTACAGTGGGGGGGGTGTTGCTGGAAGCGCCCCTATTAGAGCTGTAAGCTCTAATAGGGGACCCTATTAGAGCGGTGTGCTCTAATAGGCTTCCCTAAGTGTAAACAGCGGGCGCACGGCCGTGCGTTCGCTGATTACACAGTATTGTGTTAGAGAAGCGAATACATCGCTTCCCTAACACAGACCCGCCTCTCAGCCAATCAGGTTGCCAGGTCTGTTACCTGTCACCTGATTGGCTGAAGTCACAGGCGCTGTGATTGGACGCTAGGCGTCCCATCACCTAGCGTCCAATCACAGCAGAAGAAGACAGGAGGAGCGCGGGAGAAGACATCCGACGGAGACACCGCCGTCACCAGCTGCACACCGGGACAAGGTAAGTGCAGAGGGCAGGCAGGGGGCACAGTGGCAGCACTTAAGGGGCACAGTGGCAGA
The DNA here is from genome assembly GCA_028564925.1 of Lithobates sylvaticus. Lineage (NCBI taxonomy): Eukaryota > Metazoa > Chordata > Amphibia > Anura > Ranidae > Lithobates > Lithobates sylvaticus. Next base: position 162,454,556 of record CM053026.1, on the reverse strand, counting down.
ACTTGGGGCACAATGGAAGCACTTAAGGGGCACAATGGCAGCACTTAAGGGGCACAATAGCAGCACTTAAGGGGCACAATGGCAGCACTTAAGGGGCACAGTGGCAGAACTTAAGGGGCACAATGGCAGCACTTAAGGGGCACAATGGCAGCACTTAAGGGGCACAATGGCAGCACTTAAGGGGCACAATGGCAGAACTTGGGGCACAATGGCAGAACTTGTGGCAGAACTTGGGGCACAATGGCAGCACTTAAGGGGCACAATGGCAGCACTTAAGGGGCACAATGGCAGCACTTAAGGGGCACAATGGCAGCACTTAAGGGGCACAATGGCAGAACTTGGGGCACAATGGCAGCACTTAAGGGGCACAGTGGCAGCACTTAAGGGGCACAATGGCAGCACTTAAGGGGCACAATGGCAGAACTTGGGGCACAATGGCAGCACTTAAGGGGCACAGTGGCAGAACTTGGGGCACAGTGGCAGAACTTGGGGCACAGTGGCAGAACTTGGGGCACAGTGGCAGCGTTTGATGGGCACAGTGGCAGCGTTTGATGGGCACAGTGGCAGCGTTTGATGGCACAGTGGCAGCGTTTAATGGGCACAGTGGCAGCGTTTGATGGCACAGTGAGGCTGTTTGTTTGCGCCCCCCCAAAAATTTTGAGCACCAGCCGCCACTGCTATTAAACAAAAGCGATCATTGACGCCCCTATACGCGGCATGTAAAAGCGGCAACACAGACATTTACCGTCGGTTACTAGCTGTGAAGTTTCAACGTTCAGAAGAGGTTTTCAAACATCCTGTGTACATGAAGCCTTAAAGTACACCAGTCATGAGGCAGCCATTGCTGACCTCTCCTTATTAGAATGTTTGTTTTCTGTCTGCCATGCTGATGCTTTACCTCACAGACTTGTGACAAGCATATGAATTGGCAGTACAGACACTGTTCTGTCAGTCATGTAAAAATTCGCAATCTGTGTTTGTGACCCAAAAGTGTTAAAACCAGACACAGCCAAGCAAGTAGCTTTCAGAAAAAGCCCAGTCATGGCAACTCCCATTGCAGCTAGAGTACAGAACACTTTGTGAGCTCTGACCAAAGCACGCTGGAGCTTTTGCAAGGCTTCTTCTCCTCTCTCCTGCAGGTGAATGAATTGTCAGGAAGGAAGGATAAGTATAAACATCTATGGAATGGCACCTGTGTTCAGACCATAGGGCCTCATTCACATGGGCGCTTTGGCTCATACAGCGTAAATTGGCCATTTGCTTATGTAGCTGGAACTGTGTTCAGGTAGCCTATAAAAAATCTCTGGGGACACAGAGTCTGTACGAACATCTGTCACCTGTCCCCGCACTCCTGTCAAATTAGGATTATCAGCTTTGTCCACACAGCCGCTACACCCTCAGAGTTACATAGGCTGCCTGCAAACAGCTTCAGCCGCATAAACAAATGACCAATTCATGCTGTATGTGCCACAGACCTGTGTGAATGAGGCCAAATTGATATTTATATTCTTACCAAACCATAAAGGAGTTTTAAAACAAGCTATACCTAACCCCTTTAGCTGATTGTAATGTGAAGTAATTTGTTTTTAAAGGTTACAACAAAGATTGTAAAGTGATGTTGCAGACAGCTGTAACAGCTCAGAGACGCCCGCTGTGCGATTACACTGGAGAGCTGACAAGCTGCCAAGCTGCCAAGATTCTGCTCTCCTCAGAAAGACGTTGATATTTCACAAAGTCTGTTGTGAAGCATCATGATTGTATACAGATGCATAGGGCCATACAACTTAAAACGGAATGCTTATTTCCATGCCTGAGAGACACAGCCCCATTGAACGGGGGTGTAACTCCTTGGATGCACATAAGACGTTACACACATTTGCTTGTTAATGCAAACATGACATATACAGCACATTATTTACTATGGGTAGCTGTAAGCAGAGAAATCTCTTTGAGGAAACTGTTCCTGACTCAGCAAAAAGAACAAGTGTTGCATAAAACTGACAATGTACTACAACTACCATTATTGCCTGAGAAAATTCAGTCTCTTTTAGCACCATTATCTTGCCTGGCAAAAAAACTTGACAATCTAATCAATGTTGTAGCGCAAAACAAAGCATTACTATTTTGTGAGAAAACTGTCCCTGGATCTGTTATATACAATATCTTGCTTAGTAGAGAAATGGACAATCTGTTGTAACTGTGGATCATAAAAATACCTATTATTTGATAAGACTGTATTAGGTTATGTGTTTTGCATTATGTTACTTGTCAGAAAGGCTATTTTATTTTTATTTTTTTTATTTTTTTAGTTGTGTATTATCTATAGCTTTTTTTTACCTTTACAGCAGTAATGTACTGTAGTCCAAAAATGCCATAACCATACAATTAGCACCGTACACACATGCCCATCCTTTAGAAAAAAAAAAAAACAAATACTGTATGTTAGCCCAAATCCCCCTCTCCCCCAGGCTTATACATACAGAATATATATATTACAGTTATCATTATCAACACTTCAATCTTTGAATGTGTTATGGTATTTCCTTACCTTCTGACAGCACTTGCTATGGGCCAAATATCGTCCGGTATCAGCTGGTTCAATTGAAACTGCGCAACATTCGGTCAGTGTGTACAGCTGTCTTTCCAAAGGGACATGCTGGAAAAACAATATCCGATCATCACTCGCAGCCAATGGCTGCCGGCGCTGATCAGTGAGTTCTGGCAGTCTCCCTGCCAGAACACAAAGGCACAGTGGGGAAGATCGCCGCACCGGAGATCGCCGCACTAGAGATCGCCGCACCAGAGATCGCTGCACCATTATATCATATGTGTTGCATCTGTCAATTTTTTTTTTTTTCGTTCAGGCATCTGGGTTGAATGACAAAAAAAACTTGTAATGGACCTTGGTTTTAGAGGCATCATTGCTACAATTGTGTACAGTATCTCACAAAAGTGAGTACACCCCTAACATTTCTGTAAATATTTTATTCTATCTTTTCATGTGACAACATTGAAGAAATGACACTTTGCTACAATGTAAAGTAGTGAATGTACAGCTTGTATAACAGTGTAAATTTGCTGTCCCCTCAAAATAATTCAACACAAAGCCATTAATGTCTAAACCACTGGCAACACCCCTAAGTGAAAATGTCCAAACTGTGCACAAAGTGTCAATATTTTGTGTGGCCACCATTATTTTCCAGCACTGGGCATGGACGTCACCAGAGCTTCACAGGTTGCCACTGGAGTCCTCTTCCTCTCCTCCATGATGACATCACGGAGCTGGTGGATGTTTAGAGACCTTGTGCTCCACCTTCCGTTTGAGGATGCCCCACAGATACTCAATAGGGTTTAGGTCTTCAGACATGCTTGCCCAGTCCATCCCCTTCACCCTCGGCTTCTTTAGCAAAGCAGTGGTCATCTTGGAGGTGTGTTTGGGGTCATTATAATGTTGGAATACTGCCATGCAGCCCAGTCTCCGAAGGGAGAGGATCATGCTCTGCTTCAGTATGTCACAGTACATGTTGGCATTCATGGTTCCCTCAATGAACTGTATCTCCCCAGTGCCAGCAGCACTCATGCAGCCCCAGATCATGACACTTCCACCACCATGCTTGACTGTAGGCAAGACACACTTTTCTTGGCACTCCTTACCTGGTTGCCGCCACACACGCTTGACACCATCCGATAAAATACATTTATACGTTTATCTTGGTTTTATCAGACCACAGGACATCGTTCCAGTAATCCATGTCCTTAGTCTGCTTGTCTTCAGCAAACTCTTTGCAGCTTTCTTGTGCATCATCTTTAGAAGAGGCTTCCTTCTGGGATGACACCCATGCAGACCAATTTGATGCCGTGTGCGGTGTATGGTCTGAGCACTGACTGGCTGACCCCCCATCCCTTCAACCTTTGCAGCAATGCTGGCAGCACTTATACGTCTATTTCCCAAAGGCAACCTCTGGATATGACACTGAGCACGTGCACTCAACTTCTTTGGTCCACCATGGTGAGGCCTGTTCTGAGTGAAACCTGTCCTGGTAAACCGCTGTATGGTCTTGGCCACCGTGCTGCAGCTCAGTTTCAGGGTCTTGGCAATCTTCTTATAGCCTAGGCCATCTTTATGTAGAGCAACAATTCTTTTTTTCAGAACCTTAGAGAGTTCTTTGCCATGAGGTGCCATGTTGAACTTCCAGTGACCAGTATGAGAGAGTGAGAGCGATAACACCAAATTTAACACACCTTATCCCCATTCACACCCGAGACCTTGTAACACTAACGAGTCACATGACACCGGGGTGGGAAAATGGCAAATTGGACCCAATTTGGACATTTTCACTTATGGGTGTACTCACTTTTGTTGCCCGCGGTTTAGACATTAATGGCTACGTGTTGAGTTATTTTGAGAGGACAGCAAATTTACACTGTTATACAAACTGTGCACTCACTACTTTACATTGTAGCAAAGTGTAATTTCTTCAGTGTTGTCACATGAAAAGATAGAATAAAATATTTACAAAAATGTGAGGGGTGTACTCACTTTTGTGAGATACTGTATGTCAAAAAGCTGTTTATTATTGTGAATCTGTATACATATGGAGTACAACACACTGTACACTCCAAGCTGGTGTGAAATACTTCTCCTTAAAGTGTTAGTTCACTTTTTTTTAACAGAGGAGGTTAGTTCACTTTTACATACATTTTTGTGTAAAGGTAATACAGTTCTGAAAAATTGTATGTTAGTGGAAATAAAAAAAGTATCACGGACAGAACTAAATTGTTTCTGTCGCAAGTGCACTCATTTGGCTACAAGAACCTCTTCTAAAGCTTGAAATTTAAATCTTTACAGTATGCACTTTTAATTATTATAATTGCACCTCAATGGCTATAAAGGACAATCAGTGTTTTTATGTTAGATATGAGAGGGTCCAATTTTAACATTAGCGCCCGGGCTTGTTGACTTCTTGATCAGTGGAAGATGGACAGATCTCTTATGCCGCGTACACACGATTGGAATTCTCGTCGTAAAAAGCTCTGATCATTTTCCCAACAGAATTCCGACGGAATTCCGCTCAAACTGTCATGCCTACACACGGTCACACCAAATTCCGACCGTCAAGAACGGGTTGACGTACAACACTACAACGAGCCGAGAAAAAATTAAGTTCAATACTTCCGAGCATGCGTCGAATTGTTTCCGAGCATGCATGGAATTTTGCGCGTCAGAATTGCTACAGACGATCAGAATTTCCGATAGAAACCTTTTCCGTCTGAAAAATTGAGAACACGCTCTCAATTGTTTGCTGGCGGACATTCGGCCAGCAAAATTCCGATGGAGCCTACACACAGTCGCATTTTCCGGTGAAAAGCTCTCATCAGTCTTTTTCTGGACGGAATTCCGATCATGTGTACGTGGCATTACTGCTCAATGTTCTTGTTAGGAGTTCTGTCTATAAACATCCTATTAAAGCGGGAGTTCCGCCGTTTTTTTTTTTTTAAAGTCAGCAGCTACAAATACTGCAGCTGACTTTTAAAATATGGACACTCACCTGTCCAGCGCGCCCACGATGTCGGCACCCGTAGCCGATCTGTCGCTCGGCTCTCGGGGGCTGCAGCCGCCATCTTCGGTATGGGAATCAGGAAGTGAAGCCTTGTGGCTTCACTTCTCGGTTCCCTACTGTGCATACGCGAGTCGCGCTGCGCAATACAGATGGTCCCTGCTGTCTCTGGGACCTGTGTGTTTCCCAGCAGACAGCGGGGAAGGGACAGGAAGTGGGGTAGATACCCGCAGATTCTGCGGCTATCTATGCCCTGAAGTGGATGAAAATACCTGTATTATACAGGTATCTGTACCCCCTCCCCCCTGAAAGGTGCCAAATGTGACACCGGAGGGGGGGGGGGGGTTCCGAAAAGCGGAGGTTCCTTTTTTGTGTGAACCTCCACTTTAAATATCCATGCATCGCCAGAATCATTATTTATTAGCAGTTTCCTCTGAGCAATGTTAGGAAACATGGATAAAAAGAGGGAGGCTTTATACTCTGGATTTGACCTGTACTCTCCTCCGTCCCTGACATATAGATTAGAGATAATATTAGTGTAGTTAGGAAATATAGTAGCAAGCAGAGGCTATGCAACATTTTCTTGAAACACTGTTGCATTAAAAATTATTTTAGCAAATGTCTTTCACTGAGAAAAAAAATCACTGAACCTGCCTAAGAAAACATTCATTGTATGTATTACACATATACAGTACGCCTATGCATGGGCGTCCGCAGGTAGGGGCAAGGGGGGGCGGGTGCCCTCCCCTGGAATCAGGGATCATATCAGGAGTTCCAGCAAGGTTTTGTCCTGCATAATTATGTTGCTTATGTGCCAACTTGTGGCTGAATAGGACCTGCAACAGTGTGCACACCCAGCACATCCAGGCATTGGCCAGCAAGCCTGCTGGATGTTCACTGTGCAACTCCGATGAAAGACTTCACCTGTCATATTCAAGATGTGATGTCGGGTATGAGCTGGACTGCTACTCAGACCCGCCCCTCTGTCAAACAACCAATGTAATGAAAGAGCAAACTCACATGGTACTACATGTATTGCTCCTCCCCCTCCCTATCACATCCCACACACCACACTTCCCCATTCCTCCCTTTCACAGAGCACAGCAGCTCCTCCCCTCTAGAACGTTGTATCTAAACCCCGCCCCTCCCCCTCCTTTCCAGCATGAACAGCTTCTGTCAGTATACACAGGGACAACACTGCACATGAATGTAAGGTGAGTGTATAGTGAGAGGAGGCTGAGCTCTGATAGGACAGTGGGGTATCAGACATTCACAGGAGGGACTACAGGTCCCAGCATGTCAGCTGTTTTCTGGGGAGGTTTGTGATTGTGCCATCACTAGTGCTGAGGACATCACTTCCTGGGTAAAACATGCTGTGTGATGTTCCATCCACTCAGTGTGCTGGGGGGGATGATGTGTCAGGCTGGCCTCCCCCTCAGCTCTCAGTATGTATTGGTGGGATCTATATCTCTCTGAAGATTGGACCTGTCCAGTGTGTGGGCTTCAGGGCCCCCTACAGGAGATCTGAGAGGGGTGTCTGGCAGTAAAGAGAACCTGTCATCGTCCATTCAGATCAAAGTAAATGATAAATACTAGAGCTGAGCGCCTCCATAGCTGACACCCTCCCTGCACTCAACTGCCATCTGTCTGTCTGTAAGGCACCTGGTGAATGCTTTGCTCTGTGCCAAGTCCCATCCCTGGTGTGGGGGACACATTAAAGCTGACATTTACCCGAAAATTTAATTTGGTACACACTATTCAATTTTTCTCATTCAACCAGCAGGCTGAATGGAAAAAAAAAACTGACAGCTCTGGGCAATTCTTTCATTATATTGGTTGTTTGACAGAGGGGGCGGGTCTGAGTAGCAGCCCCCCCCCCCCCATAAATGACATCACAGCTTGGATCTGACAGGTGAAGTCTCTGATTGGAGCTGCACAGTGCACATCCAGCCAACTTGCTCACCAATCCCTGGATGTTCACACTGCTGCAGGTCCTATTCAGCCAGAAGTTGACATATATCGCTGGCTGGGACAAAGATGGAAAGTGTCAGGAGCAATTGTGTGTTCCCCTCCCCAGGGGGGGTTTTCAGCCTTGTGTAACCCTGCACGCACAGATCGCCACTTTCCCTTACTTCACTTACCCTGTACATAATGCATTCCTGAATCCTTCTACACTTTGTGTAATGCACACTTTCATAGTTTATGCAAAACCATTTGTAATGGAAGATTTTTCTTTATTACAGTGCTGGGGTTTGCATGTGTCCGTGAGACTTTATCTTGTGGCACAGCAATCAAAGCATATTTTAGAGGTACAAGGAAACCTGGGTTTTGTTTAGCCAGGCCCATTAAGCCCCCCCCCCCTCACTGTTAAGAGTTTGACCACATCCACTTTTGCCACGTGCCATCGGATGCTTCCTCCCTCATGTGTCCCTCATTCTGAAGTTCAAAGTTGGGAGGTATGGTCTTTTCTGCCGTAAAAGCCTGTTACGGGCAGCGATAGCCGTGGGCCGGACATGCAATGATTCCAAAGCCTGCAGGGCTCAGGAAAGATCGTACAGGCTTGACCAGGCAGCGCATGTGCAGTAACGTGATGTCGCCGCCTGGCACCATTTTTAAATGGAAGGCACTCGTTCTCGGCGGTGACGCAGTGGTGCAACGGTGCAGAGAGGAGACACAGGCCACAGGAGGACATTACTGGGGGGGGAGCCGGCCCGGCAGAGGAAGACAGTACACTGATGTGCACAGTGCCCGACTGGAGAGGTGAACGGGACAGAAGACAGACACTGACTGATGTGAAACGGTATGGTATGAAGGGGGGGACAGAGAAGGAAACTACCATGTCCACAGCATCTAACCGTGTCCTGTCCACAGTATCTGAAAGATGGGTTTCAAATGTTTTGACAGGGACGCAGTGTCAGTGTTTGCCATAGGCACCATTTTCACTAGATACGCCTCTGCGCACCTGTACACAGTTTAGCAGGGCCAGTGACAGCTGGTGCGAGGAGCGGGACAGCGAAGGCCTCAAGGGGTGGGCAGGATGACATCACCCAGTCTACATAGTGCGAGCGAGTGGTCTAGGAGACGGAAGCCATGGGAAAGGAGAGCAGCAAGACGCCAGGAACAGTGGGTACAACGTCCCCGGTGCCTCCCAGAGCCTGGAACCCCTGGACTCCTTAAACCTCATCACTGCTCCCAGGCCTGGGGGACAGACTGACCGGGGGTTCAGAGAACAAGGACTGGCAGGAAATGCAAGCAGCCATGGACCGCTCCATGTCACATAATAGATCCGATGGATGGAACAGAGCACCTCCTTTCCTCACCCAGGATGAAAACGGGTCTTGCCAGCTGCTGGCCATCATGGGCATCCTAGTGGCATGCAAGGTATCGTACTGAGCATTACACACACCACTGGGACATAGGGGCACTTGAGGGACTGCAGACAGGGCTAGGGGGTCCCTCTCTCTGACCCCCATCACCCCCCTCTGTCTCTCTCTGTTACACTCTTCTGTCTCTCTCTGTCTCCCCCTCTGTCTCTCTGTCACCCCCTTTTTCTCTTTCTGTCATCCCCTCTGTCTCTTTCTGTCACCCCCTCTCTCTGTCACCCCGTCTCTCTCTATCAGCCCCTACATGTATGCAGTCTCTTAGAGTCTCTTGTGCCATGTCCGCAGTCTCTTATAGTCTCTTGAGCCATGTATGCAGTCTCTGACAGTCTCTTGGGCCATGTCCGCAGTCTCTTACAGTCTCTTGAGCCATGTATGCAGTCACTGACTGTCTCTTGGGCCATGTCCGCAGTCTCTGACTATCTCCTGTACTACGTCTGCAGTCTCTGACCATGCTAATGTGATAATGACATTGTCGAAAAGGATCAGAGCATGGGTGACATTAAATTGATGCCCCCCCCTGAAAAAAGTTCTGCGGACGCCCATGCGCCTATGTAACTTACTCATTATTGGAAATGTTAGCCATCCATTTGGTATAGATGTCACTTGCCAAACTCAGACAGTCCTGCAGCCCAAAGGAACAAGCAGTTTTGAATATAAGATCAATTCCTGTACTTTAAAGAAATAAAAAGAGTGTAAAGTTTCACATGGGAAAATGTTTCTTTGTTAGGGCAATGATTTAGTTATGGATAGAGTGGTGAATGGTTTAAAATATCAAAGCAAGTTTATATTGGTATTTTCCAAATCCTCTCTCACATCCTGACACACATTTGGGTTGATTTACTAAAACTGGAGAGTACAAAATCTGGTGCAGCTCTGCATAGAAACCAATCAGCTTCCAAGTTTTTTTTTTTTTGTCAAAGCTGATTGGCTACCATCAACCCCAGAGTGTCACGGGGACAGGAAATTAAGGGAAATCTCCCAGCTGGGGTCACAGAAAGCCCCACTTCAGGTTTTAATTTTTAACCATTTTTCACTGCAGTCCTCTGGGAAGGAGACTCTGGTAATCTGTGAGGGGGGTAGCTGTACTCTCTGATTTTACAGCCATTGACTTCTAGATGGAAGACTCTTCTACAGTGTACATTGGAATTAGCTATAGTTTGTTTGCCAGATTTAGTATTCTAGTATTTTTGTAATGAATGCGAATGACTCCCTTATCTAATTTTAGTGCAATCTTCCCTTAGAAAAAGAAAATGTGTTACATAATAAGCATTTATGCGTACCTTATAGCAGGAGTTGCTGCATAAGGCTGAATATAAAGAGCTAAATAAAAGTCAGGTTGATCAGCTCTGATTATTATTTGCAAAAGGCAAATATACTGTGCACTGCAAGTGCAGTTGCTCCAGAGCTCAGTAAATGAGGTAAAGCCTCATTTTGCAAAGAATACCCAATCATATGCAAGCAGTATAAAAAAATGAATTTTTGCTTGCACATGATTGGATGATAGAAATCAGCAGAGCTTCCCCTCATTTCAGAGGTTCCCCTCAAATCTAGAGCAAGTTGCAGTGTACTGTATATTTGCCTTTAGTAAATCAACTTCTATGTGTATATATACTGTGTGTATATACAGTACTGTGCAAAAGTTTTAGGCAGGTGTAAAGAAATGCTGTAAAGTAAGAATGTTTTCAAAAATATATATTTTAATTGTTTATTTTTATCTATTTACAAAATCCAAAGTGAACAGAAAAAAGTCTAACTCAAACAATATTTGGTGTTACTACCCTTTGGCTTCAAACCAGCATCAAGTCTTACACTCACACTTTGTACACTTGCACAAAGCCAGGGATTTTGTAGGATTAGAATCAGGTGTATGAATAATCAATTATACCAAGCAAGGGCCAATGATCATCAATTTAATATGTAGGCTGAAACACAGTCAACTGACTAAGAAACAGCTGTGTAGGTAGCTTAAAACTGGGTGAGGAACAGCCAAACTCTGCTACTAAGGTGAGGTTGTAGAAGACAATTTCATGTCACAGGTCATACACCATGGCAAGACTGAACACAGCAATGAGCCACAGGGTAGTTATGCTGCATCACCAAGGTTTCTCCCAGAAAAGATTTCAAAGTAGATTGGAGTTTCAAGATGTGCTGTTCAAGCACTTTTGAAGAAGCACAAAAAATTGGCAATGTTGAGGACTGTAGACACAGTGGTCGGCCAAGGAAACATAACCCAGCAGATGAAAGACTCATCATGCTTACTACCCTTCCACATGGAAAGATGTCCAGCAATGCCATCAGCATACTGGCGGAAACCAGTGGGACCCTAGTTTACCCGTCTACTGTCCAGAGAAGTCTTTTCAAAACTGGTCCTCATGGAAGAAATGCTCCCAAAAAAACATACCTCAGATGAGGAAACAAGGCTAAGCAACTCAACTATGCACAAGAACATAAGAACTGGGGTGCAGAAAAATGGCAGCAGGTGCTCTAGACTGATAAGTCAAAATGTGAAATATTTGGCTATAGCAGGGGTCAGTTTGTTTGTCGAAGGGCTGGAGAGCAGGACAATAGTGAGTGTCTGCAGGAAACAGTCAAGCACAGTGGAGGTTCCTTGCAAGCATGTGGCTGCATTTCTGTAAATGGTGTTGGAGAATTGGTCACAATCACTGGTGTCCTCAATGCTGAGAAATACAGTCAGATACATTTCCATAATGCCATACCATCAGGGAAATGTGTGATTGGCCCCAAATTTATTCTGCAGCAGAACAATGACCCCAAAAACATACAGAAAATGTCATAACAAACTATCTTCAGTATAAAGAAGAACAGGTAGTCCTGGAAGGGATGGTTTAACCAACACAGAGCCCTAATCTTAACACCATTGAGTCTGTCTGAAATTACACAAAGAGACAGAATGATTTGAGGCAGCCTACATCCACAGAAGATCTGTGGTTAGTTCCCCAAGATGTTTGGAACAACCTACAGTACCTACCAAGTTCCTACAAAAGCTGTGCGCAAGTGTACCTTGAAAAATGAATGCTTTGAAGTTTTGAAGTCAAAGGTTAGTCACACCAAATATCTATTTGATTTGGATTTCTCTTCTGTTTATTTACTTTCAATTTTGTTAATTGATAAAAAAAAAAAAATATATTAATGCTTGTACTGAAAGCATTCCTAATCTTACAGCATTTTTTTTTTACACCTGCCTAAAACTTTTGCACATTAGTGTATATATGGCTTTCCATCATTAAAGCCTGAAGGTACATTACCCCTGGCAACCTTCTTCTGCTGTGATCACCTATGTTGCACCGAATATTTTTCTGATTTACTGGTCACAACCTAATTTAGAATAACAATGTATAAGTAAGCCTATATGACCAATTGTGTTTCTACTAATGAGAAGAAAAAAAATGAGTAGCCCACAACTATCTTAAGAAAAAAACTGCCTCGTGTGCCTATAGTGGCTTAAACCTACTGTGCCTAGTGTTAATTCAGCCCTGTATATATGGGTGGCCATATTGATGTAGGGGGCAGACTTGTAAAATATATTAAAGAGACACTGGAGTGGATTTACTAAAGGCAAATAGGTGATTTACTTTGCAAGGAATTTCTTCAGAGCTTAGTAACTGTGAAGAAGCTTTGCTAATTTCCATCATCCAAACATGTGCAAGCAAATATGCTGTTTTGTCCCTTACATTTGATTGGGTGTTCTTTGCAAAGTGATATTTCACCTCATTCACTAAGCTTTGGAAAAGATCCCCTTGCAAAGTGTAAATTCCCTGAACAGCCTTTTTGGCTTTAGTAAATCAACCCCACTGTCACCTTGCCTAGTGACTTCCTCTCTCAAAGCTGGTGCCACTATCTAGCATGCGGCCTCCTCTCCAGTGACAGCACTCAGGCCTAGCAGCCATTCCCTAGCCATGAACACTATTACATGAATGAGATAGTGATGTCAGCACCCCCTTTTCACTGTCAAGGTGATAGTGGGGGGAATATATCAAAACTGGAGCAGCCAGAATCTGCAGTAGCTGTGCATGGCAACCAATCACCTTCTATCTTCAGCTTGTTCAGTTAAGCTTTGAAAATGAAAGATAAATGCTGGTTGCCATGCACATCTATTTGAGATTCTGGCTGCTCCAGTCTTACGCTGGGCATACATTATACAATTTTTTTATTCAATTTCCTTTTAGATTTACCTTGAACTATGTAGTGCAAGCACCTGCCTGACTGCATACAAATTGAAAGTGTCCTCTTATTTTACCTCGTACTATGGGTTTGGTAACTCTAAAGAAAATGTGTACAAGAAAATTGTGTTATGTATGGCCAGCCTTAATTTCCCACATTGTCTCTTTAAACTGTAACAATCCAGCTAATTTCCCTAATGTAATTGTGACACAGCACTATGAATCTATGATTCATGGAATTGTGACTACAACCTGGCAAATGTTTTATTTTGTAAGCTGTTAGAGCCCTTTAAGTATGGAAATTATTACTTTAAACATGAATAACTGTATAGCACTTACTGAACAAAAAAGTCATCAGCAGTTTCATCAAAATTTCTTTGAAGAACACTTGCATAATGTTGGAATATTGGTTTAATTCTCTTCAAAATGTATTTCTGAAACAAACAATCAGAGTAAGTTCTATTATGAGGATATCATTAAAACATATATACAAAAGCCTGTGATATTGATAACACTTAACTGTGGCAAAATTAGACTAGAAATAGACGAGGGTGCGCTTCCCTATGCACCAAAAGGCCACTTAATTAAATAAAACGTAACCTTTATTGTAAATCATAAAAGGTATGTAAATGATCATAATAGGTATAGCTGCTATAGGATGGGGTCAATGCCAACATATATAAAAATCAACGTTCCTATAAAACCCTCCTCCCGCTACTAGGCCCACATATGGTGACGTTTTTCAATGCAGTTGGATCCGAGGCCATCTTCCCTAGAGATACCTTGACCATTTCACTTTTAAATATCGACATTAAAATTTTCTCTAAGATCTTGGCTACCCGGCTGGCACAACATTTCCAGAAATTGGTCCATCTTGACCAGGTGGGCTTTATCCCCACTAGGGAGGCAAGAGATAACACCATCAAAGCCCTCAACCTCTTCCATGTAGCAACTTCTAAGGGCACCCCATGTATTTTCTTAAGCACTGATGCCGAAAAGGCATTCAGCCGGGTAAATTGGAACTTTATGTTCTCCGTGCTCCACCACATTGGTCTCGGGCAGAGGATGCTTAGCTGGATAGGCAAGATCTACTCTAACCTGGCAGCTCAGGTGAAAGCAAATGGCCTGCTCTCTGACCCCTTCCCTATCGGTAATGGGATGAGACTGGGGGCTGGCTGTCTCTTTACAGGTATGGGGCGGCTGTTTCTTTACAGGTATGGGGCTGTCTCTTTACAGGTATGGGGTGGCTGTCTCTTTACAGGTATGGGGCGGGTGTTTCTTTACAGGTATGGGGCTGTCTCTTTACAGGTATGGGGTGGCTGTCTCTTTACAGGTATGGAGGAGGCTGTCTCTTTACAGGTATGGGGCGGGTGTCTCTTTACAGGTATGGGGCTGTCTATTTACTGGTTTGGGGCTGTCTATTTACAGGTATGGGGCTGTCTCTTTACAGGTATGAGGCTGTCTCTTCACAGGTATGGGTCTCTATACAGGTGTGGGACTGTCTCTATACAGATATGGTGTGGCTGTCTCTTTACAGGTATGGGGCTGTCTATTTACAGGTATGGGGGCTGTCTCTTTACTGGATATGGGGCGGCTGTCTCTTTACGGGTATGGGGCTTTCTATTTACTGGTATGGGGCTGTCTATTTACTGGTATGGGGCTGTCTATTTACAGGTATGGGGCGGATATCTCTTTACAGGAATGGGGCTGTCTATTTACTGGTATGAGGCTGTCTCTTTACTGGTCTGAGGCTGTCTTTTTACTGGTCTATGGCTGTCTCTTTACTGGTCTGAGGCCATCTCTTTGCTGGACAGGGGCCGTCTCTTTGCTGGACAGGGGCTGTCTCCTTACTGGCTTGGGGCTGTCTCCTTACTGGCTTGGGGATGTCTCTTTGCTGGTCTGGTGCCATGTCTTTGCTGGTCTGGGGATGTGTCTGCTGGATTGGGATGTCTCTTTGCTGGATTGGGATGTCTCCCGGGATGAATATCTGGTCACCAACCACCCCCGCCCCACATCTCTGATCTACTCCCCCCAGGGATTGGGCTGCCCAGTTTAAAATGCCTGGGCCTATTTTCTTGTCCCAGTCCAGGCCTGATCAAGACTACATTGACACAAGGCATATCTCACCCCACAAAAAAGAAGAATGGAGGGGAGGGGTGAAAGAATGTGTCAGGATAAAAATTAAATCATGTGAACTTAAATGAAAATAAAGTCAGAAGGTGCTCCCAAAATCATATCACCTGGAGCCTTTATATTGAATATAGGAGGAAATTATAACCCTCATATTGTCTAAACGTATATATTCAAGAGAAGTTTTAACCATTTAAACTTGGTACCACATAGAGGTTTTTATATATAATGGCATTGACCTCTTCCTATAGGTATACCTATTATGGTCATTTACATACTTTTTATGATTTACAATAAAGGTTACGTTTTAGTTAAGTGGCCTTAGGTGCGTAGGGAAGCGCATCCTCGTCTAGTTCTATCATTAAAACATCCCTGTGCTCCTCTGGCTTTGTCTGTGCCTGGTCATGTAGTACAGAATTAGGCACAGACTGCCAATTGGTATTATTATGTGAATCAATAATCAAAATATGGTATATGGTATGTGTAACATATAAAATGTACAATCGGTTGCAAGAAAGAAATAAGCTCTGCGTATAGCCTGTTTAAGTCCTTGTTGACAACTACCACAGTAATAATCAAAGCATTGTACATGAAGCAATTGTCAACAAGAAGACAATAGTAAGGGCCAAGGTAGATGGGCTTTCTGCTTTCGTGGGTGCCTGTTCTGATACTATTGTAGCGCCCTGCTCCTAATGAGCAGGCATTTAAAATTTTTGGAAAATGTAAGTTTGTCTGAAGCTGCAGTTTGGCTCAGACTAATTATGCTAAAGTTCTGGTTTCTGTATCAGTTTAGTTGGGTGGTGCTAGTTTCCACTTGGTCGTGGGTGTCGCTGTCACCACCGGTAAGTGTTGGAAATGCAACAGGCTAAATGCATTGAGTACCCCTTTTACTCAGAAACAGCCCGGTGGGTGTGGTCTATCCGCTGTGCATTCTGGGTAAGGGTATTTAAGGTACAGGCGCCATTTTTTGGGGTTCGTTATCCCGACCTCATGGCCCTCCTGGCCTAAGGTGTGTGCTGAGTTATGGTATGTTTCGGGGCCGGCTGGCCCGAGGCTTAGCCACTGAAGGGTAGGCCCAGAAGTCTTGGGGCCTACTGATCCAGGGGTGGTCCTGTGCTGTCTTGCCTGCGGGGAGAAGCCACGCAACTGGAGGATTCAGGGGAGGACTTTTTCAGGAGAGGACCAAGCAACAAGGCTGGTATCTCTGGAAGAGCCTGGAGACTCAGTTGGAGGACACATCCCGGGTCACCTACCACACAGTTCCCGCCGGATTGGCTGAAAGAAACTGGTACTGTGTGACAGTTCTTTGATCTTTCAACAAGCTGCTGGTTGTGCCTTCTTGTGGCAGACGATTGCACAATGATTTCATCACATTGACAAGTCTGTGGCAGAGACTTTGACCGAGCATCACATCAGCTGCTAGGTCAGTGAGAGGGGTCTATACGGTGGTTGCTAGATCCAGTCTGTGGAAGCTGTTTGTCCTCTGGATCAAGGAAATACCTCTAACCCGCAAATTAACCCTCTATCCCTTTATTGCAAAATTGATGTTCTTTTAATAAAGCTTTGGAAAAAGGACTACTGCTTATACTCGAGTATAAGCCGACCTGAATATAAGCCGAGGCACCTAATTTTACCACAAAAAAACGGGAAAACTTATTGACTCGAGTATAAGCCTAGAGTCAGAAATGCGCAGCTACTGTAAGTGGAAAAGAGGGTCAACAATGCCCATTTGCAGCCTCACTGTACCCATTTGCATGCCTCACTGTGCCCATTTGCAGCCATAGGTCCCCTGAACTTCAAACTTGGTAGTTAAGAGTTCCTAGATGCCTAGATTTTAGATGCCCCCTAGCTAAATTTGGGGTCTCTGGACCCAAAGGGTCCTGAAATGACATTGCTGCAGATGGACACAGTTGACCGATTTTGGGGCCCTGTTACTATGTTGTAATGTTGGTTCCACTGGGTTTGCACACCAAATTTGGGGTTCCTAGCACCAAGTGGCCCCGAGATACGAGGCTCCAAAGTCGGGTCGGAAAATGTCAAGCACTTTTCTGCAGCAAAAAATGACATTTTCCGACCCGACTTTGCGGTCCCGTATCTCGGGGCCACTTGGTGCTAGGAACAAATTTGGATATGTTGTAATGTTGGTTCCACTGGGTTTGCACACCAAATTTGGGGTTCCTAGCACCAAGTGGCCCCGAGATACGGGGATGCAAAGTCGGGTCGGAAAATGTCATTTTTTGCTGCAGGAAAGTGCTTGACTCGAATATAAGCTGAGGGGGGCACTTTCAGCACAAAAAAAATGTGCTAAAAAGCTTGGCTTATACTCGAGTATACAGTGGTGTGAAAAAGTGTTTGCCCCCTTCCTTATTTCATGTTCCTTTGCATGTTTGTCACACTTAAGTGTTTCGGAACATCAAACCAATTTAAACAATAGTCAAGGACAACACAAGTAAACACAAAATGCAATTTGTAAATGAAGGTGTTTATTATTAAAGGTGAAAAAAAATCCAAACCATCATGGCCCTGTGTGAAAAAGTGATTGCCCCCTAAACCTAATAACTGGTTGGGCCACCCTTAGCAGCAACAACTGCAACCAAGCGTTTGCGATAACGTGCAATGAGGCTTTTACAGCGTCCTGGAGGAATTTTGGCCCACTCATCTTTGCAGAATTGTCCTAATTCAGTTACATTAGAGGGTTTTCGAGCATGAACGGCCTTTTTAAGGTCATACCACAACATCTCAATAGGATTCAGGTCTGGACTTTGGCTAGGCCACTCCAAAGTCTTCATTTTGTTTTTCTTCAGCCATTCGGTGGTGGACTTGCTGGTGTGTTTAGGATCATTGTCCTGCTGCAGAACCCAAGTTCGTTTCAGCTTGAGTACACGAACAGATGGTCGGACATTCTCCTTCAGGATCTCTTGGTAGACAGCAGAATTCATAGTTCCTTTTATCACGGCAAGTCTTCCAGGTCTGAAGCAGCAAAACAGCCCCAGACCATCACACTACCACCACCACATTTTACTGTTGGTATAATGTTCTTTTTCTGAAATGCAGTGTTCCTTCTACGCCAGATATACTTGGACACACACCTTCCAAAGAGTTCCACTTTTGTCTCATCGGTCCACAGAATGTTGTCCCAAAAGTCTTGGGGATCATCAAGATGTGTTGTGGAGAAATTGAGACGAGCTTTGATGTTCTTTTTGCTCAGCAGTGGTTTTCTCCTTGGAACTCTGCCATGCAGGCCATTTTTGCCCAGTCTTTTCCTGATGGTGGAGGCATGAACGCTGACCTTAACTGAGGCAAGTGAGGCCTGCAGTTCCTTGGACGTTGTTGTGGGGTCTTTTGTGACCTCTTGGATGAGTCGTCGCTGCGCTCTTGGGGTAATTTTGGGCGGCCGGCCACTCCTGGGAAGGTTCACCACTGTTCCATGTCTTCGCCATTTGTGGATAATGGCTCTCACTGTGGTTCGCTGGATTCCCAAAGCTTTGGAAATGGCTTTATAACCCTTTCCAGACTGATAGATCTCAATTACTTTCTTTCTCAATTGTTCCTGAATTTCTTTGGGTCTCGGCATGATGTGTAGCTTTTAAGGATCTTCTGGTGGACCTTACTGTGTCAAGCAGCTCCTATTTAAGTGATGCCTTGATTGTGAACAGGTGTGGCAATAATCAGGCCTGGGTGTGGCTAGAGAAATTGAACTCAGGTGTGGACAACCACAGTTATAGTATGTTTTAACAAGGGGGGCAATCACTTTTTCACACAGGGCCATGATGGTTTGGATTTTTTTTCACCTTTAATAATAAACACCTTCATTTACAAATTGCATTTTGTGTTTACATGTGTTGTCCTTGACTATTGTTTAAATTGGTTTGATGTTCCGAAACACTTAAGTGTGACAAACATGCAAAGGAACAGGAAATGAGGAAGGGGGCAAACACTTTTTCACACCACTGTATACGGTAATTTTGGAGCCAATATTCTTTAACCAACTTTACAACAGACCCCTAAGACGGACACAGTGAACAGGCGAGGTAACGGTAAGCCCAACAAAAATCAGCAGCTCCTTCGGGGGTCAGTGCTACACTATGTTTCATATACTTTGCATTTCTTTGGATGCAACAGGTCACATGCAGGGCATAGTAGGTCTAATACATTTTGCACTTGAACATGTCTTTCAGTAGAAAGCCCTAAAATGACCTTCGTAATCATAGCTTTACATGACAAATGACTAGAGGTTCATGCACCTAGGGCTTTTATATGTATATTATATGCCTAATGTAATTTGCAGGTGCTTTGCAGCACCTGGGGAGCTGCACGTGCCGCCTGCCATATGAGTTAATGGCTGTACTCGGCCATGCTCTTGTAAACACCAATGCTTCTTTAATGCAGGCATTTACCCAAGCATACATTTCCTTATAACACACATTTAAAAGCGCTGATATAGTGACAAACAGGTGCAGGAAGTGTTACCCATGGCAGTCAGCATCTTGGTGGAAATAGATCTTGTTGAAAACAATGAAACTTATGTACACATGTTTTACACAAAAGATGCAGCAAAGTGCTTCTAGTGATGCCTGTTAAGTGCTCAGGATATGAAAAAAAAAACACTTCCTGTTCAGTTCACATATATACACAGCACTCAGGGGTTGATTTACTAATGGCACATAGACTGTGCACTTTGCAAAATGCAGTTGCACTTTGTAAGAGCAGTTGCAACTGCACAGTCTATTTGATATCAAAGAAGCTAAATTATAATGGAGCCACATTGGCAAATCAGCAACCAACTGAGCCATTCAGTTTAAACTTTTTGGTCCCATTGATGCCTAGTACAAACGATGAGAAAATCGGATGAAAACAAAAACGCATTTGGAGCAATCGTCCGACAATCTATTCATTAGTACACAGCTTTAGAGAGCTGATCACAACAGTTCATGGGAAAATATCCAAAGGGACGAGCATGAAAATGTTTCTTGTAAGATAACAGAATGAACGATTTTCATGTAATTAGTATAGTATTTGTACGTAAAAAATTGAGTGACCAAGACCACGCAATACAATACCATACAGTACATTACATCACTTCTATAGTTGTATTCTGTCTAATAAAATATTTTGTAAATTTAAGTAGTGCATAGTGCACTCATGTAGATGGCATGGAGCTAACAAAGGGATACACAATGGGGTAGTGAAGGTGATGTGGAGCAGACAGAGGGTTATGCAGTAAAGTGGATCTAACAGAAGGCTATATTATGGTGTGTTGTAGTGTACACTGTAAGGTGAAACAGAGAGAGAGAATTAGGTTTTATCCTTTATAAAAAAAAATGTTTCCTGAAAAAGTTGGAAATCTGTAATCTTCAGGGTACAGAAACATTCTGACTGGTACTTATTTTTTCCAAACTGTTCAATTTACGAAAGAGAATAGGAATTTTTTAATGATACTGCCACAGGACATAAATGTACTAGTAAACAAAATATATTTACTTTTAGATGCGGAAAAGAATAATATGTCACCAGTGACTTCTTGTAGGAATTCATGTGTTTTAGAACAATGTACCATACAATTACTTCCATTTCCTTTTCCAGGTATCTTGTTAAACTCAGGGCAGTTTCATATTCCAGATATCCAGAGCTATAAAAATGAAAAACAATTAAATAAAAATGGTGCATTATACACATTCTTCCTACTTCTTACACATTTACAAATTTTACAAACCAACATTTTCTGAAGAAAAGTTTATTTCTATAAGACAATAAGCCCCACTGCTCCTTATCTTCCAATGGAACTGTTTAGTTAAGATAAGCTGACTCCAATTGGTTCTCTATGCTCAGGGTCAGGTGACAAAAAATATTCTGAAATATCTTTCCATATTTCCCATGATTATGGCCATTTGTAAATCGAGCAGGCAGACTCTGCTGACAAGGGTGTTAACTTGGGGGAAACAACAACAGCTGATGTAAAATACTGAAAGAACAACCTACTGGGGGTGTTTGCTGCAGGTTGCAGAGAAAAGTGGCCAGCACACCATACTGAAGATTTCAAAATTTTACTGAGATCTTAATAGCAAAACAAATATCATGCAGTAACAAACATCTTTGTTTTTCGAAGACTCTTGTCCTCTTTCTCAAGGTTAGAACATTTCCCGATAGAGGCACAGGCATGCGCAATAGTGCGTTTCTGGTCTATGGAATGCACTGACATGTACATTAGCCCTTCCCTGTCTGGAACAGTGTTCTCCATCCTGATTCAATTATACTGATGGCTAGAACAATTAGAGGTACATATTTTGCTTCCCTGCTCATGCAGTATGTTGAAGATTGGCCCCTCTCCATTTATTTTCGGGTATTTATCCCTCTTTAAGTATGTGGGTGAATTACAGTAGGTATCATAAATTATGGGCATACTTGTGCCACATAATAATGGGATAATATGGATAAAGGGGGTAATAATACTGAAGAATCAGTAGACTTATGATACACAGGTTGGATGTGTTCTGATTATTGGCGGGTGTATAATTTGTTTATTAATTATAAGAGTTTGGAATCAAGAGCTCAATTTCAATGTTTTCTGATGATACTAAATTATGCAGGGAAACAACTTGGGCACAGGATATAGCATTATTACAGGAAGACCTTGACAAAACAGGGGGTTGACACCTACATGGCAGATGAGGTTAAATATTGAGAAATGTAAACATATCCACTTGGGTGAAAAAAATATACATACAAAATACACAAGATGATAATCAGTGATGGAAAAGGATCTGGAGGTGCTTGTAGACCACAGACTTAGCAATACCATGCTATGTAAAGTTGCTGCCAACAAACCTAGCAAAATACTCTCATGCAATAAAAAGTGCATACATTTAAGAGATAAATCAATAATTCTACCCCCTTACAAAACACTGGTTCAACCTAATCTTGAATATGCAGTTCAGTTTTGGTCACAAGTCCTCAGGAAAGATGTTGTTGAATGGGAAAGAGTTCACAGAAGAGAAACAAAATTAATAAGAGAGATGGAAGACCTCAGCTATGAGGATCGATTACCTGAAATACAGTTATACATTCCGGGGAAGAGGCTCTGAAGAGGGTATATAAATACAATGTAACTGTATAACTGTAATAAATTGTTTACTCTAATGTCCCTGAAGAGGACTCATGGCCACGATTTGAGAAGAAAGGAGGTTTAACCACTTCCCGACCGCCCCATGTAGATATACGTCGGCAGAATGGCACGTACAGGCAGAATCACGTACCTGTACGTGACATTCTTCAGGCGGTTGGGGGGTCCGATCGGACCCCCCTCCGCCGGCGGGGACGGTCGGGATCGTGTCAGGAGCGATCCGGGACGAGGGGACGGCCAGTGGTTTCTGGCCACCCCCTCGCGATCGCTCCTGGCCAATGAAAAGCTTCCCCTTCCTGTCTATTGTATAGACAGGAAGGCGGAAGTGATGTCACGCTCGGTGCGCCGGTCTATGTGACCGGAGACGCCGAGCGGCGAACATGTAAAGGTTAGTGCACAACAGTACACTGACACCAGTACAGTTAGGCACATATTCCACCCCCCTGTCACCCCCTGATCACCCCCCAGATCACCCCCTCCCCCCCCAGTCACAGTGTCACTAATTGCAGTGATCATTTTTTTACTGATCACTGCATTTAGTGTCAGTGTGACTGTAATAACTGTCAGGGCAGTTAGTTTTAGGTCCAAGGTAGCCCCCTACCCCCCCCTAATAAAGGTTTAACCCCTTGATTGCCCCCCAGGTAACCCTTTCACCCCCTTTTGCCAGTGTCACTAAGCGATCGTTTTTCTGATCGCTGTATTAGTGTCACTGCTGTCGCTAGGTAACCATTTTTTTTTTTTTAGGTAACCGCCATGTTTATATAGGTTCATAAATAGTTTTATAGGTCAGGTACCCCCATATTACAACCTAAATAAAGGTTTTAACCCCTTGATTGCCCCTAGAGTTAACCCTTTCACCAGTGATCACTGTATAACTGTCACTGGTGACGCTGGTTAGCCAGTTAGTTATTTCGTTATTTAGGTTCCCCGTCAGGTTTTTATATAGCGTCAGGTACCCCCATATATTACCTAATAAAGGTTTTAACCCCCTGATTGCCCCTAGTTAACCCTTTCACCCCCTTTTGCCAGTGTCACTAAGCGATCGTTTTTCTGATCGCTGCATTAGTGTCGCTAGGTAACCATTTTTTTTTTTTTAGGTAACCGCCATGTTTATATAGGTTCATAAATAGGTTTATAGGTCAGGTACCCCCATATTACAACCTAAATAAAGGTTTTAACCCCCTGATTGCCCCTAGAGTTAACCCTTTCACCAGTGATCACTGTATAACTGTCACTGGTGACGCTGGTTAGCCAGTTAGTTATTTCGTTATTTAGGTTCCCCGTCAGGTTTTTATATAGCGTCAGGTACCCCCATATATTACCTAATAAAGGTTTAACCCCTGATTGCCCCTAGTTAGCCCTTTCACCCCCTTTTGCCAGTGTCACTAAGCGATCGTTTTTCTGATCGCTGCATTAGTGTCGCTAGGTAACCAGTTTTTTTTTTGTATTACTGTTACGGGTGACGCTGGTTAGTTAGCTTGTTTTTTATACTGTCAGGGCACCCGCCATTTATTACCCAATAACGGTTTAACCCCCTGATCGCCCGGCGGGTGATATCAATTAGGTTTTAGGGTCAAATAAGGTCTGCGTCGCCCCAGGTTAGTGCCAGTACCGCAAACACCCACGCACAAAGCATACACCTCCCTTAGTGGCACAGTATCTGAACAGATCAATATCTGATCTGATCAGATCTATACTAGCGTCCCAGCAGTTTAGGGTTCCAAAAAAAAAACGCATTGTTAGCGGGATCAGCCCAGATACCTGCTAGCACCTGCGTTTTCCCCCTCCGCCCAGCCCAGCCCACCCAAGTGCAGTATCGATCGATCACTGTCACTTACAAAACACTAAGCACACATAACTGCAGCGTTCGCAGAGTCAGGCCTGATCCCTGCGATCGCTAACAGTTTTTTTGTGGTTAGCGCTTTGATTCAGTCGCTTCAGTCAGGAGCTTTTTTTACCTGTGAATCTCAAAAAAATAAAAAAAAAATAAAATAGTTGTCGTTTTATTGTTCTCTCTCTCACTCTATTCTCTCTCTATTGTTGCTCTTTTTTTACTCCATTCTATTCTGCAATGTTTTATTATGTTTTATCATGTTTTATCATGCTTGCTTTTCAGGTATGTAATTTTGTTTACTGTGTTTTAGTGTTAAGCATTTTTTTGTTTTCAGGTGCGCCATTCAGTTGCAACGCGGATTTATTTATCTTGACAGCAACAGCGTTTGCTCCCACGATACATAAAGACGCGACTCCAACACTGTAGGAGGTGATTTCACCACCACAGTTAAAAAAAAGAGCATATATGCCGAAGCATGGGGGCAGCAGGGGGGGGGGAGGAGCGATTGGCTCCTAATGCCACGTACATACGGTCGAAATTCCGACCGTGTGTACACGGCATAACTTTTGCGGGAGGATGCCCCATGCATCGGCATATATAAATGGTGCATGTATGCCCATCATTAGAAGTGGGTGGATGAAGGGAGGTATTCTAATGGTGGGCATACCCACCAATCAATCTCTTTTTTTCGTTCAGCCAAGAGGCTGCATGAAAAAAAAAAGATTACAATATATGTCCAGTATGTTGCTGGACTTTGAATGGTTATACCAGAATGATGCCTGCAGGTTTAGGTATCATCTTGGTATCATTCTTTTCAGCCAGTGATCGGCTTTCATGTAAAAGCAATTCTAGCGGGTAATTAGCCTCTAGACTGCTTTTACAAGCAGTGGGAGGGAATGTCCCCCCTCCCGGATATAAACCGCGCCATTGGGAAATTGGGAAAGCATTTTATCACACCAATCTTGGTGTGGTCAGATGCTTTGAGGGCAGAGGAAAGATCTAGGGTCTAATAGACCCAATTTTTTCAAAAAAAGAGTACCTGTCACTGCCTATTGCTATCATAGGGGATATTTACATTCCCTGAGATAACAATAAAAATCATAACAAAGAAAAAAAATGGAAGGAACAGTTTAAAATAAAATAAAAAAGCTAAACAACAAAAAAAAAAACCAAAAAAAAAAAAAAAGCACCCCTGCCCCCCCTTCTCTTGCGCAAAGGCGTACACAAGCGTTGGTCTGGCGTCATATGTAAACAGCAATTGCACCATGCATGTGAGATATCACCGCGAAGGTCAGATCGAGGGCAGTAATTTTAGCAGTAGACCTCCTCCGTGAATCTAATGTGGTATCATGTAAAGGCTTTTAAAGGCTTTTAAAAATGTATGTAGTTTGTCGCCACTGCGTGTTTGTGCGCAATTTTAAAGCATGTCGTGTTTGGTATCCATGTACTCGGCCTAAGATCATATTTTTTATTTCATCAAAAATTTGAGCAATATAGTGTGTTTTAGTGCATTAAAATAAAAAAAAAGTGTATTTTTTCCACAAAAAATGCGTTTGAAAAATCGCTGCGCAAATACTGTGTGGAAAAAAAAAATGCAACACCCACCATTTTAATCTGTAGGGCCTTTGCTTTAACATTATATATAGTGTTTGGGGGTTCAACGTAATTTTCTTGCAAAAAAAAAATATGTTTTCATGTAAACAAAAAGTGTCAGAAAGGGCTTTGTCTACAAGTGGTTAGAAGAGTGGGTGACGTGTGACATAGGCTTCTAAATGTTGTGCATAAAATGCCAGGACAGTTCAAACCCCCCCCCAAATGACCCCATTTTGGAAAGTAGACACCCCAAGCTATTTGATGAGAGCAATGTTGAGCCCATTAAATATTTTTTTTTTTTGTCCCAAGAGATTGAATAATGAAAAAAAAAAAAATATATATATTTTTTTTACAAAAAAGTTGTCACTAAATGATATATTGCTCAAACATGTCATGGGCATATGTAGAAATACACCCCAAAATACATTCTGTTGCTTCTCCTGAGTACGGGGATACCACATGTGTGGGACTTTTTGGGAGCCTAGCTGCGTACGGAACCCCAAAAACCAATCACCGCCTTCAGGCTTTCTAAGGGTGTAATTTTTTTATTTCACTTCTCACTGCCAATCACAGTTTCGGAGGCCATGGAATGCCCAGATGGCATAAAACCCCCCAAAATGACCCCATTTTGGAAAGTAGACACCCCAAGCTATTTGCTGAGAGGTATTGTGAGTATTTTGCAGATGTCGCTTTTTGTCACAAAGTTTTGAAAATTGAAAAAAGAAAAAAAAATTTTTTTTTTCTTTACTTTCTTCATTTTCAAAAACAAATGAGAGCTGTAAAATACTCACCATGCCTCTCAACAAATAGCTTGGGGTGTCTACTTTCCAAAATGGGGTCATTTGGGGGGGTTTTGTGCTATTTTGGCATTTTATGGCCTTCGAAACTGTGATAGGTAGTGAGGAGTGAAATCAAAAATTTGCACCCTTAGAAATCCTGAAGGCGGTGCTTGGGTTTCGGGGCCCCGTACGCGGCTAGGCTCCCAAAAAGTCCCACACATGTGGTATCCCCATACTCAGGAGAAGCAGCAAAATGTATTTTGGGGTGCAATTCCACATATAACTATGGCATGTGTGAGCAATATATCATTTAGTGACAACTTTTTGAAAAAAAAAAAAATCTTTTTTATTTTTGTCTTTATTCAATCACTTGGGACTAAAAAAAAAAATATTCAATGGGCTCAACATGCCTCTCAGCAAATAGCTTGGGGTGTCTACTTTCCAAAATGGGGTCATTTGGGGGGGGTTTTGTACTTCTCTGCCATTTTAGCACCTCAAGAAATGAAATAGGCAGTCATAAATTAAAAGCGGTGTAAATTCCAGAAAATGTACTCTAGTTTGTAGACGCTATAACTTTTGCGCAAACCAATAAATATACGCTTATTGGCATTTTTTTTACTAAAGACATGTGGCTGAATACATTTTGGCCCAAATGTTTGACTAAAATTGAGTTTATTAGATTTTTTTTATAACAAAAAGTAGAAAATCTCTTTTTTTTTCAAAATTTTCGCTCTTTTTCCGTTTATATCGCAAAAAATAAAAATCACAGAGGCAATCAAATACCATCAAAAGAAAGCTCTATTTGTGGGAAGAAAAGGACGCAAATTTCGTTTGGTTACAAAATTGCATGACCGCGCAATTACCAGTTAAAGTAGTGCAGTGCGAAATTGAAAAAAGACCTCTGGTCCTTTGGCTGCCAAATGGTCCGGGGCTGAAGTGGTTAACCTTAGATTAAGAGAATAATTCTTTACTGCTAGAGCAGTAAAATATGTAATTCCCTCGCTCCTAGATGTCTTCCTTAGGAAGCAGAAAATACACGGCGATGGCGATTGTTCGAGAATAAAAATAAAATAAAAAATCACACACAAAGTTTGAAGTGGATGGATCTGTTTTATTTTTTTTAAACTTGTAACTATGTAACTATATGTACTGTATGTGTTTGGTTTGTTTGCACATTGTCCTCAACCTTATAACAGGGGACATGTAAGTCTCTGAAGCTTTGGTGTTGTTACTGCATGAACTATGTTTCTGTCTACAGATTTACATGGTGTCTCTGTTTGTCTGTTTGCCGTGTGCCCTTTATTATGCATTAGCAGTACTGGCAGACATGATATTCCAAGGCCACCTGTAACCAACAACATGTTGCCTTGATCACCATTATTTCTTCTTTGTGGGCAGCTTTAGACTTCAAGACAGGAGCCTTGGTTAGGAGCATAGTACAATATATCATTTCAAAAAATAGCAGCAGTAAAATCAATGCTGATACTTTTTCTGCAATTGCAATTGCCTGAATTTCATATGTATTTGTTCCTTTATCAGCTAAGTTAGAATAAACACAATTCACTACAAAGGTTTCCTCTTGAAAGGTACACCCCTGTCTCAGATCCCTTTTAAAATGTACTACTCCACCCCCCAAAAAAAACACACAAACTCCTTTTGTGAGAACCAGCAAAGCTTCTTGCCAAAAAATAAATACTCCTATATATCTGAATAAACATGACCCTAGTGCCAGTTTTCCAAAATATTTCTACTCACTTTGCCAGTGTAAAGACATCATCGATGAGCTGAATTCTGTTTACTACTGACAGCACCTGCATAGTGAACAAGCATGATGTCAGATGCTATGACAGTGAATGAACACATACCTTTTAAACATTAAACATTGCTAATTTGATTATGTTACTTTAGTTTGAATATGCACAATGGAGTTGGGCTCACTGCTACTGTAATGCAGCAGCATAGCAAGCTCTGCTAAATTTATAAAAAACAAAACAAATATAGAGTTGATGTCAACCGCAATTAACCAAAAGTTTTCTTTTTTATGTAGGATGCAATCTGATTGGATGGACAAACAGCTCTTCTTTTGCTGTTTACATAGTACATCTAAATCCAAGATCAAAAAGTAAATGCATCGCAGCTTACCAGTTCTTAAATGTGGTGATTGCTGGAAACCCTAACATTAACACCTCTTTGTCCTACATTGACAACACTCTCTTGCTGTACTGTATCTATAGAGAATCAGTGTTGTCATCGTAGGACAGGAAGTGTGTTAAGATTACAGAACGCCTCCCTTTCTCCAATTGAGTAGAGAGTAGAGAGTAGAGAAAATGTGCAATCCGCAGTGCTCTCTCTGCTGTTGAGGAGGAAGAGTAAAGAGAAAAAGAAGCGGGGGCAAAGAGCATGAGGAAAATAAACAAAATGGTGGGGGGGCAAGTGAATGTTAAATAAGTACATGCCAAAAGAGGGAGACTTCATAATGGGTAGGGGAAGGAATGTAAAGACCTGAATGTGCATCTCCCTACAATGATATTTATAGAGAAGCTAACTATCAATGAGAGCAAGTGTGTATTTGATCCATGGGGGACACGTTTTTAGAAATTGCACGTGGGTATCTATGAGTGTACATGTAAGTTTCACAAAGAATGGGTCCATGCATCCATTTTTAACTTTCATAAAGCTTACAAAATGTTTTCTCCATGCTTTAGCAATAGATTGTTTGGCTGCTACAAGCACGTACGTTGTTAGCTTAAACTGAGATTTTGTGGGAGAGGGGGGTTTGAGGCTAAGAAGCGCAAGCCAAGGGTCTTTAGGGAAAGGACATTTGAATTGGGTATGTAGAAGTTTAAATACCTCATTCCAAAATCTGTATAACTCAGGGCAGGTCCACCAGCAGCACATAATGGTATATTTAACATACCAAAAAATAGCAAGTAAGAGAAGTTTCTTGTCAGGGTTTCCATAGTTTAAGTGGCTTTGGTCCGTATTTACAAATCACTTTTTATCTTATTTAGAATATTTTGGAATACAGGTACTGAACTGTAGTGAACTTCTTTTAAGCATTACCTGTGGTTTTTCCTCAAGCGTTTTTGCAAGATTATTCCAGTTTTTTTCATCATAATTTATTCTGTAGTACCCAGTTACATTAATATTTAGCATAATCCATTCGTTATCCATTGTAGTCATTTCTGGGACAGTTTCTGAAAATAGGAAAGCAAGACTACATTTTGAATGTTAACCAGTATTTAATGCCATTTGATAACTTTAGAAAGTTAGATACAAAGTCACAGCAATAGAATTATATTTTACACGTGTCTTCTCTCACCTAAAGTGTTTGAGAAGAGAGATATTTATTGTTTTATTATATACGGTACTTTCTGAATAACATTTGAGAAACATTCTCCCCCTTTGTGAAAGCTACAATTACTCATAATTGCATGTATTGTAGCAAAATTATTTTGCTTTAAATACGCATTTACTACTGAATGTAGTCCTTGTTTAAAAATTCTGTTAATTCAGTGTTGTAGTGTGGGTTTGCCTGGGCAAGGCAAGTAATTTGTGAACCATTAGCATCTTTGCCAACATTCTGAAAAAATTAATAGTCACACCATTTTTGTATGTAGGCGGAGTCTTAGTTTAATTAGTGGCATGGCATTCATGTGTAGGTGTGGCTTAGCTGTGAGGGTGTGTGGCTTAAACTACATTTTGGGTGTGGCTTAATGGGGGTGTGGTTAGAGTCTGAGATGAAAGAGGGATGAAGGGAGAAGGAAGAGAGGGAGAGAGAAAGAAAGAGAGAAAGTAGGAGAGAGAAAAAGGGAGAAAGGGGGAGATAGAGAAAGAGGGAGCGAGAAAAAGAGAGAAAGGAAGATGGTCAGAGAGGGTGCAGACATGGTACAGAAGACTGTTAGAGAGGGTGCAGACATAGTACAGGAGACTGTCAGAGAGGGTGCGGACATGGTACAGGAGAGGGTGACTGGGTGCAGACATGGTACAGGAGAGAGTGGGAGGGTGCAGACATGGTACAGGAGAGGGTGTAGACATGATACAGGAGAGGATGAGAGGGTGCGTACATGGTACAGGAGAGGGTGCGGATATGGTACAGGAGAGGGTGAGAGGGTGCGGACATGGTACAGGCGAGGGTGAGAGGGTGCAGACATGGTACAGGAGAGGGTGAGAGCATGCAGGCATGGTACAGGAGAGGGTGAGAGGGTACAGGCATGGTACAGGAGAGGATGAGGACATTATACAGGACAAGGTGAGAGGGTGCAGAAATGGTACAGGAGAGGGTGAGAGGGTAGAGGCATGGTACAGGAGAGGGTGAGGACATGGTACAGGAGAGGGTGCAAGCATGGTACAGGACTTCACTTTATGTGCACCTCCAACACAGCACTCTGTACCCCCCAACACACAGAACGTCCTGCAGATCACCCCATGATCCTGGTGCCTGCAGCATCTCCCCCTGCACCTCTGCTGGCTGTCAGCTCACTAAGAGGGGGGGTGGATGGCAGCTCTGTGGTGCCCACGGGATCTCCCTCTGGCTAGCAGGTCTCTTCCGTGTGTACAGTGCAGATGGGACCCGGACAGCTAACCAGCATCAGTGTACAAGTTAATTGCTCTGTGTGTACACTAAAGAGAGAAACCGATTAGCTGCCCGGGTCAGAGGCCCCTCCCCTCTGCACATGGAAGAGACCTGCTATCCGCATGGAGTGTGCCCCGCGGCCATGTCTTCACAGCCGGGAGCTGCGGCCGGTGGTCGGCCGGTGATG
This sequence comes from Lithobates sylvaticus, assembly GCA_028564925.1. Taxonomy (NCBI): domain Eukaryota; kingdom Metazoa; phylum Chordata; class Amphibia; order Anura; family Ranidae; genus Lithobates; species Lithobates sylvaticus. The sequence goes on along the minus strand of CM053026.1, from coordinate 162,423,215 downwards.
GGTTGCCTAGACAATGACAAATTCCTGTGATTTTTCCCGGGACACAGACAGACTGGGACAAGGGTCTAAAAAAAAACTGAATGTCCCAGGAAAATCGGGACTGTTGGCAGCTATTTTTTTGTTGTATATACTGTGTGTATGTATATATACATATATATATATACACACACACACATAGTAGGAAATTGTGTGTCTTACTTTACCTCCAAATCCTCTTCCCCTTCCAGCACAAATCTCTTTGACCCCACCACCCAATCCCACTTGCAGCACAAATCCTCCCCTTAATTTTCCCCTTCTAGCACAAATCCCCCTTCCCAATACAAATGCTCTCCCCCCTTTCTAGTGCAAATCCTCCCCCTTTTAACAACCTTCTTTCAAGCACACATTTTCTCCCCTCCCAAAGCACTCCTCAGCACAAACATAATTTTTCGTTAACTGTCCCCTCCATCTTCAGGTCGTGGCCCACTAGTGAAATTTTATATTCCTGAAACAGACCTCAGATCAGTGCAGCTCACTACAGGGGGACATCGCTCCTCCCTCCTCCTCCTCCTCCTCTTGTGCATGATACATGTTAGAGCCAGCCTAGTTTCTCTTGGATTTGACATGTATTGTTGTTATAGTCACCTGGCTGGGTGACTAATGCTAGCTGCTGCAGAGAGGGAGATTTTGGTGCTAGGGACCTGGGGCACACCGGAGGAGATAGATGACAGGTGCCCTGCACTAGCGTTCCTCTGCCCCAGTAAAGTTTTGGAGCCAAGAGACTGTGAATGTGTTTTTTATAAAAAAAATTTGCATTAGCTAAAATATATAAATGACATATGAAAAAGACCATAAGTACTTACTTGTCTTAGTGTCTAGCCATACAGTTGGCTGCTGTACTCCATTTTTCATCCAATAGATGGGAATAATCCATGTATGACTGTGGAAAAATATTACATAGTCCATTTAGGTGTATATCTTTATAATGCTTATGATTTATATCCAAGGTCAAATGCGGTTATACAAGGCCTTTGTCTAGTAGATAAAGTTGTCAAGGAATTGGCTTGGGGCTAGCACTGTGCATATTTTAGGCTTATTCATTGCTTTCATAGTGTAAGTATGTTCAGAAACCAAAAGATATGTTTTAAAGTGATCTGCCAAATCCTGATCTAACAGCATCCTGTAACAGGAAACCTAGAGGAAAATATAAGCTATATTAACCGCCCACATATGCCAGACTACAACATTTATTGAAAGACTTTAAACATGAAATATGCTGTAGAACCAAAAGGTAGATTTACTCTTTATAAATAATTAAATGCACAATGCTAGTCTTGGGTGGTAATTGGTGAGTAAAACCCAACACTGTGTGAATTTGAACTTTCAGCCTAATTTAACATTATTTTTACACAAGACTCATACAACTTTCATCAACAATTCACACATTTTCACATATGATTTAAGTAAAAATTGTGTGTTCTTGGGTGAAAGTCATATAGTATAATAATAGCTATTTACAATAACGATTAATGAGTGACAATGAGAAATAAAACAATGTAAGTTTGTGTGGATGGATCATCATTCAGCTATAGCACCCCAACCCTTAGTATATCGAGAGAAAGTGAGTTTTAAATGGCAGTTTGCCACAAATTTTCTTAAAACTTCAATATTTATTCCAAAATGAATTAAAATTGGTATATTCATATAAAAGCATATACACAAATGACAAAAATTCTTATGGTGCTGTATTATAGCGGTGTAATGTAGATCGATCCCGACATGTTTCGCCCTTGCGGGCTTCGATTTATTTATATCACACCCCTATAATAAAGGACCATAGGGATTTGGGTCATTTGTGTATATGTTTTTGTATGGATATACTAATTTAATTAATTTTGGAATAAATATTGAAGTTTTAAGAAAATTTGTGTCCAGTGAATATGCTGCACCTGCAAAGTCCCATTTAAAATTTACTTTCTCTCAATGGGAAAAAAAATAACAGGCAGACATAAAATAATGAATTTTATATTTGTAGTCATTTTTATTGTAATACTTATGTCATTTTTCCAGTAAATAAACTATAAACCAATGTGTCTTCTTTATCAAAGAGCCTCACAGTGAACAATCACATTGAAGACTTCATTTTCAGTGTAGGCCTGAAGCTGGCTGCAACAAACAATACAGACTACGTATAGATGCAACATACTTGTTATCGCTTGTGGTGTTGTCAGCATTAGCTGTCTTGAACTGATCTTGGGTCAGTGTCCCAGTAGATGTGTTTACTGTCACTAGTGGTATGCCCCTTTTCCATGTCCAGGAATCCATGATCTTTTTCAGTGATGTTGGCAAGTGAACTTCATCTTGGTCATCTATAAACTTAGAAAATGGTATGTGCTGCTGACTTTGAGTTAACAGTATACAATCATGCTTTAAAAATATTAGTTAAAGGACAAGTTCACGTTTAACCTAAAACCAATTGGGTCAATCTTCCAAGTCTTAATTTAATCTGATCTAGGTAAATATTAAATATTTATATTGAAAAATAAATATAATTTCTAGGGAACACACGCACATTCTAATTGAAAAGCTATGCCTACAGGACATCACAAACAAGCCCACATGTACTGTTAAATCATTACCATCAATTTCATGTTAGAACATAAAGGCAATAATTCTGGAGTGTGATTAGAGAACTAAGGAAATAATCAAGCCAATACATTTACAAACGGGAAATTGCGGTAAAAGTACAGATTGATGTATAAACCACAATTTAGACAAGCTTTCTCAATCTCCGTTACTCTGGGCACCCAACGGACATAATCAACTAGAAGAGAAATCCAATCGGAACTGTACAGAAACAGTAACATCACAGTTTTTTTTAAAAGTGCATGTTTTCATGTTGTAATGTTCTAATGAGAACATTTTCCATCAGATTTTCCAGACACACAGCAGATGTTGCACTCATCTAATCCAATAAGCATGAACAAGAGAAATCATCTTAAAACTGTTGCATAGTTCAATATTAAAAAGTCAAACTAAACTGAAGCTACTTTCGCTTACAAAGACTACTCAATATTAACACCCATGGTTCTGTACTGTTATCATTATCATAGGAGAGCTTTGAGGATCTAGTGTCTAGTATAGGTATTAGGCATTTACTTTAACTATAACATAATATAAACCCTGTATATTGGTTTCCTTAACCCATTCCTGTCTAGTACGCCACAGTCCAGTACAGGCTTTCCTAATTGGGGTTCTGTGGAATCCTAGGGTTTCTCTAGAGTTTGCCAGGGGTCTATGAGCAATGACAGACTGATCTCCCACCTACAATGGCTACCAATGTAATAGGGCAGTTCTCCACTGACCACAAATGTTAAGGGGGTGTTTCTCCACTGGCCAAAAACATAAAGGGACACTTGAGTTTTCACAGTCTTTCTTCTCAGGCCATTATTATTATAAAAGCAGTACTGTAAAAAAAAAAAAAAAAAAAAAAAAAAAAAAAAAAAATTCTGGCCCTGAGTATCAAATATTCTGGGCATGTCATATTTAATCATTTATTTAAAACTGATAACAGTTAACTGATTCTGCTTTTATACCATCAAATGGATATATATAACTTTTGCAGGGTTTCCCTGAGACTTCAAAAACTACTTTGAGGGTTCCTCCAGGATAAAGTGGTTGAGAAAGACTGGTCTGGGATATCACACACAGACCTCAGACCCACTCCCCACTACCCAGCTCTCCACCGATTATGGCAGTGTTTACATGTAGTTTTGAGCTAGGTGCCTGTTTTTAAGTCAACAGGTGCAGCTACAGGTTTTATGGGCGTTTTACCATAGAGCTGACTGCGGACCAGATGGTCCCGGCCATCTCTATGACCCTCGAAGGTTGGAACTGATGTCATGGTGGATTTAAACACTGCCGTTTTTTTTTGCTGGGAAGTCCTAGCAACCAAAGCTCCTTCCCTCCCACTCCCTCCTGAGCTGTGCTGGCTCACTGTTTACTGATGACAATGGCAGAGGCAGAGGGGGGAGAGGAGGACCGAAGGCTTTGCAAGGGAGGCTGAGGGCTGAGAGAGAAGGCAGGGTTGGCGGCGAAGACCCGTTTCTGGTCTACCTGTCACCTACTTGCGGTTGACAGGTAGCCTACGATCGATGGGTTGCCGACCCCGGCCCTAGGGTCTCTGCTAAAAAAATCATATAATGTTTGGGGGTTCTAATTAATTTTCTTACAAAAAAAAAGATTTTTGAATGTAGGAGAGGGATGTCAGAAATGGCCCGGTTGGCAAGTGGTTCAATTTTGCAGCTAAATACATTTTTTTCACATCGCTGATGTACAGTCATGTGACCACCCAGCTGATGTCAGAGGGGAATCTCAGACCCTTCCCATTGTAATCCTTAGATCGAGGAAGAAGAGTGGCGGACAGCCACTTGACCGCACATGAGCAATTTTAAAAAGGTATTTAGCTGCAGAAAAAAACACACACTGTAGGGGCTGGCAGGAATTGGAATAACTGGCTTTACAACCACTTTTAGTTTTGGGGAAACAGCATACCAAAATTTACATGTATTGTGCAATATTGCTATAACTTGCTAAGACTGCCAAGTTTGGATCCATCAATCTAACATCAAGGTTCTCATCCTTGCGTATTTAGTAAGCCACTCACCACCAGGAACAATTATGCAACCCAGAAAGTCAGAGCTCCTGCCCTGTATACTTCAAGATCTTTGACTCATTTATGAAGCAAGGTAAGAAATAATGTTCCTGGAGCTTGGCACTTCAAAAACAAATTAGCAATGGCATATATAAAGGACCCTAACAAAGAAAAAGTACAGGTCTTTAAAGATAACAAGTCATAGCAGTGCATATTTTTATTCATGTTATTAGAATTATTGAAGAAAAAAACACGTTAGATGCTGTTTATATGCATCAATTCAGCCCAGATACCACAATACAGATAATTAACTATATTTCGGTTTCTGGAACTGGATATGACATCACAACATTTTATGTCTGTGCGTGAGGACGTATATTTATATTGTGATGTCATTCACTACGTATTTTGGCATGATGAGCTCCAATGCAAGAGGGTCCCTGGCCAATGAAGGGGTTGTAAATGGGGGTTGATTTACTAAAGGCAAATAGACTATGCACTTTACAAATATAGTTGCTCCAGAGCTTGGTATATAAGGCAAAGCTTCACTTTACAAAGAACACCCAATTACATGCAAGGCAAATTTAAAAAAACAGCATTTTTGCTTGCACATGCTTGGATGATGGAAGTCAGCACAGCTTCAACTGTACTGGCAAAATGCACAGTCTTTTTGCCTTTAGTAAATCGACAACAAAGTATAGTAGTTTTCATTGTATTGCACATTATCATGGTGGATTAGTGGTTATCATAGATTTGAGGAGTTTTTATTATCCATCCAACACTGGGAGGTATGCTATAGTCTTATTTAATGACTGAAATAGTCATTTTGGTTAAGCCTAATTTTTATAACTAAATTGATACTTAATGTGTCATATGCACGTATATATGACCATTTAGGATTTTATTCAGATTTTAAGTTATTTTAAATAAATGTATATGATTTTCCCCCAATTTTCGTGAAGAAGTGGGAGCTGATCTGATAAATATGTTAAATCTTTTATCCTGCTACTCGAATTAAACAATTGAATGCTGCATTGTGAAATAATCAAATATAGTTAACTATATGTATTGGGGCATCTGGGGTGAACTGATATAGATGAAATTCATATGTATGAGGAACAGCATCTAACGTGTTTTATCTGCAACATTTCTAATGACATTAATAACAATTTAATATAATGTTGTTACGACTTGGTCCCTGTAATGTTCTGTAGTTTTTCCTTGTATTTGTATGTATATGTGTGGGGAAGTTCTCTCAAATCAGCAACACAACTAGATGTTGTATTTAAAAGCAGGTTTATGAATGCAATTCACAATACAACACATGGAAAGTTATAAGGCTGATAGAAACCATAAGTAAATAATTTTTTGTTATATAGATGGAGAAAAATAGAAAAAGTACCATTTGCATATGATTCCACAGATCATCCTGGTCAGCATTTGAGAATGAAAATTTCTTCAAGTATGACTGTGATGAGACAAATGGAAGGTGCATTACTTCTTGAGGAGAGAGATCCATGTTGTATCAATGAATCAGCTGTGTTTGTCTAGTCTTATATTGCCAAAAGTTCAAAAATTCCAAATATGATTTTCTAAACTCACGCTGATCCCTTTGATGAAGAGTTTCTCTGTCAGGAAGGTGGAAGCCATTCGGAGCAAAGCAGATGCCTGCAGCAAAGTGGACACTTTAAGTGCTAATGTTTTCAATAGCATTCAGTGAAAAACATTTGACTAATAACTTAGTTAACAAAGGTGGATTTATTTAGATTAGATAGGCAGATAGTTTAAAACAGTGAGCACTATTTTCAAGGGGCACAATTCCTCCCAAAGACACAAAAAATGGGGCACATTTCCAACAATGACACCATCAATGGGGCACAATTCCTCCCAATGACACAAACAATGGGGCACTTTTTCAACAATGACACCATCAATGGGGCACAATTCCTCCCATGGACATCAATAATGGGACGCTATTCCTCCCACTGACACCAAAGATGGGGCATTGTTTATTCCCACTGATGTCAGGGTCTTTTCTACTCCTAGGAAGGACAGTCTGAAGGACAGTTGTTTAGAAACTTTGGAGACCCCTGGTTTAAAGGTTTAGTCAATCCAAAACCTATATTCCAAGTACATGCTGACGTCTTATATTTACGTCTATATATTTCTTGTGCACTTTATTAGTGTGATACCAGTTCTGGAATACCTGTGTCTGGACATCTGTTTTGGCCATTATAAGGAATTTCCATTCAACCTGTTGAATTTGTTATATATTTTATACGCTGGGAAATCCCGCTCACAGCTGGAACAAAAGTAGGCAACAACACCCAAAGCTTTTAGGCAGGAGTTAGAGCAGGGAGAGCTTGCTGATGTGAGAAGTCAATGGCTGTTGCAACCCATCACATTTCGTGCATCACTAAACACAATTTTTTGGTGGACTTATTAAATCAGAGCCAGTGACAGGCATTTTCCACAGCTTTAATGTCTGTCTGACTGCTGTATGGATACACATCCCCAAAAGCAGCAACAGATATCTTTGAGGAAAGCAAGAGTCAGTGCTCATATGCACATTCACATTCTCTGAACTCACCTTGAATGTGACAGTTAACACCTCAAGTGCAATCAGATGGGACAGAAGTGTCAGTAGGCACTGGCAAATTGCCAATAAGGATTGAAATCACTTGCAATTGGACAGGCTGCAGAAATTGTTCGCCTGGTGTTTTAATTGTTACTTTGTTTCTAGCAACTAAATTTCTGGAATTACTGTAGAAATGTATCAAAACTATCCAATGACAGTAAATAGACATTTTAAGTAACTTCAGGCAAATGTTGCTGATCTAGTCACTCAGAACAAACGAATGCCTTGTACACACGGTCGGACATTCCGACCACAAAATCCGTTGGATTTTTTCGGACGGATTTTGTCCAAAACTTGTGTTGCACACGCACGGTCGGACAAAGTTGTCGGAAAATCCGATCGTTCCGAACGAGGTGACATCCAACGCGTACGACGGGACTACGTAGAGGCCAGTAGCCAATAGGTTTCGTCTCCAATTTTTTTGTGAGCATACGTGGCACTTTGTGTGTCGAAAATCTCTACACACAGATTTTGTTGTCGGAAAATTTTAGATCCTGTTCTCAATTTTTTTCGCCGAAAAAAGCCCGATAGAGCCCACACACGATCGGATTTTCTGACAACATAATCCGATCAGACTTTTTCCATCGTAATATCCGACGGTGTGTACGGGGCATAAGAGTGGCAAATGGCTTTGGCTACGGTCAAGCCAGTTTTTCCCTGTATATTTAGTTGTTGACTTCACAATTCTTACATCATCTCAAATAACCTTTCTTACACATTTTGACAACATTCTAAGCCAGGTTAAGAGCCTTAAAACGAGAAAATGTTCTGTGAAAAGGTGATGGTATTGCACAGGTGTTACAAATGACACATAATGGTATTTATTTACAGGCTCCAGTGATGGAACTGAAATTGATTCCATGAAATCGTGTTTTTATACAAAAGCTGAAGGAAAGCTAACAGGACTGTGCAGGGCCAACATCTGGTGAAGGCTAATGGTTTGTTCACACCATCTATGTTAAGCTGTGTTTAGTTGCATTGATCTGCACAGATCAACACAGGCTAAATGCTTGGGCACAGAAAGAATTGACTTGCAGGCAATAAATATTTTGGTTCCCTTTACCACTACTCATCTCTGTGAAACAGGATTCTCTGCATTATTGAACCAATAATCAAAGTGTAGAAATGTATTTAATTCCATGTTTTCATTGTACAAAAGCAACAGCAAAAATCTAACTAATTGTAGCTAGCTTTGTGAATTGCTGTGTTTATATAAACAAATATCATAAAATCCCTATTATTTTTTTAGCTGCTTGGTTCCTAGTTATTCGTATTGTAAGACGCTGGCTGATTGTGGATGCTGTATATGTTTGCACCTAGGATTTTCATCTTTAGTGAGGAGCTCCAAGGTCTGTGTGTGTAATGAAGAAAACAAACTTTTTGTTTTCTCAGATCTGAGATTCTGGTCTGGGTTCTGGAGTCCGGAGACTTTGTAGAGACTTTGTAGAGCTTTGTATGGGATTAAGCCTCCATTCCTAGGTCCACATCTTACCTGGTAGCCAGACCTCACTAATTAGTTTAAGCTGTCCACAGACCTTTATATATGTCAGCTGACTGATGCTCAATGTTCTCTTTCTATCTCTGCTGTGTAAGCCTGCTTTTCAGTGAAAGAGAAGCTGGACATAGAAGCAGCTGGACATAGACGCTTGAACCTTGGCGGAGATTCGAACCATGTATGGGCAGGCTGAATGTACCCAAGTTGATTGATCGATTAACTTGGGTACAACCAGCCTGTCAAATTTTGCATGCAAATATTGCTAGTGGCTTTTATAGCCACTAGCAATAATAACTGTGAACATGGCTCTGCATCAGTCAGTGTTGATGGGGGAATCAAGCATTCGTTTTTCCTGCAACTCGTCGATGCAGGAAAGAAAATTGCTCCGTCTATGGCAGTCCTAAGCCAGTTACCTTTACAGCTTGCTGGGTGAGGAGGGCAGTGCCCTAAAGAGACAGACAAACGTTAATGAATAAAATGCTGGAGAAACTTGTAAAACAAGTTATATTGGCAAATGCTAACTGGCAAGTGATGAACTCCATAATCACCCAGAAAATGTGACACCTGACTGAAGCCCACCAGGCTTTCTTTAAGGGGCGGCAGCAAGTGAACCTGTCACTATAGCAGCAGATACAGGAAATGTTAGATGTGCAAGTGATGGCGCACAAGCTGACTTCTAGACTTTGGTAGCCCAGCGTGAAGAAGTTATCCTGAAGGATGATGTTGAAGTCTACTTCTAATGAGACAGTTGGGGAATGTGAGATGCTTTCTGAGAAGCACTGGGTGGATAAGCTAGCACCCTTTTTAACTGGGAGGTTCAAAATGCCTACTCTGATTTACAACCCCAAGATGTAAGGAAGTATTTAAAACTTTAACTAAGTGAAAAACTCTAGCCAGGCTCTAAACTAATTTTGCTGTGAAAATCCCTAATGCACTGAACTGTGTTTAAAAGCTAAAAAGTGCGTTTTAAACTGTGTTTAAAAGTGCAGGACAAAACTGCTTGGGCAATTCCTGTGTGTCCCTGTTTTGCGCTGTCAATACCAGTTGATTCTGTCCCCCTTACAATATGTAAAGTAAAACCAAGCTATTGAAGTCTTTTGAAGTCATACTGGAACCTAATAGGGCTGGTGATGTTGATGATTTTGACAGTCTGACAAATAGTTATGGGGGCACATTGGGAAATCCTTTGAGGGTTTGTAATTGTAAAGAGGTTGAAAAAAAAACAGATTTTGAAGGCCTTTGCTACAAATGTGCTACCCATTGCCAGAAGCTGACATACCCAAGACTCTGGTATGAGATAGGAAGAGATTAGACTTTGCATTAGGTGTTAGTTACAGCTCTAATTAGAATAGTTTGACATCTCTTACCTTACCTGAATCTTATTTAATGTGACAGCGCACCTCCTTTTTTTCGTTCAGTATTCAGTTGTTCTAGTGTGCTATATTTTACATTATATACTAAGCGTGAGAATTTTATTTTAATTTATACATCTCTTACCTTGTCATATGTGAAAACATCAAATAATAGCATTATATCATCCACGTGACCAATGTCGTCTTCTTTCACTGATACAGCTCTGGAAGTTACTTGAGCATCTTTATCAAAAATATTTATCAGGTTGTGTACCATAAAAAATTCATTCTGCAAATATAAATCCAGCAACTTATTTTTTTAAGAAACATACTGACATTATTTACATAATTTTGAAAAAAATGTAAAGTGTGGAATATATTGTGTTTATGTTGTGTCAGGAAATACTGTAAAGGTAATGAAGCATACTAAAGACAGGGCCAGATTTCACTTGTGCTTCTCCCTAGACCACTATTTACAAATGTAGTTTACGCTGCCGGTTTATCCAGGGTTGGTGTTTTTTTTTTTCTTCTAGAACTCACGACTTTCTCTAAAACACAGTGCATTCACTAGACTTGGAAATAGCGAAACCCAACCTTCAAGTCAGCATAAACACTTGAGAGATTACAGTTTTATGTTTTCCCTAACACAACCCTGGCGAACACCTCCATTATTCATAATACATACCTCACCCCCGATGAAAAACAATCTTCTGTTAAATCATAATAGCCTCTAGGTCCTTGTCTCCAGTGGTACAGGAAATGCTGCCTTATGCAAGGTTAGTAGGCAGCATTTTCTGATGATTTAGAGCAGAAAACCTGGTTCTGTGTTACCTCTCCAGCGCTGCTCCCTGTGCTTCCTGCTTTCACAGGAGAAATTTACCACAACAGAGCCATAGGCTCATGCTTCCATCAGTCAAACTTATGTGAGGAGGGAGCGGGGGCATGGCGTACCACTGCGTGCTCGGCCTGTCTATGGGTGCAAACAACTTGGCAAACGACGTGATGGTAGCGCACACAAATGGGTTCCTTCTTTCCACCTGACTTGCTAAATTCAAGTCAAGTCAAGTTTTATTGTCATTCTCCTACATGTGAGGCCATACAGTAGAACTAAATGTCGTATCTCGCAGGTCCACGGTGCTACATACTAATTAAACATATTTATAAATATTTAAAAATAGAACATAGCACAGAACTTAAAGTGGAGTTCCACCCACTTTTACAACTCGTCAGCATCCCTCACTAAACTGTGTACTGTAAACAAATTGGATATTTTTTTTATTTTTTTTTCAGCACAGACTGTCTATATGCTGTATTCATTTTTCACTTCCTCCTCCCTGGCCGCGGCCCATCGCATCATTTCCTGTTTGCAATGCCTCCTGGGAAGGGGCAGCAACTTCCTCTCAAACTGCCGTTGCTATGGAAACCTGACCTGAAACCTATTACACTGCTTATGCTGCACTGAGCATGTGCGAGATCTGCAAGGATGAGATCCAGGAAGAAATACAGTCTGGCTTCAGCCCACACTTAAGATGGCCACGGCCTGCTGCAAGTTTATAAAATAACAAACTACTGCTAAAAACTAACAAAACAGACCTTAGTTTACAGACTAACTTTACTAGAATACATTAGGCTTGTGTATTATAGGGGTATTTTTATTTAAAAAGTATAATTTTGGCCGGAACACCGCTTTAAAAAAAAAATTAATTATAAACCTGTACACATCTGGGAACTATGTAACTGTACATAAACTGTGAGTAAATGGCTATATATAAGATTTACAAAATTACTGTACATGAGATTGTGCAAGTGGGATATTTCAGAGCAGTCAGTGAGAAGTGCAAGATGAGTGTACTGTCCAAGCACTACATACTTATTATAGATTTTTTGTAGCAGAAAGTTTTTGTAAAAATGTCTAGTGCATTTACAAGAGTAAAAATGAGGGCAGGTGAGATGTTCCTGGTCACGATATATGGGTTGTAAAAGAGATTTCAGGAGGCAACTGACAGGAGAGGAGCCTACAGCACGAGTGAGGACTGCAAAAATTTACTTTTTTGTGCCTTATTGTTGCAAAGAGCAGGTTTTTTTCATTTTAATTTTGTTTAAGGACCGAGCCTCTTTTTGAGATTTGGTGTTGTCAGGGGAAATAGCCGTGGTGTGGGCAATCCTGCCAGTACCCACAGATGCGCGACGGCTGTGACTGAAGTGTGCTGAAGCGTGCAGACGCGTGCGTACGCCGTGACAATTAGAGGCGCATTCCCCGGCCTATTCATACCTGCCACTGACATTGCAGTTTTGATTATCGTCAGCTTCCTGCGTTCCTGTGCCTTGTATACCCTGAAACCCCTGGCTTGACCTGTGCTTTTGACTTGACTAAGTGATCCTGTCAATCTCCTCGCTCTGACTCCGGCTTGGCTGACTACTCCTCGATCCTCTGCCCACTGTTTATGACCCGGCTTGTTCCTATTCTCTTCTCGAACTGTTTCCTGGTATATGACCCCTGGCCTGGCTGCGGATCCTGTTTGTGGTTTACCCTGCTGTCTCTACTTAGGAATTCTCTTTGCACGGCTGCCAACATCACTATCCAGCACACCCCAGCCACCTTCTGCCAACCAGCTAGTCTGCAGCATTACTGGTAACCCGTGCACCTTTGGGCACAGTATCCCCTGTATCACTCCCAGGGGAGCGTTGCACTCAGTCGCAAGGGGCGCCCTCTTAGGAACCTGGCCTCACACTAGAGATTTGACAGGTGTTTTTGCTAAAAAATTACTTAGAACCCCTAAACATTATATATATTTTTCTAACACCCTAGAGAATAAAGCGCATTTTTTGTAAAAAGTAAAAGTAAAGTTAGCCCAATTTTTTTATATTGTGAAAGATAATGTTACGCCGAGTAAATTAATACCCAACATGTCACGCTTCAAAATTGCGCCCGCTCGTGAAATAGCAACAAACTTTTACCCTTAAAAATCTCCATAGGCAACGTTTAAAAAAAAAAAAAACAGGTTGCATGTTTTGAGTTACAGAGTAGGTCTAGGGCTAGAATTATTAACGATCTAACAATCCCAGTGATACCTCACATGTGTGGTTTGAACACCGTTTTCATATGCGGGCGCTACTCATGTATGTGGTATGCGTTCGCTTCTATACACGCGCTTGGCGGGACGGGGATCATTTACATTTTTTTTTATTATTATTATTTATTTTACCTTTTACTCTTAAATATGAGATCTGGGGTCAAAAATCCCTCAGATCTCATATTTAGTCTAAAATGCAATAAAAAAAAAAAAAGTCCCCTTTAAGAGCTATGGGCGGAAGTGAAATTTTGACGTCGCTTCCGCCCTGCAATGATATGGAGATGGATGGGGGCCATTTTCCCCTCACTCGTCTCCATGCCTAACAGGGAGAAGAACCTGATCACCTCCGCCGGGGACTGGAGCGCAGTGGGGACCCTCCCCCGCTGCTGATAAAAGTGATCTTGCGGCGAATCCTCTGCAGAGACCACTTTTATCTGAAAGCGGACCGCCCGCTGAAGAAGAGGATACCGGACAGTCCGTAAGTGGTTAATGTCACTTGAATGACATAGCAAAGACCAGTGGCAGCTGGTGGTATATTTTTTTATGGAGGTGGCGCAGCAAAAGATGCACCCACAGCCCCCTCCCCTGGGCAGTCACCAGCCCCGCACCTACCCCATCTAGGTCGCAGGCAGCGCTTCCCCTGGGCGACGAGCGGCGAGCCCACCCTTTTTTGAAGCCTATTAGAGTCTCTGCTTCTAATCACGTGCTTCAAAAAAAAAAAAAAAGAAACCCTATTGGAATCCATGCATCCGGTGCCCTGCATGTAGATTAAGGGGGCAGCGTCCCTGTGCCCTTCATTATGGGCCACCACTGGCAAAGATCAAGGGGGCACTCACTGCATCAGGAGAAAAAGAGGTTTAACTTCAATATAGGGAAAAGCTCTTTCCAAGAGCTGTGAAAATGTGGAATAGTCTCCATCAGAAAGTCTCCCTCAGGAACTAGTTCAAGCCAGCTTGGTTGATTGTTTAAAAAAAGGTAGATGCTTTCCTAAATATAAAATTTGGTGGGAAATTGCCGTATCCTCGGTTTCCCCTCAGCCCTCTTCTCCGTCCCCGGCCTAAAAATTAACCTACCAGCATGTCTTTGGAGTGTGGGAGAAAACCGGAGTACCCATTGAAAACCCACGCAGGCACAGGGAGAACATGCAAACTCCAGGCAGGTAGTGTCCATCCCTTTGATCAAAAAGAACCAAATGATACAATACAACAGTTTCTTTTTATATCTCAGCGCTGAGCAATGTTATGATAAACTTTGCTGGCTTTTTTTTTTTTTCTTTGACAGCTCTGAGCAGAGAAAGACATGAATTGTGGAAATGCTGTATTAAGATTGTGAGGGGGGTTGAATCGAGATTGCAATTTTTTAACGATTAATTGTGCAGCTCTACTAACTATTTAACTAAGCCCTGTAGGGGCTCTTGCTTTTAGCCTCTTTCATTACCCATATGTTCCTTTGAAATTTACCTCAACAATACCCCTCTGACGTTATCCCTATAAGGTCCAGTCCACCAAAAAGTGATATCACAGTTATAATTGAAAAGTATTGGGTTCCATCTCTCAGTGGCTATTTTGTGGGTATAAGGACTAAAGACTGTTCACTGTATACCAGGGGTGCCCAACCAGTGGCCCGCAAAGCCCTCTGATGTGGCCCGTAACCTCCTGCTCTGGGATGGCTGGTTGGCAAGCCCAGATCATGGGTTCCTGACCCGGCATCCCAGAGCATCAGTGTTGTGAATGAAGCCGGCAGTAGAGGAAGCAAGCGGCTGTGTAGCAGAGCCACATAAGACGATGCTTCCTGTATAGCGCCACCTCCTGTCACAGGTGGAGTGATACCAAATGCACTCTGCCTGGAACAGCATCAGCTGGCGATACCCGAATTGAAGACTGTTATTAAAGGTATGTTTAATACTATAATCACAGTGTAATACTTTCACATGACCGGTCCAACCCAATCAGACCCTCCATTCACCTCTATGGAGCGGCAAATTTTACACCTACCTACCTACAATCCGATCCGCTAAAAGAAAAAAAAACAAAAGGAGATCTGTCTCCTTCCATCTGGGCGGATCGGAGGGCCCATAGAGTAGAGTGGGCTGTGTCCTTGTCTGCTCTGCATATGCGGAGTGTACACAGACCTGTCATCTGCCCACTCCGCTCATTGTGGTCCGCGACCGGTTACCAAGTAGCTTAAGTGGCCCTTGCTCTTCAAAAGGTTGGGCACCCCTGCTGTATACTGTATTTAACTATGCTCCTTTAACCACTTCCCGACCGCCCCATGTACATATATGTCAACAGAATGGCACGTACAGGCAAAAGGACGTACCTGTACGTGCCATTCTTCCGGCGGGTGGGGGGTCCGATCGGACCCCCCCCCCGGCCGGCGGGGACGGTCGGTATCGCTTCAGGAGCGATCCGGGATGAGGGGACGGCCAGTGGTTTCTGGCCACCCCCTCGCGATCGCTCCTGGCGAATCAGATGCTTCCTCTGTCTGTGTCAATCAAAACACAGGCAGAGGAAGTGATGTCACACTCGGCGCGCCGGTCAGAAAGACCGGAACGCCGAGGAGTCAACACACACAGGTTAGTGCACCAACAGTACACTGACACCAGTACACATAGGCACACAAATAACCCCCCTGTCACCCCCAGATCACCCCCCAGATCACCCCCTCCCCCCCCAGTCACAGTGTCACTAATTGCAGTGATCATTTATTTACTGATCACTGCATTTAGTGTCAGTGTGACTGTAATAACTGTCAGTGCAGTTAGTTTTAGGTCCAAGGTAGCCCCCTACCCCCCCCCTAATAAAGGTTTAACCCCTTGATTGCCCCCCAGGTAACCCTTTCACCCCCTTTTGCCAGTGTCACTAAGCGATCGTTTTTCTGATCGCTGTATGTGTCACTGGTGTCGCTAGGTAACCATTTTTTTTTTTAGGTAACCGCCATGTTTATATAGGTTCATAAATAGGTTTATAGGTCAGGTACCCCCATATTACAACCTAAATAAAGGTTTTAACCCCCTGATTGCCCCTAGAGTTAACCCTTTCACCAGTGATCACCGTATAACTGTCACGGGTGACGCTGGTTAGCCAGTTAGTTATTTCGTTATTTAGGTTCCCCGTCAGGTTTTTATATAGTGTCAGGTACCCCCATATATTACCTAATAAAGGTTTTAACCCCCTGATTGCCCCTAGTTAACCCTTTCACCCCCTTTTGCCAGTGTCACTAAGCGATCGTTTTTCTGATCGCTGCATTAGTGTCGCTAGGTAACCAGTTTTTTTTTAGGTTAACCGCCATGTTTATATAGGTTCATAAATAGGTTTATAGGTCAGGTACCCCCATATTACAACCTAAATAAAGGTTTTAACCCCCTGATTGCCCCTAGTTAACCCTTTCACCCCCTTTTGCCAGTGTCACTAAGCGATCGTTTTTCTGATCGCTGCATTAGTGTCACTGGTGCCGCTAGGTAGCCAGTTTTTTTTTTAGGTAACCGCCAGGTTTATATAGGTTCATAAATAGGTTTATAGGTCAGGTACCCCCATATTACAACCTAAATAAAGGTTTTAACCCCCTGATTGCCCCTAGAGTTAACTCTTTCACCAGTGATCACTGTATAAGTGTCACTGGTGACGCTGGTTAGCCAGTTAGTTATTTAGGTTCCCCGTCAGGTTTTTATATAGCGTCAGGTACCCCCATATAATACCTAATAAAGGTTTTAACCCCCTGATTGCCCCTAGTTAACCCTTTCACCAGTGATCACCGTATAACTGTTACGGGTGACGCTGGTTAGATAGTTTGTTTTTTATACTGTCAGGGCACCCGCCATTTATTACCCAATAACGGTTTAACCCCCTGATCGCCCGGCGGGTGATATCAATTAGGTTTTAGGGTCAAATAAGGTCTGCGTCGCCCCAGGTTAGTGCCAGCACCACAAACACCCACGCACAAAGCATACACCTCCCTTAGTGGTACAGTATCTGAACAGATCAATATCTGATCTGATCAGATCTATACTAGCGTCCCAGCAGTTTAGGGTTCCAAAAAAACGCATTGTTAGCGGCATCAGCCCAGATACCTGCTAGCACCTGCGTTTTCCCCCTCCGCCCAGCCCAGCCCAGCCACCCAAGTGCAGTATCGATCGATCACTGTCACTTACAAAACACTAAGCACACATAACTGCAGCGTTCGCAGAGTCAGGCCTGATCCCTGCGATCGCTAACAGTTTTTTTGTGGTAGCGTTTTGATTCAGTCGCTAACAGTCAGGAGCTTTTTTACCTGTAAATCTCAAAAAAATAAAAAAAATAGTTGTCGTTTTATTGTTCTCTCTCTATTGTTGCTCTTTTTTTACTCCATTCTATTCTGCAATGTTTTATTATGTTTTATCATGCTTGCTTTTCAGGTATGTAATTTTGTTTACTGTGTTTTAGTGTTAACCATTTTTTTGTTTTCAGGTGCGCCATTCAGTTGCAGCGCGGATTTATTTATCTTGACAGCAACAGTGTTTGCTCCCACGATACATAAAGACGCGACTCCAACACTGTAGGAGGTGATTTCACCACCACAGTTAAAAAAAAGAGCATATATGCCGAAGCATGGGGGCAGCAGGGGGGGGGGGAGCGATTGGCTCCTAATGCTGCGTACATACGGTCGAAATTCCGACGGAGCCTTGCCCCGTGGAAAAGTGCAACCGTGTGTACATGGCATAACTTTTGTGGGAGGATGCCCCCATGCTTCGGCATATATAAATGGTGCATGTATGCCCATCATTAGAAGTGGGTGGATGAAGGGAGGTATTCTAATGGTGGGCATACCCACCAATCAATCTCTTTTTTTCGTTCAGCCAAGAGGCTGCATGAAAAATAAAGATTACAATATATGTCCAGTATGTTGCTGGACTTTGAATGGTTATACCAGAATGATGCCTGCAGGTTTAGGTATCATCTTGGTATCATTCTTTTCAGCCAGTGATCGGCTTTCATGTAAAAGCAATTCTAGCGGGTAATTAGCCTCTAGACTGCTTTTACAAGCAGTGGGAGGGAATGTCCCCCCTCCCGGATATAAACCGCGCCATTGGGAAATTGGGAAAGCGTTTTATCACACCGATCTTGGTGTGGTCAGATGCTTTGAGGGCAGAGGAAAGATCTAGGGTCTAACAGACCCCAATTTTTTCAAAAAAAGAGTACCTGTCCCTGCCTATTGCTATCATAGGGGATATTTACATTCCGTGAGATAACAATAAAAATGATAACAAAAGAAAAAAATGGAGGGAACAGTTTTAAAATAAAATAAAAAAGCTAAATAAATAAAAAAAAAAAAAATTAAAAAAAAAAGCACCCCTGCCCCCCCTTCTCTTGCGCAAAGGCGAACACAAGCGTTGGTCTGGCGTCATACGTAAACAGCAATTGCACCATGCATGTGAGGTATCACCGCGAAGGTCAGATCGAGGGCAGTAATTTTAGCAGTAGACCTCCTCCGTGAATCTAATGTGGTATCATGTAAAGGCTTTTAAAGGCTTTTAAAAATGTATGTAGTTTGTCGCCACTGCGTGTTTGTGCGCAATTTCAAAGCATGTCGTGTTTGGTATCCATGTACTCGGCCTAAGATCATATTTTTTATTTCATCAAAAATTTGAGCAATGTAGTGTGTTTTAGTGCATTAAAATAAAAAAAAGTGTATTTTTTCCACCAAAAATGCGTTTGAAAAATCGCTGCGCAAATACTGTGTGGAAAAAAAAAATGCAACACCCACCATTTTAATCTGTAGGGCCTTTGCTTTAACAATATATATAGTGTTTGGGGGTTCAACGTAATTTTCTTGCAAAAAAAAAAAATATGTTTTCATGTAAACAAAAAGTGTCAGAAAAGGCTTTGTCTACAAGTGGTTAGAAGAGTGGGTGACGTGTGACATAGGCTTCTAAATGTTGTGCATAAAATGCCAGGACAGTTCAAACCCCCCCCCCCCCCCAAATGACCCCATTTTGGAAAGTAGACACCCCAAGCTATTTGCTGAGAGCAATGTTGAGCCCATTAAATTTTTTTTTTTTTTTGTCCCAAGAGATTGAATAATGAAAAAAAAATATATATATATTTTTTTTACAAAAAGTTGTCACTAAATGATATATTGCTCAAACATGCCATGGGCATATGTGGAAATACACCCCAAAATACATTCTGTTGCTTCTCCTGAGTATGGGGATACCACATGTGTGGGACTTTTTGGGAGCCTAGCCGCGTACGTCACCCCAAAAACCAAGCACCGCCTTCAGGCTTTCTAAGGGTGTAATTTTTTTATTTCACTTCTCACTGCCAATCACAGTTTCGGAGGCCATGGAATGCCCAGATGGCATAAAACCCCCCAAAATGACCCCATTTTGGAAAGTAGACACCCCAAGCTATTTGCTGAGAGGTATTGTGAGCATTTTGCAGATCTCGCTTTTTGTCACAAAGTTTTGAAAATTGAAAAAAGAAAAAAAATATTTTTTTTTCTTTACTTTCTTCATTTTCAAAAACAAATGAGAGCTGTAAAATACTCACCATGCCTCTCAGCAAATAGCTTGGGGTGTCTACTTTCCAAAATGGGGTCATTTGGGGGGGTTTTGTGCTATTTTGGCATTTTATGGCCTTCGAAACTGTGATAGGTAGTGAGGAGTGAAATCAAAAATTTGCACCCTTAGAAATCCTGAAGGCGGTGCTTGGGTTTCGGGGCCCCGTACGCGGCTAGGCTCCCAAAAAGTCCCACACATGTGGTATCCCCATACTCAGGAGAAGCAGCTAAATGTATTTTGGGGTGCAATTCCACATATAACTATGGCATGTGTGAGCAATATATCATTTAGTGACAACTTTTTGAAAACATTTTTTTTTTTTTTTTTTTGTCTTTATTCAATCACTTGGGACTAAAAAAAAAAAATATTCAATGGGCTCAACATGCCTCTCAGCAAATAGCTTGGGGTGTCTACTTTCCAAAATGGGGTCATTTGGGGGGGTTTTGTACTTCCCTGCCATTTTAGCACCTCAAGAAATGAGATAGGCAGTCATAAATTAAAAGCGGTGTAAATTCCAGAAAATGTACTCTAGTTTGTAGACGCTATAACTTTTGCGCAAACAAATAAATATACGCTTATTGGCATTTTTTTTACTAAAGACATGTGGCTAAATACATTTTGGCCCAAATGTTTGATTAAAATTGAGTTTATTGGATTTTTCTTATAACAAAAAGTAGAAAAATATCTTTTTTTTTTTTCAAAATTTTCGCTCTTTTTCCGTTTATATCGCAAAAAATAAAAATCACAGAGGCAATCAAATACCATCAAAATAAAGCTCTATTTGTGGGAAGAAAAGGACGCCAATTCCGTTTGGGTACAACATTGCATGACTGCGCAATTACCAGTTAAAGCAGTGCAGTGCGAAATTGAAAAAAGACCTCTGGTCCTTTGGCTGCCAAATGGTCCGGGCTGAAGTGGTTAAGACACTCCCAAGTTACAGCACAATTTAGCCATGCACATTTTCAGATGTCTTCTGCAGCCCAAGGGGTCCCTCTTTTTCAAGTTCCAAAGCTGGGAGGTATGAACAAACAAAAAAGAAACAGTTTCACGATTCTTGATCTATATTGAGTCTTCTGACTCTTCAGACACAACTCCTTCTGCACATATATTGCCTATATGCCTATATTAGCCACAAATGCTCAGAAGTGGCTAGAAGAGAGGAAAAAATGGTCTTGGTTTGTAAATGTTGAAGATTGGTGCTGTCCCACCTTACCCTGTTCGAAATAACACGATTGTGGCAAAGGCAGTTCTGTTTCCTACAATAAATCGACACCTCTTCTTTTACATATGTAGCACTACCCTGTAGAGATTGTTGTGTGCAGACTTCCCTGGGCTTTTCCCCTTCTTATCTTTCAGATAGTTGCTAAGAGTTTTCACACAACCGCCCGTACTCTCATTCACTCGTTTCCAATAATCAATCCAGGGGTTTGTTTTTTTTGGTATTTATTGTTTGAACTTGGATAGGAGAAGAGAATAGTGGGATACTCTAAGGCTGCTTTCACACTGGGGCGGTTTTCAGGCGGTACAGCGCTAAAAATAGCGCCTGTACACTGCCTGAAAAAACCGGCCCCATTCACTCCAGTGTGAAAGCCGGCGGGCTTTCACACTGGAGCGGTGCGCTAGCAGGACCGCAAAAAAAGTCCTGCTAGCAGCATCTTTGGAGCGGTGAAGGAGCGGTGTATTTACCGCTCCTATACTGCTCCTTCCCATTGAAATCAATGGGAAACCGCGGGGATACCGCCCGCAAACCGCCGCTGCAGCGGCGCTTTGCGGAGGTTTTTAACCCTTTTGCGGCCTCTAGCGGGGGTTAAAACCACCCCGCTAGCGGCCGCATACCGCGGGTAAAACGATGGTAAAGCAGCGCTAAATATAGCGCTGCTTTACCGTCGCCGCCCCGCACCGCCCCAGTGTGAAAGCAGCCTAACTGGAACTAATTACAATTGAGAACAACTCTCTCTCAACCTCACAGGTTAAATGCGGTAACAGACTTTCTGTTATAACATACAACACTTGTATGGGAAGAATAAGTCCTTTGCTTGCTCTGGCAGCAGATTTGATGAAACTGTTTAACTTCAGGACACTCACTAGCATCCCCTTTCTTGCCAACACCTGTCCTCTGTCTCCACTAGCTGAAGGGATAGCCCTCACAGGACAGGCCCCGTGACACAGATCTGTGCCCACTGTAGGCAGAAGCAGATCCTTCCTAGCGTGTCTCCCTTCCGGTCAGCTCTGCAGGACATCTGGGTTGCAACTATTCTCAGATACAGGCCCTCAGGTCACGCACCTAAGGCCGCATAGCAACTTCTACAGAGGAGGGGCCAGCGACCCCTCCCTTCTGGAACCCCACTCTCCAGCCGAAGACCCCGAGCACATGTGCCCTTGGCATATATACAGTCACCCAGCATGCACTGAGACACTTGCTCTGCCTATGGCCAGGGCTGTAACTATGCCTGTGCTCTCATTTGTCGGGTTTCCTCCCACTGTCCAATATGCCCCCCTATTGGACCAGTGTGAAACATTCAGACAACATGAGCAGCACATGGGAGCAGACCCTATCAATAGATCCTGCTCCATGGTAGGCAGAGAGCATCTACATTTACCTTTACCTGGTAGGCAGAAAGGCCCCAAAAATATACTTTCTTCTAGCACCTACCCAGGAGGGTGCTACACATATTATTGTACATTTTTAAGAATATTGAACAAGTATGTTCATTTCCACATGCCTATAAAGCTGTAAAACTGTAGTACATTTTTGGCCTAAATAAGAAAGTTGTTTACACAGAGAAAGATATTCTAGCAGGAAATGGCACAGCAAGCTCCTGTGCTATGTGTAAGAGATAATTAGACCCAAGTGCTCACCTACCCTTCATTCATTTCCATTTTGAGGTGGATGCCTTGTTCAACAATCTAGAGAAAACTACGCCCTGCTATGTTAAACAGTGAACCTCCATAATTGTCCATAAATGCAGCGTAGCAAATGTTTTACACTGGGAAAATGTGCCTGAAATTGCTTCCATTTATATACCAACCCTAAAGATACACTTGACATATGTTGTGACCCCTTTTAACCAATTTTCGAGGCTTGAATATTTTTTCTAATCGCCACGTTTATCTATATACTTTAAATGAAAGATGATGTTTTAAATGTCTGTTCATCACACAGACCTTTAGTATGCTAAGGAAGAGCTCACAATGTACACTGCAGGGGAATGGACCATCAGTTCCTTCATCTAATGGATCAACATCTTTTCAACTATACTTTTTGTTCGTTTTTTTTAAATACAACAATTAAACACAAAGGCATACCAACACAATAGTAACACTTACATATACTAATAACTCTAGTGTTAAAAGCAGTTCATAAGAAATCTTCAATTCTGTCTCAGACAAAAAGCCATGAATGATCATCAGTCAGGAATTTTAGCTATCGTTAAAGAAGAATTCAATCAATTCCACATTTGTAAAACTTAAACAGAATTAATATTGAAATTGTAGAATCTTCTGGCAGGCATGGTTTTGATAACAGAAGAGTCTTTAATGGTTTCTTCTGTCATTAATGCTTTTCCCTGCTTGTCAACGGTAATGTACACTGAGCCATGCATGCGTAGCTCAACATACATTTATGGTATCGCTCGTAATGAAGTGACTCCCATACGCATGAGCGAGAGTGACATCCTCGTGGCTGAACAGAGCAAACCTGGAAGCAAGGAAGGGGAGAAGATGGAAACGCTTGGAGCAGTGGCAGGTGCGGCGCATACTAGCGCATTAGGGCATAAACCTCCTGGAAGCCTATTTAAAAAACATTTTGCAGAGTTTAATTCCACTTTAAAGGGGCACTCTTTGCTCTCAAAGGTAAGCTTTTAACAAGACAGGAAAAAATGTTGGTATCATTGAATATACCAAGTGTTTACATTTAATGGGCAGTAATGGATCTAAATTAAAGCAGAAAACTAGGCATATATAAAAGTCACAGATTAATGCAGCTCTGTTTATCAATAAAGCGGTATTAAACCCAAAAACAAAAATTTAATATATTGCAGCTCAACCACATATCCCCCTAATAACCAGGCCATTTTTTGCGATATGGCACTGCATCACTTTAACTGACAATTGTGCGGTCGTGCGACATTGTACCCAAACAAAATGTATGTTCTTTTTTCCCCACAAATAGGGCTTTTTTGGTGGTATTTGATCACCTCTGCAGTTTTTATTTTTTGCGCTATAAACAAAAAAAGAGCAACAATTTTGAAAAAAAACACAATATTTTGTACTTTTTGCTATAATAAATATCCCCCCCCCCCCCCCCCCAAAAAAAAATTAAATAAACAAATTTCTTCATCAGTTTAGACCGATATGTATTCTTCTACATATTTTTGGTTAAAAAAAAAAAAATCACAATAAGCGTATATTGATTGGTTTGTGTAAAAGTTATAGCGTCTACAAAATAGGGGATAGGTCTATGGCATTTTTATTATTATTATTATTTTTTTTTTACTAGTAATGACAGGGATCTGCGATTTTTACATTGCGACGGACAATTTGGACACTTTTCTGGGACCATTGACATTTATACAGCGATCACTGCTATAAATAGCCACTGATTACTGTATAAATGTCACTGGCAGGGAAGGGATTAACACTAGGAACACACGCTCTGTCTCCTCTCCCCTGACAGAACTGGGATTTGTGTGTTTACACACTCAAATCCTGTTTCTCGTTCTGTCACGAGCGATCGTGGGTGCCCGGTGGTCATCGCGCCTGCCGGCTCCGGGGACACGCTGCGGGCGTGCACACGCCTGCTACAGCTACGTGGCTGACGGCTTGCACAGGGGATCTAACCTGCCGCAGTATAACAGCAGTGGCTGGTCAGGAAGGAGTTAACAGTCCTTTAAATGTGGTGGCTGCATTCATTTTCTTTCTTTAGGCTTTTATCCTTTATTTTCACCTGGTGATCCAACCATTAAACAAACGTCCTATCGTTAGCCCTACAATGATTGATATTGGCTATTGGAGGACAGGCAGGCTGTGCTCTTAGCACAGCCAGAAAACTGGCCACACTGGGATGAATGTGCCCTTATGCCCAGCGTGGTCAGTTTGAAATAAGACAGTAGGGGGACTGGCAGGGTCACCAGATATTTCACATTAGGGAAGCAATGCAAAGAGAACAGGATACTTTTTAACACAAGCACCTGATTCAACAGGCACATATCAGGAATATGAAATTCTGGGGTAACATATTCTTTCACATGTACGCTGGAATACTTAGTAACTAACATCGCCATATGTCATATCATGTAGTAATTATGTTTACAAAAAAGCTACATTTGGGAGAAGGTAAAAATTGTCACTACACCAGTTCCTTCTATTTATAGAGAATCCCATAGTGAGATCTCAACACCTGAATGCCCAACACCACCTGATTTTCCCATTTGTTATGACTTTCATGTCCACTGTATTGTCCTGCCCATTATGACTGGATTATGCATTTATGAATTTATCATAGATTTTGAAGAAAGTAGGAGGTGGAGTAAGACCCTCTTGTATAGCTATCAAACAACAATGAGACCATGTCAGGAACATTAGGTAACTACATACAAAGGTGGAACTGCATCATGTATAAAAATGTATTTGTGCTTACTGGATATCTGCCCCCCACTCCTTCAAAATGCTTCCTTTAAAAACACACCATCTAGGTTAAAAATCACTTTTAGAACAAGAAATTCGATTTAGTAAAAAAATCATACCTACCAGTCTCAGTTTGGGGTCAGCAAGGCTAGCCCCTGCATATTCCATGTAAGAGGCAAACCCTTCATTAAGCCATATATCGTTCCACCACTTCATGGTCACAAGGTTTCCAAACCACTAGATTAGAAAGAAAACAAGAGATGACAATGGCTTGTATGATCATGTACTGCCATCAGAATATAAGTGAATGTATTGCCAAAGGTCAAAGCACCCAAAAAAGCATTCTAACAAATTCTCTCAAGGACTTCAGTAGTAAAATTTCTTGGCCTTTATAAGGGGTTTCACTATGCCTATTGGTTCACTGGGCAGAACCACCAAAATTGAAATCATAATGGAAAACTTTCTAATATTGGAGCTGTCTGCTAAGATTTGATAGATTATGGGGCAAGTGACTAGCTCTTCCTGAAACATGTGAAGTGCAGTCTACTTAATTCTTGAGCCAAAAGACGTCTGGTTATACCCTTGATCCAGGGGCGTATGTACAGAGTCGCAATTGTGACACAGTCCCATGCTCCTAGGGGGTCATGCGGCCCTCTGTACCCTTGGATAGGGGGGACGGCAGGGTGGATTGTAGAGGAACTGATCCCCTCTATCTTCCACGTTCAGCCAATTAGTTCTCCCCTCCCCACCGGCTTCTGCAGGGGATGCTTTCAGGATGGAGATCTGCAAAGGGGCCTTTTCTTGATGAATAGAGTCAGTGATCTGTATCAGTTTGTGAATAAATGGGAAGCTCTGTACAGAGCTATTCCTGCATATTCGTTCTGTGCAGCTGAGGCTGCAGAGAAGGAGATTGAGAGCTGTGTCCTAAATCTCCTTTATTTGTCTCAAAGGTGAAACATCTGAGGTCTGTTTAGACCCCTAATATTTCACCAAAGCCCCTCAAAGAGGCTCCTAAAATTTTTTAAAGAATAATAAAAAATATTATTGTAAAAATAAATAAATAAAATAAATTCAAATAGTAAAAAAAAAAAATACTGACACCAGTGGTGGCACCACCAGGGTCGCAAAGGTCACACTTGCATCCGGGCCCTGGCCTTCTACCACTGTGGAGGGGCCCTTTATGATTTCTTGCACCGGGGCACTGAAGATTCTAGTTACGTCTCTGTAATTAATTTCACTTTATTAAATGCACAAAACCACACAGCACAATCTATTTTATCTTTATTGTATAAATGGGGCAACTATAGGCAATGTATGCTTAATCGTTTTTATTATTATTATTTTTTTTTTGGTTAATTTTGATTTCCTTCTTCTGTTGAGTAATAACTGGTTGGTTGGTTGGTTCCTTCTGTACTGTGGTTCTGTGATATGATGCTCACTTTATGTATCCATGTAATGGATGTATTTTTTGATACACTCATTTTTGTATTATTTTTCTTCTGTGCCTTGCATGGATATTGTTTTACAACTAATGTATCTGTATCACATCTTACTTTTCAATAAAACTTAGTAAAAAGAAAATAGCAGCTGTACTTTAAAGTGTTACTAAACCTAAAAACTTTTTTCACCTTAATGCATTGTTTGCATTAAGGTAAAAAACGTTTTCAATTTCCCTATGCCCCCTTCCACTGTGTGAAGAGTAAGAGAGGGGAGAAGAGATCAGCATGGTGCAGGGCTGCATCTATTCTCCGCTTACTTCCTCTTTACACAGCATTCGGGAAGCAGCAGGAGCCATTGGCTCTTGCTGCTTTCAATCAAACGCAGTGAAGAGGAAGTGGGAGACGGGCCTGAGTCCCTCTGTGTAAGTCTATGGAGCATGGCTCCATAGACACACACAGGTCGGGAGCGCGCAGACTGCGTTTCTCCCCATAGCAAGCGGCTGGCTATGGTTGTCCTAAAAAGAAGAGGAGGAGCCAAGACCGCCGCCAGGGACCCCAGAACAGATCGGGACCACTTTGTGCAATCTAATAACTTTACAGTGTATAGTAGGAGAATCTGGATAGGGAGGTCTGGCTAACTGCCTGTAACTAACTCAAGGTTAATTTATTAAGCCCAGAATCAGTCTATAGCAAGGCTTACCGATTTGCTAAACAGCAATTCCACCACTACACTAGATCTATTATAGATCTATTATAGTAAAATATATGTAATAGTAAGTCAGTAAAACAGAGTGCTTACAGGCACCATGAAAGAAAAGGTTTGTGTGCCCATACAGATTTTTCCTTTTTCTTTTGTTACCTTGCTCTTAAATGGGTTCTAATCTTTAAATATTTAATAATTTCAAATAAGAACAATCAAACAAACACCCACAACATTTTACATATCCCATTATTTAACTGAACAAAAAGTTTACACAATCAAGGATGTTGATTGAAAACATATGAGAACAAGTCAAGTATTCTAATCATGTGATAGTGCTAGTGCTTATTGATTGGCCGAGCACTGTCACACAAGAAGAAAATCCTTCTGTCTGTGTAAGCTTAAGCCTTGTACACACGATTAGATTTTTGGATGACTGTTCGTCCGTTTTTTGTTGCATGCTAGTCTCATGTCGAAAGTGAAGTGGTTACTCGCCATACGAAAATTCTTGTACAACAGAATTCAACTTCAGAAGGGACGTAATGTGTTCAATAGTTTTGTATATATTCTTTTGTTTCTGAGCATGTGTAGTCTTGCTCTTAGGATTTTTTTCGTACAAAAACTATACTAATTAAACGAAAATCAGACGTTGAGTTCATGTACGAAAAAAATGTTATAGTCTGCACATCCAGCTTTTGTCTGACAAAAAAACAGAATTTTCTTCTGGTTTTCGTATTGTGTGTACGGGCCTTAAGACTAGGATTCAATTGAAGCTAAAGACCCGTACACACGATGCGAAAATCGGGAATTAAATTTTTTTCCGATGAATGATCTGCCGATTTTCGGATTGTTAGTATCGTGCTTTCGACTGCCGATTCCATTTCAAGTATATCTTGCCTACAGTCAAGCATGGTGGTGGGAGTGTCATGGTCGGGGACTGCATGAGTGCTGCTGGTACTGGGGAGCTACAGTTCATTGAGGGAACCATGAATGCCAACATGTACTGCAACATACTGAAGCAGAGCATGATCCCCTCCCTTCGGAGACTGGGCCGCAGGGCAGTATTCCAACATGATAAAGACCCCAAACACACCTCCAAGATGACCACTGCCTTGCTAAAGAATCTGAGGGTAAAGGTGATGGACTGACCAATCATGTCTCCAGACCTAAACCCTATTGAGCATCTGTGGGGCATCCTCAAACTGAAGGTGGAGGAGCGCAAGGCCTCTAACATCCACCAACTCCGTAATGTCATCATGGAGGAGGATGTGGAAACCTGTGACGCTCTGGTGAACACCATGCCCAAGAGGGTTAAGGCAGTGCTGGAAAAATAATGGTGGCCACACAAAATATTGACACTTTGGGACCAATTTGGACATTTTTACTTAGGGGTGTACTCACTTTTGTTGCCAGAGGTTTAGACATTAATGGCTGTGTGTTGCGTTATTTTGAGGGGACAGCAAATTGACACTGTTATACAAGCTGTACACTCACTACTTTACATTGTAGCAAAGTGTAATTTCTTCAGTGTTGTCACATGAAAAGATATATTAAAATATTTACAAAAATGTGAGGGACGTACTCACTTTTGTGAGATACTGTATATGTGTAACGCCGAGCGCTCCGGGTGCCTCCTCCATCCCGGAGCGCTCACGGAGTTCTATGTCCTGCAGCGCCTCGGTCAGCTCCCCTGACCGCAGGCGCTGCCCTCTCTCCGGGACGCGATCCACGACCGCCCAGGGATCGCGTCCCGCTCCCCTCACCTTGTCCTCGCCGGCTCCTTCCGGCGCGCGCCCCCCGCTCCTCAGGCGCGCGCTCGCGACACTGCCTGCATTTAAAGGGCCAGTGCACAATTAATTGGTGCCTGGTCCAAATTACCCTACTGTGTTGCTATGGGCATTTGTATAGTGACTTTATTGCAATAATATAGAGTTTTAGATTTAGTAACAGCATGTCCACAGAAGGCCTCTTCCCCCTCCATTGATATGTAAATAAACCAGATAGAAGATGAGCAGAGGAGGTTGGTGTTTACAGGAAGTGGGTGGGGGGGGGGGGCATGGAGAGGGTTTGAAAGAGACATGTGTTTTGGGACAGAGGGACAGTTGGTGTTTGGAGGACAAAGAGAAAACACATGGCTTCCAGGAACTGGAGAACGTTGGAGACGCGTTTGTGAGTTGGACTTTGAACAAGGAACTATGAAGGACATCTTAACCCCTAAGTTGAGTAATTGTTTAGTTTACTTAATGTGTACATATTATACATGCTTATATGTGAAGCTATAAGTTGTATTGTATTGTTCATCCTACAGTTTGTATGTGCAGATTTTTTCCCTGTTTAGTAAAGCATTGATACACTTCAGAAGTCTAGTCTTCCTTGGTTTTACCACAAGAACTTAATAGATAAAACGCAGGCATAACATTTGGGGGCTCGCCCGAGATAACATTTGGGGGCTCGGCCGTTATTTGTGCTAAAATTTCAACTGAAGCAGACCTGTTTTATATTGTGTGTTTTGTTGCTTGTGCTGGGGGAAAAATGCTGCGTACACTGTTTAGGAGGAGTACGGCTGCAAAGATTTCTGGTGTCCAGGAGGACTTGAACGCGTGCACCCTTCCTATCTGGGCCAGAACTAGTCAGCGGATGCCTATTGCAAAGGAGCTGGCTGCATATGCTTCTCCTTTGAACAGAGCTTGGGGGGATGGAGTCTGTGATCTTTCCTCAGATTTTAGTCTCAAAAGTTTTGGGTTCAGTAAGGGAGAGATGCGGGCAGTTGCTGTGTTTGGTTTGCACTTCCTGCATGCTCTACATATTGAATCTGAAAAGAGGGAAAAGGCGGAATTAGAAAGAGATTTACTGAAGGAGCAGCTTGCAGTGGCATCCAAGTGTTTGGAAGAAACTGCAAGCAAGGAAAAAGATTTAGAAAGGAGGGTAATCAAAGTTAAACCTGCAGTGGCTTTGAAGTGTGTTCAAACCCCTGTAGGCCGAGCTGAAGATTTGAATGAGCGGTGTGCAGCCCTCATGACCAAGTCTAATGATGCCCTAACAAAGGACAAAGGCCCAAAGCCTGTAAGCAGAAGTAGGACATGTGCCACTGTTACTTCTCATAACCGGGAAGCAGAGGATTTGATCAGCTCAAATGACCGAGTTGAGTCAGATACAAGGAAGGCAAGGCCTATGATCTCCAGGAGACACATGTGGATTGATTTACTTAAGGTGGGGGTCCCTAGAGAGGAAATAGATGGGATTCCTACACCAGCATTGTTTAAGAAGTGGAAGCAAATGGTTGGGAATGGTAGATTCAGTCACATTAAGTGTTTCTGTTGCCATAAAATGGGGCATTTTGCAAAAATGTGCCATGCTGTGAAGGCTGAACAACAGCAGGCCTGTGTGCTTCCCAGGACAGCACAGAGAGACATGCAAGTTTATTCGTTACGTTGGAAGTCAATGCCTTTCCGTGAAAGTATTTCAAGGCAACAGTGGGCACCCTACAATAGTTTTGCAGTTAGAAATGGGCAGATAGAGAAATGTGAGCAGTGAGCTATGTTTTTTGGCACAGTTGGAAGGAACATATAATCTGCTTTGTCTCTTACTCTTTTCATGTATTGAGCATCGAGAGGTGGAGCAGGCAGAGCAGATGACCATACTGGATGGGAGGAGACAGACCAGAAGAGAGCCTGAGGAAAGGTGGTTGAATTGGAGTGGACTTCCATCTGAGCATTTTCCTTATGACCAAGAAGAAAAGAGACTTTTCATCTGGGACTTTCTTTACAAACTGCCAAAAGACATTGTTAACCCTGCTCAAAAGTAATGTTGCAGCCTTCCAGGGACAAACCAATCGTCTGACCGCCCACAAGATGGGGGTCGAAAGGGAATTTGTTCCTCCCATTTATACGGGGGGTTTATTTTGCCCTTTCCTGGACAAAAGGCTTTAAGAAGTTTTCTATATTATCCTATAAAGTCAAGAGGTGGTATGTGTTGCTATGGGCATTTGTATAGTGACTTTATTGCAATAATATAGAGTTTTAGATTTAGTAACAGCATGTCCACAGAAGGCCTCTTCCCCCTCCATTGATATGTAAATAAACCAGATAGAAGATGAGCAGAGGAGGTTGGTGTTTACAGGAAGTGGGTGGGGGGGGGCATGGAGAGGGTTTGAAAGAGACATGTGTTTTGGGACAGAGGGACAGTTGGTGTTTGGAGGACAAAGAGAAAACACATGGCTTCCAGGAACTGGAGAACGTTGGAGACGCGTTTGTGAGTTGGACTTTGAACAAGGAACTATGAAGGACATCTTAACCCCTAAGTTGAGTAATTGTTTAGTTTACTTAATGTGTACATATTATACATGCTTATATGTGAAGCTATAAGTTGTATTGTATTGTTCATCCTACAGTTTGTATGTGCAGATTTTTTCCCTGTTTAGTAAAGCATTGATACACTTCAGAAGTCTAGTCTTCCTTGGTTTTACCACAAGAACTTAATAGATAAAACGCAGGCATAACACCTACTTAAACCCACTTCCCCTTCCTGTCCTGGCCGGATCTTGTGTTGCCTATAGTGCCCAGTGAAAGCGTTTTTGTGTTTGCTCCTACTGTGTATCCAGATCTCTGCCGTTGCCCCTGACTACGAACCTTTGCCACCTGCCCTGACCTTTTGCTACGTTTGACCTCGCCTCTGCCTAATCCTTGTGTACCGCGCCTGTCTCAGCTGTCAGTGGGGTCGAGTTGCTATTGGAAGACACGACCTGGTTGCTACCGCCGCTGCAAGTCCATCCCGCCTTGCGGCGGGCTCTGGTGAAAACCAGTAGCAACATTAGAACTGGTCCTCCAATACAACCCGTGCTATCGCCTCATTGGCATAGGGGATCCACCTCCTGTTCCCCGCCATAACCGGAACGTGACAATATGTATATATATATATATATATATATATAAAAATACAGTATATATAAAAATACTAATACAGCTATTTATATTTTATAATGTAGAGCCTTGAAAGTGTTTTTATACCTGCTTGTATGGGTCAAGATTGCATTTGTTTTAGTTTTCTTAAGTCAAAAGTTTGGCTTGAGAATAGATTTTTCAGATTTCAGATGCATATTTATTGTCATTCTGACAGATTTTTAGGTCAAACTAGCTCATAGGCACAGTGTTTTGATCACATTCTACTATTAAAACTTTCTGCCATTCAACATCCATTCACTATTAAGACTCATTAACCGCATAATCAAAAAGATTTGGGACATTTTACCACATGCCTGGTGTCCTATCTCATGAGCAACAATCAGAGAAGTCAACGCTCTAGAAGTGGTGAACTTTTTGTCTGGGTTATACATCAAAGAACTTTCTTGAAAAGTAATTAATCCCCAGTTTTCCATCGCACCAACACTCAGTTCAGGCATTGCTACAAAATCTAGAAGAAAAGAAGATAAGGGTTCATCTTTACATTAAGTCTCTCCAATTTCCCTAAACAGCATGGCTGGAAGACCAGCCTACATTGTCCAATTTCCCAAATCCAATTCTTGCAAGTATCAATGTGACTTCCAGGGCCACCAGCTCCTTCTGTATATTTAACAAACTATATTTACATTTTTAAAATATTAAAAATGATACTGTGCAGGTAGCAAAAATTGTAAAGTCCATTGTGTCACAGGAACTGACAGTGGAACTATGGCTAGATATGGATTATAGTTGTAGGTCTTCACTGCTGGGTTGATGGTGTTGGTGTGTCCTTATCTCTGGATGGGAATGTTTGAAAGTGAAAAGAAGTGTCAGCGCAATTTTCACTACGAGAGCCTGGCACAGTTTTCAAAATGGGGCTTTTGGAGCTCAGTTCTCTAACAGTTAAATACCACATGAGCATTTGCATTGAAACACCCTAATGCAATATCATTAACAATTCACAAAGAAACATTTTAAATACAGGAGTTAATTTCTTTATTTTGAAATATTTACCATGTGTTTTGCACCTTAATTTAATGCAGACCAGATCTCCAGCTGCAAGTGAAACCCTACTATGGCACATTAAGGGCAGATATACCTGTAGGGAGCCCATTAGTCCTTCAAGGTGCAGGGAAGAAAATGTTCTGCACCTGAGCAGATCAGAGCCCTGTCACGTGAGGGCAAGGTCAGTGTGTTAGCTCCAGGAACAGAATTAACTTTATCCCTACAACTCCCTAATAATGCTTACATATTAGTGCCAAAGTTGTCCAGCATCAAATCCTTACCGTCTCTAAACGAAGATGTTACAGTAAACTTCAATAAACTGGCAGCAATAGCAATTGATTCAAAAAGTCATATGACATATATCATAGTCTACACTCACCTGTTTTCTGCAGTGGGTATGAGACATTCAGAAAATCCTCCATAAATGAAAGAATTGGTCCTGCAATGGCCAAAGCAAAGTTTGCATATCCTTTTTGCACTACTTCCTTCCGTGCCCAAATTCGTATCTAAAGCAATGCAAAAAAAAGTAAAAATAGAGCATTACAATCTTCTGAATGGTCTCAGTCTCTGACACCCATGTGGTCAAGAGGCCTCTATCTCCAAGGGGTTTGTATCACAATGCTATATTATGCTACTGTAGAATTTTCTGAAAAAACACCCTTTACGAATGCTAGCTAAATGGGAGGGGGATGTTGGTCAGCTTGCTGGGAATCCATGGGAGGAGGCCCTCCAGTCGGTGCCAATCTACTCCCTGAATGTTTTGCAGAGATTAATACAAATATATATATATATATATATATATATAAGGATATAATATACACCTCACAGATTACACACTATGGGGCTCTTATAGTTACATAGTTAGCCAGGTTGAAAAACGACACAAGTCCATCCAGTTCAACAAAAAAATAAATAAAAAATCATACAATCCCATATACACAATCCTTCACTCACAGTTGATCCAGAGGAGGGAGAAAAACCCCAGCAAAGCATGCTCCAATTTGCTACAGCAGTGGAAAAAATTCCTTCCTGATCCCCTCGAGAGTCAATTCGATTTTCCCTGGATCAACTTTACCTATTAGTACCCAGTTATATTATGTACATTTAGGAAAGAATCCAGGCCTTTTTTAAAGCGATCTACTGAGCTGGCCAGAACCACCTCTGGAGGGAGTCTATTCCACCCCCGATGTGCACTAGATGTAATCGAGACCATGGATACCTCATTCATCTACTGTGGCGGTGCCCAAAATGACATTCCTATGATATTTCAGATATCCATCCCTCTAGAGCACAGGTGTCAAACACAAGGCCTGCGGGTGGAATCCGGCCCTCCAGACCATTTCACGTGGCCCTCGCACCTCTCCTGCAGCTGCAGGAGAGCTCCAGTCCTCCTCTGGTCCTCCTCCAGACCCCTACTTTCTGCTTTCAAGCAATGCATCCAGCTTCTTCCCAGCAACAGCATAAGGAAAGGGGGTGAACTGTGATGTTAGGGAGAGTAGGGGACTCAACTTCTGATGGTGGAGTGGCTCTTGACATCTAATGTAAGGGGAGGGGATGCGCTGGACATCTAATCTTACAGATACAACTGGCCCTTTGGAGGACAATCATAATGCTGATGCGGCCCACGATGAAATTGAGTTTGACACCCCTGCTCTAGAGCCTAAACCCTGCTTGCTCAATCTTCTGGAGGAATTTGAATGGGAAGAGTGTACTAGAGTAGCAATTGTCAGAACCCTATTTTTGGCTCGTAAGTTGTCACATTGGAAGTCAGAGACAGAGTGGATCACTGCCATGGGTAATATGCTCCAGATGGAGAAATGTATTTATCAGCACAGGGTTTGGTCACGAAAATTTGAAAAACTTTAGGGCCTATGGAAGGATGTACTGGGGCTTGACCCAGCAGACCTGGTCATGGATAGGTTACTTGGCATGAATACCTGATGAGGATGACTCGAAAAGTAATTGATTGCTCTGCATTGGTATTCTGTTATAATATGGTTTTGGGACAGGATGAACCAAATGTATGGGAGGGTATCCTCTTGAAACCTATTAGGGGTATGGAGCTGTTATTCTTGCTCTGTGTTTATCATGCAGTTTATTTGGCTGGTTATAATGTTTTGGGCTGTATGTATTTACCTCAATAAAACGTTAATACATTGACAATACTCATTAATCTGTGTAGGATAAATATTACACAGAAGACTGAAATCTGTCCTTGAGCAGGAACGGTACTTACAATTTTTTTAAAAAATGCTTCGCAACACGTGTGACTGCTGTGCTCCAAGTACAGTATCTGTGAGGGCCGGGTTGCAGTGTTGTGGCACCAGCACCAGTGCCTAAGGCACAATTTTTCAGCCCCTGTTTAACAGGGGCGGGTACTTCCAATTTTTTAAAAAATGCTTCGCAACACGTGTGACTGCTGTGCTCCAAGTACAGTATCTGTGAGGGCCGGGTTGCAGTGTTGTGGCCCCAGCACCAGTGCCTAAGGCACAATTTTTTCAGCCCCTGTTTAACAGGGGCGGGTACTTACAATTTTTTTAAAAAAATGCTTCGCAAACACGTGTGACTGCTGTGCTCCAAGTACAGTATCTGTGAGGGCCGGGTTGCAGTGTTGTGGCACCAGCACCAGTGCCTAAGGCACAATTTTTCAGCCCCTGTTTAACAGGGGCGGGTACTTCCAATTTTTTAAAAAAATGCTTCGCAACACGTGTGACTGCTGTGCTCCAAGTACAGTATCTGTGAGGGCCGGGTTGCAGTGTTGTGGCACCAGCACCAGTGCCTAAGGCACAATTTTTCAGCCCCTGTTTAACAGGGGCGGTACTTACAATTTTTTAAAAAAATGCTTCGCAACACGTGTGACTGCTGTGCTCCAAGTACAGTCTCTGTGAGGGGTTGCAGTGTTGTGGCACCAGCACCAGTGCCTAAGGCACAATTTTTCAGCCCCTGTTTAAACAGGGGCGGGTAATTACAAATCTTGATCTAATAGTTCACAGCAGGGCCCATTCCTGCGCCCACCAAGAGTAACTATGAGGGCTTGCAGTCTTGTGGCAACACCGTCCACCACCACCGCCAAAGGCCCCAATTTTTCTGCCCTGTTCATCAGGTGCTTGCAATTACAAATCTTGATCTAATAACTCACAACAGGGCCCATTCCTGCGCCACCAAGAGTAACTGTGAGGGCCTACAGTCTTGTGGCAACACCGTCCACCACCACCGCCAAAGGCCCAATTTTTCTGCCCTGTTCATCAGGTGCTTGCAATTACAAATCTTGATCTAATAACTCACAGCAGGGCCCATTCCTGCGCCCACCAAGAGTAACTATGAGGGCCTACAGTCTTGTGGCAACACCGTCCACCACCACCGCCAAAGGCCCAATTTTTCTGCCCTGTTCATCAGGTGCTTGCAATTACAAATCTTGATCTAATAACTCACAGCAGGGCCCATTCCTGCGCCCACCAAGAGTAACTGTGAGAGCTTACAGTCTTGTGGCAACACCGTCCACCACCACCACCACCCCCAATTTTTCTGCCCTGTTCAACAGGTGCATGCAATTACAAATCTTGATCTATTAACTCATAGCAGGGCCCATTCCTGTGCCCACCAGTCTTGTGGCTACACCAACATCTAATAGGGCAAATTTCTGCAGAGTATATACGCCAGGCCCCTACTTTCAAACATCCAACTTACAAACGACTCCTACTTGCAAATGGAAAGAGAAAACAGGAAGTGAGAGGAAATCTACCCCTAGGAAGGGAAATTCTATCCTGTTAGATTTAATTTGGGAAAAAGGTATCTCCTCTCTACTGATACTTTATCACCAATCCTTGTTTCAATTAAAACCCACTTTTCCAAAAACATTTTGTCATTGGGACGGAAAGTGAGGTGACATGTTCTGAACAGATGTGCAAAGACAGCAAATGTTACAGGGTGATAACCCCTCCCTATGTTCTCCAAAAAGCTTAAAAATAGATTTTTTTTGGGATGGAGCTACACTTCATAATGTACCTGTTCAGATTCTACTTAAGAACAAACCTAAAGCCGCAAGTGGTTTTAAAATGGCTTCTTTTTTCCTTTACAAATGTCATTTTGTGCAAGGACAGTTCTAAACACGGGAAACACATGCCACTTCACAGGCATACTTTAGACACCCCCCAGGTACCATATTTAAAGGAAAATTTCACTTTTTTTTTTTTCACTTTATGCATCATTAAAATGACTGCTCCCGAAAAAACGTTAGTTTTTAAAGTTCTTTTTGCATTGATATATGTCCCCTGGGGCAGGACCCCGGGTCCCCAAACCTGTTTTATGACATTAACATGCATATTGGCCGTTGTAATTAGCACTTTTGATTTCGAACGTTCGCGTCCATTATAACGTATAGGGTTCGAAAATTCGCGCGAACTTTCGGTCCGTTCGAAGGTTCTGGTTCGAACCGAACCCGGGGGTGTTCGGCTCATCCCTAATCAGCACAGGGTTTGGTCACGAAAATTTGAAAAACTTTAGGGCCTATGGAAGGATGTACTGGGGCTTGACCCAGCAGACCTGGTCATGGATAGGTTACTTGGCATGAATACCTGATGAGGATGACTCGAAAAGTAATTGATTGCTCTGCATTGGTATTCTGTTATAATATGGTTTTGGGACAGGATGAACCAAATGTATGGGAGGGTATCCTCTTAAAACCTATTAGGGGTATGGAGCTGTTATTCTTGCTCTGTGTTTATCATGCAGTTTATTTGGCTGGTTATAATGTTTTGGGCTGTATGTATTTACCTCAATAAAACGTTAATACATTGACAATACTCATTAATCTGTGTAGGATAAATATTACACAGAAGACTGAAATCTGTCCTTGAGCAGGAACGTGTTTTTAATATAAAATGTGAACATATTATGTACTTGTTGCTTTTTTCCTGCACTTGAAGAGTTTCTTTTGTTTTGCTCTGAAGGGTGATAATGCCGACCACCCTGCAGCCCTGTACAATGCATGCAATTGTGGTGTGGCGATTTAGCCTTTCTAGGGTTAAAACAAGCTGTGAGGAGGCAACATATCAACTTATGACTGTCTGTCAAACGCCCTCTGCAAAATAATCCACTTCACATCACTTTTCAGAAACGTGGCAAGGACTGCCGCAAGTCAGAAAGAGCCCTAAATGTCATCCAGTTGGGGGTTTAAATCTACTTTTAAAAATATTCCAATTAATAAGCCACACATTGTATGAAATATTAAAGAATGCCTATCTATATTTCATGCAAGATATCCAGACATTAGCCAAAGAATAATTGATAGTAATAATAATTTACATAAAAGAAAACCATGTCTCCTAAATCACAAGACATCAGGACAAATCCTAAACAGAGAATCAATTGCACCATGTTTGGAGGACTGGAAAAGTGAATCTTCAGTAATCTTTTTGACATAACAACACCTATTTTATAAACTTGAGTTGGAAGAACAGTAAACCGTTTAATTAACCTATATCTCGTAATATCTAGTAATTACTACTTACTTATATTCAAAAGGAATGTCAGGATAGAACATTTTATTTAGTTAATAGGTCATTTTAGTGGGTGAAGTTAGGGCAACTGGTTGTCTGGGCTTAAAGTGGTTGTAAAGGCAGAAGTTTTTTTTTATCTTAATGCATTCTAAGATTAGGTTAAAAAGCCTTCTGTGTGCAGCAGCCCCCCTCAGCCCCCCTAATACTTACTTGAGGTCCATCTTGATCCAGCGATGTTGTACAAGAGACTCGGCTGTCTGGGACTCTCCCTCCTGATTGACTGAGACAGCAGCGTCGCGTCAATGAAAGTCAGTGAGCCAATGAGGAGAGAAAAGGGATGGGATAGGATGGAGCCGGGCCTCGGCTCTGTGTCTGAATGGACACATGGAGCTGCGGCTCAGCTTGGGTGCCCCCATAGCAAGCTGCTTGCTGTGGGGACACTCAACAGGAGGGAGGGGCCAGAAGCACTGAAGAGGGACCCAAGAGGAGGAGAATCCAGGCTGCTCTGTGCAAAACCACTGCACAGAGCAAGTAAGTATAACATGTTTGTTATTTTTATTGGAAAAAAAAAACTAGACTTTAGTATCACTTTAAAGAGGAATAAAAGTCTGAAAGCTGTGCCCAAAAAAAAAAAGGCAGAGGACAAAAGATTAGTCTCCAGCATTGCTTGTGAAGGTAGTTTTACACAGCAACTAGTGGTTCTTCAGTTAAAGTGGACCTGAACTTTAAAAGTGAACCCTGAAAATGTAATTATTTTCTTGAATTCCTCCTGAAAAATAGCAGTGCATTTCCTAGTACGTGAGTGTAGGCAGGTTTTGAGCTGCAGTATATATACCGACCTGACGTTGGCACTGTACTATTTCTTTAGCCTAACAGGACAACATTGGGTACTAATTTGTTTCCTGCTATGGGCTCCAAGCAGCTATCTTGCATGTAGAAATCCTACAATATTTGAGTGGTCATTTTGGCACAGAAATCCTTAAATAATCCCTGCGTAAATTTTTAGTGTGGGCGTAAGAAAGGGAAAGCGTCCTTGCTGTATAGGAAGAGAGCAGGAGTACCTTTAGGGAGAGGTATTTACAAGGAGGGAAAGAATAGGTTTACCATTAGAGGGTGTCTCCTCTGTCAGCTTCTCAGAACAGTCTCCCACTGGCAGCCAGATATCTGCAGAGACTTTTGGGGATCACAATGTGTTGCAGTACCACCACAACCCCTCTAAAGGAAATGCCCCTCTGGCATCCTGTAATCTGTAACTGTGTAATATAGCACTTGTGGAAAACTGTTTTGCTGATAAACATTTTCTTTGCCTGAAGAACTTTACAGTCTGAAACATCTGTAGCACTATTACTACTAGTGTGCTACTCACAGTCCTCCTTGCTGGAGAATGAGGAAGCAAAGTCCTGCCTCTACCAAGATGACAACCTTCACACAGAGATACAGTGCAGAATAAGGCATGGTAAGTCAGTAATAAGTGAAAGGTCTGAGGGATAAAACATATCAGGAAAGACTTCAGGAACTTAGTATGTACAGTCTTGAGGAAAGAAGAGAAAGGGGGGACAGGAATGAAACCTTTAACACTTTCATATGTCTTAAAAATCAGTCAACTGTTGGCATTCAGTTGGAATGGAAATGATTAGATGTCTGTACAGATGTCCAAGTGCTTCTGTGGACTCAGGGCCGATCCTAGGGTCACAGACGCCTGGGTTCAAAAATACGTCTAGCGTGCTCGCTTCGGCAGCACATATACTAAAATTGGAACGATACAGAGAAGATTAGCATGGCCCCTGCGCAAGAATGACACGCAAATTCGTGAAGCGTTCCATATTTAAAAAAAAAAAATACATCTAGCGCCCCCACATGGGTGTGGTCATCTTATTAACTCCTCCCCTTTACAAATGTTTCTATGGCAATAACTCAAACACAGAGATGCTCCCCTAAGGAGTCTTCATTACCCTGGGATCCTCCCATGATCTCTTAACAATAACGAAAATACAGGAAGAGAGTACACTAATGAGACCTGGAGGGGGGTCTCTCTAATGGACACAGAGAGGGCTTCTGTTAGAAAGAGCCCACAGACATACTGCAGACATAGTACAGGAGATGGTCAGAGACTGCAGACATGATACAGGAGATGGTCAGAAACTGCGGACATGATACAAGAGATGGTCAGAGACTGCAGACATGATACAAGAGATGGTCAGAGACTGCAGACATACTACTAGAGATTGTCAGAGACTGCTGCAGACATACTACTAGAGATGGTCAAAGACTGCAGACATGATACAAGAGAGGTTTGGAGACTGCGGACATGATACAAGAGATGGTCAGAGACTGCAAACATGATACAATAGATGGTCAGAGACTGCAGACATACTACAAGAGATGGTTAGAGACTGCGGAAATGATACAAGAAATCAATGCATCAAATTCAAATGGGCTGAAATTGCACTGCACCTGGAATGCATGTGAATTGCACAGGAACGCACAGTGTGTTCCTGTGTGATTCAAAGGGTGAACCAGTCCTGGAGCCTAGCACAAGTCCTCTCTCCTCCCAAAAAAAAAGTTCCGCTACCTGGCTCCCTTAACTTCCCTGGCAGGGGGGGGGGGGGCACTAGTGTGAGCATCTGGGTGATTACCCCACATCTCTAGCAGGGTGCCCAGATGCAAGCATTGTCCCCTGTGTAGCAGCCAGTATCTCTTTGATTTGGGGTGGGGGAGGGTGGATAAGAGGATACTGTATGTGCTAGGGAGCACTTGCACTTTGGGAGGAGAGAGAACTTGTTCTGGGAGA
Organism: Lithobates sylvaticus; assembly: GCA_028564925.1. Classification (NCBI taxonomy): domain Eukaryota; kingdom Metazoa; phylum Chordata; class Amphibia; order Anura; family Ranidae; genus Lithobates; species Lithobates sylvaticus. The sequence continues at coordinate 162,381,490 of CM053026.1, read as the reverse complement.
AGGGGAGTCAGATTTCATATCCAACCTCTCTCCTAGCACAAGTCCTCTCTCCTCCCAAAGTGCCCCCTGCCTAGTGCATACAGTATCCTCTTACCCACCGCCAAATCGCTGCAATACTACTTTTTGCCAGTTTGCCCCCCACCCCACTTCATTACAAGTATTCCTATTTTTCAGTTTTAGGGGGGTCACTGCAAGTCAAGTACTCCTTTTTATCAGGCCACAGATGCACAGCAGTGTCTCTTCTTCTCTTGCTGTCTATGTGGAGGAAGTCATCCTGAGCTGAGGAAGAGGCTGCGGCTTCAGTGCCCCCTGCCATGTGTCAATGTGAAAGGCAGCCAGTGAGCAGAGAAGCTGTCAGAACTAACATTGTAGTGTGTGGGACACCAAACCCCCCTCTCAAGCTGCGGGCGGATGTGCCCACACGCAAGGAGAGGAGAAGGGAGGGTAGCACTCTGGCACTTTCGGCACCTCCACCTCTGCAGTGCCTGGGTGATGCGTATGGGTGTGCACCCCACACACCTGCCCAAGATCGGCCCTGTGTGGACCCCCCAGAAGTACTGCTCCCCTCCCCACACATGTTTCCCTAACTCTGTTATCCTACTTGTGGGCAATGTTGGGTTTTGCCAGATACAGGGGAGAGGGATCAACAAAAGTCTATTTGCTTAGTCTATTCGCTTATCTCCCCTACCTAGTAAGAATTTAATAGAACCCTGATGTCTCAAAGCAAGCCTGTCACTATAAGTATGCTATCACGTAGGGGGCTATTGGTCCCCTATCTGGTAGCAATGAAGTTAAGTGAAAAAAAAAAACCTGTAAAATATTAAAAAGGTACACCTTAGCACTTAAACACCCATACAAACAAGCACATAAACATACATACTAGTGCATACGTCAGGGGCACCTACATATACGAAAATTCTGTGTTTTAACATATTGATATGTTACACATTTCTGTGCATGCCTCAGTGACAGTAATAATTCTAGGGTCACTGTTCATGGTTAATTCTAAAATTATGACTTGTAAGTGCTTTTAAAGTGTTGCCTATGGAATATTTTGGTACCCAAGCTTGATGCTGTTTCATGGGTACACGTAATTTTAAGACTTGACATGTTGGGTATCTATTTACCTGGTACAACCTCATATTTTGTATCCTACAAATAAAATGGGCAAAATATTGCATTTGTTACACTAAAATTATCGTTAGTGTATTCTTTACTGAAAATGTGAGCCGTTGAACCAATACTGGGCGACAAACAAAACTGACACTACCACCATTTTATTTTTTAGGGTCTCTGCTTTCAGAAAATACAGTATATACCGTTTGGAGGTTTTAACTAATCTTCAGACAAATTTTTTGTTTTTAACGTGTGTGTGCAAAAAACAGCTCTTACAGAAAGGGTTAATGACATTAAGAGTGTGAATAAGGTTCAGCAGGGCAGTATTTTTAATATAAATCAAAGATTAAAAACACAAGAGACATTGACTTCAAACTAGCAGGAGGAAAGCTCAAAACTACTAAGAAAGTGGTATTTTACTGAAGGAGTAGTGCAAGCAGAGGTAATGAGACTTCCAGCAGAGATAGTGAGTCACTCAACATAAGTGAATTTAGACATGCTATCTACAAAAATGGGCATACTCAATGGTCCTTTTCTGCTGTTACTCTTCTATGTAACATCTGTCAACACAAGGACTTTTTTCAGAATTTTTATTGCAGTGTTATTTAACCGCTTGCCGACCGCCTCCTGTACATATATATCGGCAGAATGGCACGGCTGGGCAAAGTAACGCACCTGTACGTTACTTTGATTTTCCTGCCGTGGCACACATGCGCCTGCCGCGAGCTCCAGGACCGAGCCCACGGGACCCGCCGACTCGATCATGGAGCTGATGAAGGGGGAGATGCTGATGTAAACACCGTCTCCCCGTTCTGCCTAGTGACAGGACACTGATCGTCTGCTCCCTCTCATCGGGAGCAGCGATCAGTGTCGTGTCACTGCTAGCCCATCCCCCAGACAGTTAGAATCACTCCCTAGGACACACCTAACCCCGCCCCCTAGTGGTTAACCCCTTCACTGCCAGTGACATTTTTACAGTAATCAATGCAATTTTATAGCATTGTTTGCTGTATTAATGCCAATGGTCCCAAAAATGTGTCAAAATTGTCCGATGTGTCGCAGTCACGATAAAAATCGCTGATCGGCGCCATTACTAGTAAAAAAAAAAAATATTAATAAAAATGCCATAAAACTATCCCCTATTTTGCAGACGCTATAACTTTTGAGCAAACCAATGAATAAACGCTTATTGCGATTTTTTTTACCAAAAATATGTCGAAGAATATGTATCGGCCTAAACTTAGGAAAAAATTTTTTTTTTATATTTTTTGGGGGGATATTTATTATAGCAAAAAGTAAAAAAGAATGTGTTTTCTTCAAAATTTACGCTCTTCTTTTGTTTATAGCGCAAAAAATAAAAACCAAATAGGTGATCAAATACCACCAAAAGAAAGCTCTATTTGTGGGGTAAAAAGGACGTCAATTTTGTTTGGGAGCCACGCCGCACGGCCACGCAATTGTCAGTTCGCAAAAAGTGCTCTGGTCTTTGGCCAGCCAAATGGTCCAGAGCTTAAGTGGTTAAAGAAGAGGTTTAGTAACTTTCAGATTCGGGCACTCCATGACCTGCTGTCCCTAGGATAGACAAAAAAATGTCTTTGATGCATGTGGACTTCCTGTGTTTCATCACTTTACCCTACAGAGTAGGCTGCTTTTCATCGCTTTACTATACAACTATTATAACTTGTAGCACAGACTGTGCAGATGTTTTCCCTGAACAGATATTTTTAGCAGAACACACATGAACTTTGTTTATCTTAGCATCTGAAATAAAAATTGTCTATTCTTGCTGGCCATGAATGGCCTAATTTACAAGCAAAACATGTGCCTTAGAGCCCTTCTACACTGACAGCGCAGGGTGCGTCAGCGGTAAAGTAGTTCTAGCGGCGCTTTACCGATGTTTTGAAGGCACTTTTCGTCCGCTATCGGTGCGCTTTTAACCCCCGCTAGAGGCCGAATAAAGGGTTAAAATTGTCTGCAATTTGCAGCTGCTGAGGTGCTTTGCAGGCGCTGCCCATTGATTTCAATGGGCAGGGGCGCTTTAGGAGCGGTGTATACACCGCTCCTAAAGTGCCCCAAAGATGCTGCTTGCAGGACTTTTTTTCCTGCCAGCGCAGCGTCCCAGTGAGAAAGCACACAGACACTCGGGCTTTCACACTGGGATTGCAGAAGAGGCATTTTTCAGGCGCTATTTTTAGCGATAAAGCGCCTGAAAAACGCCTCCAGTGTGAAAGGGGTCTTAGTTTAGCTAAGACCATAGCCTTTTTTTTGTGTTGATTTAGTAGGGAAAGGTTAGATTCTGTGTCAGGTTTTTGTTGCCGGAGAGAGATTCACCCTCCCTATGTGTCCTGATGACCAATGTTGCCACAGGAACGAAAAGTGCTGTTAAATGTTATATTTTACAATTGTCTTGGGACAAAGAAGTAAAGGGAAATCTTCCCTGTATTGTATATGCAGTAAAGCATGCTTGTTATACTCACTGCGGAATCTAAGGGGTTAATCCTCTGCATTGTATAAAAAGGCTGTTTGATCCTGTCTCCTCTGATCCTCCTCTTCTTCCACAGTCCCCAAACCATTTCCTGATAAAACAGAGCCTTTGGGGTCAAGCTGCACATGCTCAGTTTGGTGTGTATTGCTAGACAGTTTTTTTTTTTTTTTTCTTGAGAGAGTGCATGTGATCAGCACAGGGCCAATCAGCACTGTCCAGATAGAGGGTCAGGGGTCCTGCAGCCTTATAGGACAATCAGGGGAGAATGAAAACTCTTCCTACAAGCTTTAACCAGACACTAATATAAGTCACAAGACTGCTTTAACTGCTGATGAGAAAAGGTATTTAGCAGTTTGTATTTACTAAAATAATTGCATTTCTATGTTCTGTGTACTGTGGGAGACCAGATATAGTGATTGCAGGGTCCTCGGTAAAGTAACTCTTTAGGTTGTCTGGTGACCCCGGTTTCACACGGGCTTCAGCTCGTATAAAAGCAGAGTTTTCAACATACTTTATTAAAGCTTTGAAAGTGATTGTAAAGTCTTGTTTTTTTTTCCCCCAAAAAAACATTATACTAACCTGTCCTGTGCAGTTGGTTTTGCACAGAGCAGCCCAAATCCTCTTCTTGGGTCCCTCTTCGGCTCTCCTGGCTCCTCCCTCCCTCGCTTTGAGTGCTCCAACAGCAAGCAGCTTGATATGGGGGCACCCGGGTCGAGCTGCAGCTCCGTGTATCCATTTAGACACAGAGCTGCGGTTCGGCCCCATCCCCTCTTCCTCCTCGTTGGATAACTGACTTTGAGCCAATGGCGCCGCTGCTGTGTCTCAGCCAATGAGGAGTCCCAGGCGGCCGAGGTAGTCGTGGACATCGCTGGATATAGATGGAGCTTAGGTAAGTATTAGGGGGGGGCTGCTGCATACAGCAGTTTTTTTTTTTTATCTTCATGCATAGAATGCATTAGGATAAAAAAACTTCTGCCTTTACAACCCCTTTAACCGCTTGCCACCCGCCGGCTGTCATATGATGGCCAGGGGACACGACTCTCGTTCTGGGAGGGTGTCCTAAGATGCCCTCTCCTTCTCGGCCCACCAGAGGGCACGTGCGCCGCCGGCGGCAATCGCGCGTACCCGCCGTTTCACTTGGGACTCGATGCATGTGCGGCCGCGATGTATGCCGGGCACCCGCGATTGCCCAGTAACACAGCAGGACCGTGGATCTGTGTGTGTAAACACACAGATCCAGGTCCTGTCAAAGGAGAGAAGACCGATGGTGTGTTCCCAGGACAGAGGAGCACCGATCGGTCTCCTCCCCTTGTGAGGCCCCTCCCATTACAGTTAGAATCACTCCCTAAGAACATAATTAACCCCTCAATCACCCCCTAGTGTTAACCCCTTCTCTGACAGTCACATTTAAACAGTAATCAATGCATTTTTATAGCACGGATCGCTGTATAAATGTGAATGGTCCCAAAAATGTGTCAAAAGTGTCCGATATGTCCGCCGCAATATCGCAGTCAGGATAAAAATAGCAGATCGCCGCCATTACTAGTAAAAAATGAATAATAATAAAAATGCTATAAATCTATCCCCTATTTTGTAGACTCTATAATTTTTGCGCAAACCAATCAATATACGCTTATTGCGATTTTTTTACCAAAAATATGTAGAAGAATACATATCGGCCTAAACTGAGGAAAAAATGTGTTTTTTAAAAAAAATTGGGATATTTATTATAGCAAAAAGTAAAAAATATTGCATTTTTTTTCAAACTTGTCACTTTTATTTTGTTTATAGCGCAAAAAAATAAAAACCGCAGAGGTAATCAAATACCACCAAAAGACAACTCTATTTGTGGGGAAAAAATTATAACAATTTCATCTGGGTACAGTGTAGTATGACGGCGCAATTGTCATTCAAAGTGTGACAGCGAAAGCTGAAAAATGGCTTGGGCAGGAAGGGGGTGAAAATGCCCTGTATTGAGGTGGTTAAAGTACCATTCCGCTCCAGTTTGTAATGGGAGTGGTGATTGCCACTTTAAAAAAAAGTTACTAGCAGACGTCAGCTACTTCTCGGCTTCTTGAAGCTTGCTGAAAGCCTGCTAAAGCCTGCTAGCAGATGGCTTAAAGTGACAATCAACACTCCCATTAGGATCAGGGTTCAACATCTAGAAAATGGAACAGAATGATACTTTAACTGATTGCCCGCCATTGATTGACGGGGCAGAATGGCACTCTGCGCGAATCGCCGTAGCTGTGCGGTGGTCGCTTTAAGGAGTATAGGTATAACTTTTATTCCAGTGGTCACTCAAGGTTTATAGATATACGGTAGCCACACACCTTTGCCCACTAGCTCCACAACTTCTCATTTTACCAATTTGCCTACCTGATGACTACCTGACCTGACTGAAATAAAAAATAACAAATCCTTTAATAAATAATGGTTACCTGACCTGGAAAAAGTATAATTGATTGTATAGGCAGGCCCTCAGTCTATATATGATTTATATATATATATATATATATATATATATATATATATATATATATATATATATATATACTGTATTTTCTGGCGTATAAGACTACCTTTTACATCGAAATTACACAGCCAAAAAGCGGGGGTCGTCTTATACGCCGGGTGAAGAAGCCGCCAGATGGATATCAGTACACTGGGCGATCTGTAAAATTGTAATATGTATACAGTATGCGCCGCTCAGCCAATCCCGGCGGGCGATGCACTCTGATGAATACAGAGCCTAAGCCAAGCCTGCTTGGATTGAGTAACAAGCTCTGCCAATCCGAGCAAGCTACATGAGTCAGAGCGGTGCGGGCTGATGTCACAGCCTCTGTCAATCCGAGCAGGCTTTGTATCCATCAACAGATTAGTAAAATACAATGCCTGCCGTGATTGGCTCAGCGGTGCACACTGTCTGCACACTGTATTCTGAAGTGTACCTGGCGCTACTGTACTAACACAGCATCATATACTGTGTGTACTTGGTGCTCTACATATTAACAAAGCATCCTGTACTGCACATCCTGCTCCAAATCTCCCCTAAAATGCAGGTATGATTTATAATGCTTTGGAGGAAAGGATTCATTGTTGCTGCCTACCAATTGTGGGATCTCTGGGAGTTTCCTTTTTCTGATGTTAAGTTTGATGTTTTTTTTTTTTTTTTTTTTTTTTTATTTTATGTTTTTTTTTTGTAAATGGTGTTGCCTTGGAAGGGGGGTAGTCTTATATGGCGAGTATAGCCCCAAACCTAAGTTTTCACTGGAAAAATAGGGGGTCGTCTTATACACCTAGTCGCCTTATACGCCGGCAAATACGGTATATACTGTATATATATACTGTATATAGCTGCGCTAGGTAAAAACAGTGACTGAATATCAAACACTCAGCAGTGCATCTATTTAACACAACTGTGCTCTCAATGCGTATACAAATAAAAGTAAAAAAAATAAATAGAAATAAAACAAATAGTAAACTAAAACAAAAAATGTCCATAAAGTGTTCATTTCCGCAGAACCGCCCCAAATTGGAATCGCGACAGGTATGAGCCGTCCCTGTTGCGACTACCCTTTTACTGCCTGTTTCAGAACCCCCACTCCTTTTTGATCAGTCTTGGACTTTTTTAAATATCACACAAAACTTCCACGTCCCCCAACATTAAACCTCCCCCTTCCTTTTTTGATGGGCTAACCAACTTGAACAAAAAGGCCAACCCAGCCACCCACCGTTTTTCAATGGCGGACACTGACCTGCCTTCCTCCTATTTCTGGACACGTAATACAGCACTAAACAGCCTAAATTGTGACACGTACCTGCCCCACTCCGATTCCAGCAGCAACTCACCCCCACTCCTTCCAGACCTTCTGGTATGCCAACCAAGACGACATACTCACTGACTTCTGGATCCATCCCGCTGCTACCCTAGTGCCAAGTCCCAGATCCAGGCCGGGCAAGGAACGCCCTCCTGCTGAGCCTCCGGTGCCAGAGTCCTGAATCTGTCCCACTGGAACGCGAGACAAAGAATCAGCCAGCGTGTTCTCTACCCCCGGGATGTGTACGCGCATAAAGAAAAATATTCAATTGCATGCAGCGTAACACTATAGCTGTCGCTCAGCCGGATGATGACAGGTTGTGAAGACGCCGACATACTATTGATTATTTGCACTACCCCCATAATTATCACAGTTCAATCTAAGCTTTAAATTTTTACAGGCCTTGCCCACAGCTCCAATGCTACCACCACCGGAACTAACTCCAATAGTGCTAAATTCTTTGTAAACCCGCCTCCACCAGGATCAGTCATCACAAACTTGCACGTGTTTCCAAATTTGCAGGCTCCCTCGTTGAACTGCCAACATATTCCAAATTTCTTTCCGGCTGAGGATCCCGAGGAGTGGCTACCCCCAGCCCCCCCGAGAAATGTCTGTGCCGGCGTCTTTGCCGAAGCCATCAATCTCATCCATAAGCTAATGTCCTTATGGTCCCATCGCAATGCTGGGCGAACCGCCCTGCGCTGCCTAAACTGCTCGTCATATCGCAGCCAAGCTGTCCCTCCATAGACCCTATGCGCCTCCCCTATAGCGTCCATATAGCAGAATAACGCCGAGCAGTGCTCGGGGTTCTTCTCCCCAATTACCCCGGCCAATATGGCGAACGCTTGCAGCCAGTTTGCAAACGTCCGTGGGAATTAACCGATACCGCCTCTTCTCCTCATCAGCTTTTTGGTGTCATCCGGTTTCACCCTGTCTAAATTGAATTTCTCCAATGGCAACAGGGAAAAAATCTCCACATACTCACCTTTCCAGATTTTTTCCCTCACTTTCTTGTTTTAAATGGGCCCCCAGGGGCCCTCGAAGCAAACGTATACTTCACATTTTGCCGCATCTGCCATCCGTACAATGTCAGCCCTTACCACTTGCTCATCCCCACTCTTCTCTGGCGTACTCACCTGCTCTCCTGCGCCCACCGAAGTCGATGCCTCTCCAGCTGTTGTGACCGAAGCCCCGCTTGGGGGGTTCGCTACCCCACCCGCCTTCTCAAAACACCCCACCAGGGCCCTTAGGCCCTCCAGCAACTCCTGCACCTGACCCCCCGATGGAGACTCACTCCCAGCCCGCGGTTGGTCATGGCTTGCCACCCGCGGAGCGGAGGCCCTAATTATCCCCAATCCACCCCCCCCCCCCCCTGGTACAATTCCCAACAAATTCTGTAAAGCAGTTGTAAAAGAGTTATTACTACTGGACTTACCGGGCCGTCTGGGCACCTCCACCAGGATTACCGGCCTGACATCAACCGATACTTGTGGGCGGCTGGGCACCTCATCTTCTTCGGACAGCTCGCCTTCGGACCTGCTGAACTCCTCCTGCTGAGAGAAAGACGCTGTTCCCCTCGGGGAGGGACTCCTGGACAACTCCCGGCTCCTTCCGATCACCCACCCCGATGTTGCTGCACCCCCCCCCCCCACCTCCCTGGTTCCCCACGTCCTGAGCGGACAGGCCGGACCCGGCACTGCTCCTGCCCACTGGCCTTCTCGCTTCACTTCCTGGTGGCGTCCGCCTACCCTCTGCTGTTTTGGCCCTTCCGGCGGCCCGTCGCGCTGTACTAGCAGACATATGCACCCTACTGTCCTCCCCCCTCGGCTCGTGCAGAGCTGCTGAAGGGTCCGATGCCGCACTCCTCCGGGGTGTATTACCCCCATCCTGGCTGTTCCTCCAGACTGAGCTGACCGCCCCCCCCTCAACTCGTGCAGAGCTGCTGGGGAGGACGCCACTGTGGAAAGGGCTGATGTGCTTGATGATTCATCTGGTGGGTCCTGTGAGGGCCCCCTTCTAGCTGCTGGGGATGGAACTCTGAGTAGGCCCGAAGCCCCGCCCCCCGCATGGCGCCCGCGGCGTGCGTTCCGCCTAGGCCCCATCGGGGTCTCCGTCTGGGCCCTCTTGGCAGGTGGTGTGGATAATTCCCCCCGATATTTCTTGCTTTATAAAGTCTTCCTTATATTCATCTGTGCATACAAACACCCAAGGCAAAGACCGCCAACTTTTGACACAGAACACTCACCGGATGACCATGACCCTATTCACAATATGGGTCACATATACTTTTTCTCTGGTTGGAACTACTAATTAAGTTAAATTTATTTTACTTAGAAATATAATTTCTTTGAGTGGCAGGGGTTTTTAAGATTTGATCCTCCGTAGTCTATATAGTTATTATTTGTACATCTAAGGTCTTATATTTTACTGAGGTTGTATAAAGATGGCTTATGATTGTAAAACAACCCATTCTGTTTAAAATCAATACAAAAATACATTATAAATACTTTTTTTTAAATAAATGATCACATTTCATCTGTTCTCAGCTGCATAAGAGCTGGGGTGGGGGAACCAGCAGCACACTGAGCTTCCCAGTGAATGACTGTGCAGTAGGGGGGGGGGGGGGGTGTCAGGACAAGTCTGATCATTGGAGGAGAGCACAGTTCCCAGCATAGCTAGAGAACTGACCACGTGTTCTTCTGCTTGGTGTGGTCAGTTTTTAATAGGAAAGCAGAAGGACTGGCAGGAACACCAGGGATTTTACATAAAGGAAGCAATACAAAGAGAACAAAAGACTTTCTCATACAAGTATATAGTACAGCGGACACATGTCAGGAATATGAAGTTTTGGGGTAACAAATGCCTTCATAAGAGTAAATACACTCTATTTACTAACCAGAAAACCTTTCTCACTGTGCTTGTTCACACTATGTGCGGTGACTGGCATTTTTCCGCAGCAGATCAATGCTAGTATCTGCAAGGCCACATAGTAAACAATTTTTTTCTGTGTGCTGTATTCACATAATAATGCTGGTGTGGTGCTGTGCAATGTGTAAAAATGCATTCTTCTGCAACGCACCAGAGCTCACGCGATATCAGCAGCGATCACAGCACCGCAGTTTATTTGCGATAGGCATGAATTATATGTCTCTTTGATATTTCAATATAGATTGAATAAAAAGGTAACTAGTGGCTTGCATTTTTTTTATAATGCAAGGCATCACTCCCCACTGCGGGCACAAAACAAACACCAGTCTGCAGATTAAAAATGGATAGTTTTAGCATGCAGGCACGTGTAAATGGGCCAAAAGTCTTCCGTTCTTCTAGGGGCTAAGCCTTGAGCACATTTTTGGCTTACTGAACAAAGTAAAGGGAAGCCTAGAGTTTATGCTTTGAAGTCAAAGTAGTAGTTATTAGAGTGAAACTCAGGAAGGTGCACAGTGTAATGTTTTCTGGCTAATAAAGGTAATAGCTGGCACCTTGGTGCGTGCTCTTTAGGCAGAGCTTTCAGTTTTAGAGGTTTAAAATAGCTGACAGGATACTTTTAAGTCCTATGCACCCGCACACATCTCTGTTCAGCAATGTGTGTACACAGCAGGTGTGCCGCCACAGCCTTCACTGCCGCCTATAACTAGAATTAGCGTGGCTCCACCGGAGCTGTGGGCTTCACAGGTTATTTAAATAGCATGTAAGCAACAGATTTAACTCCTTATTGACAAATGCTTGAGCTGCTAACAAGGACTGGAATAAAATACTGTTGTCAGTACGGAGCTACCGCTTGCTGACAAGTGATTACAATCACCAGTGGAGTCCTAACACATACCTCCCAACTTTTTGAGATGGGAATGAGGGACACCTATCAGCAAAAGTATGCAGGCATAGGACACACCCCTCTGGCAGGCCCCCTTAAAGGAGAATTGTACAAAAAAACAAGATTGGTTAAACCCACAAGTGCTTTTTTACCACTACTATTCCTTTATATTGGCTTTTGGAGTTTACAAATGCAGCAATTTAGAAATCAGATGAAAGGTTTAGCGCTGGGAAACACTTTTTTATAGATAAAAAGTGCATTTTATATACATCTATATAAATCAGACCAAAATTGAGGGACAAATGAGGAGGAAAGAGGGACAGAGGGACATTGCTCCAAATCAGGGACAGTCCCTCGAAAACAGACAGTTGGGAGCTATGCTAACATTGTGGTCTCATTCACACGTTGGCATTCCTGTGTGTTTTGTTTATGTACTCTTGTTAATATGCGTTGTATCACGCATTAATGTGCATTGTGTTAAAGCGGTGGTAAACTCTGATTTGTAATTTTTAACCTACAGATAAGCTTATAATAAACCTTAGCTGTAGGTAAAATGAATATCTCCTGAATGTGCACTGTTAAGGAGACGATCACATGTTGTGTCACCGGTGTATGTGCACTGCGCTCTAAATAGCCAGGACAATAACTCCCCTGTGCATACGCGGAAGTGATGTCATTGTGGCTTGACTAGGGTTTCCACCTAATTTAATGCAGATAAGGCACTAAGTGAGTTTAATTGACACCTTAATCAGCCACAGAACCTGTGTAATTATTATGTGTTCGGTTTTAAAGGGATGAGGTGCAAACCCTAGGCTCAACCATTTAAACGTTGGGAACCCGCGAACCTGTAAGAAAGACCAGGTGAAGCTAAAAAAGCCCTGACAGCGGTGACAGTGCAAAGCTGGAGGGATCCATTTTACAGGTAAGTCTTTCATAATGCGCTAGTATGCTATACATCTCCCCTCATCCAATTGAATCCAATGAGGTGAAGAGCAAGCACCAACCTATCATCACTGTACATTAGTTGGATGTCTCAGTTACAGCTCAGGGCCTAAATGGAAGGAATTAGAGAGTTGGCTTGGAAACTTCCCAAAACATTTCACTTGTAGTACAGTAGTGCTCAGCAAGTATCTAATATTATTTGTATGTATGGGTCATGACTTGCAGGTAAATGTAGGAGGAATACAAATGCACAGGTAGTTTACTAGTATATACAAATATATACCGGCTGGGAGAAAGCTTCTCGTAATTGGATCATTTCCTAACATCTAATTGCATCATCTATGACATACTCATAATATTTGCTAACTATCCGGTAGTATAACAAAAACAAAAAACTACAGTGGTGTGAAAAATGTTTGCCCCCTTCCTCATTTCCTGTTCCTTTGCATGTTTGTCACACTTAAGTGTTTCGGAACATCAAACCAATTTAAACAATAGTCAAGGACAACACAAGTAAACACAAAATGCAATTTGTAAATGAAGGTGTTTATTATTAAAGGTGAAAAAAAATCCAAACCATCATGGCCCTGTGTGAAAAAGTGATTGCCCCCTAAACCTAATAACTGGTTGGGCCACCCTTAGCAGCAACAACTGCAACCAAGCGTTTGCGATAACGTGCAATGAGGCTTTTACAGCGTCCTGGAGGAATTTTGACCCACTCATCTTTGCAGAATTGTCCTAATTCAGTTACATTAGAGGGTTTTCGAGCATGAACGGCCTTTTTAAGGTCATACCACAACATCTCAATAGGATTCAGGTCAGGACTTTGGCTAGGCCACTCCAAAGTCTTCATTTTGTTTTTCTTCAGCCATTCGGTGGTGGACTTGCTGGTGTGTTTAGGATCATTGTCCTGCTGCAGAACCCAAGTTCGTTTCAGCTTGAGTACACGAACAGATGGTCGGACATTCTCCTTCAGGATCTCTTGGTAGACAGCAGAATTCAGAGTTCCTTTTATCACGGCAAGTCTTCCAGGTCCTAAAGCAGCAAAACAGCCCCAGACCATCACACTACCACCACCATATTTTACTGTTGGTATAATGTTCTTTTTCTGAAATGCAGTGTTCCTTCTACGCCAGATATACTTGGACACACACCTTCCAAAGAGTTCCACTTTTGTCTCATCGGTCCACAGAATGTTGTCCCAAAAGTCTTGGGGATCATCAAGATGTGGAGAAATTGAGACGAGCTTTGATGTTCTTTTTGCTCAGCAGTGGTTTTCTCCTTGGAACTCTGCCATGCAGGCCATTTTTGCCCAGTCTTTTCCTGATGGTGGAGGCATGAACGCTGACCTTAACTGAGGCAAGTGAGGCCTGCAGTTCCTTGGACGTTGTTGTGGGGTCTTTTGTGACCTCTTGGATGAGTCGTCGCTGCGCTCTTGGGGTAATTTTGGGCGGCCGGCCACTCCTGGGAAGGTTCACCACTGTTCCATGTCTTCGCCATTTGTGGATAATGGCTCTCACTGTGGTTCGCTGGATTCCCAAAGCTTTGGAAATGGCTGTATAACCCTTTCCAGACTGATAGATCTCAATTACTTTCTTTCTCAATTGTTCCTGAATTTCTTTGGGTCTCGGCATGATGTGTAGCTTTTAAGGATCTTCTGGTGGACTTTACTGTGTCAAGCAGCTCCTATTTAAGTGATGCCTTGATTGTGAACAGGTGTGGCAATAATCAGGCCTGGGTGTGGCTAGAGAAATTGAACTCAGGTGTGGACAACCACAGTTATAGTATGTTTTAACAAGGGGGGCAATCACTTTTTCACACAGGGCCATGATGGTTTGGATTTTTTTTCACGTTTAATAATAAACACCTTCATTTACAAATTGCATTTTGTGTTTACTTGTGTTGTCCTTGACTATTGTTTAAATTGGTTTGATGTTCCGAAACACTTAAGTGTGACAAACATGCAAAGGAACAGGAAATGAGGAAGGGGGCAAACACTTTTTCACACCACTGTATCCAAATTCCCATTTTACTTACCTGACACTGATGATGGTCACATAATGATCCTTCTCTCTACTTTCTTCTTTCTTGGGTGTCCACGTCACTGCCTGCTTGTGACACTTTCAGTGTCTTAGTCTTCTCTCTTCATAGGTCCCAGAGTAAGGGGGGCGGTAAGGGGGCCAGTGCCCAAGAAGATGAGGGGGAAATTGTCTAATCCCTAGGGAAGGAAATTAGCTTGGCTCACAGAGAAAACTGTGACTTTTATCTATTACACTGCAGAATGGCTTAAGCCTGGTACACACTATAAGTTTTTTTTTTTCATCCCAGTGGGATGATCAAAAAAACTGATAGATCGCTGTACTAACACAAGCAATGTTAGTGTAGCAATCTCACCCTCTGTGCCATCATGTTCTGACAGACCTTCCACCGCCAGAGCACACTGGTTAGTGCTCACGGTCATTGGCTGCCAACGGTGATCGGATGCCGTTTTTTCAGCATACACATTCGACAGAAGCCAGTCATAAGATTGGCTTCTGTTGGACAGGCAGCTGGACACACACAAGAGTCAGACGGTTTCTACTGTGCTGGCTGATTTCGGATGATATCTGGCCCGTGTGTACCCAGCCTAACAAGGAGATGATTGTAATCAACAACAAAGCCTGGGGAATGCCCAGGAAAAAACCCAAGCCTACTTACCACCAGCTCGCAGAAAACCAAATTAACCTGTCTAACAGTGCGTTAAAAACAGGGGTTTAGTCCGCACGCATTTGCAAACGCATGCGTAAGCCACAGAGCCACGTCACGGCACCCTGATATCTGTGGATGATTGTAATCAAGACTGAGGAGTAATGTAAAGAAGCCCAGAGATGATTCTTTTTTTTTTTTTTACAAAAAATAAAAAATAATAGGTAAGGCAACCGTGGTAGGATCATTTCCTCCCTCCACAATTCAACCCCGAGCTCCTGGAACCTTAAGGTGGTGAGTCCAATCTTCCACTTTAGTTAGTCCCTTAACCTGTAACGGAACAGACGGCCTCCCCCCCCCTCCCTCTTTGCTGTTTCCCTTACACTCTTCTTTCTCTTTTTTATCTATTTTTATCTATTTCCTCCTATATGTCTTTCATCTCTCTCCTTTGATGTAACCTGAGGATATGTGGTCAAGGCCTCCCGGGGAACTCCTCTGAGGCCCCTTCCACAATCATTACTCTCCTTTGTAAATATTTGTACTATAACTGCCTATGCCATGTGCGTCAGATGGGAGCTTATTCTCCTCTACGCTTCCTTTATTAATGTTGTAATGTTATCATCTGCTTAACATGTACGAAGACACCGGCTCATTGTTCTACGTTGTCATTGTCTCTCATGCCATGTTTGTTATTATCTATCTACCTAAAATAAATAAAAATATTGAACAAGAAAAAATAATAGGTGAAATATTGGGGGATTTGGTATATGTGGAAAAACAAAAGTGACACCACATCCGAGGAAGTCATAAAAATACCAAAAATAACAAAATGGACTTTAGTGCCCCAAAGAGTAACGCACAGTATAATCATTATTCAAAATCATCTGGAAGGTTTAATGCTCAAATTACACTTTATTAATATGAACATAAGAGCTAGACAAAATCCGACTAAAATATTAAAAGAAAACAAATACAGCAAAGCCCACTATGTAAAGCTATGTGAAAGCAATGACTCCTGCTGGAGTAAATTTTCCATTGCAAATATGGCTTTGATTCCCCGACTTGTTCCGCAGGAGTCTCTGCCTGCTTCCTCAGAAGGATAATAGCCACTACTAATGAAAAAAGACAAAATAATATACATACACAAATCACTAAAAAAAGTGACTTAGTTGCATGCATTAATGCACATTTTACTGCATGTTACTGCAACGTATCAGTGTGAATGAGCCCTAAATGTTAACAAGCTTTATCAAGTACTTAAAAAGATTACATTTACCTCACTGCCCCTTTCCGTCGTATTCACGTAATCAAAGTCACATACCACAAAAGCAGTGATATAGGTTGACATTTTCAGAGTAGTGTTAAATATGGTAACCGTCCATTTAGTTCCATTTTCATCCTCCCTTTCAGACATAGCTGCAGGAAAAGGAATTCCATTTACTAAAGAGATATTCAAACAAACACAGATTTCACACAGAACAGAAATACACACACCCCACATTTCAGTTCAAACAGTAAAATATAAAGCACTGTGGATATTGAATAATGTAACGTATTCAAGGTACACTAACCCATATCAACTTATCAGAAATCATTTCTTAACCCTTTTGCACTATCAGTGCCTAGATACCCAGGCCAAGTTTTGCAGCATCACGTGTGTCAGTTAACAATAATTAATGACTAATTTGCATGTCTTAAAATATATATTTTTTTATAAATGCCTTAATAATACATCTTTTTTTAGAGACATACATATAAGGTTTTTATTGAGTATACTGTTTTATTTATTTTTTTTAAATGCTGTTTTACCTATAGGCTGACAACTGCACAGAAATGTAAAAAAAAAAAAAATTTAATATTTTTTCTGATTTTTAATTACTCATTATTTTTAACAGTGCACCAATATTTAATATTTGAACTGTTGATTCTAAATTCTGGTATATAATAAAGTATTATAGGCTATTTACTGAGTAAAAATAAATTACATATATTGATTGCTGTCTTGCGTGGCTGCTACTCAGTTCGATAAAGATGTTATTTTTATTCAGCCCCCCCACAGTACCGTAACCACTGAACATCTAGTGCTGAGACTTGTAGTTCCAGTGGTAGTACACTGATCATAGCAAGTTGTTTATCCTACACTTCCTTCATTCAGAAAAAAACATGAAAAGTAGGCAAGGATTTCTGTAATTAGAGGAGGGGTAAATAGATATCACAATCTCCCCTCCTCCAATCACAGAAAGTCTCAGTGCTGGACGTTCAATTCTTACAGTACTATGGGGGCTGAATTCAAATAACAGTTTCACAGAATAGAGCAGCAGCCAAACATGGAACACGCATTAATATAGGTTATTTATTAGAAAACAATCCAAAATAGTTTTTTTCCCTGATTTCCTCACAGAACTGCAGATGAACATTGGAGCATGAAAGTGGCAGTGTTCATATGCAAGCTAAAGGCTTTCATTTATGTGAATTGTGCCTGCAGAGCTGACATATTAAACACATGATCAGGAATCACTCTGATTGGTTGAATTGAAACCCCAGCTGTCAATGACGGTTCTCATAGGGGAGAATGTTGTGAAGTTGTCCTCCACACAGGACATCATGCTAAGGAATGTTACTATACAGATTGCAGGTGGGATAGGGTTAGCTGACTGGAAAATACACACCCGCGGCTCCAGGTGAGACCAGGAAGCTTAATGATCCAGTAGGTGCTCGCCTCAGCTCGCCTCCGCACACCATGATTTTAGAAGCAATGGCCGCACACAACTGTAGATCAAAATCCTTTTTATTTGGACATCCCAAAAACGACAGGAATCAGAATGCTGGGTAGACGCATTTTTCACACTTTACGTGCGCTTAGTCATTACCAAAGGGGTTAACGGACTGCCAGCATTGTACTGAGTGACTTGTAAAGGCACCCTATTTGGTTATTTTTTGGTAAATGTACTTATTACATTAAAAGCTTGTTGCTTGAACTATTTACACCCAAAAACAGTCCAAAATATACAAAATGACCAGTATTTTCCTTTTTGCCAGGGGTATGCAAACTTAGAAAGTTGGAGATCTACCTGAACAACATGAAAGAGATCAAAGATCACCGTCATCAGTGTTCTTTTAATTTTAAAGTAATGAACTAGCAACGCCTAGATAAATAGCAAGGAAAACGTATAAATGATAAAAAAAATATATAATAAAACAAATGTCACTGTAAAAATATAAACTTAGCCTACCTTAAGGCTGGGTTTACAACGCAAGACCGGTGCGTCTCCATTCACCATTTCGGCTCAGATTTCAGCCCAAATTGTTGGCTGAATTCGGACCAGAAACGGACCAGAAGACACACAGGACTCCTGTACAATTGGCACCGGAGCCACTCCAGAGATGTGTGAAACGGCTCTGTAGAGACCCGGTCACTATCTCCTGACATGCAAATTGGATGCGGGGAAACCTGCATCCAATTCGCAATAGTGTGAACCCAGCCTAAAGGTGGACAGTGTCAGTCAGCAGAGCAGTGGATGGTGTCAGTAGGGCAGTGGATAATTTCAGTAGGGCAGTGTACGGTGTCAATAAAGCAGTGGACAGTGTCAGTAGGGCAGAGGTTGGTGTCAATAGAGCAGTGGATGGTGTAAGTAGGGCTTTGGTTGGTGTCAATAGAGCAGTGGACAGTGTCAGTAGGGCAGAGGTTGGTGTCAATAGAGCAGTGGACGGTGTCAGTAGGGCAGAGGTTGGTATCAATAGAGCAGTGGACGGTGTCAGTAGGGCAGAGGTTGGTATCAATAGAGCAGTGGACGGTGTCAGCAGAGCCGTATGTAATGGTATGGCAGTGGACTTTGTTAGTAGGGCAGTGGACAGAGTCAGTAGTGTCAGTAGGGCAGTGGAGGGTGTCAGTAGTTTTTATTTTATTCTTTTATTACAATTTTTTTACAATTTGTTTCATTATATTTAAAAAAAAAAAATTCTTTGGTGAAATATCAGGGGTCTAAACCGCTGATGTCTCACTTTTAAGACAGAAAGGAGATTGAAGACACATTCCTTATTTTCAATATCTGCAGCCCCAGCTACACAGAATACATGAACAGGAATAGCTCTCTACAGAGAAAGGAAGGGGCCAGTAATGACATACTATATCATCATCAACAGTACATATCGTCAACAGATTCCAAGAATCTGGAGAAACCTCTGTGTGCAAGGTAAAAGAAATGCGCAAGGACACAATATTGGATGCCCGTGATCTTCGGGCTCTTAGACGGCACTTCATTAAAAACAGGCAAATTTCTGTGATAGACATCACTGCATGGGCTCAGGAATACTTCCAATTCTGTCTGTGAACACCACCCTAAAATGCACAATAAAGCTCTATCATGCAAAGAAGAAGCCATATCTGAACATGATCCAGAAACGCTGCTGTCTTCTCTAGGCAATTGCTCATTTAACCACTTGCCAATTTTCAGCGCGTTTTCTTTTTTTTTTTTTTTTCTTTTTTTTGTATAATATGAAAGATGATGTTGCGCCAAGTAAATAGATACCGTAGATAGATAACACGCACTTTTCCCCCTGAAAACAGAGGGTAAATCATGCCTGCGTGTTATATGCTGATATATTTTTTTTTTATCGATCGGGGGAGGGGGGGGCGGGGGTAATCGGACGGTCCGCCTCATTGGGAGGGTGTTGTGCCGGACGCCCCGCACTTCCTGGCCCTGGTTCAGAAAATGCCAGCCCCCTCCCACACACCGTATCCCCCTCGTCACCCCCGATGCTGGTACCTGCAAACAGGTGTACCTATTAGGTGGAATAATGTCAATCACGCGCATGCACATGAGCACAGCCATACTAGCACACAGGCAGTGTGACAGAATGGGGGTTATTTACGAAAGGCAAATCCTCTTTGCACTTGAAATTGCAGTGAAATTGCACTTGGAAGTGCAGTCTCTGTAGATCCGAGGGGGACATGCAAGGAAAATAAAAAACAACATTTTAGCTTACACGTGATTGGATGATACAATCAGCAGAGCTTCCCCTCATTTCAGATCTACCACTCAGATTTACAGCGACTGCTCTTCCAAGTGCACTTTCAGTGCAATTTCAAGTGCACTTTGCTCTTGTAGTTTGCACTTGTAGTGCAAAGTGGATTTGCCTTTCGTAAATAACCCCCATTATGTACATTCTACAAGGGATCGTGAAAAGGCAGGCAAATGTATTTTGCTACAGAAGAGACATTGCGTGACTATTCTTAAATAGAGTCTGCCTGTTCCCAATTATTATTTATTATTATTTTTCAACTTTATTTCGACTTTAAAGCTTTGTGAACTGAGGAAAGTGTATGACTGCTGTACACGGGCTATTTACATTGCTGATTGTTCATACCGATTGACACCATGACCTCTTTTACTTATGCAGCGCTCTGAGTTATTTCACTTAATCTCCTGCCCCTTTGATTGTACAGTCCCTTAATAGTCTCAGCAACTAGGCTGATCAACATGGTAACCTTTTCAGAGAATTCACATACTGTTCAAATTGTGTGAAAATTACTTGCAAAAAAATGCTGTTGCACAAATTGTAAATACTGTAATATCTTTCAAAATAGTTTGTTTGGACAGAAGACGAATGGGATTTTATTAAAGCCAAATGGTAAATCCAATTAACCCTTGTGCATCTTTTTTTATTTTTTTGTTTAGTTATTTTAATTGGTGTTAATGGCTTGATGAATTGACATATTTTTGTTTGATATAAAAGTACTGTTTCAGATGTGTTTTAGGTGGAGAGACCTTGTAATACTTTAATTGATGAATATACATATGTATCTCATGTTCAGATCATAGGACAGTGTTTTTATGCTGTGGAAAAATGTGTTGATTAAACAAATGTGACGAGATTACAATCTGTTTTTTGCTCATAGTGGTAAATTACTATTTGCACGCTAAAAAAGCTTACAGATTGAAGATGATTTAAAATGCAAATGGGCATAAACATTTAAAAAGTAATATTAATATAATGGAACGAGCTGGAATATTTGGATGTGTGTGTTAGCCTATATTATTTAGGTTTATGATTTCGGGGGCAATGCCAGACTGGGAATAAAAAGCTGCCCTGGCATAAACCATACACTAGCGCATATCTGTGCCTAGCTCAGCTACATAATTAACAGCAATAATATTTATCAATTAATACTATGCTACTGACTCAATAAAATTATGGAGGACAAGTGCGTGTAGTGCAGATGCGTGGCAGAAATGGAGCCTGCAGCAAAGAGTCATTATGCTTAACTGGAGTTTAAAAGATCAGAACCAGGTCCAAGTAAAAAACACAGTTGTAGGATGCAATCACACATTAAAGTGACACTAAACTCTGGTTTAAAAAAAAAAACAGTTCAAGTATGTATTCCTAATTTAGAATAGTATTTCCTATTCCTCTCAGCCTCCTCAAAATTTCCAAATTCTTTTATTTTTTTTGCTGCATAGATCTAACTTAATGTTAGAGGAGGGCTACTTTGCATGGTGCCACTGTATGTAGGAACATAGCCACCCTTTCTTGCTTGCTTCCGGGATGGACTGGGGAATTTGAAGTTTACATAGAGCAGTGTACATAACTGCAACTAATGAGCACTACGCATTCCTAACAAATAGGAATAAAGAGAAAAGGGAGAGGTTTGGGAGCTCATGGAAGATATTACAAGGAGGCAGAAAAACACAGTAAGAAACTACCGTATTTATCGGTGTATAACACGTGCCGGCGTATAACACGCACCCCAAGTTTAGGAGGGAATTTTAAGGAAAAAAACTTTTAAAACTTTTAATCTACATTTAAATGCCCATCAATGCAGCTTTATCAGTGTCCATCTGCAGCCTTGTCCATCATTGCAGCCTAGCCCAGTGTCCATCTGCAGCCTTGTCCATCATTGTAGCCTTGCCCAGTGTCCATCTGCCGCCTTGCACAGTACCTTAGCAGCCTTGCCCAGTGCCTTTGCAGCCTTGCCAGTCTCTTCAGCTGTTCACTGATTTAAATTTGGCGCTGATTTACGTGGGACTGCGAGAGGAACCGAGAATAGTACTCGGCTTTCTGTATGTCAGCGGCGCTCACTCCTCTCACAATCAGTGGAGGTGGGCGGGACTGCGAGAGGAGCCGAGAATAGCCAAAGTACTCTCGGCTTTCTGTATGCGAGCGCCGCTGACAATCAGTGGAGGTGGACGGGACTGCGAGAGGAGCTGAGAATAGCCAAAGTACTCTTGGCTTTCTGTATCTCGGCTCCGCTCGTTCATTGCAGAACAATCAGCGTATAACACGCACCCACGATTTCCCCCTGATTTTAATTTTTATTTTTATAAATACGGTATTTAATGAAAAATAGATTACAGGGCCAATAAGTAGTGGATGTGTATGCATACCTCCCAACATATTTGAGATAGTAATGAGGGACACCTACTAACAAACGTATGTAGGCATAGGAAATACCCCCCTACCACACCCTCTTAAAGGAGAATTAATTAATTAAATCCACAAGTGCTTTTTTTTTACCACTACTATTCCTACATATTGGCTTTTAAAATGTACAAATGCAGCAATTTCGAAATTGGATGAAAGGTTTAGCACTAGGAAACACTTTTTGAAAGATAAAAAGTGCATTTTATATACAACTATATGGATCAGACCAAAATGAGGGACAAATGAGGAGGGAGGAGGGAAGAGGGACAGAGGGACATTGCTCCAAATCCGGCACAGTTCGGAGCTATGGTGTATGGATTTTTTTTGGAGAATAAAGAATGGCTTTGTCATCAGAACTGCTTCTTTTGCCATACTAGTCAATAAGAATGCAAAAGCAGCATGCACTTGCCTAGAATGAGGTCAAGCAGGTCAAAGACAGGTCAAAGACAGGTCCGCTGCAGATCAAATGCACCTGTGACCTGTTAAATTGCTTTTGTCACCACTCAAAGTAGAGGTGAAAGTATATACCTGTAACCCAGAGCATAGGGTGCAGGCTTATCATGATATCAATCTAGAGGGCTAGTAAATGTAAAAAGGAAAGGATCGTTGCTACTCCTGACCATCCCAGGTGAACAAACGCACCCTGAAGTATTTTGCCCCTGCCCACCGGGGGATTAGTCATAGGGCGAAATGCATCAGGGTTTGTGATTTGGTGGAGACATGTAGACTGAGGCCACTCCTTATCGTTTGTTCACCTGGGCTGGTCAGGAGTAGCAGAGGTCAAATGCACCTGTTGGTGAAATCTAAATGTTTTCAGAAATATCTTAAAGGAGAAGTATAGCCAAAGCTTTTTTTATTTTTGCAAATTGTCAAAAATGAAAAACGGCTAAACGCGATACCGGTGTTTAGCCGCGTTTTCGTTTAGAAGCATTTTTAAAGGTGCCCTATTTTTTTGACATTACATTGCTTGCTATGCTTCATATACCATTTATATACCCCAGTGAGCCAATGATGAATTCAATACACCACTAGCATTGCTGTTGGCCAAAGTATAATTGTATGAACAAGAACAAGTTTAGGGTTATGGTAAGGGTTATTGTTTCCCATTAGGGTTAGGGTTTCCCATTAGGGTTAGGGGGTTATGGTTTTCCCCTTGAAGAACAAGTTTAGGGTTAGGGTTTATGTTTAATATTAGGGTTAGGGTTTCTGGTTAGGGTTTCTCATTAGGGTTAGGGGGTTATGGTTTTCCCCTTGAAGAACAAGTTAGGGTTCGGGTTTACAGTTAGGGTTTCTGGTTAGGGTTAGTATTAGGGTTTCCCATTAGGGTTAGGGGGTTAGGATTAGGGCTTTCCCCTTGAAGAACAAGTTAGGGTTTCCTATTAGGGTTAGGGGCTTATGGTTAGGGTTAGGGTTTTCCCCTTGAAGAACAAGTTAGGGTTTCCGGTTAGGGTTTCTGGTCCTCGCACGCAATTTCCGACGTCTTTCCAGCCTCAAGTTAGGATTAAGGTTTTTGTTCAGGGTTTTCGGTTAGGGTTAGGATTAGGGTTTCCTTATAGGGTAAGGGGGTTATGGTTAGGGTTTTCCCCTTGAAGAACAAGTTAGGGTTTCCTATTAGGGTTAGGGGCTTATGGTTAGGGTTAGGGTTTTCCCCTTGAAGAACAAGTTAGGGTTAGGGTTTCCGGTTAGGGTTAGGGTTCTGGTCCTCGCACGCAATTTCCGACGTCTTTCCAGCCTCAGCAACAGCAACGTCAGGAGCATTTCCTCACATATACTCATTATGGGATCCATAGTAAAAGCACCGAAATAGAGGTACATACAAGTACACTACTGCTCTCTCAGCTAATGCTACTCATTCTGGTCTCACAGAATGGCTTAAATAGTTAAATAATTGGGAGTGTCTTATGATGTTATCTTAAATAAACGCTCCTAGACGCAAACGCGGCAAACCGCTGCTAAACGCGGCATGCAAACACGGCAAAATGGGTGTTTTTAAATGCCGGTTTCAAGCTGTCAAAAAAATCATTCTGAGGAGGTTGCGTCCCCTGTACAGTAAGCCTTACAGGCATTTGGCATTTCAAATGCCTCTGAACATCCGTCCTGAACGCATTTTTTTGCTTTCCAAAAAATGCTTCTAAACTCAACTGCCTAGAAACGACTGTAAATGACAGATAAGATAACATAGAGGAGAGTTCAGGGGCAGCTGAAAAAAACGCCCAACTGCTCCTAAACGTCCGTTTACCAGCAGCAGTGTACATAAAGCCTAAGAATACCGATCAAGAAAATCAGAGTGAAGTCAGAAATCCTAAACTTCAGACTTGATTGGGGTCAACAGTTTAGAAAGTCCTGAAACTACTGGACCATCATGACAGCCTGGAATTAGAATTTTTAGAAGGCGAGCTCAGTAATGGCCGCATACATGCCTACACAACATAGATTTCCTATGTTACTAATTACTAATATTTAGGTAATAAGTAATGTTACTTATTAGTAATAATATAAATGACTAGTTCTGGACTAGAATACATTTACCAATACCTACCTATAGCTGGCATATTAGAGAGGGCCACATAACTGGAATTGTGGACAATCCTAGTTTTAAAGGTTGCTTTCAGTGCTGGTTCATCAAAGCATGGATAAACTGTCCTGGCAGATGCTGGCTCCAGCTCCGATCCCACTAGGACTCTGCAGACAGAAAACGAGAAGCAGTTAACAGACTGGGATCAAGCATTCTCAAGCTTTGTTTGTTTGTAGGACCCCTTCTATACATGTCATCAATACACAGACACGGACCCCAAGGGGGAAAAAAAACGTAAAAATAAAAAGTAAATCAGACAGAATCAATATAAACAATTAGTATAAATGCACACAGAATGTGAAGACAAGGCAATGGATTATTTGTCCTGTTATGTGCTACTTTATCATTCATTTAACATAGCAATACCTATCTATTTTTCCTAAAGTTGCAGGAAGTTTATTTTACTTTCAACAGATGCGATGAGGTACGAGTATCGATGAATACAACATGCACGTATGTGTCCATGTTGTAGGACTCCATTAACATGAATGGAGAGCCCTACACAGCTTTTAAATAGTTGACTGGCATTGAAGTGAATCAAGCTCAGGCTTTGCATGGGCCTGAGATAAGGTGCAGGAGTAAGGAGTAACCTATGCAGTGGTCTCACAATGAAAGAGTATGTCTGGGCAAAAAAACACACATTCAAGCAGCCTGCGATACACGCACATTTGCTCACAGCTTATTTCTTGAAAATGTTTCAGGTATAGAAAAATACCTGTTCCTCCTGCCAGAAATCCAGTAGGCTCCTAAATTCATGTAGTGAGCTAGCAACTCCACCTCTACTGCATTCATATCCCGAGCATCCCTGAGTTCTCCTCTGCTGGCGTACAGAGCACTTCCCCTTTATGTTATTGAGACAGCATGACCCTGAGGATCACAGGGAGCTGCATATGTCATGAGACGTGGATGCTGTCACAAAAGTGTATGTAAGTGTATAATTTATTAATTCGTTTAATCTAATTGATTTCATTTTCCTGTTTAGTTTTATATAACTAGCATCTTTAATAAGTGATCCTTAGGTTTCTTCCTTTACAAGGGTGGCCAAGGGGTGGTAAAAACAGGTGGTCTATCCACATTTTAACAACTTCCAGACCGCTAACTCGCAATGTACTGCGGAAGGGCGGCCCGTACAGACAAAGCGCTGTACTGCTACATTGATGCCTGTTTCCGGGTTTAGGGCACTGACAACCACTGTGATTATACACAGCAGGAGTTTGTCTGCAGGTCCCGACCAATGATTCATGGCTGGAACCTGCTGATTCGCTCTGTCCAATCACAGCTCAGAGCCATGTGTTCACAATCAACACAGGCCTCTGTACACAGGGAATTTTGCAGGGAGAAGAAACAAAGAGATCTGTTGAAAAAAAGCAGCACTCATTACACAAATTAGACTTTACACTATTACACATTGTTAGACGCACATTTAATCCCTTGATTACCTGAGATTTTACCCCCTCCCAGCCAGTGTCATTAGTACAGGGACAGTGTATAATAGTATCACTTTATTAGTGTCACGGGTGATGTCTGTGGTAGTTAATCAGTTCCCACTCAGTGTCAGTTAGTGTCAGATTGTCCGCTGCACTATCACAGTCCCATTATAAATCGCTGATCACCATCATTAGTAGTATAAAATAAATACATATATAAATAAATAAATAAAAATTCTAGTATCTATACCATTGTTTTTAGATGCTATAACTTGAATGCAAACCAATCAATATACACTTATTGGGATTTTTGTTTTACCAAAGACATGTAGCAGAATAGCCAAACTCTATAAAGACATTTGAGTTTTTATTAGATATGTTTTATAGCACAAAGTAAAAAATTTTGTTTTTTTTTCCCCAAATTTTTTTATATAATAAAAAAGAAAAGCAGAAGTGATCAAAGTGATCAAATACCACGCAATTACCAGTTGGCTCAGTACTGAAAAGGAAGAAATGCCCTGGTCATGAAAGGGGTAAAACCTTCCAGAGCTGAGGTGTTTAACTTCCCCTTAACTACCTACCTACAAGCGGACATAACGCTAAGATGAGTACACATTGCCACAGCCACAATGCTTTGCCTCGTGGTGCTGCAATTTTACCGCAACATGCAATGTTTGTCATTTAATTAAACGGGACTGTCCTACAACCATAAGCCAAATGCTTAGCTTGCAATTACGGCATGGTCCAGCAATGCAAAATCATTGTTTAGCAGTCAAAAAATAAATAATAAAATCAGCCATCAGAAATTGCCAGTTTGCCTACTGAATGCCTGCCAACCCTCTTTCACTTCCCACTGAAAAATTATCAACTTTTGGGGGCAGTAAATACTTACGTTCCTTTTTACACTTAGTGTGAAAGGAACATAAGTGGAAATAATATTTTACACATAATATTAAAAATAAAACTCAAAGTGGAACTTTTACTGCTGTCTGTGTCCATGCCAGTATTGATATGCCCCGGTTTAGAGTTCAGAACCATACTTTGGAGATGTGCCTCGGCTAGGCAGTGTGGCTTCATACATGTGTAAAAAAGTGTGTGTAACAACTCAATGTTAGAACGAGCTTTTAAATCAGGTTTGTTATTCTGGTTAGCTGGGGACTTATCATGTCACATGATTAAGGATTTTCCTCATCTCCTGTTCTAGTGACAGTGATCACCAAGAGAGGAAATAAGTGGCCATCTCTCCATTGGAAATGAGAGGCAGCAATAAAAACACACGTTAGTACATGTGGTAAGGGTTAGAAGCTATGCAAGGTTTTCATTAATTGTGTCCATGCTGGGAATTTCCCCTTCACCTCCTGCTAGGGTTGCCACCTGTCCGGTTTTGACCAGGACAGTATGGGTTTAGGAGGCTGTGCCTGGGTTTTTCTCTGCCTCACACCCAGACACCATTTCCAGCTGACAGGGGGTACCATTGGGCCTCTTTTACGAGCCCCAGCACACACGGGGACCCAGACAGCAGGGGGATCGGAGCAGCGATATTTGCACCCCCTCCTCTGTAATTGTCCCCCCTCCTCTGTAATTGTCCCCCCCTCTGTAATTTCCCCCCTCCTCTGTAATTGTCCCCCCTCCTCTGTAATTTCCCCCCCTCCTCTGTAATTGTCTCCCCTCCTCTGTAATTGTCTCCCCTCCTCTGTAATTGCACCCCCCTCCTCTGTATTTGCCCCACCTCCTCTAATTGCCCCCCTATCTCTGTAATTACCCCCTCCTCTGTATTTGCACCCCCTCCTCTGTAATTGCCCCCCTCCTCTGTATTTGCGCCCCCTTCTCTGTAATTGCCTCCCTCCTCTGTATTTGCACCCCCCTCCTCTGTAATTGCCCCCCTCCTCTAATTGCCCCCAATCTCTGTAATTGTCCCCCCTCCTCTGTAATTGCCCCCCACGCCCGCCACTCCAAACCCCCTGCTGTCCGTGCCCCCCTGTGTGCTGGGGCCCTGTGATACCCCCTGTCGGCTGCCATGGGGGTATTGGAGGGAGGAGGATTTGTGCTGGTAGGGGGAAGAAGAATTGTAATAGGAGGGAATGGGATAACGGCACCCCAATCACAAAGCAAAACTTATTTTGGGTGACAGGCATCCCACAATTCTGTTTATGTGATTTTGCCGCGATTTGTCGGGCAAAATCGTACAGCGGTTGGGGTGCCATGCCGTGCGCCACTAAAGTGTTTGGGATTGGCTTGAAGAAAAAGTTGCAACCCTACCTCCTGCCCCAGGTCCACTATCATTGGGACAGGAAATGATGGAAACTCTACCTTATGGAGATGAAATCAGCAATAAAAAACTTAGGAAAGGTTTTGACCTTTTCACGCTCTATCCAATACAAAAGAAAAAAAACAAATGTCTGAAATCCCATGGGTCCCTGGTGCTACCATCATCACTTGGTCTTCCTTTCAGGTTCTAGCTGTTCAGCCACTGAAATGGCCAAGGTGCAATGACGCCAATCCCACGCATGCACACTGGAGTCACATCACCACAGTACACAGTGGGTGCCGTAAATGTACTCTGAGCTTCACATGTGTGACTTTGAGTACATTGCAGATTACAGAAGAGACCAATACACCCCCTTCACCGGCCAGTTCTCACTCTGGTTGTTCCCTTACATATGTATTTTTATATATATTTGCATACTTACCTTTTTCAGATGTAACTGGACAGTCACTTGATGCTCAGGGTCATCTTTCTCTTCTCTTATTGTCCAGTGCTGGGTGGTTGATAATGATGCAGGGAGCATCGCTGACGTAATGACGTCAGCGCTTATCTCGGAATTCCTGTAACATGAGCTGCCCTGACATTTTTGAATAAACATTCATACAAAAATTCTCATCAGTATCTGATGACATTACACATGATGCATGAAAGTACTTCAAATAAACATTAGCTATTAACACCTGATTTTGTAGTAAATGCATTTTCCCAAAAATTAAACACATTTGTTAGAATTGTTTTAGTTTGTTTAAATTTTCCATTCTACTCCTTCTAACTTTTGTGTCACTGTGGTTGAAAATTAACAACAATTTGACTCCACTAATGATTAGAAAATCAAACAAATGTTCATAAAACAAATATTTCTCGACTGAAATTCTACTTATGTATGGCCAACTTAGGGTGATTTGATGATGCATTCCCAAGCGCTGTATTCTCGATCTCCCGGGCTCACAGGAAGGGTGTTGCTTAATGCTGGGTACCATTCAACCAAGAAGAAAACTAACCACACTCTACCACAAAGCTCTTCAGAGGACAGCGCCAGAGTGGTATTTCAGCTAAAGCTACTTTTATTTTTCAAATCAGCTGCACAATAAACATATAACAAAAAATAAATAAAAACAATTAGAATTGGGTTTAATGTAATAACTGTAATAACTTCAGTGGGTACAGCCTGTACCAAGGACATGGTAGGATTTTAATCTTCCCCAAATCTTTAATCAATGCACAGCAGAATATATACAGTATTTGTATCACGTTCTAAGCCTCCCCAAAATGACTGCTGTGTACTTTCCTAACGCCTTCCATTTTGCATTCTATTTCTGTTAAAGCTATAATTTTAAGATTGTGCCATGATCGTTCATATTATTCTTTGTGAGCTAATGACTGCACCTTGTTGAGATTTAATCCCATATCTTATTAACTGTAAATTATTATATGGCACTTAAGCGGCTCAAAGAAAGCAAAATTTAATTCTGGCAGAACACACTATTTGAAATGTAAAGGTTTTTTAAATGTACAATCTAAAATTGTCTCATTTTCCAGCTTAAAACTTTATTACTTTAGGGTATATCAGTGATTTCAATGCATGTCATAAAATACGGTAAACATTTGGAGAAGTGTGCAAGATTCCAGGGAATTTCAGTGAATTTATAGTAGCTGTCATCTGTAGATGAAGTGATTTAGTGTCCCTCTAGTATCTTTGCAAGGAATGTATGTTAGCAATTTATACAACACTGGATACAGCAGTATGAATGCCTCATTAAAGGAAACCTATACTGAGAGAATATAAGGCTTCTTTGACACCTACTGTATCTCTCTGAAAATGCTATGGAGGGAATTGGAACAGAGTAATCCAATTCCAATGTTCCAATTACTTCCATATATTCTAAAGCACAGACCAAAGGGCCGGTTTACACTGCTGCAATGCGGGAACCCTGCGAATCCACTGCGGATTCCCGCATCGCATGTCTCCCAGGGGCAGTTCACACTGCCCTATGCAAACTGCTGGGAGTGTCAGGTAAAAGTTAATGACACCCCCAAATCAGTTTGCATATCGCAGTGCGATCTGCAAACTCGGACAGGAATCGGATCGCATGGGTGTGAAAACCCATGCAATCTGATTCTGCTGCACACAAAAAAAAGGGTCCTGTGCGAGTTTGATGCAAATTCAGTCATACGATCTTTATGGCTGAAATCGCATCACACAGAGATCGCATGTGATTTTCACTGCAGTGCGGTGCGAATCACATCCGATCTCTGACATCGCACCAGTGTGAACCGGCCCTAAAGTGATCTATTTAAAAAGAAATAGCTTTGCGAATATCTCAGTATTCCAGCAAAAATCACATACAATACATTTAATGCTTCTATTAGTTGCCTTTTACAGGGCAAATGTAACATTTCCTAACATTACATCCCAAGTGAAAAAAAAACAAAAACTTAAGAACATTCGACTACAAGAGTTGAACATTTGACCAAGAGCAAAAATATCATAACACCATAAGCTAAAAACATTTGATCAGAAGAGGAAATAATATGAGGAAGACTTCTGCATTGTGGAAAAAGCGTATAATGATGCCTAGGCTCACCCCCAACAGTGTAACCTCAGGTGTACTCATGGGGCGTGCTCCCCCTAAACACCTATGCGCAATGCTCTGTCCAGCCCTGCTAATTCAGCAGGGGAGTGGGCAGCGGTAGAGGGAGGAGTATGACTGAAACATTTTGGGCACTCTGCAGATATTGTTCAGCTAAGGACCTGGGGCAGAAAAGGGACTTTTTAACCACTTTTAGGTGCAGGCGGAGTGATCTACTGCACTGCAGTTCTGACAATTGAATTAAAGTCCAAGCCTCTTCTATATAAATCCACCAGGCAGACCAGGGCTTTCATTTACTTGTCTGAACCACAGAGCAGTAGATCACTTAGCCTGTACCCAAAATAGGTAAATAGTCATCTTTCTGCCATAGACCCCGTTGCACAGCAGTGGTCTCCCTCTCTCTTGAGTGTTTTTAGCCTATAGTGTAAAGTTGGCCACCCATGGCTCAGTCTATTTCGTTCAGCCGATAGACTGAACAAAAAAACTGACCCAATTTTCCTTCCACACATTTGAGGTGGATGCGGGAATCCTCCCCGTTGTATCACTGTATTCCGACAGCGGGACTCCCCCGCCATCAGAATATACTGATTTATGCTGCAGGCAATTAGCTGCATGTGCTGATCGAAGCAAAACAAGCCTGTTCATGAGAATTCCGTCATTAGATCGACTTCTCATGCATGGGAACTAACATAGATGAATGAAATCTATTTTCTCTATTGGTCAAATGTTCTTTAACTCTCCCGGTCAAATGTTCTTTAGGCTTTTTTCTTTTAGGATTAAGAGTTAGAGAATGTTACATTCACCCTGCGAAAGACAAAAAATCGAAACTGCCATTTCACACATATTACAAATGTTACAAGTATTAATTAAGACATTCACACAGCAAACTTTTTACAAAAAGTATGCAAAGACATGTTCTAACATTTGAAAAGGGGTAGACCCGTTGTCAAGTTTTTATGTCTGTCTTTGTCACCATTATGTTTGTCCTGGAGACCAAAAAGAGGGTAAATCCAAAATTCTAGGGTTGTAGGGAATTCTCCAATCATACACAATTTACTGTGACAACTCTCTAGAGGCCCATTCATGGCAGCAAGGTAATTTCTGTGCCACGTCCTATTATTTTAGCTCACACGGATGTGCTGCATTAAAAAAAAAGGAAAAATTTAGCATTTGTACAGTACATTGTGCTGTGCTGTAACACTTTGCAACAAGCTGCAGTGCATAACAATAACAAATAGGTAGAAAAAAGCATTGAAATGCTTGCTGTGAATAGATCAGAAGATGGATATTTCCCGAACTTTGTAATGTTTTTTCATTCATTTCCTGGTGGTTCTCTGGGACAAAACGTGAAGGGAAATCTCAGCGAAAGCCCAATAACAGTTTCAACCTTTCTTTGTACTATTTAATGCAAAAAAAATGAAACTGTCTTTACATACACTTTAAAGAGAAACTCTGGAGAAATCCTGGAGGTGAGCATGGGAGGAGGTGATAAGGGAGCTAGATAGCAGGAGGTCTTGGGAGGAGCGAAGAGAGCGGCTTGGTTGGTATATTGAGACTAGGTTAGTGATGTAGCTGGGGGCAGATGGATGGCTTTGTAAACTATTGGTAATACTTTGGATTTTATTCGTTGGGTGAGTGGAAGCCAGTGGAGAGATTGGCAGAGAAGGATGGAGGACACTGAATGGTTGGTAAGGAGGATGAGTCTAGCAGCAGCATTCATTACTGAAGGGGGGATAGTGTATGTAAAGGTAATCCAATGAGGAGGGAGTTGCAGTAGTCGAGGCTAGACTTGACCAGGGAGTGAATTAGAAGCTTGGTGGTGTCATTGGTTAAAAAGGGGCGTATTCTAGAAATATTGCAGGGGGGCTAAGGCGGCATGTTTCGGACAGGGATTGGATGTGGGCCTGAAAGGATTCTATCACCAAATTGAACTTTCCAATAAAAGCTGTCCCTGAAAAGAAGAAAGTAAATACCTCTCCTGCCACCCATGATGCTGAACACCAATACTACTGTGTGTTGGGAGCGATGGGAGGAACCAATGAGAGCAGAGGGGGACCAAGAAGTTGACACTCTTGAAAATGTTGCTTTCTGAAGAAACGCCAGCTGGGAATTCCTTTATAATACAGGAGTTTGGTGACAACGTTTCCAGGAGAGGTAAGTATTTGCTCTCTTCTTTTTCTTGACCTGTTCAGTCTAGTAAAAGAGTTTCTTTAATGTACAAAAAAAAACGAACTACTCCTGTAGTTGTGGATTCTAAGTAAATGGCACCACAATGTACCACGGATCATTCATCATGATAAATGTCATTTTAGTTTTAATTGTCATGATATAAAATAATGGATGTGGGGGCCTTTTGGTGGGCATGATTCTCTTTTTTTTGGGGGGGGGGGAGCATTTCATTCTTGGACACAGGCAGCACAGTGTCTTGGGCCAGCCCTAGTCTGTTGTAATGTCAAGTTATAACGTGTCAATAGTTATCTCCAACCCTAACCAAAAAAAATAACAAATTGGTGTCAGATGGACTGACCATTTAAAATCCAAGGTTCATAACAAAAAATGATGTACATATAAAATAAAGTAAGGGATAAACATAGCTGTAGGGAGATGTGTCATAAGAGGATATGTACAACAGATTCTGAGGGTTTACAGAGTATTGGGTCACAAAATAAATCTCTATGAAATTTCTGAAAAGGTAAATCTTGTAAATGCTTTATTCACTGAATACATCTCAACTTCCTGAGAACAATCCCTTGTTTCTCATTAATGTTCTACACAAGCTGACACAAGAACCTTTCCAAACGCTGTAACTCTGTATGAATGCTTAGAAATAATTATACTTTATAACCAGTCGGTCAGTACAGTGTTTGAACTACATTATTTTCAGCAGAGGTTAGAGGGTCTTCTTCCACAGCTGTGGGCTTTTCTATGGTACATCCACTGCTCTGTATACAAAATATGTACAGAAATAATAGAAAGAACTCTAGTGCAGCAAGTCAAAGCAACTAATCAGATTGCAGTTTACTGATCTTTGATAGCTAAATGTTGGATTCTATGGGACACTGCCTTATCATTTACCTTGTAAAATAAACCTGTTCTTTTGCATGTGTTTTCTTATGGTTTTCATTACTGGGAGGCCGGTACTGTCATTCTTGGGGTGTGACTTTCAGCAATGGGAACAACTAGCAATGGTGGAGTTCCCCTTAACTGTGACTAAAATTCTTCCCAACATTTTAGTGCACCCTAAATCCTAACCATCCCACTATCTGAACCCTTAACACCTTATCTAATCCCTAAAATAATATTCTAGCTCCTAATCAGCCACTAATCCCTAAAATAATATTCTAGCTCCTAATCAGCCACTAATCCCTAAAATAATATTCTAGCTCCTAATCAGCCACTTAAAAACAGTTAACTCTTCAGCTTCACACAGGCGCTGAGGCCTCAAGACAATGAATGGGTCATTTGTTTACATGACTTAAAGTTATGGTAAAGTCTTGTTTAAAAAAAAAAAAAAAAACATGTTATACTTACCTCCTCTGTGCAGTTGGTTTTGCAGAGAGCAGCCTGGATCCTCCTCTTCTCGGGTCCCTCTTTACTGCTGCTGGCCCCTCTCTCTGGTGAGTGCCCCCTCAGCCAGCAGCTTGCTACAAGGGGCATCCGAGCTGAGTCAGAGCTCTGTGTATCCATTCAGACACGGAGCCCTGATCTGGCCCCACCCCCTTTCTCCCCTGATTGATTTTGATTGACAGCCGTGGGAGTCAATGGTGCCGCTTCTGTCTCTCAGCCAACCAGGAGGAGTGTCTGGGACAGCTAAGACACTGGTGGACATCACTGCAGAGAGAAGGGGCTCAGGTAAGTACTTAGGGGGTGCTGGGGAGGCTGCTACACACAGAAGTTTTTTTTTATCTTAATGCATAGAATGCATTAAGATAAAAAAAACCTGCCTTTACAACTCCTTTAAGTCACCAGTTACTGTGTGCAGGAAGCTCGTGTAAGTGTTCGGGGATGCAGTGGCTGCATGCAGACTGGAGTAACCAGAATGTAGGTAAGTATACAGATCTTTCTTACACAGGTTAGTCAGAATAAGTGTTAGGAGGGGGTGGTCATTTTTAAGACTAGTTAGGTTTTGCCTGAAATGCTACTTTAACTTTTTCCTGTTAGGGACAGTCATTGTCTCTAATTACCAATGCCACCGCGAATATAAGTGAGGGTTTTCCGAAATGATGAATTTAAAGCAGAAAAAGAATAGAGGGGAAATCTTCAAATGGGGGACACTTGTTCCTGTGACAAGTGTCTAAGACTTCATGTTGAGTCTACAGTAGTACAGGGAAATCTCCCTAAAGAGACACAGGGATTGATTTACTAAAGCTAAATAGCCTGTGCACTTGCAAGTGCAGTTGTCCTCTGCAAAGGCATTTGCTCCAGAGCTTAGTAAATGAGATGAAGCTATGTTGAATTCAATCATCCAAACATGTGCAAGTAAAAATGCTTTTTTATTTCCTTGCTTGTGACTGGGTATTCTTTGCAACGTGCCAGTTACTAAGCTCTGGAGCAAGTGTCCTTGCAGAGTGCAACTGCATTTGCAAAGTGCACAGTCTATTTGCCTTTAACCCCACAGTTGGCAAAAAATCAGCAGTTTTAATCCTCCCCTACTCTATCCAAAGCCTTTATAATTATATATATGTAGGGACCCTTCTCTATGCTGTTGTGTCCCCAACTAAATTTAGAGAAAATTTCGTGATCAGCCTGTGCTGTTATTTACCCTTTTCTGGAATCTGTAGGTCTCTAAGTCCCTAAGTTCAGTGGGTTGATTGTTTTTTCCTGTTACTTTGAAGAAGGCCCAAGTAAGCAGTAGGGGAAGTTCAGTCCCTGAGCAATGAATATTTATCTGACTCTGAGGAACTTCTTCAAGGGTATGATTTCAGAGATTATAAATGTTTGGGGCACATTTCTAGGGGGTCTTCTTTCCTCCTTGGCTCTGCCTGAGCAGGATGCATGCTTAACCACTTCCGCCTGGGAAAGTTTTACCCCCTTCCTGACCAGGGCATTTTTTTTGCGATAAGGCGCTGTGTCGCTTTAACTGACAGTTGAGTGGTCGTGCGACGTTGTACCCAATAAAATGGATGTACTTTTTTTCCCACAAATAGAGCTTTCTTTTGGTGGTATTTGATCACCTCTGAGGTATTTATTTTTTTGCGCTATAAACAAAAAGAAAAGTGAAAATTTTGAAGAAAAAAACAATATTTTTTACTTTCTGCGATAATACATATACAAAAAAAAATACAAAAAAAAAACGTCTTCATCAATTTAGGCCGAAATGTATTCTGCTACATATTTTTGGTAAAATAAAATCCCAATAAGCGTATATTGATTGGTTTGCACAAAAGTTATAGCGTCTACAAAATAGGGGATAGATTTAGGGACTTTTCATTTTTTTTATTGTTCTACTGGTAATGGCGGGGATCTGAGATATTGCAGCAGACAAATCTGACCCTAAGTGACACTTTTTTGGGGACCAGGGACACCAATACAGTGATCAATGCTATAAAAATGCGCTGATCCCTGTATAAATGACACTGGAAGGCAAGAGGTTAACTACAGGGGTGATCAAGGGGTTACAATCATACCCCACTTTTAAGTGTATATGTGTTCCCTGGGAGATGTTTTCTAACTGTGGGGGAGTGAATTCACTGGAGGGAAAGAGAGATCTTGAGTCAGCTTAGCTGAAACATGATCTCTCTCTTTTCCACCCTGACAGATCAGCGGTGTGCTTTGTATACATCATCACACCGCTGCTCCGTCTCTCCTGTGAACGTTCGGCGGGTTGCAATGGCCATCACAGCTGCCGGACCTGCTGATTGGCTTACGCCAAATGTACGTGGGGCGGTCTGAAAGCGGTTGAAGTATCTCGCCACTTGAGCCTCGCCTTAGCCTGGAGCATGTGCTTGAGGCCCAGGGACTTAAAGGGGTATTAAACCCAAAAGCAAACAATTATTATATTGCAACTTACCAATTTGTGGATGTAATGGTGATTTAGTCAGTAAGTCTATTGTTTTTAAACAGAACAAGCTGTCCTGAAGAAGTAGTTAGGAGGGTGGGACAAAGAATTTAACACTTGCTTACAACGATCAACTTTTTTTACATATGTAAAAGCTTTATTCGAAAAGTAAACAAACTGTTGCTGTAACTGCTTAAAGAGGTTGTAAACCGTGGAAAAAAATAAATAAAATAAAAATAAAGGCATTGCATACTAGCTCATTATGAAATGCTTACCTTAGAATGATGCCCTGGATTGGCGTTGGCCCTATGAGTAAAGCGCGAACATCTTCCACCAGAGTTACTTCCGGGTTCACAGCTCCGGTGCTGTGATGGGCCAGAGCCGTGATGACGTCACTCCTGCGCATACGCACGGGAGCCATCGGTCACAGCACAGTGACTGAAGAAATGGCACCAGCGACCCGTTTCTTCAGTATGCACTGAATACATATATATACTGAATATCTCCTAAACTGTGCAAGTTTAGGAGATATTCAAGGTAACTATAGGTAACCCTTGTTATAGGCTTACCTGTAGGTGAAAGTGGTGTAACAGGGATTACAACCACTTTAACAAGTATGAGCTGGAGTATGGCTTTAATGTGTTAGCGTATATAAATCTGCTAGTACGTCTAATCCTCCCCTCCCCCCAGAGTGACAATGTTGATGTCTAAAGGTGTCTGTTGCTTATTCATCTAGAATGAGGGCACTCTGATACAAGAGCTGTGTTACTGGCCAGATCACCAGGTGAAAATAGAGGGGAAAAGCCTAAAAAAGAAAAAGAAAGCAGTCTTCACATCTAAGGGTAAGTAAGCTTCAATATATTACATTTTTGGTTTGGGGTTTAATACCACTTTAGGCTGTCTGCTGGAGTGGCTATCTGGAGGTAGTTGGGCTGGAGAAAGATCCTCTTGTTAAAGACTGGGTAGTAATTACTATCTGGACACTGTAAGAAAGGTCTACTTGCCTACAAGTTCAAGGTAACTTTGACTGTTCTAAAAGGGTCAAAAGCCAGATTTATTAGAGTAATCCACTGCATATTAAGAGACTGTCATAGATCTGCCTGGCTTTTCCACAGGGCCAGTCGTTACCAAAAGGTTGCTCTTAAAGGGCCTAATTCTGCTTCTTTCAGAATACCTGTCCTACATTTTTATACTCTTTTTGGGTATAATGCACCCTTAGACATCACTTTTAGCTGAGGCCTGACAAAGGAGCTTGCATGCTTCGTCCCACGCATCACATCTGGGTAAAGTCACGTCCGCTTCACCAGTGTGTTCCATGCTGTACCCCAAAGGCTCTGGATTTCCAGCCATAAAGACCCAGCGGGACTCTTCTACCTTCAGAGTGGGAATCCCAGGACTGGATGTTGGAGTGTGGCTGTCTACTCAGATGAGGATTACCGGTACTTTTGTTTATTTTATGGGAGTTGCTCTTATTTTGCCAACAGATTGATTTCTAATTCTCTTACACTTAGATGGTGCTTGTCTTCCTGTTGCTTGTGTTCCCATGCTGCTAGGACCACTTCTAGCTCTCAAGTACAAGCTGCCTGGAGTGTACATTGAATCATATCACATCTAATCTATGGAGTAATCATGGACTTAGTGTTTGTTTTATCTAATGGATACATACAGTAGACATCCCCTAGGGGTCTCCCTCAATTGTACCATTATCATTTATTTGTTTTTGCCTTGTTGCGCTAAGAATGCATGGGCAAGGGTGCCCAGCATAATTTGAGTGCAGGGGGTGTAAATGAGCCCTAAAAGGTAAAAAGAATAAATCAACTGCCACCCAGCTTAATTATCTGCCCACCACATCACACAAGGACCAGACCCTGAGATTGAAAAGTTAGCCCGCCTCACAACTGAAGGGGCCATTCCACATCGCCTCAAGAGGAGGAGTTCTACATAAACTTTAAGCCAGGGGTGTCCAACCCGTGGCCCAAGAAAGTTCAGCATGCAGCTTGGGCATATCTGGAGGAAAGCCATGCAAGCATAGAAGCCACGGTCGTAAACAGGGAGAAGCTAGGCACATGCATGTATATGGGGATGCCAGGGATAGCAGCTACAGCGGCAGACAATGAGAAGCCAGGCTGCCGCGTTAGTAATAGCATCGACAGCAGATAATGTTTGGAATCCCAATAGCTCCAGGCAATTAAATGCTGCATCACTGTTAATTTTGACATCAAATTTCGATTTAGTTTTAGTCATAGTCTTTTGACTAAAATGCCATTTTAGTTTTAGTCATAAGTTTAATCATCTGAATTGTTTTAGTCGTATTTTAGTCAACTAAAATCTCCAATACATTTTAGTCTACTAAAATCTCCAGTACCCACCTGAACTTACACTTTCTGGAGCTGCATTGGCCGAGAGACACAGACTCCTTCTGTCTGCCTACTGCCTGGGAATTCTGGAACAATGACCTGCAAACCACAGAAGAAGAACTCCTCCATTGGATTTGTGTTTGTATGGATGTGACGTGGTGAGTGTTTCCCCTCCCAGCAAGGTAGTAGTGATTAGCACTGTGTAAAATAACAGCCTCCCCAAATCATCCAGTTCTCTGCCCTGTGCACTCCCATTTACTTCCCCATTCCCACTTGCAGGTCACCTCCCTATCCCCAAAGTATAATGCACTCTTCCCTGTGTACGCCCTCTCTTCCATTTACTTCCCCATCCCCACTTGCAGGTCACCTTCCTATCCCCAAAGTATAATGCACCCTGCCCTGTGCACGCCCTCTCTCCCATTTACTTCCCCATCCCCACTTGCAGGTCACCTCCCCTCCTGACTGGCAGCCTGGCATTACAGCCAATCGAGTTTACAGGGTTTTTTTTGTTTGTTTTCATATTTTAAAGTTGCACTTTTGTGTGTCAAAAACTTTTGTTTATGATACATTATATATCACAACAGCTAAATCTGTGTCTGTAGTGCATGTTCAAACCTTAAAGCGGACCTTCAGATTTAGCGGACATTTTTTTTCTGCCAATAAAGACCTTATACAGCCCACTTCCTCTTTCTTGTCTGGTCATTAGCCTAGGCTTATGACATCATGCTAAGCTCTCTCTCTTATTCTCGTGAGAGTTTGCCAGGAAGGGGGGGGGGTGAATCATGAGAGGGCCAATGAGAGCTTGAGGTGTGTGCCTGTGTAAATCCAGGAAGTGAACAGGCAGCAGCTTCAGCTGCCCAATTTAAATGGGTGCATCCAGACTTGGTGGAGGGAGATTTCTGCAGCATATTTGGCAAGTACAGAATCACAGTATATATAAAATAATATGCAAAGTGGTTGGAGGGAAGCTTCAGAATGGCAAAGATGTTTTTATTACAAATTATGTGAGCAGACTGCAGTTCCTCTTTAAGGGCTCCCACTGGTGCGATGTGGGAAACCCTGCAAATCCAGTGCAGTGAATCAATACAAAGTTAATGATACCCACAGTTCGGTTCACAGATTGCAGTGCAAACTGTGAATTTGGACAGGAATCGGATCGCATGCAATCCGATTCTGGTGCGGACAAAAAAAGGTTCCTGCGCGAGTTTGGTCCGAATGCGATGCAAATTGAGCCATACCATATGTATGGCTCAAAATTTGCATTGCACAGACATTGCATGTGATCTGCACATCAATGAAATGCGAATCACATGTGACATCTGGCATCGCACCAGTGTGAACCGGCTCTCATACCACAAATCATAACATGTTATAAGATTTACTCCAGAAGTATATAATGAGTTTGGAAATTCTAGAGAAATGCTTAAAGTGGTTGTAAACCCCATTCATAAAATTTTAATTAAGTACATACTGTATATCTATAGTGTTTACTTGTCTATCTCCAAAGCTCTAAGTGTCGTCTCTTTCTGGTGTTTCACTTCTCTTTCGTTTCCTTGTCAGCATGAGTCACTTCTGACAAGTTCCCGAGATAACATGAGCTACAAATTTGTGTCGGGGAGGGTGCTTAGAGGGAGATAAGTCTATTTAGAATACAGCTCTGCATGTTCCTTTGTTTCTCTGCCTATGTGTGAGGGTCCCTTTCCTCCAATCAGCTCTCACGCAGTGTAAATGCAGTCTCTCCACCCTTCCTTGTACTGCTGAAAGATGAAGAAAGATTTTTAACACAATCTGCACTTTTGAAAGGGTGGTGTAGAGTGGGGAAGACTGCAGATATACATGTAAAACCTATGTAGGAGGATTTGTTTAATCTCTTTGCATCATGTGAGGCTGCTCACTTCACTGGGTATATGTGAGGGCAACCACCAGATTGACGGACAGGAAGTGGTTCTGTTATCCTGACTGGGCATCATAAAAACCCTTCAAGTGCCCACCACAGTGCCAATCAGTGTCCACCACAGTTCCAATCAGTGCCCAGCAGTAACACCTGTCAGTAACACATCAGTACCTCATCATCAGTGCTGTCCATCAGTGCCACCTGTCAGTGCCAATCAGTACCACCTTTCAGTGCTGACTGTCAGTGCCCATCACACCCGCCTGTCAGTGCCACCTATCAGTGCCCATCAGCCCTGCCTGTCAGTGCCCATCAGTGCCGCCCATCAGTGCTGCATATCAGTGCCGCCTATCAGTGCCCATCAATTCTACATATCAGTGCCTCCTCATCAGTGCTCATCAGTGCCGCCTCATTAGTGCCCGTCAGTGAACAAAATTAGTGCCCGTCATTTTCAACAATACTGCATGACAAAAACTAAGACATTTTTTTTTTTTTTCAAAATTTTGGGCTTTTTTAGTTTGTTTATCAAAAAATAAAAACTCAAGAGGTGATCAAATACCACCAGAAGAAAGCTCTATTTGTGGGAAGAAAATTATAAAAATTGTGTTTGGGTACAGTGTTACATGACCGCGCAATTGTCATTCAAAGTGTGACAGCACTGAAAGCTGAAAATTGTCCTGGGCAGGAAGGGGCGAAAATGCCTGGTATTGAAGTGGTTAAATAATGCATTCGAATTGAACTAAATCCACTCGATTTTAGTCGACCAAATGGAAATTGGAATTGATTTTCGGCATAGTTTTCATCAATTGACTTTATTCTAATTTTACTTTCGTCACTGAAAACATGCAGCTGATGAAAACTATGACGAAAATATTTTCGTTGATCAAAATAACACTGTGTGCCCCCCCCCCAGATTTCAGTTGCACCCCCTCTCCCACAGCCCCCTGCCCACAACCTCCCCTTTACCTCCCCACACAGCATGGTATAGTTGAAATCCAATCCCCTTATGTATACATTTTTTTAAATTAGCATGGCTTCCTGTGTTGCTATGGGCATTTGTATAGTGACTTTATTGCAATAATATAGAGTTTTAGATTTAGTAACAGCATGTCCACAGAAGGCCTCTTCCCCCTCCATTGATATGTAAATAAACCAGATAGCCAGGTATTGAAGATGAGTTGGTGTTTGCAGGAAGTGGGGGGAGGGGCATGGAGAGGGTTGGAGAGAGACATGTGTTTTGGAACAGAGGAACAGTTGGTGTTTGGAGGACAAAGAGAAAACACATGGCTTCCAGGAACTGGAGAACGTTGGAGACGCTTTTGTGAGTTGGACTGAGCAAAGGACCATGGAGGACATCTTGACCCCTAAGTTGAGTAATTGTTTAGTTTACTTAATGTGTACATATTATACATGCTTATATGTGAAGCTATAAGTTGTATTGTATTGTTCATCCTACAGTTTGTATGTGCAGATTTTTTCCTGTTTAGTAAAGCATTAATACACTTCAGAAGTCTAGACTTCCTTGGTTTTACCACAAGAACTTAATAGATAGACGCAGGCATAACATTTTGGGGGCTCGTCCGGGATTTGTGCTAAAATTTCAACTGAAGCAGACCTGTTTTATATTGTGTGTTTTGTTGCTTGTGCTGGAGGAAAAATGCTGCGTACACTGTTTAGGAGGAGTAAGGCTGCAAAGATTTCTGGTGTCCAGGAGGACTTGAAGGCGTGCACCCTTCCTATCTGGGCCAGAAATAGTCAGTGGATGCCTGTTGCAAAGGAGCTAGCTAGATATGCGTCTCCTTTGAACAGAGCTTGGGGGGATGGAGTCTGTGATCTTTCCTCAGATTTTAGTCTCAAAAGTTTTGGGTTCAGTAAGGGAGAGATGCGGGCAGTTGCTGTGTTTGGTTTGCACTTCCTGCATGCTCTACATATTGAATCTGAAAAGAGGGAAAAGGCGGAATTAGAAAGAGATTTACTGAAGGAGCAGCTTGCAGTGGCATCCAAGTGTTTGGAAGAAACTGCAAGCAAGGAAAAAGATTTAGAAAGGAGGGTAAT
Organism: Lithobates sylvaticus; assembly: GCA_028564925.1. Taxonomy (NCBI): domain Eukaryota; kingdom Metazoa; phylum Chordata; class Amphibia; order Anura; family Ranidae; genus Lithobates; species Lithobates sylvaticus. The sequence goes on along the minus strand of CM053026.1, from coordinate 162,338,048 downwards.
CAAAGTTAAACCTGCAGTGGCTTTGAAGTGTGTTCAAACCCCTGTAGGCCGAGCTGAAGATTTGAATGAGCGGTGTGCAGCCCTCATGACCAAATCTAATGATGCCCTAACAAAGGACAAAGGCCCAAAGCCTGTAAGCAGAAGTAGGACATGTGCCACTGTTACTTCTGATAACTGGGAAGCAGAGGATTTTATCAGCTCAAATGACCGAGTTGAGTCAGATACAAGGAAGGCAAGGCCTATGATCTCCAGGAGACACATGTGGATTGATTTACTTAAGGTGGGGGTCCCTAGAGAGGAAATAGATGGGATTCCTACACCAGCATTGTTTAAGAAGTGGAAGCAAATGGTTGGGAATGGTAGATTCAGTCACATTAAGTGTTTCTGTTGCCATAAAATGGGGCATTTTGCAAAAATGTGCCCTGCTGTGAAGGCTGAACAACAGCAGGCCTGTGTGCTTCCCAGGACAGCACGGAGAGACATGCAAGTTTATTCGTTACGTTGGAAGTAAATGCCTTTCCGTGAAAGTATTTCAAGGCAACAGTGGGCACCCTACAATAGTTTTGCAGTTAGAAATGGGCAGATAGAGAAATGTGAGCAGTGAGCTATGTTTTTTGGAACAGTTGGAAGGAACATATAATCTGCTTTGTCTCTTACTCTTTTCAGGTATTGAGCATCGAGAGGTGGAGCAGGCAGAGCAGATGACCATACTGGATGGGAGGAGACAGACCAGAAGAGAGCCTGAGAAAAGGTGGCTGAATTGGAGTGGACTTCCATCTGAGCATTTTCCTTATGACCAAGAAGAAAAGAGACTTTTCATCTGGGACTTTCTTTACAAACTGCCAAAAGACATTGTTAACCCTGCTCAAAAGTCAGCCTTCCAGGGACAAACCAATCGTCTGACCGCCCACAAGATGGGGGTCGAAAGGGAATTTGTTCCTCCCATTTATACGGGGGGTTTATTTTGCCCTTTCCTGGACAAAAGGCTTTAAGAAGTTTCCTATATTATCCTATAAAGTCAAGAGGTGGTATGTGTTGCTATGGGCATTTGTATAGTGACTTTATTGCAATAATATAGAGTTTTAGATTTAGTAACAGCATGTCCACAGAAGGCCTCTTCCCCCTCCATTGATATGTAAATAACCCAGATTAAAGATGAGCAGAGGAGGTTGGTGTTTACAGGAAGTGGGGGGGGAGGGGCATGGAGAGGGTTTGAAAGAGACATGTGTTTTGGGAGAGAGGGGCAGTTGGTGTTTTGGAGGACAAAGAGGAAACACATGGTTTCCAGGAGGTGGACTGAGCAAAGGACCATGGAGACCCCTAAATTGAGTAATTTTTTTAGTTTGCTTAATGTGATATGTGTAGGCATATATTATGTAAGCTATAAATTGTTTTGTATTGTTCATCCTACAGTTTGTATGTGCAGATATTTCCTTGTTTAGTAAAGCATTGATACACTTCAGAAGTCTAGATTTCCTTGGTTTTACCACAAGAACCTAATAGATAAACGCAGGCATAACACTTCCACATCGCTAAAGAAAACAGAACCAAGAAAAGTTGCAGATGAAGGAAGTTTGTTCAAGGAAAATTATTACTCAGATAGGTACATTATAGATTTAATTGATTGTTAACTTGTGATCTGCCTGACTTTTCAGTTTCAGTTTTTCTGCTGAGTTTTTCTGCTGAGTTTTTCCTTCAGAATTACCAAAACCATATAATATGAGGTCAAACCTTAGGAGTTTCAATTTGTATGCAATCAGGCAGGCCCTTGCATTACATGGTTTTGGTAAACCTGAAGGAAAAACTCAGCAGAAAAACTTATAGTGGGTATGGGGCTTAAAGAGGATGGCCACCTTAACAAAAAATATTAAAAGTCAGCAGCTACAAATACTGCAGCTGCTGACTTTTAATAAATGGACACTTACCTGTTCCAGGGTCCAGCGATGTCGGCAGCAGATGATGAGCAATCGCTCGTCTCTCGGCTGCCCCCGCCACCATCCTTTGTCAGGGAATCAGGAAGTGAAGCGTTGCGGCTTCATTGCCCGGTTCCCAACTTACTGGTCCCCGTTGTGTCCTGGGAACTGTGTGTTTCCCAGGACACAACAAGGGCGGGGCTTCTGTGGCTAGCTGCGGCTAGCTACTCCCAGAAGTGGGTGCAGATACCTGGATTATACAGGTATCTGCACCCCCCTCCCCACTGAAAGGTGCCAATTGTGGCACTGGAGGGGGGGAGGAATCCGATAAGCGGAAGTTCCACTTTAGGGTGGAACTCCGCTTTAAGTGGTGCTCTAAAGGGGATCACAGGGGGCTGATACAAAAAAGAAAAAAGCAAAACTATGACTTTTGCTAGCTACATAAAACAAATGTTTTTGATCTTAATAAATACATAACTGCATTAATAAGGTTTTTTATTTGCCTTTAAGTCCTGACACTGATTTACTCCTTCTGTAAAATTACCCAACCTAAGTCAGAAACCTCTGCTCCTCCTGATGGCCATCTATAGAACATGACATGCATGACATCCTAGTGAAAACATAATAGAGGCTTGCTTGACTCTAGCCGGAAATAACAGACTCTACAAAAAATAATTAAAGACGTGTCCTGGGCCAGTGACTGAGGCTATACACAAACCCCCAAATCAGTATCTAAGTAGGTAGCCATGATTCTGAAGGCAAGGAACTTGAATTGGGACATAGCGGCTACACGGACACAGCCGCTGCTCCCCATCTGCATACCTCCCAACATTTTGACATAGGAATGAGGTACACCTACTAACAAATGTATGTAGGCATAGGACACGCCCCTGCCACACCCCCTTAAAGGAGAATTAACCAAAAAAAAAAGGTTAATTAAATCCACAAGTGCTTTTTTTACCACTACTATTTCTTTATATTGGCTTTTAAAATGTACAAATGCAGCAATATAGAAATTGGATGAAAGGTTTAGCACTAGGAAACACTTTTTGAAAGATAAAAAGTGCATTTTATATACAACTATATAGACCAGACCAAAATGAGGGACAAATGAGGAGGAAAGAGGGACATGGTCTATACAGCTGCTGCATCCCATTATACATTAAAGGGACTGCCAGCACGGGGATGTACGGAACACCAGAGCGCCCCATGTTGGTAAGCACAGCCCTTGTATAGCCCTTGTATAGGGTACACACTGATACGCCCGGTGTGAACAAGGCCTTATAGGATGCCTTTTCACATTTTAAATTCACTCCTTTAAAACACTGAATAACTCAAGGTACTGGATAGAGTTAAAATTGTTATGATAGTCACAAAAGCCCCTATACATCGGGTACAGTTATTGTTCATATACAATAGGAAATAGAACAAGATCAACACCATGTCTGCATTGGCTACAATGGCTGCATTATACAGTACAGATATGCACTTTCGGTATGGAACTACCTGTGACCACATTTTCCATTATTAAGTGACATATATAGAGTACATCTCACCATTGATCTGTGCAAAGTTGCACAGGAAAAGCATGTAACTGCCAATTGAATAAATAACACTGCACTGGCCATAAACGACTCTGGCGATAATGTGACAGAGATTTTTTAAGCTTTCAGACAGATGATAGTCAATTATATTAATGCCTCAATTATATAAATGGCCACCATTAAAAGCAGACATAAAAAAACATTCTGCGGAAAAGTTAACATCGCCATTTCATTTAGCTGTTTCAGAAATACATGACACTCTTTTTCACTATAATATTTGAAAGTTTAAATTGTTTCTGTAACACTGAAAACTCAGCTTTACTTTCTGTTGGAGCCTTTAGGCTTAGGTTACATTTGCAGCTGGGGGGCTGTAAAAAGAGCTGAGCCACATATTTACTGCCCCCCCCCCCAACCATTCGCACTATGTGGAAAAGGTAGCTGTATGTGGGTATACACATGCCACTGCAAAAAGTATCCCTGCTGTTGCATTTGTGTAAGAAGGCTCTGCTCCCACTGACCATTAGTGTAAGAAGGCTCTGCTCCCACTGACCATCAGTGTAAGAAGGCTCTGCTCCCACTGACCATCAGTGTAGGAAGGCTCTGCTCCCACTGACCATCGGTGTAGGAAGGCTCTGCTCCCACTGACCATCAGTGTAGGAAGGCTCTGCTCCCTCTGACCATCGGTGTAGGAAGGCTCTGCTCCCACTGACCATCAGTGTAAGAAGGCTCTGCTCCCTCTGACCATCGGTGTAGGAAGGCTCTGCTCCCACTGACCATCAGTGTAAGAAGGCTCTGCTCCCACTGACCATCAGTGTAGGAAGGCTCTGCTCTCACTGACCATCAGTGTAAGAAGGTTCTTCTCCCACTGATCACCAGTGTAAGAAGGCTCTGCTTCCACTGACCATCAGTGTGGGAAGTCTCTGCTCCCACTGACCATCAGTGTAAGAAGGCTCTGCTTCCACTGACCATCAGTGTAGGAAGGCTCTGCTCCCACTGACCATTAGTGTAGGAAGGCTCTGCTCCCACTGACCATTAGTGTAAGAAGGCTCTGCTCCCACTGACCATCAGTGTAGGAAGGCTCTGCTCCCACTGACCATTAGTGTAAGAAGGCTCTGCTCCCACTGACCATCAGTGTAAGAAGGCTCTGCTCCCACTGACCATCAGTGTAGGAAGGCTCTGCTCCCACTGACCATCGGTGTAGGAAGGCTCTGCTCCCACTGACCATCAGTGTAGGAAGGCTCTGCTCCCTCTGACCATCGGTGTAGGAAGGCTCTGCTCCCACTGACCATCAGTGTAAGAAGGCTCTGCTCCCTCTGACCATCGGTGTAGGAAGGCTCTGCTCCCACTGACCATCAGTGTAAGAAGGCTCTGCTCCCACTGACCATCAGTGTAGGAAGGCTCTGCTCTCACTGACCATCAGTGTAAGAAGGTTCTTCTCCCACTGATCACCAGTGTAAGAAGGCTCTGCTTCCACTGACCATCAGTGTGGGAAGTCTCTGCTCCCACTGACCATCAGTGTAAGAAGGCTCTGCTTCCACTGACCATCAGTGTAGGAAGGCTCTGCTCCCACTGACCATTAGTGTAGGAAGGCTCTGCTCCCACTGACCATTAGTGTAAGAAGGCTCTGCTCCCACTGACCATCAGTGTAGGAAGGCTCTGCTCCCACTGACCATTAGTGTAGGAAGGCTCTGCTCCCACTGACCATCAGTGTAGGAAGGCTCTGCTCCCACTGACCATTAGTGTAGGAAGGCTCTGCTCCCACTGACCATTAGTGTAAGAAGGCTCTGCTCCCACTGACCATCAGTGTAGGAAGGCTCTGCTCTCACTGACCATCAGTGTAAGAAGGCTCTGCTCTCACTGACCATCAGTGTAAGAAGGCTCTGCTCTCACTGACCATCAGTGTAAGAAGGCTCTGCTCTCACTGACCATCAGTGTAAGAAGGTTCTGCTCCCACTTATCACCAGTGTAATAAGGCTCTGCTTCCACTGACCATCAGTGTGGGAAGGCTCTGCTTCCACTGACCATCAGTGTAAGGAAGCTCTGCTCCCACTGACCATCAGTGTAGGAAGGCTCTGCTCCCACTGACCATCAGTTATTATCTGATCTCACATTATCTGGACAGAATGCTTGGGAGATAGTGATGTGTTCCTGCTTAGGAGATGTATGTTAACTTGGGGGGCTGCAAACTCTGCAGGGCTCCAACACGCACTCGCTGCTATTCCAACCCTTCACATACTTCCACATAAACTTCCCTCCTGGCATTAAACTTTGCCAGGTATTGTGCTCAGCTTACCACCCCAAACTGATGTTCCTCCCTCAGCTCACCTCTCGCCCTGCATGTCCTGTGAGCAGAATAGCTGATCTATCCGTCAGCTAGCTGTGATTGACAGGTAGATCGAAGCGGAAGCTGTCATGGGGCCCCCTACTGGCAATGCCTGAATGGTCAGGTGTGCGGCACTTACTATTGCGAGCTGTGTCGGCAGCTGCTGGTGTAGCACCTGCCACACAGCTCGCATACTTCAAAGTCTTGCAGGACACCGCTGCTAACGGGGAACTGAGTTCCAGTTGTGGAAAAAGTACAGGAACTCCGTTCCCATGCGTTCCTACAGGACTTGAGCCCTGCTCTGCTCCCTCTGACCATCAGTGTAAGGAAGCTCTGCTCCCACTGACCATCAGTGTAAGAAAGCTCTGCTCCCACTGACCATCAGTGTAACTAAGCTCTGCTCCCACTGACCATCAGTGTAAGGAAGCTCTGCTCCCTCTGACCATCAGTGTAAGGAAGATCTTCTCCCTCTGACCATCAGTGTAAGGAAGCTCTGCTCCCACTGACCATCAGTGTAAGGAAGCTCTGCTCCCTCTGACCATCAGTGTAAGCAGGAGGAGCTAGGGGGTGGGGGAAGCTCTATGTACTGGGGGAGAATGGGGGGGGGGTAGGCTTGTAGTGAGGAAAGGGCTGAAACTGTAAGTCCTATATTAAAGTGGAACTTTAGTCCTGAGTTCTATAATGGGTGGACAGACAGGAATTTGAATGCAAAAGATACATGGTTTGACTTTTCTGCATTAAAGTTACATACCTGCCTGTCCCCTGCTGTACAGTGAGCCACGCATGCCCTCCACTAAGCCTGCTCTGCTTTATGGGCAGGTGGATGTAAACGAACTCTCCTGTCCGGTTACGCCCGACTGCGATCTGATCCAATCTGCCTAGACAGAGGGGAACAGGTCCCCTTTTGTTTGTTTTTAGCGGACCGGAATAGATTACACCCGCTGCTCCATAGAGGAGAATGGAGGGTCCTATTGGGTCCACCTGAAAAATGGACAAAGCAGATCCAATTGGACTGCTCATGTGAAAGGAAGGGGTGGCACCTATTTAGTTGGGGGGGGGGGGTGCCCAATTTTAGTCTTTCCTAGGGCAGCACAAAACCAAAATACACCACTGGGTAAGGCATAACAAAGTTTTGCAAAGAATAAAGATCAAAGTGCTTGGTGGTGTGTGTATTGGTGAAATACTGTATATAAATTGTATATAACACACATATAACTTTGATGGAAAAAAGGGTAAAAAAAAAAGCCACTTAATCTCTGCCATAGACCTCTTCCTCCTTACTCTCGCTCTCTAATTATCTCCATTCTCTCCTTTTTTGAAAATTCTTTCTACCCTTTTCACACTGTGCCCCTGTACCAGTCCAGCAAGATTCTCCTTAGACATCGTGATCTCTGTTGAGTCTGTTCTCTGCCTTCCAAATATACACACTCACCGTTTTCCTCTTCGATTTATCTTTTTCCCTTTATCTGTTCAGTTTGATGTGATTCAGCCTTAGATCATCATTTCAATAGCAAACCTACGCAGGACCCAGTTGCAAGCCCTTGGTCCACCCCATGGCCCTCCTCTCAGTTCACCCCAATTTGTCCAAAAAAATATAACACTTGGCACCGATGGTCTGCATATAATCCAACCTTTTAACCACTTCGTCTCTCACACCTGTTCACCCATATGGACCAGTACAAGCTTTACAATTCTGCTATGGCCCTATTTGTTAGGTGACATCTTTGCCAGTACATAAGATAACAAGGTAACATATACAGTATTGTTTTTTTAAAGACAAAGCTCTCTTTTTGTCTTGCAACAATGATTTTTTTTTTCTTTTCTTTAACAGCGTTTAAAATTAACTGTTACTGCAGATAAAGTGCACATTTTATTCTGTAATTGGTCTTGTTTATGTAGCGGGGTCGTACCCCTTTTAGGGGAAAAGACTACATTCCCCATAATTCCCCAGGCTCCCGGGAGGATTGTTTCCGCCCGAGAGGCTTCTGGGGGAGGAGATAAAAGGGAAGAGGGGAGACCGCCTCTTCCTCTTCTGACTGGGCTGGTGACGCAGACACTTCTAAGTGAGGAGACACCTGTGCGGACCGGGACTGCTGAAGGCCTGAAGCCTGGGCCTTGCAGCAGGTGGAGAGAGACTCTCATCCCTCAGAGTCAGCAGCAGCAGAGCGGAGGTTTTTGCCTACAGACGGTCGGTCGGAGTTGAGGACCGGAACGCAGGGGCTGTGACGGAGGAGACCGGACGCCGCCATTAGAGGGACCGGAGCTGAGGACGGTACTCCAGGATTGGTGAGAGAGCTGGAAGGCTCATCCTGCATTACTATACACACGTTTATGCCTATTGAACTGCCTAGGCACAATTTACCTCAGAGCAGCAAATGTTACTTTCTGTGGATTACAAATACACCATTTAAAGCTACATGTGCACCACCTCTACAGATCTATTGCCGGTGAAGAACACTGTACTTGTACAAGGACTGAGATCTATTGCTAGGGATCAGGCCTGGTCCGTTAGGTAGGCGCAGATAGATTTATTGCACCTCAGGGGTGCATAGCAGACGGACGCTACACTTGGCGCTCCGTTTCCCATTGCTAGTTTGATACATATATGTGTACATGTTAAAGTGCATATTGCAGGGACCTGCTAAAGTATTGTAAGTTATAATGTTAAATGCATGTTGCTATTTCTTTTCCTTACTGCCAAAGTAAAGCCAGTTATTCTTATCTCAGCAGTCTGCTTGTGAGTTCATACCTACTACACTTAGAGTATAAGTGATATTTATATGTGCATAGAGACATACCCCTTTACTAACTGTGCCAGAGCGGGTAGAGCAAATTGCCGGGGGTTGGTGGAGCTGTACTCAGGGACCCAAAACAAACCAGCGGCCCTCTTAACTGGGGGTATCGCTACACGTGGGGGCTCGTCCGGGATCCTGAGACAGCGGGAAAAGCCGCCAGAAGGTACCGGCATGGACCCGATAGAAGTGGGACAGTGGTCCACAATATGGGCCACTGATCCAGCCGAAATAGCAGTCATTGAACTGCCAGGGATATGGCAGGAAGAGGCAGTCAAGCAGCTCATAATGTCCCTATCCCCATGCCACAAGTCACGGGTAATGGACATGAGAATTGATGCCGGGTATACATATGCCTTAATAGAATGGCAGGAAGAGACTCCAGAGCAGTTCAGGAGCCAAAGCATACGAGCATTGGATGGTCAGACCTATCAATTGCTGCATGCGCTGCCGCGCAAGAGAGAAGGTTCTCCAGTGAAAACCATGCTATCCCCAAAGAAGGAAGGGCAGAAGGGCACGGAAAGTCCCGCACCCGCACAACCTACTCTTAGTGCAGAACTGTGTGCTGTCCTAGGGGAAATTGTGACTCAGTGCAGAAGAGACCCCGGGGATTACCCAATGTCGGGATACAGGAAACTCCGGATGTTTTCAGGGAGGACACCTGTACCCTCGGGAGAAGAGAGATTTGAAGAGTGGTTAGATGGTGCCACGCAGGCCTTAGAAGAATGGGAGGTCTCAGAAGGCAGAAAGAAGCAAAGGATTGTTGAGAGCCTAAAAGGGCCTGCCTTAGAGGCCATACGCAATCTAAAGACAAGCAAAAAGGATTGCACTGCCCAGGACTACATAGACATCCTGGAAAGTGTGTTTGGTGGGACAGAAAAAGTCACAGAACTTACCTATCAACTGGAACACTGTTACCAGAAGACAGGGGAGAAGCTGTCAGAGTACATGGGACGTATAGACAAGATCCTGCATAGGATTATCCTGAAGAAGGGGATAGATCCGGGGAAGGTAGATGAAGCCCGTGCCCAGCAGGTGATGAGGGGAGCCCAACCCCTGGACCCTGTCGCACTAATACTACGTACCCGGCAGGATGGGAAGAGCCTGGACTACCCTGATCTCATTCGAATGGTCAGAGAAGAAGAGGCCATGTTGGAGGAGAAACGGGAAAAGCAAGTGGTGGGGTCTACAAAACTTCCAGTGGCCACGGTCAGGTCGGCCTTAACCCCTGAAAGAGAGACAGAAGTAGATGCCTTGAAGTTGCAGATGTCCCAGATGATGGAGATACTGACATCTCTAGTGGCGAAAGAGACGCCAAGTCCCAAGAAAGAAACAAGCAGGAGGGAATTGTTTCCAGCTGTTTCAGCACCAGCATCCCCACCTGACTACGGTGAGATGATCTGTTTTAACTGCGGGGGAGTGGGCCATATTGCAGCTGTATGTGCCAGTCCCAAGAAGAAGAAAACAGATAGCCGCCAGCCGGCGGGAAACGCCAAAGGGCCCCGGTGAAGGAGTCAATCGGGTGCCCATCACCTTCAGTGAGCTCCAAGAAGCATAACGGGAACAGAAGAGGAGACCAAACCCCTCGGAAGGAACCCAGGGATCCTCAACCAAGGTACACTCCAGAGAAAGGGGGCAAGACCCCTCCGAAGGAACACAGCACTCCCAAGCGAGAACCCTTAAAAGTGAGAGATAACAATGTCCCTCAACGGGTTCACACTCCCACTAAGAGGGAGAAAATTAATGCATACCAGGCTCAAGAAAGGAGCAAGCGCAAATCAAGTGAGAAAGAAAAGAGTCCAAAGAAGAGGACAGCATCAACTCGGCCCTACCCAGAAGAGCTAGTTGGTCCATCTCCTACTGTACCCATCCAAGTGGAAGGAGTGTACACGAAGGCTCTCCTGGACACTGGAGCGCAAGTGACCCTATTGTACAGGGACTTCTACGACAGATACCTGAGTCATCTGCCCATACAGAAGATAGAAGAGTTGGAGATAAGGGGACTGGGAACTCAGAGTTTCCCCTATGATGGATACCTACCCATACGGCTGACGTTTGACCCATCCGTAGCTGGGAAGTCTGAAGTGTTTGACACCTTAGCAGTGGTGTGTCCCCGCCCACCTGGAACCAGCAAGACTTCCCTGATCATAGGGACGAACACGGACCTAGTCAGAAGGCTTCTGACCCCCCTGGTGAAGAAAGAGAATCTTTCAGCTCCCAAGATCCATCCCATGCTGAAGGCAGCCTACCAGCGGTTGGTCCTAGAGCAGAAGACCCCAAGTGAGGGGATAGGAAGGGTATGGAGGCTTGGAAAAGAAGGAGCAGTGTTACAGCCTGGAGAGGTGACCTGCATGAGAGCCACGGTGAAACTTACTTGGGAGCAGCCTGGCCCCTTTGTAATGTTGGAACCCGACCCAATGGAGGGTCACTCAGGTCTGGAAGTGATACCAGAGGTGATTTCATTGAAGGACCTGAAGAAGGCAAGAGGAAGAGTCCCTGTCAGTGTGAGGAACCCCACGGAGCAGCCCGTGGAGATCCCTGCCAGGATGCTTCTGGGACAGGTGAGTCCTGCTGTCCCAGTTGGCTGGTCAGAAGTGAAGGGGACGGGTGAAGGAGAAGATGTTTGGAAGAAACTCTCCATGGAAAACCCAAACCTACCTGGAGCTTGGAAAGAGAGAGCCAAGGCCCAGCTGACCAGATGGGAGAATATTTTCTCTAAAGATGAGTTTGATGTGGGGTGTGCGAGGAGTGCCACCCACCGAATCCGCATGCAAGAGGACAAGCCATTCAGAGAGAGAGTCAGGCGAGTCCCGCTAGCAGATCTGGAGGATCTGAGGGAGCAGCTTGCGGAACTGAAGAAGACGGGAGTGATTCGGGAGTCCAGAAGCCCCTATGCCTCCCCAATTGTGGTAGTCAGGAAGAAGAATGGGTCATTGAGGCTCTGCATTGACTACAGAACTCTCAACAGGAGGACCATTCCTGACCAGTACACCACGCCAAGGATAGAGGATGCCTTGCAGAGTTTATCTGGAGCTAAGTGGTTCAGTGTGATGGACCTCAAGAGTGGGTACTATCAAATCCCCATGCACCCAGAAGATAGAGAAAAGACTGCCTTCATAACCCCAGTAGGATTCTTTGAGTTCAACAGGATGCCCCAGGGCCTATCTGGAGCTCCTGCTACATTTCAACGCCTTATGGAAAGGACAGTTGGAGACATGAACCTCATAGAAGTCCTTGTGTACCTGGACGATGTCATTGTCTTTGGAAAGACTTTGGAAGAACATGAAGCCAGATTGGAGAAAGTACTGAAGAGGCTCAGTGAAGAGGGACTCAAACTTTCCCCCGAGAAGTGTCGATTTTATCAGTCCTCTGTGAACTATCTGGGACACATAGTGTCTGAAAAAGGAGTGGCTACAGACCCTGAGAAGTTGGAGGCAGTTACTTCGTGGCCAAGGCCCACAACAGTTACAGAACTTCGGTCTTTCTTGGGGTTCTGCTCCTACTACCGCAGGTTTGTGGATGGGTTTGCCCGCATTGCAAAACCTCTAAACGAACTGCTCAAGACAGAAGGAGAGGAAGATGGATTGGGGCCTAGGAGGCCTGGTGAATCGGTCAAAGACCAGTGGAACTCAAGGTGTGAAGAGGCTTTCAGAACCTTGAAGAGAAGTCTCACCACCGCCCCAGTTTTGGCCTACGCTGATCCCACTAGACCATATGAGCTACACGTTGATGCCAGCCATGAGGGCCTAGGTGGAGTACTCTACCAGGAGTATGAAGACCAGCTACGACCAGTGGCCTATGTGAGCCGGAGCCTGACCCCCTCCGAGAAGAACTACCCCACCCACAAGTTGGAGTTCTTAGCCCTCAAATGGGCAGTTGTTGACAAACTGAGAGACTATTTGTATGGGGCCGAGTTTACTGTAAAGACAGATAACAACCCCTTGACCTATCTATTCACCACCGCCAAGCTGGATGCAACTGGACACAGATGGTTGGCGGCGTTGTCTGGATTCAATTTCAGCCTCAAGTACAGACCAGGGGCTGGAAATAGGGATGCAGATGCCCTGTCCCGAAGATCCCATGTCATGGTCGATGACTGGGAAGACTGGACCCAAGTGGCACCCGATGGAGTGCGAGCCCTTTGTCAGGGGGCTGAACTCCAAGCCAGAGGAGGATCCAGAGCTGAAGAGGTAGGAGTTACCACAGTGGGAGTCCCGAAGTGTTACTGTGGGGTAACTCAACTAGAAGAAGAGTGTCTACCGAAGCTGTCCAAGAAGGAGTTAAGGTGTGACCAATTGGAAGATCCCATGGGGAAATTAGTCCTGGAAACCCTGGAAGACAAGAGTCCAGAGGGACTCCGGCTTCACCCTTCCAGAGAGGCTCGCCTACTGAGGAGAGAGTTGGACAAATTACAGGTGCATCAGGGAGTGGTCTACCGAAGGGGCCCCTCTGATAGCTCAGAAGATAAGTGGCAGTTGTTTCTCCCCGAAAAGCATCGAGAAACTGTGCTGATTGCCCTACATGACCAGCATGGTCACTTGGGAGCAGAGAGAACCTTCCAACTTATCAGAGACCGGTTCTATTGGCCCTGCATGAGGGCTGAAGTGGAGGAGTATTGCCATTCCTGTGCAAGATGCATTCAGAGAAAGACTTTACCCCATCAAGCTGCCCCAATGGGCCATCTACAGAGTCAAGGCCCAATGGATCTGGTATGCATTGATTTTTTCTGCCTCAAACCCGATTTGAGTGGATTGGGAAATGTTCTGGTGGTAACTGACCATTTCACCCGTTATGCTCAGGCTTTCCCAACCAAGGACCAGAAGGCCTCTACAGTAGCCAAAGTACTTTTGGAGAAGTACTTTGTTCATTATGGACTACCACAGAGAATCCATTCAGACCAAGGAAGGGACTTTGAGAGTCGCCTGATCAGGAAGCTACTAGATTCTCTGGGAGTAGAGAAGACTAGAACCACACCATATCACCCTCAAGGTGATGCCCAGCCTGAAAGGTTCAACAGGACCCTATTGAACATGTTGGGGACTCTAGAAACAGAGAAGAAGCAACATTGGAGTCAACACATATCAGCTCTGGTGCATGCCTACAACTGCACCACAAGTGATGTGACAGGTTTCTCCCCTTACCGACTTATGTTTGGGAGAGAAGCAAGATTGCCAGTGGATTTGGCCTTCGGCATATCCTTGGACCATGCCTCTGCTGCCTCCCACAAAGGATATGTGGACAGACTGAGGCACAGTTTGAAGATAGCTTATGAAAAAGCTCAAGCGGCCTCTGACCAGAGGGGGGCCCAAAATAAGAGGAACTTTGATTTGAAAGTTCGAGTACAGGACCTACAGCCTGGGGACCGTGTACTGTTACGCAACCTAGGGATCCCTGGGAAACACAAGATTGCTGATAGATGGAGATCAGAGCCATATATCATTTGTAGAAAGCTTCCTGGATTGCCTGTCTACAAATTGAAGCCAGAAGGAAGAGTGGGGCCTTTGAAGACCTGGCATAGGAATCACTTGCTCCCACTCACTGAAGCAGTCAGAATACCTCCAGCAAGAGACGTACCTGAATCTGTTTCCATTCTGGATACCCCCAGGCCTAATACTAGGTCTCAGACATCCCAAGCTAGGGATGGACCGGATCCCCAATCACCAGAGGAAGAAAGAGGAGAACTTGAATGGCTATGGCCTTCCTCAACTTCAGGAAATTCCGCCATAGACCTTCCACCTACTGAAGATGTGGAAGATAACACATTGAACCCAGAAGCCACAGAGTTTGTGCCATTCAGTGTTGTGCCTGAGTGCAGGGAAGATATCCCTGGTCTCTACTCAGAAGAAGAAGAAGTAGATGTTCCAGAACCAGAGATGTTGCCAGAATGTGTTCCTGAAGAAGTCCCAAGAGAACAGAGAGCTCGCAGAGTTGTGAGGCCTCCCAAGAAGTTAACTTACCCCAAGGTGGGAGAAAGTTCAGAGGACTCTGTTACCACAGCAAGGAGAAGTGCTGAACGCCCTGACCCATCCACTGTTCATTTGGTGGAGGGCAACCCCAGCTCACTCTCTGGCACAGTTAAACAGGTCGCCCACACTGAAGTGACCTGTAGACAGGACAGCTCCCCATCCTATGCTAATTGGTGGGAAGCTCCTCTGTCTGAATTATGTGAACGTGTTGTTTCCAAGAAAGCTTGTAGTTTGAACAATGTCTTTGGGGACCAAAGATTCAAAGTGGGGGGAGTGTGTAGCGGGGTCGTACCCCTTTTAGGGGAAAAGACTACATTCCCCATAATTCCCCAGGCTCCCGGGAGGATTGTTTCCGCCCGAGAGGCTTCTGGGGGAGGAGATAAAAGGGAAGAGGGGAGACCGCCTCTTCCTCTTCTGACTGGGCTGGTGACGCAGACACTTCTAAGTGAGGAGACACCTGTGTGGACCGGGACTGCTGAAGGCCTGAAGCCTGGGCCTTGCAGCAGGTGGAGAGAGACTCTCATCCCTCAGAGTCAGCAGCAGCAGAGCGGAGGTTTTTGCCTACAGACGGTCGGTCGGAGTTGAGGACCGGAACGCAGGGGCTGTGACGGAGGAGACCGGACGCCGCCATTAGAGGGACCGGAGCTGAGGACGGTACCCCAGGATTGGTGAGAGAGCTGGAAGGCTCATCCTGTATTACTATACACACGTTTATGCCTATTGAACTGCCTAGGCACAATTTACCTCAGAGCAGCAAATGTTACTTTCTGTGGATTACAAATACACCATTTAAAGCTACATGTGCACCACCTCTACAGATCTATTGCCGGTGAAGAACACTGTACTTGTACAAGGACTGAGATCTATTGCTAGGGATCAGGCCTGGTCCGTTAGGTAGGCGCAGATAGATTTATTGCACCTCAGGGGTGCATAGCAGACGGACGCTACACTTGGCGCTCCGTTTCCCATTGCTAGTTTGATACATATATGTGTACATG
Organism: Lithobates sylvaticus; assembly: GCA_028564925.1. Classification (NCBI taxonomy): domain Eukaryota; kingdom Metazoa; phylum Chordata; class Amphibia; order Anura; family Ranidae; genus Lithobates; species Lithobates sylvaticus. Next base: position 162,322,512 of record CM053026.1, on the reverse strand, counting down.
TTAAAGTGCTTATTGCAGGGACCTGCTAAAGTATTGTAAGTTATAATGTTAAATGCATGTTGCTATTTCTTTTCCTTACTGCCAAAGTAAAGCCAGTTATTCTTATCTCAGCAGTCTGCTTGTGAGTTCATACCTACTACACTTAGAGTATAAGTGATATTTATATGTGCATAGAGACATACCCCTTTACTAACTGTGCCAGAGCGGGTAGAGCAAATTGCCGGGGGTTGGTGGAGCTGTACTCAGGGACCCAAAACAAACCAGCGGCCCTCTTAACTGGGGGTATCGCTACATTTAAAATCACACTAAAATGTTGATTCTGGTAAGAGCTTAGCAAAGGTATTTACAAATGACATAAAGTAAATTTAACACAAATATAACACCCTTTTTTTAAAATAGTAAAGCAGTTCATATATAGTTGGGCTGGTGCGGCGCTCAAACATGTACTAAACTCAAATATCCCAAATAAAAAAATGATTTGTACGCTGACAACATCATACTGATGAAACTAGTTGGGCGGAGTCACGCTGATGTCACATCTGGTTGCGTCATTTCCTGCTGCTGGAGTCCACAGCTATTTTGCCTGGGACCTGGAGGTCCTACTGGTTCTCAATGCTAACCGAATTTGTCAGTCTGTAAGTGCATTTTAATGTGTGGAGATTTTTTTTAAATCTACAGTATTGCAGGCTTTATCCTGGTAATTTCTTTGCAAGTTGGATCCAAACTGGACAGGAGAATCCCTCATGTCGATTAATTGTCTGCTCCCTGTCTGCAGTGGCGGCCCGTCCATAGAGGGCCCCCTGATCTACATATCAAGGCGCCGGATTATGGATTCCAATGGCTGGGGGTTGTTTTTTTGAAGCACCTGATTAGAGCTAGAGGCTCTAATAGGCTTCAAAAAAGAGTGGGCTCGGGGCAAAGAGCACTGCGCTCCAATCCTACCCTGTTGTGTGATGATAGCGAATGAATTTTCGCTATTTTCACACTAAAGTTCCTCCCTGCCAATCAGGACGCTGGTCGCGAGACCTGTTTCCTGGTTGGCCAAAGCGTCAGGTGATCCTATTGGATGCTTAGCGCTTTGGTGGAAGATGAGACAGACGGCAGAGGAAGCTTGAGGATCGAACACTGAAACCAACGCTGTCCACACTCCAGGAGAGGAGTAGAGGACACCACAGCCCCACAACACGAGCAGGTAAGTGCCGGACTGCCTGCGTGCGCGGGGAGGTGCTGTCTCAGTGAAACGCCACTGGGGGGTGTTGTTAGTTTGCTGCCCCCCAAAGAAGAACCCACCAGCTGCCACTGTCTGTCTGTACTTTACTTCAATATCAATTGTAACTAGATCTTAACACTGTCTGTCATGAAGTTTTAAAGGCTAGGCTTCTTGCGTTGTAAGGTAAAGTGACTGTACGGGCTATTTTTTTTTTTAAAACTAATCAGGTTTATACTTACCAAGCCAATGGTTTTGCACAGATCAACCCTGATCCTCCTCTTCTCAGGTCCCCTGCTGGCACTCCTGGTTCCTTCTCTTCCTGGTATGCCACAATAGGAAGTTGCTTCCTATTGTGGCAGACCTGTGGGCTTGATCCTGAGCCATGCTACTTGTGTCTGGTAACCTGCTGGATTACCATGGATTACCCGCTGGAGGGTAGCCTTGGCTATTGTGAGCAGCCTAATCTGAGCTAGTGGGCTCTTCAAATGTTTTTCGCCCTCTCACTACCTTATATATAGTATTATGTATAAACTTACTGTATATATATATATATATATATATATATATATATATATATATATATATTTATAGGCATGCTTGAAACAAACAGGTTTTCTCAAATTTGACATAAAAGTAGAAATACACTTTAACTACCTCCGGCCCACTGTATAGTAAAATTACAGCAGATGGTATCTCCTCTCGTTGTGGGGCAACATCATATGACATCACCCCTGTGTCACTGATGACGTGGCTCTTTACCCTTGTGGTCAGCTGTGTCCAAACACAGCCGATCACATGTAAATACGGAAGTGCCGTTTATCGGCTCTTCTCGCCTCACACTGACAGAGTGTGAAGCGAGGAGAGCCGGTCAGCAGTATTTCCTCGCAGGGGAGGCTGCACAGATAATCGGGGCACTGATCATCAGTGCCCTGATTATCAGTGCAGCCCCAGTAGTGCCCAAGAGTGACATCAATCAGTGCCCATCAGTGCCCATCAGTGACACCAAGCAGTGCTGCCTTTCAGTGCCGCCTATCCGTGCCACCTATCATTGCACATAAGTGCCGTCTATCTGTGCCCATCAGCGTCACCTATCAGCGCCGCCTATCAGTGCTTATTAGTGCCACCTATCCATGCCCATCAGTGCAGCATATTAGTTCCTCCTCATCAGTGCTACCTAATCAGTGCTACCTCATCAGTGCCCATAAGTGCCGCCTCATCAGTGCAGCCTATCAGTGCCCATCAGTGCCACCTCATCAGCGCACATCAGTGAAGGAGAAAAATTACTTATTTACAAAATTTCCTGACAGAAACTAAGAAAAACTTTTTTCACTTAAATAAAATTAAAAACCCAGCGATGATTAAATACCACCAAAAGAAAGCTCTATTTGTGTGAAAAAAATGAATGAATGAATTTGGGTATATATATATATATATATACAGTGACCACGCAATTGTCATTCAGAGTGTGACAGCACTGAAAGCTGAAAATTGGCCTGGGTAGGAAGGGTGGTGAAAGCGCTCTGTATTGAAGTGGTTAGGGACGTGTTAATTAGGTGCTAGATCCTTATGTACCTGGCCCCAAGAATTCGTCAAGCCCTTTAAGAAACAATATTTGCATGTTTCATTTTTCTCTAGAATGTAAGCATGGCAGCCAGACAACTAGCATTTCTAGAGAAAGGAGTCAGTAAAGTAAGCCTCATGTTTCTGTCATGACAGGTTTCTTTAATTCTTATAACAATACTATAGGAAACAAGACTTCCTGTTTCAAAGCAATCGTTTAAAGATTCCCACCTTTCCGGAAGAACTGTGTACGCATTTGCTCTTGACTGTTTGCCTTTTATCTGCAGGTGGTTTCCACAGATTAGAAGAGCATATGACAAAATTCTTCATTGATATTACATATTAGAATACTAAATAACTGTGGACTTGTGAAGAACATTCAACAGTGTTTACATTAAAGAAAGATGAGCATTCCTGATAGTATCTACGGTGCCATGCTATTGTTAATTCATGTAGCTTTTGTTTTGATAATAACCCTGTTTCAGTTTAATTTAAAATATAAACCCTAACTGAATGACATTAAGATTGCTAAATCACCAAGTATTATAAACAACTGCAACAATTTTTTTGTAAATTTAAAAAAATACAATTCTTATCACCTTGTTTTATCATTTTCTACAGCTGATCTTCTGGACCTATCTGGCAGTCACATGCTGTTCGTTGTGGAGTGCCCATTTACTAACCATGCTCCAATTCCAAGGCAGATCCCTTTTCCCAAAACTCCCTTCGTTCTTGAACATGTCTAGGGAATACAAGTTCCTCAGTTTCCCTCCCTGAGCAGCTCTGATCAGCCACATCTGATGAGACAGAGGTAGCTGGTCAAGTGATCTGCCACCAGGTGAGAGACCCTCTGCTGTCAGAACTGGTGTGCAGGAAACCGGGCTAGATCCTAAAAGAACGCTGCTTCCCTACAAGACCCAACCACTTTGGGGAACCCTTCTCCGACTGCTACCACAGTACTTCAGTTCCAGTGGGGTGGCCCTTTGTCTTTGGATCCCTCCAGCTGTTCACCTGTGTTAACAGTGCTACCCCGAACCTCCCTATGAGGGACCATATTTATAAAGATAATCCTAGCTGTGTTGAGGACTGTTTACTAAAGTTGTGATTCTCAGCAAACTCTTGTTGTAGAGTGTTATAGAGAATATGCTATGCAACCACGTTACCCTGATTGAGTCACAAATACACTACTGTAAGGACAGGAGTCCATGTTTGTGCAGCTCTTATTATTCTACAGTGTATGCATGTGTTTTTGTCATTTTACACCTGTTCTGCACTATTGTTTCAAAATCTACACTTGTTTGGTAAAGTTACAGTAAAGTGGGGCACACACTCTGAGAAAATCTGAAGAAATATTCTGGATGAGGAATGATTATTCGAGTAAGTACACAACTTTCAACATTTGATTCAGACTTTTCAAATTAACATTTCCAAAGGGACAAACTCCATAATGTATCTCATACATGAATAGAACTATGTGTACTGTTTTTGTACAAGAAAAATTGGATACAAAAACTGTGCATGTTTAGAAACAATAAACTTAAAGTAAAAAGAAAAAAGCCTCTGTCGTTCGGGAATTTTCATACAATTAGTACCATCTTCAGTTTCGACTTGCTGTGAAGCATCAAGAAAAACCGGATGATTGTTTGCCTGATTACTCTCTGTCCACTCGTTACCAATTACCCATTCTGTTAAATTTCTTCAAGCACCCACGTGATGGCTGCATGGCATATCTCAGGACGGCATTCGTGATGCTGACCACAGTAGACCATGGCTCAATAATCTGTGTAGACATGGCCACTCGTGGTCTCCACTGGAAGCCTAGGTGAATGGGTGAAGAAACACAGTTAGGAGACAGGGACAAAGCACTGTCCTTGAACGAGGATTGTGCCTGAACAAGGATCGTTATGGCAGGATTACTAGGTATTATCTAACTGAAATTACATTAACATCATATGCTTGTATGAGATTTTGGTGATTGGGTTTACATATGTACCTAAGTATTGGGCTACAGCAATGTGGAGATGGAGACAATGGGGTTTATTTACTAAAGGCAAATCCACTTTGCACTACAAGTCCACTTGAAAGTGCACTGAAAGTGCTTTTGGAAGTGCAGTCGCTGTAGATCTGAGGGGAAGATCTGAAATGAGGGGAAGGTCTGCTGATTTTATCATCCAATCATGTGCAAGCTAAAATGCTGTTTTTTTTTTTTTCTTGCATGTCCCCCTCGTATCTACAGCGACTGCACTTCCAAGAGCACTGGAAGTGCAAAGTAGATTTGCCTTTAGTAAATAACCACTATTGCCGTTTTTTATGCTCTCCCTCTGCTAAGATACTGATGTTATGCTGCACCATTCTCCTTCGGTCAGCAGGAAGAGAGCTAAAGCAAGCTCATAGACTTCTATTCAGAGCACTGAAAATCCTGGGAGTTGTAGTTTGAGCTGGTAAACAAATAATGGTACAAAGACTCCTTACATTCTGTGCTGTAGGAGGAGTGGAGAGATGATTTTGATTAAACTGCCTGGGAAAGTTCTTCCTCGTGGAGAACTTTAGGAGCTCCCTTCCTACAGCGAGAGGTCACTGCAGCATCCTGGGGACTGGTGAGAGGACTATTTGCCCATTACTGATACTGATAGTAGGGACTGAGCCACTGAGAGCTGGACACCAAGTGTGCCCAATTCTTAGCACACCCATACTGCACTTATTCCAAACCTAGACTGCACCTATACAAACCCTATACTGCATTATACTTAACCTTTTCTGCATCTGAACCACATCTACCTTGCACCTGTACCAAGACTGAACCGTACCTACAGTATGCTGCATGCAGGTTAACTGGGACTGTCAATAAGTGCATGATGCTCTTAAAGGACCCCAACGATAACTAGCAGGTGAACATCTCAAAGGACTGCCCCTCCCATTATAATTATTCTGCAATCCCCCTTTGTTCTTCTGCCCCAACTGCTACCATCCTCCTTTTACTTTGAACAGTGCATACCCAGTTGGTCTAGGACAGGGGTCTTCAAACTTTCTGAACAAAGGGCTAGTTTATTGTCCTTCAGACTTTAGGAGGGCTGGACTGTGGCCAGTGGAAGCAGAAATTTTCGTTAGTAAACATCGTCACAATTGGTACTAGAGGGAGGAATAGTGGCCTATTGTTGGTGTCATAGGGAGGAATAGTGTCTCATTACTGGTGTCAGTTTGAAAAATGGTGCCCCATTGTTGGTGTCAAATAGCAGAATAGTGTTTTGTATCAGTGGGAGGAATAGTGCCCCAAGGGCCGAATAAAGGCAAGCAAAGGGCTGCAGTTAGAAAACCACTGGTCTAGGACTATCATCGCTGCCATAAATGTGTTTTGGCAGTATAGTCACAGCACTCGGTAGATTGAACTTTACCACTGCTCATCACTGCACTTGAGGTGGCCTTGCTATTGTTTATGCTGATCTGGACAACAAATGTCTTGTGCTTACTGTTAATCCCTTTGTGTGGTAAATTGTGTTATTACCATTGTTAATCCATTTTATGCTTGCCTAGTTACCAACCATACTGGGTGCCAATGTTTTAGGTTTGCCTTTACTACTTTATTTGGTTCCTGTTTACTTTAATATAGCACTATTATTGGGTACAAAGTATTACTTTCTGTGAATTTCTGTGATATTGTATGTTTGTACAGTCAACCTGGTGTGTCAGGGAGCTGGGGTTCTTGAGAAGGTTGACGCAAACAGAGGACCTATCATATCGAACAGCCAATACGGGGAGGGGCAGCACAACAGATATGTTTTCAACGATTGCCCCAATAAAGCAATTAAACAAATATTGAAAGTGTAATTGCCAGAAAATACAGGCTTCTTTTAGTCTGCTTGATAGTATATTCCTATGTAATTTTTTAATTCTAAATTTAGGCTAATGAAAGTGAATATCATTAGAACATATGCAGCTTTTTGTGTCTGCCTAAATGATAATCTGATTTTACCGTATAAACAATGGGAATAATAAAATTCTTACCAATGTTTTAAAAGTAATGCTATTCTTGGAGACTGGAGCTAAGAAACCCCATGGAGATAAGCTATGCATTTAAATCTGTATGCAAACGAGTGCTATAGTGTTATGGCATTGTAAATTAGTGTATTAAGTATTAATACTCATGTAGTTTAAAGTTCTGAAAGGCTGTGGGTGCTGTCTTGTTAATGTGTAAACTTTGATGTAGTGTTTTTTTTTGTTTTGTTTTTTAAATACCGGTACTTCCCCTAGTGTTCACTCAGTATCCATAGGGGGGTCAGGGTTAGAGCATGGATTAATGCAATCCCAGGTCCTTTGGCAGGGGTTAGAAATAAAATAGCAAAAAAAAAAAAAAAAGCTTTTCTTGCCATGAATAATGCTGCTGTTTCCCAGCTCCCAGCCTGAGAAGACTAGATCACATGGCTTCAGGTTAGCAATTGTTACTGCAGGGGGTTTATTGTTTTCCATTACCACTGATATTGTTACAACATACTTTATTTTTCAACAAAGCTGGCAAATACTGTTTGCAAGCTTATTTTACAAAGTAGGCACTGTCTGCAGTGCAATGGCATCCCTAGGGGGGGGGGGGGGGCAGAGGGGGCCCTGACCCCCCCCCCCCCCCCCCCAAAATTATGCTGTGCCCCACGATGTGCCCCCCCCCCCCAAAAAAAAATATATATATATATATATATATATTTTTTTTTTTTTTACAAAAAGGCAATGTCTTTTTGTTTGCATTCGTAGGGGATGCGCCACATCTTACTCAGGCCGCCGGTGGAGTAACACAGTCTCTATTGAGAGGGAGAGTATGATTCTAGCCTGGACCCGTGGGTAAGTGTGTGCACTGCAGTACACTGTAATCACTCAACTGCATTATCTCCATCCCTTATCTCCCCCATTTGTCCCTCCCCTCTCCTGTTATTTCAAGACCTTCACAACTTACTTTCACTTTCAGTTAGGCAGGTAATAGACGGTGCAAATTTCTTTCCTGCATCCACAGATTGCAGGAAAGAAACTTGCATGATTCCCCCATCAACACAGACAGTGGTGACAGGGGAATATTCTTCCTGCCCAGCAATTGTATTCTCCCAACAAACAGTCATTATCACTAGTTGCTATAGCAACCACTAGTGATAATCATAAGAGTATCTGGCAGGCTGGTTGTTCCCAATTTGATCGATCAACTTGGTACATTCAGCCTGCTCATTAATGGTTCAAATCTCAGCCAGTTCCTGCTGAACCAGCTGAGATTTAAACTGCCTATGGCTGGTCTTAGCACTTAGGCAGCCCATACATTGATCACTTTTTTCATTTAACTAGTAGGTTGCATGAAAAAAAAAAAGAAATTATCCAATTCTCCCATCTACACATTATAGGTGGATGGGGGAATCCTCCCAGTGTGGACCAGTGGTGGAACTACCAGGGTTGCTGTCCTGTCCCGGCTATTCACAGCGCTGGTTTCTGTCTCAATGGCAGTGGCGGCACATTGGAACCCAGTGCTGGTTACTTTATGGGGCTAATGTACAGGAGAGCCAGCACAATTTGTTGTTAGAGATGGGCAGGGCATGTTCAAAATCCCACATGCCGAGTCCGCCAGGAAGCGCACACTGCACAACGCTAAGCACAGGCAGCGAGACATTCCCGGTCCGCAGCTGCACAGATCAGGAATGTCTCACTGCCTGTGATTAGCCGTGTGCAGTGTCGGCTTCCTGGCGGGATCGGGCATGTGGGATTTCAAACACACCCAAGCCCATCTCTAATGGTTGTAGAGTAGATAGTTGACCTCCCTGCAGGTTGCTTAGCAGCAGTGCAGCCTTCTCTGACATGCTGATTGTGATGCAATCCAGGTGATGCTCCTAGTCAAATCCTAGTGTTAAATATCATAGTGATTTTATTGATCAAAGCCCACACCTTGCAGGCATAGAGCCCACATGGCTGCTGAACATACGGTTGATGTGGTTGTACTCTTGATGCTAATAAATACTGTGTTTATTAGATCTGACTGGGAGCATCACCTGGATCACATCCCGATCAGCATGTCAACAGAGAAGGTTATACAACATTACTGCTGCTAGGTGACCAGCTGGGGGCTCGGCTCTCTACAACCAACAGTGCTAGCCTTCCCCTGCATGCACCCATAATGTCACCAGCACTAGGTCCCTATAGTCTCTCTGTGGATGAGAGAACTCTTGGAGGAGGGAGAGATTGTGCCATGGGTTTGTTGTTCAGGAGAGCCACTGTTGGTTCAGGTGGTAGGGGGGTGGCAAATAGTTTTGTTAAGATTAAAAAAATCTCTGACCAGAAGGCTTGTGCTTGTGGCTTGTGGCTTGTGCCCTCATGGGACAGTCCCACCATATGTGGAGTTGTGTACCTTTCTCTTTACAGCCGCAGAAGCAGTGTGGCGAATATTGTGGAAGGAATTTGTGTATTCTGGAGGGGACAACACCTTGTAGTTAGTTTCCAGGGTGGCTATGTTGGGGGACAAAGATTTAGTTGCCTGCCAGATGACCAATCACCCTGGTCAAACGTGCGGTTGAGGTCTCTTTCCCATCTGCTTACATATTCTGGAGGTTTAGCAGTTTCTGGGGCAATTAGGAAGGTGAAGAATTAGCCCTCATCTGTGAGGGTCGGACTTACACGCCCTTTCAAATGATGTTAAACCTGAGTCTGGGGGATCGGAGGGGGTAAAAGGTGTGAGAAAGTGTTTGACCTGTAAAAATCGGAAGAGTTCAGAGGAGGGAATGTCATGGGACTCGCAAGAAGTCTGGAAGGTTTTGAAATCGGTGGACATAAAGAATTGATGAGCTCTGATCAGGCCAGCTCTTGACCAAGCCTAGAATGAGGCTGGAGAGGACCAGGCTGGATAGAATGTTGGGTTGCGGAGGAATGAGAGTAGGGGATTATGAGGGGACTGGATGCCAAATAGGGTCTTCAGTCTATCCCAGATATTGAGGCTTTGTTTTGTAACCGGGTTGATGATGGATCTATGTGGGGCAGGGGCCAACCAAAGGAGATTGTCTGTGGAGAGGGGATCACAGTCCACTGATTCTATGGTTACCCACAGTGGGGTTTCTGCTGTGGCATGATATTTTGGGCCAGTTGCGCAGCGTAATAGTAGTTCTGAAAGTTTGGAATGCCGAGGCCTCCTCTAATTCTGGAGGAATATAGAGTAGGCTTAGTTAGTCTGGGTCTCAGTTTGTTCCAGATAAATGAGGTTGCGCGACGCTGCAAAATTTGGAGGTAGTGTGAAGGTACTGTGATAGGGAGAACTCGGAATAGGTAGAGGAGTTTTGGGAGAATGGACATTTTCACAACTGTGATATGGCCCATCCAGGATAGTGGTAGCGTGGCCTATTTGGACAGTAGAGACGTGAGGTGGGAGAGCATAGGAGGGTAGTTTGCTGAGTAGAGGTCTGTGGGATTGACAGTAAGTTTAACGCCTAGGTAGGGGATGTGTTTATTTGCCCATGGAAAGGGGAGAATCTGGTTAAGGTGGGTTTGGAGTGAATTAGGTAATGATACGTCTCGAGGCAGAGATTAGGGCGGAGGTTATGAAAACAAGGATATCATCTGCGAAAAGGCAGAGCTTGTGTTCAATGCCTCCCAGTTCCAGGCTGTGAATGTTGTGGTTCGAGTGGATGAGGAGTGCTAGGGGCTCTATAGCTAAGGCAAAGAGAAGAGGGGAGAGTGGGCACCCCTGCCTTGTGCCACGTTCTACATGAAAGGGATCTGAGCGAAAGCCAGCGTAGGAAACAAAGGCTGTAGGGTTTGAGTACAATGCTGTTGTCCATTGCAAAAAATAATCGCCAAACCCCCATCGATGCAAGATTTGGTTCAGTTAGGGCCAGGAGAGTGCATCGAAGGCTTTGCATATGTCTATAGAGACAAACCAAGATGGAATGCGCCGTATGTGAGCAGCGTAAGTCAGGAGAGTTGCACAACGGACGTTATCGCCAGCTTGACAAGAGGGGATGAACCCTGTCTGGTCCCTGTGTATTAAAGAGCCGATAAAGGGGTCGAGATTCTCTCTGTGTGAAGAGGTGAGAGTGGGCATATGGAGGGAAGAAAGGAGGGCGTCCTCCCGGACATGGTTAAAAGTTTTGGGGTCTTGGTAACGTTCTGCCAGACTCCTGCGGATTTCCCTGATGATTTTTATGGTGTTACTGGAGTATGTATTAGTGGACAATTTAAGTCTGATGGGTTTGGGGGTATATTCGACTCTGCAAAGTGTAAGAGCCAAGAAGGTGTCTGGTTTGTTTGACTTCATATAGAACAAGTGTCAGGCTCTACAAAGGTTTTATCTGCTGCTTCTATCAAAAAGAGGTCTAGACATGCTTTTTCAAGATCTTGTTTGGATTTGGTGGAGGGGCGTTGATTGGAACGGATTTGGATTGGAACGTTGCTGAAGCTTGGTAGAAAGTTTTCTCTAACCGTTTTTGTTGAAAGCTTTTCCTTACGGAGGTAGGAGGCTTGACTAATACACACCCCTCTGATGACTGGCTTATGGGCTTCCCATAAGGTTATGGAAGAGTCAGCGCATGTATTATGTGTAACGTAGTCTACGTAGTGGGTATATTGGCGCCTTGCAGGATTGTGTTCTCTCCAGACATCTAAGAGCTAGAATTTGTTTAAGAGTTGCTGGAACAAGAAAGGGGTTGGGCTAGGGGAGGAAGGGGCAGGAGATTTATCAAGGAGTCGCCACAGATTACGAGGGTGCCTCTTTTATGCGAGTCAACAACTGTTAGCAGATGGGAAAGAAAAAGCGGATTGGGTATTTGTAATGCCACGTACACACGATCAGACTTTTCGACGGACTTGGTCCGTCGAAAAGAGAAACTTTGGGATGTGGTGGAATGGGAGATTTGCATCGTGGATGTGCAGCTGACCAATCTGCAGCAACTGCGTGATGCTATCATGTCAATATGGACCGGAAGGAATGTTTCCACACCTTGTTGAATCAATGCCACAAATAATTAAGGCAGTTCTGAAGGCAAAAGAGGGTCCAACCCGGTACTAGCAAGGTGTACCTAATAAATGGCCAGTGAGTGTATATTCTATTCTACTCAACCCTATGTGAATGAGTATGGGGTACATGGTACCCCTACCCATTCACCTGAGGGAAAAAGTGTTAATAAAAAACACACAACACAGGTTTTTAAAGTCGTTTATTAGACAGCTCCGGGGGTCTTCTTCCGACTTCGGGGGTCTTCTCGCCAGGCACCTCCGTTATCGTCTGCTCTTTTACCGCTCTTTTACTAGCGGAGGAGCCCCGGCTTTCTCCTTCGTTGCTGCCGCCGTCCGGGGGTCTTCTTCCGACTTTGGGGGTCTTGTCCTGCTCTTCCTTTCTTCTGCCGGGCCTCCGCTATCTTCTTGCAGCTCTATTACTAGCGTTGGCTCGGTCTTCTGGTTCGTTGCATGTCGCTGTCGCCCCCGCCTTGTTCTTCTTCTTCCTTCTTCTTCTCTTCTTCCGATGTTGACACGACGTCGGATCTAGTCTGCTGGAAAAGTCCGGTCGTGTGTGGGCGTGTGTGGGCAAGTCCGCTCGTTCGGAAATCCGGCGGACCTCCGCTGGAAAGTCTGGCGGATAGTCCGATCGTGTGTATGCGGCATAAGAGTCACAAAGTTTCCTAAATTCACCCAAATGTGTGAATCTTGGGTAAAACATTAATACAACCGTAAAAAAAAAATGTGAATTTTATAAATGTCATGCTTTTAGAAAAGGACGTAGAGTGAAACTGAGCTAAGTTTCCTAACTTTAAAAAAATGTGCATATTAATAAAATGCATTATACTTTATGGAGATTCAGATTATGTGCTCAAATTTCCTCGCAATCAAAGGCAAATTGAACTGATTCAGCCAGTCTGTATGTTAGTCTTTCCTTCCTGCTTCTTAACTTGCCATGCACAGTATGAAATGGTTCTCTTGGTAAAAAAAAAAACAATGGCATGCACAGCAACTGCATAATTTCCAGCTATTTAAAATGACATTTGTGGTAATCGCAAATGCAAAAAAATCACATTATTATACAGAAAAGTGATTTTCATCATATTCGGTGTGCAACCTCATCCTAATATTGAAGCAATTATTGTTCAGGTTCTTCTGACTCCTTAAGCATAGAGATTTTAAAATCAGAACCTGGCTGCTTCACTTCAGTGCTCTGAGAGTGTAGAAAATCCACAGTGTGACACCTCTCAGTGTCGGCAGCTGGGCTATGAAACTTCATTCTACAAGGAAAGCGATACCTACACACACAAATGTAGGGCAAAGTATGGGCAAAAATCTCTTATTTTAGCCAGTGAAATTCCAATTTCGATCACAGTATACTTTTTCTTCTACAGAATCTCAACCGCATTATCTGCATCCTAACCAAAAATATTTTTTTCTTTACAACTAATACATCAAAGACATCCCCAGACCCTTTCTGTGAGGCTGGTGCTCACAGTAGCATAGCTCCCAACTGTCCCTGATTTTGAGGGACTGTCCCTTTGTCCCTCTTCACCCTCATGTGTCCCTCAGTTTTGGTCTGATCCATATAGTTGTATATAAAATGCACGTTTTATCTTTCAAAACGTGTTTCCCAGCGCTAAACCTTTCATCAAATTTCTAAATTGCTGCATTTGTACATTTTAAAAGCCAATATAAAGGAATAGTAGTGGTAAAAAAAAGTCCTTGTGGATTTAATTAACTTTTTTTTTTGTTAACTCTCCTTTAAGGGGGTGTGGCAGGAGGCGTGTCCTATGCCTACATACGTTTGTTAGTAGGTGTCCCTCATTCCCATCTCAAAATGTTGGGAGGTATGCAGTAGTCATTTGTATTTATAACTTTACCCTTTCTGTGTATTATAATATAAAGTGAGGAGAGTATTTCCAGTTTCTTGTCAGCAATACTGGAAGGTTCCTTCCAACTTTTTAACCTCAGAGAGCAGTCATTATCTTCTATGCTCTCCTCCTTAGTATTCAACTCCCCCCTCTCTTCTCTTATTCAAAGTTTCATGTTACTTCATTGTGGCTTCATGTACCCTGCTCACCATGTGCTATCATTTGCTAGGTTCCTTTCCTCCATCATGGCTCATTCTCCTGCTGGCTCTGTGATACAGGCTGTGTGATATGATATGCACTGATCTTCTCCTACACCATGGCCCCATCTCCCCCTGGCTCTGTGATATGATATGCACCGTTCTTCTCCTACACCATGGTCCCATCTCCCCCTGGCTCTGTGATATGATATGCACTGTTCTTCTCCTACACCATGGTCCCATCTCCCCCTGGCTCTGTGATATGATATGCACTGTTCTTCTCCTACACCATGGCCCCACCTCCCCCTGGCTCTGTGTTACAGGCTGTGTAATATAAAATACACTGTTCTCCTACACCATGGCCCCACCTCTTCCTGGCTCTGTGTTACAGGCTGTGTAATATAAAATACACCGTTCTCCTACACCATGGCCCCATCTCCTCCTGGCTCTGTGATATGATATGCACTGTTCTTCTACTTCATGGTCCTGGCTCAATGTTACGGGCTGTGTGTTATGATATGCACTGTTCTTCTCCTACACCATGGCCCCATCTCCCCCTGGCTCTGTGTTACAGGCTGTGTAATATAAAATACACCGTTCTCCTACACCATGGCCCCATCTCCTCCTGGCTCTGTGATATGATATGCACTGTTCTTCTCCTACTTCATGATCCTGGCTCAATGTTACGGGCTGTGTGTTATGATATGCACTGTTCTTCTCCTACACCATGGCCCCATCTCCCCCTGGCTCTGTGTTACAGGCTGTGTGATAGGATATCATACCTCCCAAACTTTTGAGATGGGAATGAGGGACACCTATCAGCAAAAGTATGCAGGAATAGGACACAGCCCTTGCCCCGCCCCCTTAAAGAAGGATTGTACAAAAAACAAGATTGGTTAAACCCACAAGTGCTTTTTTTACCACTACTATTCCTTTATATTGGCTTTTGGAATTTACAAATGCAGCAATTTAGAAATTAAATGAAAGGTTTAGCGCTTTTTGATAGATAAAAAGTGCATTTTAGATACATCTATATGGATCAGACTGAAATGATTTAACCAATTTTGTAATAAAGAATCTTTTTAACAAAAAGTGTGTGTATTGGTAATCATTCTGTGAGAAGGTTTCAACACCTTTAAATTCCCACCTCCCTATTTAATTTTTTTTCTAACCAGGAAAATCCTACAGAATCACAGAGGTAACTTGAAAACTCCATGCATGTATTTGTCATGGTTAGGACTTGAATCAAGAACCCTAGTTATGCAAGTGAAGAGTGCTAACCACTAATCTACTCTGCCATATTTATAGAGCTTTGTTAGGGGGAACACAAACGTGTACACGAACAGAGCATGATCACTGTGCTTATGAGAAAACTCACTGATGTTGCAGAACATTTCTAATAACTGCACACTTCTGTCTATCCCTGAATGCTCACAAACATCCCCCTCCATAGCAGAAGCCAATGCACTTAACCGCAATAGTGCGTCATTTAGAAGGAAGTGGGCAATCTTTAGTGAAACCTGCAATAAGAAAATTGTGTAAGCTGCAACTTGCTAACTTCCTTCCAGAAATATTAGCTGCCTGAATCTAGCTATAGTGCTACCCTCTGCAGAGAAATCATCCCACAGTCACTTCACTGTGTAGAAGGATCAAGTACTCAATCAGTCCCAAACTAGTGGAGCTTCCTCACACCTGCTTTGTTGGCTCCATTCAGACTCTAATTCAGTCTCTCCCGCTCTCTATTCAGTAGGCCTCCTAGCTAAGCCTAGCTGGGACCCTAATGGCTTCTCACAGGACTCCTCTGTCTCCTCATCTCTCTGCACCAGGGCCACAGCCCTCAGTAAAGGGGTCTCCTCCAGCAGGCTGGACCCTGGAACTCTTCACCCTGATAGCCAGGCCTCAGAATGTTTATATGCTTCCCACCCACCTCCTAAACACACCTATCCATGGATTGGCCAGAGATACATAAATATTCACACTGCCTGTCCTGCCCTCCCTCTTACTATACTTCTGAATATATCTAGAAGACCAGGGGAAGCAACAGAACAGGAGACTGTGAGACATTGAACTTCCCAAAACAATCAACCCCTCCTCCTCTGCTTACAGAGGAACTAACTAAATGTCCCTAGCAGCCTACTCTAGACTAGGAGGGTGCTACATAGCTTTAATACTTTGACTTTAATTCTGAGTCACTGACACATAACATGAAAGCTGTTAGTGAATCTAGAACTTTAGATTTGATAATAATTCTTTCTGGTTTAATGACCAAGTAGTGAAGATTTTTTTTATCAGCATAATAGCCAACTAGAGCTTTCAGAAGGTCACCAATGGCAGTCATCATATTTTAGTCAGGTTTTCATAAAACTTTCATTAAGATATTTGAACTGTTCATGCCAGGAAACATTTAATTTCAAATACATTCCAATATTTAATTGAACACTTAGATGCTTTCTTATATAATACACATTGGGGGTGATTTACGATGACGAATGTGCTGCACCGGTTCATACATTATTTGGTGCGCTGGAAAAGTCATTAACCAAACATGCGAACCGGCGCATTTCAAGCGCAAATAACGATAATAAATACCCACGTATGTAAACTGCAACTGGCGCTAGGGTAACTGCAATTTTCTCATTGATAATAGCGCACGCCCAATACAATTGGTTAATTTCATCTCATTGGATGTGTCTTGTTAGGCAATTAGTAGGTGTTCTCAGTTAATTAAGCCTTTTGATGCTAATCTCATTCCTATCACTTATATCTGAAATATTTTTTTTCTTTTTTTACCCAAATCTTTCAATACATTACAAAGAACAGAGAAGTGTTTCTAAACCCAATAAATGTATATTTTCAGATCTTGATCTTTAAAGGTGACCATACACTGCAATAAGTTAGATCTTAAATAAATTAAATTTAGTGCAAGAGCCTGATTGATTTCCTATAATTTGAATTAATTGTTCAAATGCGTCTTCCTATTACATATTTTGCCTAAATATCGAATTGGACAGAGATTGGCCAATCAGATTGCATAGTGCATGACCATCTTAAGTGCCAAATTTGGAATATTGATGTGCCATGACCCACTTGTATTTTCCAAACAATATTCCTTGGGCATTATACACGGCACATGAGAAACCACCTTTTTTCAAGACATGCTAGAGTGATCAGCAATCTTCAAACTACGGTTCTCCAGCTGTTGCGGAACTACACATCCCATGAGGCATTGTAAAACTCTGTTATTTACAGACATGACTAGGCATGATGGGAATTGTAGTTCCTGAACAACTGGAGGGCCGTAGTTTGAAGACACCTGTGCTAGACCATTATTCCCCAGAAAGACCGTATACCTCCAGAATTGGGAGTGTGGCATCTACCCAACTTCTCTCTGCTAGTGGACACAAGAACCTACATCTATAGATATATATATGGGTAGCACAGTGGTGTAATGGTTAGCACTTTCACCTAGCAGCAAAAAGGGTCACTGGTTTAAATCCCACCCATGACACCATGTGCCTGGAGTTTGCATGTTCTCCCTGTGCCTGCATGGATTTCCTCCAGGTACTCCAGTTTCCTTCCACACAAACTCCACCCCATGTAAAACTAAATAAAAAATGATCTTAATTTGCAAATAAAGATCATCTCTTCCTCAAAGAACAGTGAGCAGGGCATGGTGGTGGGAAGAAATTAGCAGGCGTACAAGTAACTTCCTGTAGGGGCATGATGTCATTCCTGTGTGCTGGACATTGCTTCCAGGAACCAGATATGTGCCACAGGTACATACCTCTGCGCATCTCACATATACAGGAGTCACGCATCTAGCTGCAGGGACCCACTTTTTAGGGAAATCAATAGTAAAGCAGATGCAGATTTCCAGGACTGGACTAACAAATGTTTCTAGTGAAAGGCAACTGGTGTTTTCTATTAAACAAGGTCTAAATGGGCCATTGACAAGCATCACAGTTGAACTTAGGAATGTGTCTTTGCAAAGTTAAACTAAATGAAATCCTATCTTATTTTTGCTTGGGGATAGAGTGCAGAGGGATTAGACGTCTTGTTAGTTTTTGGGGGTGTCTGCACCCCTGATAGGGTGAAGACACCTCCCAAATTTTGCCACTTTCTCCTAATGTATTCACTTCCTGTCACATAGCCAAACAGGAAGTGAGGGTAAAACCCTACCAATGTCTTTCCTTGGGGACACACAAGTCAATCTAAATAATTTCCTCATTAAGTAAATTGCACTCTAGCATTTTGCTGTGTACACCCCAAACTATTATTAGGTATCTTGGACTTTGGAGTTTATTTACTAAAGGCAAATCCACTTTGCACTACAAGTGCACTTGGAAGTTCAGATGCTGTAGATCCGAGGGGGACATGTAAGGAAAATAAAAAAAACAGTACCTCTGCTTCTACATGATTGGATGATAAAATCACCAGTGCTTGCCCTCAGATTTACAGCAAGTATACTTGTATTGCAGAGTGGTTTTGCCTTTAATAAACCCCAAAATACCTAATAATGTGGGGTGTACACAACAAAGTGCTAGAGTGCAATTTGCCTACTGGGAACACTAGTCAGATTGACCTGTGTGTCCCCAAGGAAAGACATTGGTAGGGTTTTACCCCGACTTCCTGTTTGGAAGTGACAGGAAGTGAAGCCAATTTTAAGAAAAGGGACACAAAGCCCAACCTAAAAAAAGACAAGCAGGGGTTCTAACACTCACTTGGTTTCCCTCAAATGCCCACAATTAGAATAGGATTGTCTGGAGCTCGATTTTAGCTCAGTGCTCTAAATCAGTGCTTCTAAACCTTGTCCTCAAGTACCCCCAACAGGCCATGTTTGCAGGTTTTCCTTCATCTTGCACAGGTGCTTTAAATCACAGTCAATGGCTTGGTATTTTGGACAGCTATTTTAGCTAAGATAAATTCCCAAAACATGTCCTGTCAAAGGTTTTCCTTTCCTGGTGCCTATCCATGGCAGAATATGCACAATCCATGCATATGCTACAATGAAGGCACCAGGAAAATAGCTTTTAGACAAATCACACCTTTTTTGTTTTGCTATGCCAATCAGCCTAGTTAAGCTGCAGCTGGAAAATCTGTTGCATGAAAATGGACAAAAAAAAAAAACACAAAACATAAAAATTTGCTACAAATTTTATTGGTCAACAAAACAGGACTTGGCAAAGAGCAAGGAAAGCAAAAAACACTTATATGTTAATTTGAGACACTAACAGAATATGGTTTTGAGATTTGACCATTTTGCATAGGAAATTAACAGTAGTTAAAAGGACTGCGCCCACAAATGGGCATCTATTAAGGATTTAAACATTATTCACAACATCTTGAGGAAGATTTTGCAAAATAATGCAGCACAGGCAATTAAATCAAAGTGAAACAACCTACAAACGACACACATTGACAACTTAAAAAATATTTCAGGGGAAAATATTCCCCCACCCAAAAAAATACAATAAACCAAAGTAAAAAAAAATTGCTCTAAAACACATCTGTTTTGCAGAGACATAAGAAACAAAATACATGTGTTACAAATTCTATACGGACACCCAAATGTATTCTCTTCCGGACACTCTTGCCGATTTTCAGGGCAAGGTAAAGACTGCTATCTGCAAGCTTTATATAACATAGGTATGTGTGCTAATGAGCCAATTGAAAACACATGTACAGTCCATGAAACACACAGAGACAGAACTTCAAAGCGGGTACACCTGTTAAGGATGTCCTTAAATTACTAACCCAAATGCATTTCACACACCACAAGGCACAGGAAAAAATCAAAGTCTCTGAGCATGCCCAGACCAACCCACATGTAGCTAGCACAAAATAAGCCATCCAGCATGCTACAAAATTACAGATGGGACAAACACCCACGGCCCAGGGGGGCAAACAAAGAGCCTAACATGGGCAAAAGTTATACAACACATACCATTGCAGTCTATGGAAACTGATTTGTTAATTTTGCTAGTCCTCACTTGGCTGGCTTATTTTTTAGTTATTGGCCTTAAAATGGGTATGGGGGGCCCAGGTCCCACCCTAAGGGACATATATCAATGTCACCAATTTGGACAACCCCAAAAACGAAACAAGGAGAAGTGCCTTTAAAAATGCAAAATTGCTTAAAAGCTAGTAACTTGGGGGGGGGGGGGGGGGGGGCTTACTCTGCCTGTAAAGTGGTGCATCTGTAGCATGTATCCAAAATGCTGCTTCAAAGATGAACAGCTTTAGAGAAGAGTTACAAATCTACATTGCAGCTGCAAGATTTTAACACAAAACAAAAAATAGCCTGCCCCCCCCCCCCATATATACAAGGCCATTTGGGTCTGTTAAGGCTTAAAATGAGAACCCCCACGTGTAAAATCCCACCCCCAAATGAAAAAAATATTGTGCCCCTCCCAAACACCAACAAACCCCTTGCCAAACACACAGCAAGTCAGCCCATGAAAGGGGGGTGGATGCTTGGGGGTAGGAGGGGCTCGGGCACCCCAAAAGTCAACCACCTTGTTCCCATATTCAGGGGGGACAAGGGCCTCTTCCACACAACCCTAGGCTGGGATTGTGGGGGGCTGCAGATAGGGGGCTTTACGGAATGTGGACAGCTCCTTTAAACTAGTGGGTACAAGGTGCTTTGTGATTGATATTGGGCTCTGCCCAACATGCCCCAAAGGCAGCCAGCTATGATGAGTGAATGCGACCTTGTATGGTTCAGGAGGGGGTTGGGCGATCGCTCTTTTTCGCCCCTTTCCTAGCTGACCCTGTTGTATGCTCTGAAAAAGGATGTGGTTTGGATTGGTGAAGGCAGCTCACAGCCTTTTGAGAATGGAGTGGAGTGTGGAGTTACCCTTTAAAAGCAAAAGTTAACCCATGGAAATCCAAGGTGTTAGAGGGCGGAGACAAGAGCATTGTAGAATGGAGTGTTCCCCCTTTAAAAGCAAAAGCTAGCCCAAAGAAATCATATGCATTAGAAGGGGAAGGTTAAATGCTCTTTTAGGAGGAGCTAGAAGAGCGAGAGTCTGTTTACATAATTTTAACAAGGTGCATGTCACATGTTGCCAACGTAACATGCTAACAGGACCTGTGTACAAATCTCCTTAAAAAAATACATAAACGTGAACGTAAAAAAAAAAAAAAAGTCAAGTTTAGAGGTACGCCCGTTCAACCCACGCAATTGCATTTACGTTGCTTGACATTTACTAAGATTTTGGCCGCACAGTGAACAAATGCATTTGAATGTGCGCAAGAGCCGCATGCGCAGTGCTTACATTGATCTCACGCAGTTCTAAACGTACTTGCAGGCACAGCAGGCTTGCTCTGCAAAAATTACATTCTCATTCTATTTTGGGCATATTTGTTACTTGGACAGTTGTTACTAAACTTCCTCACATCACCCCATAATATTGGCAACTCCATCTTCTGTTAATATTGAATTGAAGATGCTGTGCTCCATGTCCATAGTGGCGCACTGATTGTATTCTTCCGTGCGCCGAGATCGCTATAGTAAATCGAGGATTAGTGCTCTGTTCCTGGCGCACCATTTCGTAAATATGAAAATGTGCGTTGCGCCTCGTAGGGGCTTTCGTAAATCAGCCCCTATGTGTATATAACAAGAACATATCCTTAAAGCAAAAAGGTTTACCGTATATACTCGAGTATAGGCCGACCCGAATATAAGCCGAGGCACCTAATTTTACCACAAACAACTGGGAAAACTTATTGACTCGAGTATAAGCCTAGGGTGAGAAATGCGCAGCTACCCTAAGTGGAAAAGAGGGTCAACGATGCCCATTTGCAGCCTCACTGTGCCCATGCAGATGGACACAGTTAACCGATTTGGGGCCCTGTATCTCGGGGTCACTTAGTGCTAGGAACCCCATCTTTGGATATGTTGTAGTGCTAATTCCACTGGGTTGGAATACAACATTTGGGGTTCCTAGCACCAAGTGTCCCCGAGATATGGGGCCCCAAATTCGGGTCAGAAAATCTCAAGCACTTTTCTGCAGCAGAGAATGACATTTTCTAAACCGACTTTGGGGCCCTGTATCTCGGGGCCACTTAGTGCTAGGAACCCCATCTTTGGATATGTTGTAGTGCTATTTCAACTGGGTTTGAATGCCAAATTTGGGGTTCCTAGCTCCAAGTGTCCCCGAGATATGGGGCCCTAAATTCGGGTCAGAAAATGTCAAGCACTTTTCTGCAGCAGAGAATGACATTTTCCGAACCGATTTTGGGGCCCCGTATCTCGGGGCCACTTAGTGCTAGGAACCCCATATTTGGATATGTTATAGTGCTAGGTCCACTGGGTTGGCACACCAAACTTGGGATTCCTAGACCCAAGTGGCCCCGAGATACGGGGCCCCAAAGTCGGGTCGGAAATTTTTTTTTTTTGCTGCAGAAAAGTGCTTGACTCGAGTATAAGCCGAGGGGGGCACTTTCAGCACAAAAAAATGTGCTGAAAAACTCGGCTTATACTCGAGTATATACGGTAAATGAACAATGTAATAGAGACCACTCAGATATATTATTCGGATTCAAATATATAACTGACACAGGAACTGAAAGTTCAAGCCTATTTCAGTTCAGCTTTTAAAATGCACATAGCTATATTTATACCGGAGTGTTTTTTTCCTCTTGCTAGCTAGCAGCAGTCTCAGAATAACATTTTGTTAAACCGATTGTCATCTTTGTAACGGTAAAAAAGATGCAGAATAAATAAATGTGTTATTTTTTCAAATGTATGTTACGGGACTAATTTATTCATAGGAGGCCAATTAATAAGCTCTGTATAAAGAGGTGTCTGTCTAGCTATGCAACACCTATTATTTTGTATTAGGGCACATGAGCTTTTTTGTGGATTGTTTGCTCAGCTTCACTAAAGTTAACTAAGCATAAAGATCTATCATCTCTTGGTCTGAAGTAACTTTTTTCTACAGCTGTGCCTGGGGAGTTCAAAGGAACCATTCAGAGAAAAGTACAGAGAAAGTTATCTGATTGCACATAATTGTAAAGGCTATCAGATGAGGCTGGTCATAACTTCACTTTTGTGTAAAAAAAAAAAAGATACACTATATTACCAAAAGTATTGGGAAGTCTGCCTTAACATGCACATGAACTTTAATGGCATCCCAGTTTTGGGCCCTAGGGTTCAATATTGAGTTGGCCCAACCTTTGCAGCTATAACAGCTTCAACTCTTCTGGGAAGGCTGTCCACAAGGTTTAGGAGTGTGTCTATGGGAATGTTTGACTATTCTTCCAGAAGCGCACTTGTGAGGTAAGGCACTGATGTGGCTCGCAGTCTCCACTCTAATTCATCCCAAAGGTGTTCTATTTGGTTGAGATCAGGACTATCAAGTTGTGCAGGCCAGTCAAGTTCCTCCACCCCAAACTCACTAAACCATATCTTTATGGACCTTGCTTTGTGCACTAGTCCAAATCATTTGGTGGAGGGGGGGGGTTATGGTGTGGGGTTGTTTTTCAGGGGTTGAGCTTGGCCCCTTAGTTCCAGTGAAGGGAACTCTTAAGGTGTCAGCATAGAAAGAGAAAGATTTTGCCTACAGTCAAGCATGGTGGTGGGAGTGCATGAGTGCTGCCGGTGATGTGTCGAATTCTGTCCCCCGTCGGATAGTGTCTGCCCTGTACTGCGCTTGCGCAGTACGGAGGACAAGGGGATTCCGAAAATCTCCGAAGATGAACGGCGCCTGCGCTGTGAGTCCAGGTTCAAGCCCCACCATCCAAGTGGACATAGAGTTAGAATAAAAAAAAGCCGAGCGAAGCGAGGCCGTGCCCAAAGTGTGGCAATCGAAGCGAGCCCGCGAGGGGCCCTGTTACTATGTGCTACCGTATGTCCACTTGGATGGCGGGGCTTGAACATGCACTCACTGCGCAGGCGCCGTTCATCTTCGGAGATTTCTGGAATCTCCTTGTCCTCCGTACTGCGCAAGCTCTGCGCCTGCGCTGCGCCTGTGTAGTACGGGGCGGACACTATCTGATGGCCAGACAGTTTTTGTCAGAACACCGGCACTAGGGAGCTACAGTCCATTGAGGGAACCATGAATGCCAACATGTACTGTGACATACTGAAGCAGGGCAGTATTGGGCCGCAGGGCAGGCTGGGCCGAAGGGCAGTATTCCAACATGATAATGACCCCAAACACACCTCCAAGATGACTGGCCAAGCATCTCTCTAGACCTAAACCTATTAAGCACCTGTGGGGCATCCTCAAAGGGAAGGTGGATAAGCGCAAGGTCTCTAACATCCACCAGCTCCGTGATGTCGTAATGGAGGAGTGGAATAGGACTCCAGTGGCAACCTGTGATGCTCTGGTGAACTCCATGTACAAGAGGGTTAAGGCAGTGCTGGAAAATAATGGTGGCCACACAAAATATTCACACTTTGGTCACAATTTGGAAATTTTCACTTAGGGTGTACTCACATTTGTTGCCAGGGGTTTAGACATTAATGGCCGTGTGTTGAGTTATTTTGAGGGGACAGAAAATGTATACTGTTACACAAGCTGTAAACTCACTAATTTACATTGTAGCAAAGTGTAGTTTCTTCAGTGTTGTCACATGTAAAGATATAATAAAATATTTACAAAAATGTGAGGGGTGTACTCGTTTTTGTGAGATACAGTCTTGGAGAACACAGTGTTAAATAGTGGTTTCTGTTGAGGCTAGGGTGGAGCCACACTGAGGGAAGATTACTTAACCATGCAGGTGTGAGAGTGCAGGCCCTAAGGCTGAAACACAGACCAGGTAAGAGACAGACAGGGCATGAAAGTATTACTGCAGAGTCATGACATCTTTTAAGTTCTGCTTTAAGGGGGATTTTTATTGCCTATCTCTTGCAAAACACCTGCTGGTCCTCCCAGTTCCTGGGACTTTCTTCAAGAAGGTGACATCATAAACTGCCCTACAGTGAACCCTGTTCAAAATAGCTACAAAGAGAGTTTGTAGGTATCAAAGGAAGAACTGATGAAGGAAGCGTGGCTTGCTCCCGAAATGTATTCCCACTGGCTCTCATGGCAGACGGACTGACAGCTCCTTTCTACACTCCCGCTGGAGATACATACTTTGTTAGGATATCCGAACACCGGGCGGAACATCGGCTCCCTCTGGATGGATCTCAGGTTGATCTCTCTTTCTTTATATAGCTTGCCTTCTTCCTATAACAGATAAAGACCATAGCTCCCGTTTCACACTTGAACTTCCACTGTAAACTGTCATCATCCACACCCACTTGTGAGTGCCATTGCTGTTTATATATTGTTTTTTATCCTTTAATAAACTGTGCTTCACGATGCCTGCTTGGCTCTTTTTTTCCTTCCCTCATGTATTTCAGATTGTGAATTCCCAGCCCACTTCTAAAGGCAGCCTTGCACAGTTACATAGTTACATAAATGGGATAAAATCTTAGGAACAAAGAACAAGGAGGAAATATGGGTATGCTTTAAGAGCATATTAAATAAGGGTATTATCCAGTGCACCCCAATGGGAAATACATTTAAAAGAGCTAATAAAAGTCCTGGGAGGCTTAACTCAAATGTATAAATGCATATGAAAGCAAAGGAGAAGGCCTTCAAAAAATACAAGGCAGAGGGATCATCATCAGCATTACAACTTTTCAAAGAACGCAACAAGAAATGTAAGGGTGCAATCAGGGCGGCTAAGATAGAACACAAAAGGCAAATAGCGGAGGAGAGTAAAAAAAATCCCAAGAAATTCTTTAAGTATATAAATAGTAAGAAAGGGAGGTCAGATCATATTTGTCCCATAAAGAATGATGAAGGGAATCTGGTTACTAAGGATGGAGAGATGGCAAATTTATTCTTCTCCTCAGTCTTCACGGAAAGGGTCTTCGGTAATTAAAACTGCAATGTTTATCCTCATGACATGTCACAGGAAACACCCTCATGGATAACAGAGGATAGAATTAGAAATAGATTTGAAAAACTTAACAATAATAAGTCACCGGGACCAGATGGCTTGCAAGTCAAGTAATTGCCAGACCATTGTTCCTAATTTTTACAGTCTACTGACTGGAATGGTACCAGAAGATTGGAGAAAAACTAGTGTAGCTCCAATATTTAAAAGAGGGCCAAGATGCATCCCTGGGAATTACAGACCAGTTAGCCTAACATCAATAGTATGCAAGCTCTTGAAGGGGATGATAAGGGACTATATACAAGATTTTAGTAATGAAAACTGTATCATTAGCAGTAATCAGCATGAATTCATGAAGAATCGTTCTTGCCAAACCAACCTATTAACCTTATGAGGAGGTGAGCTGCCATCTCGATAAAGGAAGGCCCATAGACATGGTGTACTGGATTTTGCAAAGACATTTAACACAGTTCCACATAAACGTTTACTATACAAACTAAGGTCTGTTGGCATGGACCATAGGGTGAGTACATGGATTGAAAACTGGCTACAGGGGCGAGTTCAGAGGGTAGTGATAAATGGGGAGTACATGGAATGGCCCGGTGTGAAGAGTGGGGTCCCCCAGGGATCTGTCTTGGGACCAATCCTATTAAATTTATTCATAAACGACCTGGAGGATGGGATACACAGCTCAATCTCAGTATTTGTGGAAGATACTAAGGTAAGCAGGGCACTGATTTCTCCGCAGGATGTGGAAACCTTGATCTGAACAAATTAATGGGGTGGGCAACTACATGGCAAATGAGGTTTAATGTAGATAAATGTAAAATAATGCATTTGGGTGGCAAAAATATGAATGTAATCTACTCACTAGGCGGAGAATCTCTGAGGGAATCTAGGATGGAGAAGGACCTGGGGGTCCTAGTAGATGTTAGGCTCAGCAATGGCATGCCAAGCTGCTGTAAGCAAAGCAAACAGAATATTGGCATGCATTAAAAAGGAGATTACCTCCAGAAATAAAACGATAATTCTCCCAGTCTACAAGACTCTGGTCAGGCCGCACCTGGGGTATGCCATCCAGTTCTGGGCACCAGTCCTCAGGAAGGATGTGCTGCAGCTGGAGAGAGTCCACAGAAGGGCAACAAAGCTAATAAAAGTACTGGAGGACCTTAGCTATGAGGAATGTTTACAAACATTGAACTCATTCTCTTTAGAGAAGAGACACTTGAGAGGGGATATGATTTAAATGTACAAATACCGTTCTGGTGACCCCACAACAGGGATAAAACTGTTCCGCAAAAGGGAATTTAAAAAGACACGCGGCCATTCACTAAAATTAGAAGAGAAGCAGTTTAACCTTAAACTGCGTAGAGGGTTCTTTACTGTAAAAGCGGTAAGGATGTGGAATTCTCTTCCACAGGTGGTGGTTTCAGCGGGGAGCATCGATAATTTCAAAAAACTATTAGATAAGCACCTGAACGACCACAGCATACAGGGATATACAATGTAATACTGACATAAAAGCACACACACATGTTGGACTTGATAGGATTGTGTCTTTTTTTAACCTCGCCTACTATGTAACTATGTAAGCATCTATGGTGTTAGCCAGTCTTTTTAATATTGACATTCCTACACCTCCGGGAATAGAACTTTATTTTTTCTTGGCTGTTTATTTTAATTGGTTGCTTAATTATATCCTATAACCATGGGATACAGAGGTGTAGCTTGAAGCTTGTGGGCCCCAATGCAAAAGATGACATGGGCCCCCCCACTACCTCCTATCAGAGGACAGGGATTACAGCGGAAGAATCAGAGGACAGTGATCACCGCTGGAGAATCAGAGGACAGGGACCCCTAGCAGGTCACTTGGCAGATCTCCTTTTCCATCCCAGCACTGTATACAGCTCCTCCCCTCCACACTACACAAGGCTGGAATTACATTCCTTTATACACAGTCTGTCAGCCTTCACAGGGTATCTGGCTATTATGTTGCCATTCTGACCTGTGAAATTCTGTGGTTGAAACGGCAGTGTAGTTGCAGTAGGCAAATACACCCTGTGAAGATCGTGGCTGACTGGCTGTGTTGTAAAGGAATTTGATTTCAGCCCTGCGGAGCAGAAGCAGTATAGAGTGCCGTAATGGGAAAGGAGATCAACAGCCGGGCATAGCATCCAGGGCGGAGGGGGTGGTCAGGGGGCTTTGGGGGGGCACAACTTAAATCTGGGGGGGGGGCAAAGCCAGCCATGTGACACAAAATCTGGAGCCTACAGCCCCTCAGGAGATGTTAAGGGATTTGTTTTAGCAATTTATGAAGGTTTCTTTGTCAGTGTTGGCAGGTGTTGGGGGAAGGTCACCTCCCAGATGTGTGTCTTTTCCCCAGTTGTCAGGGAAGAGGGATAAGCAGAGATCTCCAGGTGGGTGGTACAAAGAATCCCAGCTGGTGACTAGGAGACACTGAGCGGGGGCTTACCTCACCAGTAACATCTGTCCCATCGTGGCTACAGGATGGCACTCACTGAGCTCGGTTACCATTCCATGTTGCCAGCACACAGCACAGACCCTTCCCCATCCTGGGCTATTCTCACCCCATGCTCCTCTCCATTCAGGTAATGGCTCACAGCTTCTCCCTAGCCAATGAGAACAGAGGGGTGTGGATGGTGGAAGGCAAAGTGGAAGCCCAGTATTGGAGCGTGGCTGTGGGGCCCTAGGGCAGATCGGAGCTGGACTTTGTAGAGGATATGATAATATGACATGGAGGCTGCAGGGGCCCCCTGGAGCTAGGGGCGGGGTTGCGATTGTGAACCCTGCAACCCCTTATGCTACGCCAATGATGGGATTGACACAGAGATAGCGCTGTAGTGTATTGTGTTTTGTAGGAAGAGCTGAATATTTAAATATTAAAAAATGAATCTACATGGACTTTAAACATGTTAAATCTTTATAGTCATTGGGTTTACATATGCTTTAAGCAGCTCCCTGTAGTGGGGGGACTAAAACAAATGAGCAAACAATTAGCATTTTCAGCGCTCCCAGATTCATACTGTGAAAGAGTAACTTGGTTATATTTCCCCAGCCACATTATGTGACTTTAGGAGCTCTATAAATGGCTTTTGTTTAGAAAGGAATTCTTTTAACATCCATAAAACAAATACTATCTATCCTTTGGCAAAAGAATTCATAAAACAAATGGGCTGACAAGATATACTATTTGCTTTTTATCTATGGTATATATATGTATCAGTACAATTCATCCTTGCTTGTGACACTCATCACTAGCTACAACAAAGTGTATCTTATAAAGCCAACATTTCATGTACTGCGGCTTTCAGGATTAAAAATGATCTGCTGTCATATAAAGCTTTTACATATTTCCCAGTGGTTCCTGGGCCATTCTGCAAGTCGACTACAAGATATAAAAATGTATTTACAGTAATTATTCTAGCAGCCAGATAGTTTATGTTATTGTCATATCCAGATAAGAAAATATGTGGATCCCCTTTGCCACAGTACAAGTTTTTCAAAATCTGCTAAAATATAAAGAATGTAATATAGCCTTGTTGGCCTATGTATACAGCACAAACAGGTATATGCACGAACAGTGGCGGCTGATGCTCCATTGGTCAGGGGGGCGTCAGACGGACCTGACCACAAACCCCTTCTCCCCCCCCCCCCCAGCTCAAGAGACCCCCGTCAGCCCTGCATTTACCCTGCGGAGTGAGTGAGGTGTGAGGAGCGGAGCATAGACAAAGGAGCAGAGCGAGCTACTCAATGTACATTGTGCACCTCGGACGCATGGATGGGGGGAGGGCACGCCATTGCACTCCCTACGGACAGGCCGCCACTGTACACGAATATTGTGCTAACAAGAATATTTCTACCCATATCCACCAATCAGCATACAACTTTTATTTCTACTGTCCATTTTCAAAAAAATGTAATATGGATTTTTATTTCTTGCTATAGGCAACATTCTTTTTTTTTTTTTTTTATAAGCCTACTCTTCGTACATAAACCCCAGCTTAGTGAGAGCTTAGTTTGTTAGCATCTTTCAGGCTGTGCATAGTGTTTGATGTAAAACATGGTTAAAGTAGCTGTAATCGCTCTGTAAAAACAGTGGTATAGCTATAGGATGGTCATACCACTGGTTTTAAAAAAATGGATATATATATATATATATATATATATATATATAGATATATATATCTATATACACTAAGGTGACCAGATTTTTTAAATTAAATCCGGAGACATATTTTTTTTTTTTTACTAGTAATGGTGGCAATTAGCGACTCTCTGCCCGCCGCCGCCCGCCTCACAGATTGTCAAGTCTTACTCTCTGGGCCCCAGCTACTACTGGGTGGGAAGCGGAGGAAGATCACTCCACCATGGAAGGCAAGGATATGGGCAGGTGGCTGGGCGGGACTTGCGCCAAGGCAGAAGAACATGCGAGCAGGAGTAGAACGGGCATGCACCCGAAACTGAAAAAATATTCTCTCCACTCCAACCAGCACATGATCATCAGAAAGGGGCACAGATAATGAAAAAAATACACCCCCACCCCCTAAGCTAGTAGGAGCAGCAGAGCGGGAAGGGGGGTGTATCAGATTTTTTTTTTTTAATTCTGCACTGACTGTCTTTGAAATTGACCCAGCCCCTGTTCAAATCCAATCCGGGGACTAAACCGGGGACAGACTTGGTTCTGGGACAGTATCCTCAATCCGGGGACTGTCCCCAGAATCCGGGGATGTCTGGTCACCCTAATATACACAGTATCTCACAAAAGTGAGTACACCCCTCACATTTTTGTAAATATTTTATTATATCTTTTCATGTGACAACGCTAAAGAAATGACACTTTGCTACAATGTAAAGTAGTGAGTGTACAGCTTGTATACCTGTGTAAATTTGCTGTCCCCTCAAAATAACTCAACACACAGCCATT
Organism: Lithobates sylvaticus; assembly: GCA_028564925.1. Classification (NCBI taxonomy): domain Eukaryota; kingdom Metazoa; phylum Chordata; class Amphibia; order Anura; family Ranidae; genus Lithobates; species Lithobates sylvaticus. The sequence continues at coordinate 162,291,891 of CM053026.1, read as the reverse complement.
AATGTCTAACCGCTGGCAAAAAAAGTGAGTACACCCCTAAGTGAAAATGTCCAAATTGGGCCCAATTAGCCATTTTGCCTCCCCGATGTCATGTGACTCATTAATGTTATAAGGTCTCGGTTGTGAATGGGGAGCAGGTGTGTTAAAGTTGGTGTTATCGCTCTCACTCTCTCATACTGGTCACTGGAAGTTCCACATGGCACCTCATGGCAAAGAACTCTCTGAGGATCTGAAAAAATTAATTGTTGCTCTACATAAAGATGCCTAGGCTATAAGAAGGTTGCCAAGACCCTGAAACTGAGCTGCAGCACGGTGACCAAGACCATACAACAATTTAACAGGACAGGTTCCACTCAGAACAGGCCTCGCCATGGACGACCAAAGAGGTTTAGTGTACGTGCTCAGCATCATATCCAGAGGTTGTCTTTGGGAAAAAGACATATGAGTGCTGCCAGCATTGCTGCAGAGGTTGAACGGGTGCGGGGCAGCCTGTCAGTGCTCAGGCCATACGCCATACACTGCATCAAATTGGTCTGCATGGCTGTCGTCCCAGAAGGAAGCCTCTTCTAAAGATGATGCACAAGAAAGCCTGCAAACAGTTTGCTGAAGACAAGCAGACTAAGGACATGGATTACTGGAACAATGTCCTGTGGATCTGATGAGACCAAGATAACCTTATTTGGTTCAGATGGTGTCAAGCGTGTGTGGCGGCAACCAGGTGAGGAGTACAAAGACAAGTGTGTCTTGCCTACAGTCAAGCATGGTGGTGGGAGTGTCATGGTCTGGGGCTGCATGAGTGCTGCCTGCACTGGGGAGCTACAGTTCATTGAGGGACCCATGAATGTCAACATGTACTGTGACATACTAAGGCAGAGCATGATCTCCTCCCTTTGGAGACTGGGCCGCAGGGCAGTATTCCAACATGATAACAGACCCAAACACACCTCCAAGATGACCACTGCCTTGCTAAAGAAGCTGAGGGTAAAGGTGATGGACTGGTCAAGCATGTCTCCAGACCTAAACCCTATTGAGCATCTGTGGGGCATCCTCAATCTGAAGGTGGAGTAGCGCTAGGTCTCTAACATCCACCAGCTCCGTGATGTCATCATGGAGGAGTGGAAGAGGACTCCAGTGGCAACCTGTGAAGCTCTGGTGAACTCCATGCCCAAGAGGGTTATGGCAGTGCTGGAAAATAATGGTGGCCACACAAAATATTGACACTTTGGGCCCAATTTGGACATTTTCACTTAGGGGTACTCTAACCTCAACCTTTTGTTGCCAGTGGTTTAGACATTAATGGCGTGTGTTGAGTTATTTTGAGGGGACAGCAAATTTACATGTTATACAAGCTGTACACTCACTACTTTTACATTGTAGCAAAGTGTGATTTCTTCAGTGTTGTCACATGAAAAGATATAATAAAATATTTACAAAAATGTGAGGGGTATACTCACTTTTGTGAGATACTGTATATACAAAATACAAGTGTCTTCTGAATTAGGTCAACAATCTCATAACGGAATGTGTGTTCTGCCTGTTCCTTCATCCAGGAGTCTTGGTATTTGCCTGTGGTTTGTATCTGGTTTCTGTGAAATGACTGACTGCATTTTAGAAAGCTGGCTGTACAAATGCGCTGAAACTTTGTTTAAATGATGTGGTTACAATGGGTGTGTTAAGTTTGTTTAATTGTGATGAGTGTTCACATTGTTTAGGTTTTAATTTGCACCAGTTGGCCTCTCACATATTTCAGAACTCCATGGGAGCTGATGCAAGCCGACTGGCTGTTGGAACTGTTTGAACAGTTTTGGAACAAAAGACACAGAAAAAAAGACTACAGTGTGCAACAAAAAACTATAGGTTTATGTGTAAATAAGATTTTACTGTAGGGATTATTCACCTTTACTGAAGACTTCAAGAGACCCTTTTGCCATTCATTCATTTGCCATTCATTTCAACAAGATCTTCCCAAAAGATCACATGTGCATTTAACATATTTTATGCATTTTTACCTGTAAAAGTCTACACTGTGTAGACATCAGAAATCCCGGAGACCGATGATAGGTGCCGCCATCTTGAATGCGATGTCAGCAGCCCCAGGATACTCAAAGCTGTCACTCAAGTGACACTGTAGGCTCGTTCACACCAGGTGTTGTGATCTGCATTAATCCGCACAGATCAACATAGGCTCATTAATCTGCACAGATTGACATCGACGATTGGAAATTCGGCCAGCAAAAGACTGATGAGAGCTTTTCGTCGGAAAATGTGACTGTGTGTATGCTCCATCGGAATTTTGCTTGCCGAATTTCCGCCAGCAAAAATCGGAAATTCTGATAGTCTGTGGCAAATCCAACGCGCAAAATAAGGACGCATGCTCGGAAGCATTGAACTTCATTTTCGTGGCTCATTGTAGTGTTGTACGTCACCGCGTTCTTGGAGATCTGCGCCACCCACCCCAAAGCACCTTGCCCCCATGTTGATGGGGACAAGGGCCTCTTCCCGACATTCCTTGCCCGGTGGTTTCGGGGTCTGTGGGCGAGGGGCTTATCGGAATCCGCCCGCCCATGTAAATGGGTATCGGGTACATTATACCCCTACCCATACACCCAAAAAAAGTAGTGTAGTGTGACAAGTCATTTATTAAAAATGTCTTCTTCTCTCACTTCTTCCTCCAGTCTTCTCCTTTTTCCTCTGGTCTTCTTCTCTCGTTTCTTCTTTCTCCTGTCTTCTTCTTCCTCCGCCGCTGCTCCTGCCGACGACCCTCCTCTGATGCTGCGTCCCGCTGATCTATCTGCGCTGATGTCAAGCATTTCTTAGATAACTTTGGGGCATGGCCATTGGATGACGTCATCCATAGGCCCCTCCCCCTTGTGACGTCACTGCCTGGGGCATGATGAGTCAGTGACATCATGAGGGGGCGGGCCTCATGTCATCCAATGGACACGCCCCGTCGTTATATAAGAAATGCTTGACATCGGCGCTGACAGATCAGCGGGACGCAGCGTCGGGGGTCGTCTGGGGGAAGCAGCGGCAGAGGAAGAAGAACACCAGACAAAGAAGACATGAGAAAGAAGAAGACCAGAAGAAGAAGCGGCAGAAGAAGACCAGAGGAAGAAGGAGAAGACCAGAAGAAGAAGCGGGGGAAGGAGAAGACCGTAGGAAGAAGGAGAAGCCCTGAGGAGGAAGAAGAATACATTTTTAATAAAGGACTAATAAAGAAAAATAAAGAAAAAAACTGTCTATTGTCTTTTGTCACACTACACTACTTTTTTTTGGTGAATTGGTAGGGGTACAATGTAACTGATACCCATTCAACCCCCCCCCCCTTGTTGAGGGAATGCGGTCTGGTATGGTTCGGGGGGGGGGGGCTCGCTCATCCCCTCCCTTTCCTGACCTGCTGGGCTGCATGCTCGGATAAGGCTCTGGTATGGATTTTGGGGGGCCTTATGCCATTTTTTTTTATTTTGGCGTAGGGGGGGGGGGGTTCCCTCCAAATCCATACTAGACCCAAGGGCCTGGTATGGACTGGGGGGGGGGGGGGGGGGGGTGTCCCTTGCTGTTTTTTTTCACAATTTTGTTTTTAGCTGGCAACTATTTTTACAGTGTTAAAAATCGCTGTAAAAACGTGGCACTTGGGTTTTGGATGCGGGTCCACGGTGACGTACAACACTATGACGAGCCGAGAAAATTAAGTTCAATGCTTCCGAGCATGCGTCAAATTGTTTCTTAGCATGCGTAGGAATTTTGCGCGTCGGAATTTGTACAGACGATCAGAATTTCCGATCTGAACTTTTTCCGACCGAAAAATAGAGAACATGCTCTCAATCTTTTGCTGGCTGGAATTCCACCAGCAAAAGGCCGATGGAGCATACACACTGTCGCATTTGCTGGCGGCATTTCCGATCGTGTGTACGCGGCATAACTGTTACAAAGCTTGTCATGTAGAGGAATTAGTCAGAGCATTTACTCGTTACTCATTGATCTGTACTATGCTGTCTGGCTTTCTGGCTTGCATTGTGCAATTATATAAACTTGTGCTTTGTAATTTCAGCACCCTCCCGTCGTCTGTCTCCTCTGCACATCTGCTTCAAACTTTTGGCTGCATCCAAGCACTGGATCAGCCCTCCCTGATAACGGCCAGCATGGCCTACATGTGCTTCTCATTTAACACACATTACTGTGGGCATTCTATGAAATTCCACTGAGCTTTCTTTTTTTTTTTGTAAATCAAACAAAAATGAAATGCACTGGATGGCTGTATGAAGGAGCCTCAACTTCAATGCTAACAAGTTTTAAGCCCCATACACACGGTCGGACTTTTTCATGGATTCTGTCCGATCGGACAATGTTGTTGAAAAATCAGACCGTGTGTATGCACCATCGGACAGTGTACGTCGGATTGTCCGACGGACAAAGTCTTATCTCCTGCTGGAAAGATTTCCCGACAACACGGTCCGATCACACCAAATCCGATCGTGTGTACGGTTGTCCGACCGGACAAAGTGCTACGCATGCTCAGATCACATTACAAGACCAAAGCTATTGGCTACTAGCCTCTACGTAGTCCCGTCATAGGCAACAAACGTCACCACGTTCAGAATGATCGGATTTTCCGACAACTTTGTCCGACCGTGTGTATGCAAAACCAACATCAGACAAAGTATGACGGACAGGATCCGACCGACCTGGTCCGCGGATTGTCCGACCGTGTGTATGGGGCTTAAGTGTATAGCATTGGATGCAGTAGGGAAGGGATAAATCCAGTTATGTTTTTTGATTTTTTTTTTTTGCCTTGTTGCTGCTGGGAAGATTTCCCTTCATTTCTTGTATGGGAGATGTAGACAACTGTAAAAAAAATAGATTTCTCATCTTTTCAGCCTTTTTGACAATAGTCAAAAGAACGTATAAAGAGGGTAAGGGCCAGTTCACCCCACATGCAGTCCAGTGCGTTTTTTTGTCATGCATCAAAAAATGCATGGATTCCAATGGCATAGTTCACACCAGTCCAGTCAGTTCCAGGGCATCCCAGTTCCAGAAAAAAAAGAACATGCTGCATTTTTCCTGCACAGAACTGTACTGGAATGTGGTAAAACACATAAAAAAGGCACCAAACCCCAGTATAATGAAAAAAAAAAACAGGTAAAAAAAGAGAAAAAAGCATTTGGAATGCATCCGGAAAGACTTAAAAAAGGCATTAAAAACGCGCATGCAGAAACGCATCCGGCATTGATTTGGAGTGCGTTTTTGTGGCCCTAAATCTTCTCAAAGGAGATACAAACATCAATAAAAACTTGATCCTTCCCTACTATACATACACTTCAAGGACCTCTTCAGACTTACGTCTTGTGGTAATATTTAATAAAATGCAAGGGAATGTCACTGCGCATCACCACAAAGTACTTGGTAATGCGCAGTAACCCAACACAAAAATACAGTAGGTGCCAATTGTTCTGCACTGCGGAGCACCACAACCCATATGCCTTAAGTAGTGATGTGCTGCATTCAAGAAATGTTGCCAGTCTGATTTTTGGGTCCCTGCCATTATTTGGCAACTGCAAGGGTCTAAAGGGGTCTAGAGCAAACCTGTATTTTGTCCATGGGTGAGGAAAGAGTCCTAAGGCGCCTCCATGAAGCGGAATCCGCTAACTCAGCGGGGGATCTCCCTGCTGATCCCTGGTGAGCAGGTGGATGACAGGTCCGTGTCTGCTCCGCTATGCAGAGCGGACACGGACACAATTCCACTCTCCTCTATGTGGCAATTGCCTGTCCGTTTCTATCCAATGCCATCTGATCTGACCCGATCCGCCAGATGGATGGGGAATAGGACAACCATTTGGATCGCCCACGTGAAAGGAGCCTTAGGTGTAAGTTGCAATCCTCCCTTCCCTGCTGGCAGGTCAAACTAAGCAGTGGGGGAAATAAAGGAAGATGTGTGCAGCTTGGTAGGGGGGCACAAGTGAACCTGTTACCTTGCCCTGCATGGGTAAAGCACCGGTTCATTTTACATATAAATTTATTTAAATGTATGAGGTACGAACATGAGTGAATATTTAATGCAGAATATAAATGTACACCTGTATTTAAATCTGAACTCCAAGATAAGATAAGCAAATCTTGTCTAAATACAAGAGTAATGTGTATTCTTCCTTGAATTCTGGTGTATTTTGTGCAAGAACTTCCTATAGTAAAGACTGGTCAGTGCTGCTCCCTTTCCTTGTGACTGGGTCTTGTCTCAGTCCCCTTCTGTAGTTTTCTGCAGGCAGCATGTAGTGGGTGGAGCCTGTCAAGCCCCTCTCACAGCTCTGCACAGGCTATATGCGGCACACCGATGATTTCACTGCTATTTTACAAGGTAATAACTGGGTTGCAAAGGCATTTAGTGCACACAAAGTGGATTTTCATCCTTTGTGGCTGTTAAGGAATTTACCGTATTTAAATTTAAGTTTTTGTGACCAGCGTCTTGTTCAAACAAAAGATCTGGTGACAGGTTCTCTTTAAGGCCTCATGTACACTGCTGCTGATAAACGGACCCTTAGGAGCAGTTGGGCATTTTTTTCAGCAGCCCTCTGTTATTTTATCTGTACATGTACACTGAGTAGTTTATAGTCATTTAGAGGTAGTTGAGTTTAGTGGCATTTTTTTTTTTTTTTTAAAGCAAAAAATCGCATTCAGGATGGAAGTTTATTGGGATTTGAAATGCCAAATGCTTGTAAGCGTGCAAACATGTCTAAAAGTGGTAAGTCGCGTTTATAAGAAAGAGAGAGTGAGAGACAGAGATCTTCCTGCATTGTAGGCATTTGGGAGGGTATACTGATCAGTAAAATCTGTAAAAAATGCCTCTAAACGAAAATGCTCATGAACGTTGCTAAACGTGCATAAACGTGGCATGTCAGAGCGGCAAAACGGATGTTTTTAAATGTTGGTTACTAGCTGTCAAGTTCCAGCATTCAGAAGAGGTTTTTAAACGTCCTTTGTACGTGAAGCCTAAAACCTCGTACACATGATTGGATTTTCCACAGACAAAACCTTTGACTTTTTTCCGGAGGCGTGTGCCTGGATTTTGTCTTGCAAACAAACAGCAAGGAATTGTCGGCCAACAAACACGAACGTAGAAACATACTACATGGTTTTTCAGATCTTTAGCGCCACCGTTTTGGCCCTCCTTCTGCTAATTTCGTGTTAGTAGAAGTTTGGTCTGTTGAGTGTGTGTGAGTGTTGATTCGCGCTTTTTATTTCGTGCTTTTCATTTAGCGCTTTTCAGTTTGCTCTTTTCATTTCGTGCTTTTCAGTTTGTTTCTGAACGGCCGTTCGTCAACCAGACATGTTGTGGAATCGGAGGAGATAACGTGTTATTTATTATTGGCCTTGGAGTTATTGCTTTGACCCAAGTCCAGTCCAGGAAGAGGAGGAGGAGGATTTCTTGGACCAAAAATTGGTTGCTTTAGTAATCGTGACCATTATGTCATATGCCTTTGCTGCGGGAGCTCCAGGAGAATAATCCGGATTATTTTCGGAATTATCTCCTGATGACGGACCCCTGCTTTCACCAACTCTTGGCATTGTTGACCCCCTATATTAAGAAGCAGGACACATGCATGAGGCTTCTATTTTATTTTTTGGTTGAATAATAATGATTTGATTAGTTATATTTTCTATATTTTTGGATGCATATAATGCACTTTTTGGTTATGTTCTATTGGCAGATGTCTAATTTTTAATAAATAAATCTTTTTTTAATGCACAATAAAAAAAATTGTGTAGAATAATACTTGGCTATGTGTTTTACTTCAAATGACAGTTTGGGAGTAGGCAGTTACATGTCAAAAAATACAATGTAAAATTGACAAGGGACACCAACATAGTTGTATCTTTGATCTTAAAAACTACGGGATAATGGTGTTGTGGTAACTTGCCCAAAAAAAAAAAAAAATAGGATAATAATATTATTCTTGATGTCACTAGAAAAAAAAACCTTTGAAAATTTGTTTGCAATAACTCCATCAGTATCACCAGCAAAGCAGCTTCATTATTATCCCATTAAAGAAGAGAATGTGTGCTACATTTCGAGATTTCATAATTTGCCACTTCATGTTAATTCTCCATTATGAACGCTAGTTTACAAGACCGACAGCTTCTGGCTCATCCTTGCTTCCGAGCATGCGTATTTGTACTTTGGACTTTTGTCCGACGGACTTGTGTACACACGCTCGGAAAATCTGACAACAGACATTTGTCCGCGTAAAATTTAAAAACCTGCCATCCAACATTTGTCCGTGGAAAATCCGACAGCAATTGTCCAATGGAACGTAGAAACGGTCAGATTTTCCGCCAACAGCCTGTCATCACACTATTCCTTTCGGAAAATCCAATCGTGTGTACCGTGGCTTAAGAGTGTTAGTGATTTTGTAGTGACCAATTTGGTCCCAGTTATGAACACCTAGATATAAAGTCTAAGACCCTGAAATATGTAGTTTTTCCTTTTTGCCATAATTCATTAGGTTACTTTTTTCCAAGTTTTTTAATTCTTGCCTACTGGGCACTTTAACCCCCTTCCTGCCCAGGCCAATTTTCAACATTCAGTGCTGTCACATTTTGAATGACAAAAACTAAAGTCCCTAAAGTCCCTAAACTACGAACCTTGCTAGAAGATATAATTTGGATAAAATCTTAGAAACAAAGAACACGGAGGAGAGATGGGTTTGCTTTAAGTGCTAGTTCACACCAGACGCAGTTCCGTTCAGTTCCGTGCGCTATTTCTCTGCACAAAATGCATGCACTGTGTTTTCCATGTATTCCAATGGCTCTAGTTCACAACATGCAGTCAGTTTTCGGTCAGTTTTTGCACTGGAAACTGATTGCATGGTGTGAACTAGAGCCATTGGAGTACATGGAAAACACTGTGCATGCATTTTTAGTGCAGAAAAAAGCGCACGGAACTGCGTCTGGAGTGAACTGGCCCTAAGACCATATTAAATAAGGCCATTAGCCCGTGCATCACATTGGGAAATAAATTTAAAAGAGAGAACAAAAGTCCTAGATGACTTAACTCTAATATAAAAATGCATATAAAAGCAAAGGAGAAGGCCTTCAAAAAATACAAGGCTGAGGGATCATCATCAGTATTCAGAATGCAACAAGATATATAAGGGTGCAATTAAGACAGCTAAGATAGAACACGAAAGACACATAGTGGAGGAGCAAAAAGAAATCCTAAGAAATTCTTTAAGTACATAAACTGTAAAAAAGGGAGGACGGACCATATTGGCCCCATAGAAAATGAGGAAGGAGATCTGGTTACAAAGTATGGGGAGATGGTGAAGGTATTGAATTTATTCTTCTCAGTCTTCACGTGGGAATCGGGGGGCTTCAGTAACCAAAACTACACTGTTTATCTTCGTGACACATCACAGGAAGCACCCTCATGTCTAACAGAGGACATATTTAGAAATAGACTTGGAAAACTTAACATTAATAAGTCACCGGAACCAGATGGCTTGCACATGAAGGTACTTAGGGAACTCAGTCAAGTAATAGCCAGACCATTGTTTCCAATTTTTACTGACAGTCTACTGACTGGAATGGTACCAACTGATTGGAAAAAAAAATGTAGCACCAATATTTAAAAAAGGACCAAGATACATCCCTGGGAATTACAGACCAGTTAGCCTAACATCAATAGTATGCAAGCTCTTGGAGGGGATGATAAGGGACTATATACAAGATTTTAGTAATGAAAACGGTATCATTAGCAGTAATCAGCATGGATTCATGAAGAATTGTTCTTGCCAAACCAATCTATTAACCTTCTATGAGGAAGTGAGGAAGTGAGTTGCCATCTAGATAAAGGAAGGCCCATAGATTTTGCAAAAGCATTTGACAGAGTTCCCCATAAATGTTTACTGTACAAAGTAAGGTCCATTGGCATGGACCATAGGGTGAGTACATGGATTGAAAAATGGCTACAGGGGCGAGTTAAGAGGGTGGTGATAAATGGAGAATACGCGGAAATGTCAGGGATGAAAAATGGGGTCCCCCAGGGGTCTGTGCTGGGACCAATCCTATTTAAAGTGGTGTCCCCCCCCCCCCCCCCCCCCCCCCCAAAAAAATAGTTTAAAATTCCTAAAAAAAATTAAAATAAATTATTGGAAAAAATAATTTTTTAACTCACCTCTAAATGGCTGTTGCTAGGGGGTCCCTCGTAGTCTGCCTCCTTCAGTGCCCGGGCTGGTGACATCACTTCCCCTTGGCGCAGTCAGTCATCTGGGACACGTGACAGGTCCCAGATGACTGCGCGTCGTATCACAGCGCGCGGCGCCGCTCGCGCATGCGCAGTGGGCTTCACAGCCGGGTGCCCACAGTCAGAATGCTGGCACCGCAGAGCGGGGAACGAGTGGGGCTTCGTTCTCCTGCATCACTGGACCCTGGGACAGGTAAGTGTCCGATTATTAAAAGTCAGCAGCAGCAGTATTTGTAGCTTCTGACTTTTAAAAAAAAATTTAAGGGGCACCCCACTTTAATTTGTTCATAAATGACCTGGAAGATGGGCTAAACAGCTCAATCTCTGTATTTGCGGATGACACTAAGCTAAGCAGGGCAATAACTTCTCCGCAGAATGTGGAAACCTTGCAAGAAAATCTGAACAAATTAATGGGGTGGGCAACTACTTGGCAAATAAGGTTTGATGTAGAAAAATGTAAAATAATGCATTTGGGTGGCAAAAATATGAATGCAATCTACTCACTAGGGGGTGAACCTCTGGGGGAATCTAGGATGGAAAAGGACCTGGGGGTCCTAGTAGATGATAGGCTCAGCAATGGCATGCAATGCCAAGCTACTGCTAACAAAGCAAACAGAATATTGGCATGCATTAAAAAAGGGATTAACTCTAGGGATAAAGCGATAATTCTCCCACTCTACAAGACTCTGGTCCGGCCGCACCTAGATTATTCTGTCCAGTTCTGGGCACCAGTCCTCAGGAAGGATGTGCTGGAAATGGAGCGAGTACAAAGAAGGGCAACAAAGCTAATAAAGGGTCTGGAGGATATTAGTTATGAAGAAAGGTTGCGAGCACTGAACTTATTCTCTCTGGAGAAGAGACGCTTGAGAGGGGATATGATTTCAATTTATAAATATTGTACTGGTGACCCCACAATAGGGATAAAACTTTTTTGCGGAAGGGAGTATAATAAGACACGTGGTCACTCACTAAAATTAGAAGAAAAGAGGTTTAACCTTAAACTACATAGAGGGTTCATTACTGTAATAGCGGCAGGGATGTGGAATTCCCTTCCACAGGCGGTGGTTTCAGCGGGGAGCATCGATAGTTTAAAAAAATGATTAGATGAGCACCTGAACGACCACAACATACAGTGATATACAATGTAATACTGACATATAATCACACACCTAGGTTGGACTTGATGGACTTGTTTCTTTTTTCAATCTCACCTACTATGTAACTATGTAATTGCGCACTCATACAACACTGTACCGACATGAAATTTGTTATAATTATTTTCACACAAATAGAGCTTTCTTTTGGTGGTTTAAGTGGTTTAATCACCACTGGGTTTTTTATTTTTTGCTAAACAACCAAAAAAGGCCAGAAAACTTTGGGAAAAAAACAAGTTCTTCATAGTTTGTTACAAACTTTTTCTCCTTCCTTCACTTATATGCGCACTGATAGGCTACACTGATGAGGTGGCACTGATAGGCTGCAACGATGGGCATTGATGAGGTGCCACTGGTGAGCACTAATGAGGAGGAACTGATAGGCCGCACTGGTAGGTGGCACCGATAGGCAGCACTGATAGATGGCACTGATGGGCACAGATAAGCACTGGTAGTCCGGCACGAATGGGCACTGATTGGCAGCACTGGTGGGCATTGATTGGCAGCACTGGTGGGCACTGATTAGCAGCACTGGTGGGCACTGTTGAGACTGCACTGATAATCAGTGCCCTGATTATTAGTGTAGATGTTCCTTTCATACAAGCCGGTTATCAGCGTGAGGAAAGCTGATAACCGGGTTGTGTTTGCATCGTGATCAGCTGTCATTGGACACAGCTGGTCACTTGGTTAAGGTGTGATTGGCCCTTTACCACGAACGACTGACAGCAATATCACAGGAGGACATCCATGGATGCCCTCCCGGTAAAGTAAGCCCAGGAAGTGGTTAAAGCAGAAGTTCACCCAAAAAGTTCACACTGAGGCGTTTTTCAGGTGCTTTTGGGATAAAAATAGCGCCTGTAAAGCGCCTGAAAAACACCTCCCCTGCAGTCCCAGTGTGAGAGTGCTTTCATACTGGGCCACTGCGCTTTCATACTGGGCCACTGTCAGGACATTAAAAAATGTGGTGGTGGTGAAGGAGCGGTGTATCAGCAACAGCAATTTTTAAAAGGTTCCTGCACTACTTTCCTGCGACTTGAGTGCCATAGACTGCAATGGGAACCCTTAAAAGTCGCATGAAAGTCCCACCTGAATGTTGTACATGCAACAGTATGCAACATGCAACTAATTTTAGTCGTCTAAAATCAAATAGGTATAATTAAATTGTAATGCATTAGTTAACATTTCTCTACAATTTTCAAACTCATTATATACTGCTGGAGTAACAAATCTAATATGTTATTTATTATGGCATCGAGGTATGAACATGCACTACAGACCAATGTTAATTTTAAAGTCAATTTAGTTTTAGTCTAATGCCCCGTACACACGGTCGGAAAATCCGACCACAAAATCCACCGGATTTTTTCCGACGGATTTTGTCCGACACTGGTGTTGCATACACACGGTCGGACAAAGTTGTCGGAAAATCCGATCATTCTGAACGTGGTGACGTTCGTTGCGTACGACGGGACTACGTAGAGGCTAGTAGCCAATAGCTTTGGTCTTGTAATGTGATCTGAACATGCGTGGCACTTTGTCCGTCGGAATTCGCTACACACGATCGGAAAAAGTCCGATAGGACTTTGTTGTCGGAAAATTTGAGAGCAGAAGATAAAACTTTGTCCGTCGGACAATCCGATGGAAAATGTCCGATGGTGCCTACACACGGTTGGAATTTCCAACAACATTGTCCGATAGGACAGAATCCATCGGAAAATCCGACCGTGTGTATAGTCTTTTGACTAAAATGCCTTTTTAGTTTTAGTCGTATTTTAGTCATCTCAGTCATTTTCGTTTTAGTCATATTTTAGTTGACTAAAATAATATTCATTTAAATGAAGATAAATGGAAAACTCTGGACAGCTGCACTCAAAAGAAAATGTCTTGTGCCTTTTATTGAAAAATCGGGATCACACCGCACAAGCCACAGCAAAGCGATACAGTAAAGAACTGACGCGTTTCACACTACAGAAAGTGCTTACTCATATAACGAAATGAACACTGGCGCGGCTGCATTTGATTCATTAAAAAGGTGGGGTATACATGGGCAGGGCAAAGGGGGTGGAGTCGGGGGCAGAGCCAAGGGGGGTGGCAAAATGAGGTATCGCCTAGGCCAGTGATGGCGAACCTTGGCACCCCAGATGTTTTGGCACTACATTTACCATGATGCTCAACTACACTGCAGAGTGCATGAGCATCATGGGAAATGTAGTTCCAAAACATCTGGGGTGCCAAGGTTCGCCATCACTGGCCTAGGGTGTCAAAAACCTTGCACCAGCCCTGGATGTACCAGGTGCGTTTGTGAACACTTTGTTAACGCATGGCACCCGAAAAATAAATAAAAAATGGTTTCCTATGAATGCAGGTCACACCAGTGTGTTGCGTTGTGTTGCATTTGCCCAGTGCTGGAAAAAGTACTACTTTTCTTTCAGCACAACACCTACAAATACATGCAAATGCACATAAACATTTCATAAAGTGCTGTGCAATCTGTTGATGCCATATAAATCCTCTATAATAACAATAATAATAATAATAATAATAATAAACACCACGCACTGCAAGGCATAATAAAAAATTAAAAAAAACAATGTAAAATGCATGCCAAGGCATTCTAAAAAAGGTGCCCAACATGCCTGCACTGTGATGGGAAGGTGCCCCTTATTAGGTTCTCTAATGCCTCCTGTATGGTGGGTAGAAGTAGGAGTAGTGTGCCGACTTACCTGTCCTGCTCCAGGTCCCTGTAGTGAGAGATGAAGAGTCCTGAGTAGTCATCGCTGAGGGTTCCTGTGTAGTCCAGGTATAAGGAGTAGTTTTGCCCCTGTAGTAGCGCTGTGCCCAGGTGTAGGACCAGGTATTGGTGCCGGGAGGAGTACCAGAAGCTGGTGACGGGGATGTCCCCCCGGCTCTCCTCTATGGAGGTGATGAGTACCCGGGTGACATTGAGTTTATAGCAGTGTAGTAGTACGGTGTCGGTGTCGGACACACAGCGGACGGTGATGGTGACCTGACCAGACATGAGGTACTTGCCTTCCCCGTCCGGCTCCATCCTCGGCCACAGCTCCAGGTCATAGTGCACGGGGGAGAGGTGAGCGGGAAGCCGGGGGTGGTCCCAGATGCCGGGGGGTCCGGGGGGCTCTGTAGGGTCGGTGAAGGAGAAGGGGGATTCGGTGATATTAGAGGTGAAGGAATCCTCCGGATCAGACTCTCCTCCTCTCTCTGATCCCATAGTCCGGCCATACAGAGCCGCCAGGACGATGAGAGCCAGGAGCAGAGCAGCCAGGAGCACAGCCAGGAGCAGAGCCGATGTCCTACTCAGGTAGAAGCCGGAGGAAGCCTTGGGTCCCATCATAGCACACACTTCACCCGCTCCTTGTATGTGTGCACATATATACCCCGCCTGGGTGTGTCACTGGGTGCCAGAGGAGGGGGCACCCTCCATCACTGCCGGGCACAACAAAGGAGCACCCACCGACCGACCGACCAACCGACCGGCTGACTGCTGCAACTACAACTACTCTACTAGCAGGACACGGAGGAGGGGGCTCTCATCACTCACTTATGGACATTCTCCTTTGAAGTTCTCATACTTTTATTCTACACAGCAGTCAGAGGCTGGGGCACTGCCAGGGGGCAGCGATCCGCTGATTTAAAGAGACATTCTACCCAAAATCAAACATTTATTGGATTGCAGCTTCCCAATTATTACATGTGATTCCTTCATTCGTTTTCTTTATTAAGCCTTTTTTTTCGTTATCACTCAATAATCCTGCCAGTTTTTCAAAAGAACAAGCTCTCCTGCAGAATGTATAAGTTACAGAGATGAGACAAACCATGTACTACTGACAGGGGTGCTTACAACGATCAGCTAATATTTATTATGTAAAAACCTTTATCCCAAAAAGGAAAAAAAAAAACGATTTGTTGTAACTCAATATAAAGTATTAGCTGCAGTTTTTTTGGTTTATTTAAATCTGCTAGTACATCAAACACTCCACACTCCCCCGACTGACAATGCTGCTGTCCAAAGGTGCTCCTGTGCTCCTTCATCCAGAGTGGGGGCACCCATGCACACTGCAGCTAAAAAAAAAAAAAAAAAAAGCCGCTTCTACAGGCATTTGCAGCTTTTTTTTTTTTTTTTTCTATGACTCTAAACACCCCTCTGTGTTAGATATTTATCATGCACATTATAGGCATTTACAGGAGTTTGGAGGCAGAAAAAAAACCTCAAAATTTGCATTCCGAAGAGTAGTTTTTCTGCTAAAAAAAAAAATGGCCGAGCGCTTGTAAACAAGCGTTCAGAATTTTTCATGTACAGTGGTCAGAAACCACTGTATTTTCATTGGATACATTTCATATATATATATATATATATGTGTGTATATATATCTATATATCTATATATATATATATATATATATATATATATATATATATACGTATATCTATATATCTATCTATATATATAGATATATATATATATATATATCTATATATAGGTAGATATATATATATATATATATATATATATATATATATATATATACATACGTATATATGTATATAGATAGATATATATATATATCTATATATATATACACACACACACAGTGATACCTCGGTTTGCGAGTAATTCAGTATACGAGCGTTTCGCAAGATGAGCTATAATTTTTTTTAAATCCTGAGTTGATTTGCAAGTGCTGTCTCGCAAGAGGAGCAGGACTCAAGCCACTGGTGTATGTATTACCATATGTGGCCAGAGGTGCGGGGGAGCTGGAGAACTCGGAGAAACTCCCAGCTGGATGGGATGGGCGTAACGTGCGTCAGAGCACCCGAAAGTGTTAACAGTTCCCGAGCGTTACCAGCGCCCCCACACCTCTGGCCACATACAGTACTGCATACACCAGCAGTGGTTGTGAAACGAATCATCTGAGTTTCCATTATTTCTTATAGGGAAACTCACTTTGATATACAAGTGCTTTGGATTACAAGCATGCTACTGGAACAAATTATGCTTGTAATCCAAGGTATTACTGTATATATATATATATATATATACTCTACAGTGGCGTCTCTAGGGGGTGGCTTTTGGGGCTATAGCCCCGAATCTGGGGCCCATAGCCTCGAGTCTCTGCAGGGGTCCCCAAGGGGAGGGGAGGCTCTCTGGGGACCCTGATGTAAGTGGGGGGCTCTCTGGGGACCCTGATGCAGGGGGGAGGCTCTCTGGGGACCCTGATCTAAGGGGGAGGCTCTCTGGGGACCCTGATGCAGGGGGGAGGCTCTCTGGGGACCCTGATCTAAGGGGGAGGCTCTCTGGGGACCCTGGTTTAAGGGGGAGGCTCTCTGGGGACCCTGATCTAAGGGGGAGGCTCTCTGGGGACCCTGATCTAAGGGGGAGGCTCTCTGGGGACCCTGATCTAAGGGGGAGGCTCTCTGGGGACCCTGGTTTAAGGGGGAGGCTCTCTGGGGACCCTGATCTAAGGGGTAGGCTCTCTGGGGACCCTGATCTAAGGGGAGGCTCTCTGGGGACCCTGATCTAAGGGGGAGGCTCTCTGGGGACCCTGATCTAAGGGGGAGGCTCTCTGGGGACCCTGGTTTAAGGGGGAGGCTCTCTGGGGACCCTGATCTAAGGGGTAGGCTCTCTGGGGACCCTGGTTTAAGGGGGAGGCTCTCTGGGGACCCTGATCTAAGGGGTAGGCTCTCTGGGGACCCTGATCTAAGGGGGAGGCTCTCTGGGGACCCTGATCTAAGGGGGAGGCTCTCTGGGAACCCTGATGCAAGGGGGAGGCTCTCTGGGGATATATAAACACGCACATGTATATTATATACATGTGTATGCCCGCCCAAGCGTACGAATTTCTTTACTACGTTGCTATGGGCTCTAGCCCCAGATCTTTTGTAGACCTAGATATATATATATATATATATATATATATATATATATATATATATATATATATATATATACCCTGTATATATATAGATATATACATATATCTATATCTATATAGATATATATATCCCTATATATATATCTATATATAGATATATATAAAATATTTTGTGGTCATTTGGGGGTGAAAAATTAGCAGAGGGGAGTGTTCAGGAGAAAAAACACTTGTAAACACAAACGCTCAAAAACGCGTAGGAGAAAGGGGGGAAGCGATTATTTTTTTTGGTTGGTATCCGCTCCCACTTCCGCAATCCTTGAATAGGCGAGGATGATGTCACTCTTCCCACCCATATTCTATTGAGACAGGTCACATGTCTCAGGAGGCTGCAGGACCAGTCTCCCTGTGCTGTCTGATCTTGTGCATGTGCAGTGGGGAGTCAGGTGTGATTCATCTCAAAGTCACCGCCAGCTCCCATATTCAAGATGGTGGCACCAGGGACCCACAGCAGTGAGAAAAGTTGGCTGCAGAAAAACAGCTGTGAAATTTATTTAGAATGCCTTAAGTAGGTAAAATGAATGCACTCCTTTATGCAGGGTTTTCTGTGAGTTGATCCCCCAATCTTTTGGATTGTAGAAAAACAGCGTTAGAATTCATGAACAGGACAGTACTTGATTTTTAAAAGTCAGCAGTTACAGTATTTTGTATTTGCTGACTTTTAATAATAATAATAAAAAAAAAAAACAGTGCCATGACCACAGCCCCAGGTTTCCTGTTTTTGGGTGACTCCTTTCTCTTGCAGCATTCTATGGAGCCATCCTTTCATGTAGGGAGTTGTATCTCCCCACACTGTGTACATAAATAGACGCCCACAGCCCTATAGCCTAAGGTGGCAAGGCATTCCCCTGCTTTAAATCTGAGGGGAAGTTCTGAAATGAGGGGAAGCTCTGCTGATTTTATCATCCAGTCATGTACAAAGTAAAAAAAGCTGTTTTTTATTTTCCTTGCATGTCCCCCTCAGATCTACAGTGACTGCACTTCCAAGTTTTATTAAATTAATAATTACTTTATTAAATAAACCCCATAATGAGCTAGTATGCGATGCATACTAGCTCATTATGCCTTTGTCTTGCAGGTTGTTTTTTTTTCTAGAGTTTACAACCACTTTAAAGGAGAAGTATGTTTTTGTTTTTTTTCCCTAATCATACTTACCTAGGTGGATGCAGCATCGGTCCAATGCTGCATCAGTCGCCCGGGTTCTCTGGACTGAGAACCGAGCCACCGAACATCGGCAATTGCTCGGTTCTCTCACCTCCCCGAGAGGAGAGCTGCTGACTGTCATCCTATAGGAGAAGTCCAGCCAAACGAGCCCAGGCTGGACTTCTCCTTAAGACCCCTTTCACACTGTGGCATTTTTCAGGCGCTTTTGGGCTAAAAATAGCGCCAGAAAAACGCCTCCCCTGCAGCCACAGTGTGAAAGTCAGAGTACTTTCACACTGGAGCGGTGCCCTGGCAGGACATTAGAAAAAGTCCTGCAAGCAGCATCTTTGGGATGGTGAAGGAGTAGTGTACACACTGCTCCTCCACCGCTCCTGACCATTGGAATGTGTGGGCACCACTGCCAAAGCGCCTGAAAAGCGATTCGGCAGTGGTGCTACACGGGAGCTATTAACCCTTTCCTTGGCCGCTAGCGGGGGTTAAAAGTGCCGAATAGCGGTGCTAAAATGACCTTATAGCGCCGCTAAAACTAGTGGCGTTTTACCATCAACGTCCGTCCACTCCAGTGTGAAAGCAGCCTTAAGGTATGTCAAAGCAAAATAAAAAATAAAAAAGCAGATGCAGTAGATATGTGCAATACATGCAAACTCTGTATTTTATCTCTTTAACCCTTTTGCTGCAACCAACGTAATTAATTGAACAAATTAATGTGGTGGACAACTACATGGCAAATGAGATTTAATGTAGAAAAATTTAAAATAATGCATTTGGGTGGCAAAATATGAATGCAATCTATTTACTGGAGGGGAGAACCTCTGAGGGAATCTAGGATGGAAAAGGACCTGGGGGTCCTAGTAGATGATAGGCTCAGCGGTGGCATGCAATGCCAAGCTGCTGCAAGCAAAGCAAACAGAATATTGGCATGCATTACAAAGGGACTTAACTCCAGAACTAAAATGATAATTCTCCTACTCTACAAGACTCTGGTCTGGCTGCAACTGGAGTATGCCATCCAGTTCTGGGCACCAGTCATCAGGAAGGATATGCTGGAACTAGAGAGAGTCCAGAGAAGGGCAACAAAGCTAATAAAGGGACTGGAGGATATTAGTTATGAGGAAAGGTTACGAGCACTGAACTTAATCTCTCTGGAGAAGAGACGATTGAGAGGGGATCTGATTTCAATGTACAAATACCGTACTGGTGACCCCACAATAGGGATAAAACTTTTCAGCGAAATGGTATTTAAAAAGACACGCGGCCATTCACTAAAATTAGAAGAGAAGCGGTTTAACCTTAAACTGCGTAGAGGGTTCTTTACAGTAAGAGCAGTAAGGATGTGGAATTCTCTTCCACAGGCGATGGTTTTAGCGGGGAGCATCGATAGTGTGAAAAAAACTATTAGATAAGCACCTTTCGTGTGTGACTGTAATTGTGAGGATTTAGTGTGAAGATTCTCCTCCTGTTGATTGCTATTATCGTGTTAGAGTATCCTGGAACCATAATTTTCTCCTGGTAAAGTCTAAAAAGACATTCCTAATGCCCCGTTCACACGGTCGGAAATTTCGACCACAAAATCCGTCAGATTTTTTCCAACGGACTTTGTCCGACACTGGTGTTGCATACACACGGTCGGACAAAGTTGTCGGAAAATCCGATCATCCTGAACGTGGTGACGTTCGTTGCGTACGACGGGACTACGTAGAGGCTAGTAGCCAATAGCTTTGGTCTTGTAATGTGATCTGAGCATGCGTGGCACTTTGTCCGTCGGAATTTGCTACACACGATCAGAAAAAGTCCGATAGGACTTTGTTGTCGGAAAATTTGAGAGCAGGATCTCAAACTTTTTTCGTCGGAAATTCCGACGGAAAAAGTCCGGAATTTCCGACAACATGGTCTGATAGGACATTTTCCGTCGCAAAATCCGATCGTGTGTACGGGGCATTAGACTGGGCCTGTATTGTCGGTGTGCATGGAACCGTGTCTGTGGCTTCAGTGTAATATATATATATATATATATGAATTCCTGGACAGTCTCAGTTACTTTGTCCCCACATAGACTGGAGACTCAGTGAGCTATGCCTCATTAACATATAATGCAGAAGGGTGGGTTTCAAAATGTTTAACCCTTTGTTAGGACTGACAGTGTACAAATCTAGTTTACAGCTGATAATGAAGAACTGTGTACACAGTACAGACAGGGTTAATCGTTACTCTATAGCCCCCTCGTAATTTTTACAAAGCAGAGAGAGCATGTAAGGATTTTTAAGCTAATAAAAAGCACTTAACAAGGTAACCTGCAATTTTTATTTTTTACTTGAGTTATGCTAATTGGGGCATTTAACAAACATAAAGTAGGTATTATCCTTATATGGCTGCTTTAAAATACCAACTGTAACCTTAGCTAGCCTGATATCTAAAAAAAAAGGCCTATTAATGACTGTGATGGGGAGGAAGAGAGGAGATGCCAGAGATGTTTCTTCCAACCACCATCTAACGATTTTTCTGCTTCTTATTTTACAGGTACCAATAGCCAGGACCATTGCAGGTATGAGGACAACAACTGATACATGAGTAGCATCACAGGGTGAAGGTGCAGTATTAACAGGTAAGTGATTGGAAGAAATATAAAAATAGGGAGGGGCTACAAACAGAACAAATGCAAATGGCAAAGGATGCTGTAATCCCATGATGGGAGTATTACATTTTTCTTTTGCCCCCATTTCAATGTATTATATCCAGCAATATTTTAATTAAATATTGAAAACATAGATCAGAAATTAATCGGCCACAACCTTTATTATTGGTTTGATAGTTAATTTATAATAATATTTTATTTTGCTAACTATGTTCATCATGTAGCACCCTGGTGTTTAGGCAGACTATGAGTGGATGGGTTGTCTTGGTCAAATTTGCAGGGGTCTTTAGCCCCTTGGCCTGCTGGGAGAGCCTATTTATTTGGGAGCAGTCAGGTGATCGCTGTTCTGTGCCACCCAGATGCATGTCTGGGTGGACGTGTGTCAAAATGCTCCGGGTTGTTAGGCCAGAAGCCTGAGGCCTATCCCGGGAGTACCTGGCTGCTAGGCTGCCTGAGGCCAATTCAGGAGTAGGAGAAGCAGCGCGGGGTTGGGACTTCAGGCCTGGAGTCCAACCAAGTTGTGGAGGGTCATCCGGAAGGGGAACTAAGTGATTGCTATCGGGAACGATCATTCATCGGCAATCACCAATTATGGCCAGAAGTAAAAGGGAAGCAGTCGCCACTAAGGGACAATCCCTCCTGTTATCAGAAGCCAGTTTATGGAAGTCTTAAAGAAGTACCAGAGCAGCCTTTTTCACTAGCTGGGGACAGTGAAGAAGTGGGAAAGCTTCAGCAAGTGCCAAGCCAAGGACCCAGCGGGCTAGCGGAGGTGGCGATTGAGGAGTATACAGCGGGTTAGCTGTGGAATAGCTCAGACGATCCAGTGACGACTGGGATTTGGAAGTCTCGTGAGAGACTGGGAGCTCAGTGAGTGAATATCTACAGTGAGATGTAAAAGAAGACCTATACCAAGTTACTGTGAGTCACATGTAAGGATTACTATTGACTGTTGCAAGTTCAGTTGGCATAGGAGACAGCAGTTCTACAAATACAGGGACCATATCCAGCTGGAAGGCCCTTAACCTGTATAGCTGTCTGCCTATTTTGTCTTGGAGTCTGCCAATTATCATGAAGGGTGTCCTGGCCCTAACCCCTTTTCCTCCAGTTCTTGTTAAGAGACAATAAATCTCTTTTGTTTGCATCCAAAAAGTGACTGGTGCACAATCATTCCATCTTGCATTACACCCTCTATGCATAGTAACCCACTCTACAAGGAAGGATGTCAGCTCTCCCTGATTCTGGAGGTCACCATTAGGCCTTTGGAGGTTAGGGCCAGCGCTACAATCATTATACTGTATATTTTTCTTCAATATTAAAAATGTATGAATAACCAATGTAAAATTAATGAAACTGAAGTTTAGTCACTATGACTCAAGTTTAAAATAACCATGAATAACCTAAACTAGACAACTAGCCAGTATCATTCATAAACAATACTGGAACCCACCCTGACCATGGGCAATTCAATAGAAGTCTGCAAACCAAAATTACAAATGTCAAGACTAATGTCCAACACATTTATGCAATCAGTACAATACAGGCCTGGCAAATCTTCTTCCATGTCTACATGACGAAATGCTAAGCAATTTATTTTGGACATAAACTTAAAAAGTTAATGGCTCAACCTCTTTCTTATCTTTTCCCAATGTTTCATCGGTGGAGACTCCAGCCAGAACAAACAAGGGTTCATTTTGGAAAGATCAATCAATAAGTTAACTTTAAAAATGTATGTAAATGTTAAATAAAATATCTAAAGATTGTTCCTCCTAAATGAAGAATAGATTTTCCCAGACCCTTAACAGTTGGCAATAAGGAAGAAAAAATCTCCAACAAGTCCCTTTTCCAAACCCTAAAATACTGTAATGCCCCGTAAACACGGTCGGAAAATCCGACCACAAAATCCATCAGATTTTTTCCAACGGATTTAGTCCGACACTGGTGTTGCATACACACGGTCGGACAAAGTTGTCGGAAAATCTGATCATCCTGAACTTGGTGACGTTCATTGCGTACGACGGGACTACGTAGAGGCTAGTAGCCAATAGCTTTGGTCTTGTAATGTGATCTGAGCATGCGTGGCACTTTGTCCGTCGGAATTCGCTACACACGATCGGAAAAAGTCTGATAGGACTTTGTTGTCGGAAAATTTGAGAGCAGGAGATAAAACTTTGTCCGTCGGACAATCCGATGGAAAATGTCCGATGGTGCCTACACACGGTCGGAATTTCAGACAACATTGTCCGATAGGACAGAATCCATCGGAAAATCCGACCGTGTGTATGGGGCTTTACAGTGAAGGTAAAACCCCAGATCCTCTGTGGAAATTCTCCAGTTAGTCTGTTTGTAGCCAATATATAGGAGCGGCTAAAAATTACCCTCCGCCAACATTGAGAATAGTATCTTCAAGTAGACCCAATTTAGTTGCTTCAGGAGCTACTCCTATTCTGAAGGAGTGAGAAGATCTAAGAACAGACTGTGATAACACATTTCTATAGCACAGAAACAAACTGAATATTGATACTTTACTGCTCTGGGAAGATGATCAGGATTTTTTTTTCACTATGATCGTTTATTGCAGTGATGATCTGATCACTGTTATAAGCAATCATTTTTGTAAATGGCATCCATTCATGTGCCAATGGGGGTTATTTATGAAAGGCAAATCCACTTTGCACTACAGGTGTAAACTACAAGTGCAAAGTGCACTTGGAAGTACAGTCGCTGTAGATCCGAAGGGGGCATGCAAGGAAAGTAAAAAACAGCATTTTAGCTTGCACATGATTGGATGATAAAATCAGAAGAGCTTCCTCTTATTTTAAGATCTTCCCCTCAGATTTACAGTGACTGCACTTCCAAGTGCACTTTCAGTGCAATTTCAAGTGCACTTTGCACTTGTAGTTTGCACTTATAGTGCAAAGTGGATTTGCCTTTCGTAAATAACCCCCATTGTGTTTTATTGTAATAGCTGTGGTTTGCCACAGCTATCACATGGTACAGGCCTGCTGTAATTGGCCCCTGTACCATGTGGTCACTGTGACTAATTACAGAGATCACAATAGTACAGAATGAATGGCTATGAATGAAAGCCATTGTGTACTATTGACATGTGATCGTTATGATTGGTCGTCACCTGGAGGACAGTAGTGCCCCAGCCCAGCCATCATTTTACAATAGGTCGGGCAGGAAGTGGTTAAACAAGGTAAACGTTCATAGAAAGAAGGAAGCACCAGAAAAGTTTTATGAACCTGTTAGTTAGAGTAGCCTTGTCGCATACAATGTTCAATAAATAATAATACCAAACATTCTGAAACAACATTACGATCTGCTGAAAAAAACATTAAGAAAACCAAGCCAATACCACTATGCAGCCACAGAAATGAACCATATTGCAGGAGCTACAGAACGTACTGTACTAGCCCAAGTTAAAGCTCAGTCCAATCCTATAAATTCCTTGCTTGTTCGCTCCTTATACTAATTTCCTGGCAAGCTGAAAATGGGACAAAGCATCTGCTATAAATTAAATCTACTAGAAATATAACTCACTTTAATCTACATGTTAAGTTGTAGATACTTCAGAACCAAATACTGGAGCTGAATTCCGTGATTCTTAAATTGTGCACCTCAATGTTTAAATAGCTACTACTATTGAAAAAACTTGAAAAAAAAATAATTTTTTGTAAACTCTTTACTGGCTTAATCAGGATACCATGGGCCACAGCACCAGTGTCCTTGCCAAAAAAGCAGCAAATCTCAGTAGATAAGCTGAAATCTTTACCCAAAACAAAATCTTTTTGCCAGTTAGCGACTACATTGAAGCTTATGGATGAAAACCCACTTTGTAAACAGAAGACAGGCGAAGGTGAGCATGAGGAAAATACAAACCAGAATTGGCTAAATAAAAACTATGGGAAAAAAATGTGACAAAGGCCACAAGACCAACAATTGCATTTCCTGGCATGTGCAACACCAAAAACCTCAATTGTATTAATTTCATCCAAAGGAAGTCTGATTTTATGAGTATCCTGTTGACAAAGAGGGAAAAACCTTATACACAATGATTTATCAAAAATAAATTATAATTAAAAAAGTAACTCAGGTAATTAAACACTTTAGGAAGACTATGCAAGTGCTGATTGATGAGCTTTGATTAAAAACTTGTCTTTCACCAGGGGTCTCATTTTTTCTAGAATGTCATCTAAGAAAAAAGTAAGAAAGATAGATGGTGAATAACCCAAGAGAAATAACGTTCTTTTCTGAGCACAAAGCCCAGAGGAGCAATTCTTAAATTGCAAAATGTTGGAGCTGAAAATGGACCTGCTGTTCTACCCAAAGAAAGTTCTTGAAAACTTTTATCTACAACCACATGTTCTAAACCATGACTGGAACTTAAAGTGGCACTAAACCCATTGCATTCACTATATCTGGTCTGCCACAATACACAGAACATGGAAATGCAATTAGTTTAGTAAATATAAACTGCTAAATACCTTTTTTCATCAGCAGTATATAGCAGCCTTGGGACTTCTATCAGTGTCTGGCCGAGCACTGGTTAAAGCTTGTAGGAGGAGTTTTCATTCTCCTCTGAGGCTGCATGACCCCTGACCGTCGGCCTGGACAATGCTGATTGGCCCTGTGCTGATCACATGCACCCTCCCAAAAAAAAAAAAAAAAAACTCTCTAGCAATATACACCAAACTGAGCATGTGCTGAGTGCCCCCCAGGCTCTGTACTTTCAGCAGATGGATTGGGGACAGTAAAATAAGGGGAAGATCAGAGAAGACAGGATCAAAACAGCCTTTTTATACAATGCGCAGATTGAAACCCCTTAGGTTCCACAGTGAGTATAATAAGCGTGCTTTACTGCATATACAGACAGATTTTGCTGTTGTGGGTTTAGTAACACTTTAAATTATTAACTCAGAGTCTGTGTAAGTAGATAGAAGTAAACCCGTTAATTATCAGGGTTGCCATCCTGTTGTCTGGGTAGATTAACAGTCAAGGCAACATATTTAAAAGGTTCACTGGCATGGGAGAAACTAGATTATGCCCAGCACAAAAGCACACTTTGCTTGTACTTGCATAAAGAATTGCATTTACATTACCCATCATTAAAGACAAAAAAAGATACATTTTCTATACCCATTTAAGGACCAAGCCTTTTCTGGCACTTTTTGTTTACAGGTAAAAATCTGTATTTTTTGCTAGAAAATTACTTAGAACCCCAAACATTATATATATTTTTTTGCAGAGACTTTAGAGAATAAAATGGTGATCGTTGGACTTTTTGATGTCACACGGTATTTTTGCAGCGTTTTGCAAATGCAATTTTTTGGGGAAAATACATCTTAATGAATTTTAATACAAAAAAAGCACAATATATAACCCAATAAAGAATAGAATAAAAGATGATGTTACGCCGAGTAAATAAATACCTAACATGACACGCTTTAAAATTGCACTTGTGGAATGGCAACAAACTACGATACCTAAAAGTCTCCATAGGCGACGCTTTCAAATTTTATTACAGGTTACCTGTTTTGAGTTACAGAGGAGGTGTAGCGCTAGAATCACAGCAAAACCTCACATGTGTGGTGCGAACACTGTTTACATATGAGTGTGCAACTTACGTATGCGTTCACTTCTGTGTGTGAGCACGGAGGGATGAGGGTGCTCACGCGTAATTTTTTTTTAACCACCTTTACTCCTATTATAAGGAATGTAAACATCCCTTGCAATAAAAATAAGGGATGACAAGTCCTCTTTATGGAGAGATATGGGGTCTATAAGACCCGAAATCTCTCCTCTACCTTTTAAAAGCAAAAAATAAAAAAATGGATCTTTTGCTTAAAAAATAAAATTATTATTGTTTACATTCGTCCTAGATCGGAAGTTACATCATGGTGTTGCTCCGGTCTTTCTAGATCATAGAGGTAATTAGAGCTGATCTAGACTCATCTGTTCACCTCTATGGCCAGCCATGCGAACCATCGGATCGTTTCGATCTGTCCAGCTGCCTCTGAAAGTGGTCCAGCTGCCTCTGAAAGGGATCCAGCGGCTAATTCGTTGCTTGGACTATTTTCATTATGAAGAGAATCACCTTTTGCGTTTGGCAAGTTCATACACAGGAATAACCAATACTGAGGTTTGATTAAAACCAGGGAGATTTTTGCAGCAACAACAGATTCAACTACAAGCCCTCGTCTTTGACCCTCCACTTTTAGGCTGCTTTCACACTGGGGCGGTTTTCAGGCGGTACAGCGCTAAAAATAGCGCCTGTACACCGCCTGAAAAAAAACGGCCCCATTCACTCCAGTGTGAAAGCCGGAGGGCTTTCACACTGGAGCGGTGCGCTAGCAGGACCGCAACAAAAGTCCTGCTAGCAGCATCTTTGGAGCGGTGAAGGAACGGTGTATTTACCGCTCCTATACCGCTCCTTCCCATTGAAATCAATGGGAAACCGCGGGGATACCGCCCGCAAACCGCCGCTGCAGCGGCGCTTTGCGGAGGTTTTTAACCCTTTTGCGGCTGCTAGCGGGGGGTTAAAACCACCCCGCTAGTGGCCGCATACCGCGGGTAAAACGATGGTAAAGCAGCGCTAAATATAGCGCTGCTTTACCGTCGCTGCCCCGCACCGCCCCAGTGTGAAAGCAGCCTAAAGGGGGTAAACTGCAAATTTCTGACAATAAGCCTCATCGTAGTAATGCCAGAAAAGACCAGAAAGGTTCTTATAGGCTTCCAAAATTATATCAATATGCTGTAAAAAGCCATTGCTGTTCTCTGGATGTTTTTCAACTTAAACACTTGCATGAATACAAAAGGCTTGAAGCAAATGTTGCTGATAGGTCTACATCTACAGTATCATTATCAGAACCAGGGCTTTTTTTTTTCAGTGGGACTGTGGCGGTGCACAGTACTGGTACATCAAGCACTGAATGTCTGTACTGGAAAAGAGTGCTTTGGCGAGCAGACAAGCACCCCAGTATACCTCTTAGCACAGCCAAACAGCAGCTGCTATAATGACTCCTATATCCTACTGGGTTGTTGTCAGTCCCGGGCAGTGGGACCACTTAAAGTGGAACTAAATAGTTAATACTTACCTATCCAATGGTCCTGTGTTGGCGCCCTCAACTTCTTCTGAGTGTCAGTCTTCGGGCCTCTTCCAATCAGATTGCTGCCCCAGTGACTCAGGAAACCATACATGAACCATGTTCCTCTTGACTTCCTCTCTCTCTGCACTGCTGCTGCAGTTGAGCACCATTTGCAGTGGAGACAACAGACTGCACCTGCCTACATGTTGGGTGGTAAATTGATCTTTTGACAGCATGGGAATAGAAACAGTGACATCTTCAACAGGATTTAGATTGGATAAATTAAATAAGTCAGGGGGCCCTGAAGAAGCACAGAATCTTGTACAGAAAAAGGTTCATAGACCTTGAGTGCAGGTGAAGAAGGTGCAACCGTTCCTGCCACAACCAATGTAGGATCAATGGCATAATCTGCAGTGGCGAATGTGTGGATGGGGCCTACTCGCCCTGTGGATGGGGACCTCTCTGTGAATGTGCTTACTAATGCCCTGGACCAGGCTGCGGTCATGAGAAGAATCAGCATTAAGACGGCACCCCATGTTTAGAAGTGAGCTGTTCACTTTGCAGATACACAATTAAATTGAAGCTCTTCGCTGTGAAACACTTTTCCCCCTAGGCTGTACACCCCATCGTTCGAATGCAGCATTCTGAAAGGGACACCATGGAGCCTGTGCCCCGCTCCTGTCACCTCACTCTCAGAGGCAGATTAAAGATCCCGCCATGCCCTGTGCACAGATCTCCTTGCATGCACAGGTAATTATTTTATATGCATTTTTTTAAATTACTATCAGTGTCAGTTAATGTCCGTGTGTTGGACAGTTAATTTTACTGATCATTCAATAACACAGTCCAACAGCACAATGTACATAAAGCAGAGTCTAACCCTAACTAACTAATGTAGGCTGCCCCGCTCATACCTTGCCCAATAGAAAAGTCAATTTAGCTCAAGTCCAATAGTAGTAGGTTCCTGG
This sequence comes from Lithobates sylvaticus, assembly GCA_028564925.1. Taxonomy (NCBI): domain Eukaryota; kingdom Metazoa; phylum Chordata; class Amphibia; order Anura; family Ranidae; genus Lithobates; species Lithobates sylvaticus. The sequence continues at coordinate 162,262,700 of CM053026.1, read as the reverse complement.
TTCCAGAGAGAATCCCATCAGGGTGACCCAGAAGGGGCCACATGTTCCAGCAGGACTACATGGTGCAGCCGTCCTTCCTTTCCTGAGCCTCCCCTAGTATTTGAAGGTCTTCACCAGGGGGGCAGGACCCCCTCCATCTGTGGTTCCATTTGTGACAAATCTATCTGACATACTGGTGGATGGATGTCCAACACAGATGGAACCATGCTATAATAACAGTATTTCATGCTTTTATCCTGCAATATGAGTGGTGGTTTTTGCATGCACTTATGGGGGTCCAGATGACTTGGGAGTTTACTTACATGGATTCGGACTTTCCATTTACCATATAGGACTGTTGTGACAAGAAGATAGTTGTTATAAATATTTCGAAACGCAGTGAAGTCCCTAAGCTGAGTGGGCCAACCAATAATCCAATAACTGCAAGCTAAATCATCAGCTGTGGGGATAAAATTTGGATCACACTTCTTGATGTTGTAACCTAATTGTGTACAATATTTTATATTATGTAATATGTGATGTATTATATGTGGTTCAAACCTTTTAAATCGAGACAATAAATGTTATTATTTTAATATTATTTTTTGGTTAGAAGTTGCCTTCAAAGTCCTACAAAGAGCAATTGTGGTTTTCCAGATATAACTAATAAGGATAGTGGCAACCACACCCCGAGTCACATAATACCGTATTTATCAGTGTATAACACGCACTTTTTCCCCCTGAAAATAACGGGTGCGTGTTATACGCTGACAGCGTACCTCGGAGGGGAAGGAGAGGGGCGAGTGCCACCAGAATTCACCAAGCCGTTATCTCGTCTACACTCGGCTCTCACGTCACACACACAGTCCCCCCTCCACCACCGGCATTGGACCAGTGTTCTGTCTATCACAGGAGCTGGTCCAATGCCGATGGTGGAGGCGGGACTGTGTCTGTGACTGCCGACTGAGAGCTGAGTAAACAGAAGATGATGGCTTGGTGATTTCCCATACCTCCCAACTATCCCTGATTTGGAGGGACTGTCCCTGATTTAGAGCAATGTCCTTCTGTCCCTCATTCTTCCTCATTTGTAACTCATTTTGGTCTGATCTATATAGATGTATATAAAATGCACTTTTTATCTATCAAAAAGTGCTTCCCAGTGCTAAACACTTCATCTGATTTATAATGGTGAGAGGACAGTGCATGCATCCCTGACATGCTCCACCTGACGTGGGAAAAAAAACACCAAGAAGCTCACCCTGACCCTGTCCTGGTGCCATAGTCCGCAAAGGTACTCATTGATGGTCCCCTCTGCTGCGTGTGCATCGCTGCACATGGCCCAACGTTTGAGGTTCCACCTGGTGGCAATGTCACCTATTAGCGGTTCTTGGGGCAGGTTCAGCTCCTTTGCAGCTCAGTCAGGCCGAGCACGTGGCATTACAAATCGGCGGAAATGCACCACAACTTTCCTGGCCTCCTGCCTCATGACCATCCCTGTAAGGCCTGGGACCTGCCCAAGAACCGCTGCAATGATGGCTTGGTGATTTCCCATACCTCCCAACTATCCCTGATTTGGAGGGACTGTCCCAGTGTGGATCCTGTCCCCCAAACACACCATCGAAAGCACGGCATGGCATCTTCTTGCCTGTCCCTGACTGCTTCCTCTACTGAAGCTGAGTAAACAGAAGATGATGGCTTGGTGATTTCCCATACCTCCCAACTATCCCTGATTTGGAGGGACTGTCCCTGATTTAGAGCAATGTCCTTCTGTCCCTCATTCTTCCTCATTTGTAACTCATTTTGGTCTGATCTATATAGATGTATATAAAATGCACTTTTTATCTATCAAAAAGTGCTTCCCAGTGCTAAACACTTCATCTGATTTATAAATGGCTGAATTTGTAAATTCCAAAAGCCAATATGAAGGAATAGTAGTGGTAAAAAAAGTACTTGTGGGTTTAACCAATCTTGTTTTTTTGTACAATTCTACTTAAAGGGGGCGTGGCAAGGGGTGTGTCCTATGCCTGCATACTTTTGCTGATAGGTGTCCCTCATTCCCATCTAAAAAAGGTATGGATTTCCTGCATTGAGAGATGGTGAGGCTTAATCAGGCAGCTGCATTGATGGGAGAGATGGGCGCAGATCAGGCTGCAGATGGGCACAGATCAGGCTGCACTGAAGCTGCAGATGGGCACAGATCAGGCTGCACTGAACATGCAGATGGGCACAGATCAGGCTGAATTGAGGCTGCAGATGGGCACTAATCAGGCATTGGTGCTCGCTGACCATTATTTTGCTTCAAAGTGGTTTATTTTAAAAAAACGTTTTTTTTCCTGAAACTTCCCTCTTAAAATGGGGTGCGTGTTATACGCCTGTGCATGTTATACGCCGATAAATACGGCAATTGTCATTAGATTAGATAATAGAGCTGTAAAGAGCCCTGCCGCCCTTCTGTCTCTAAGTCATTAAAAATATTGGGAGCTCTAATACACGGCAAGATAAGGTCCGCAACCTTACCCTTGTAAATACCGCGGATCAAAACACAGAATGGTTCCATTAATTTAATCATAGTCATTAATGGCCACTAACACACTAGAAGTCCTATGGGTGCTTCTGCAAAGAAAATAGAGGAGCTCTGTGTGATGCCACTAACACACTAGAAGTCCTGTGGGTGCTTCTGCAAAGAAAATAGAGGAGCTCTGTGTGAGCCACTAACACATCTAGAAAGTCCTGTTGGGTGCTGCTGAGAAGAAAATATAGGAGCTCTGTGTGATGCCACTAACACACTAGAAGTCCTATGGGTGCTTCTGCAAAGAAAATAGAGGAGCTCTGTGTGATGCCACTAACACACTAGAAGTCCTATGGGTGCTGCTGAGAAGAATATAGGAGCTCTGTGTGATGCCACTAACACACTAGAAGTCCTATGGTGCTTCTGCAAAGAAAATAGAGGAGCTCTGTGTGATGCCACTAACACACTAGAAGTCCTGTGGGTGCTTCTGCAAAGAAAATAGAGGAGCTCTGTGTGATGCCACTAACACACTAGAAGTCCTATGGGTGCTTCTGCAAAGAAAATAGAGGAGCTCTGTGTGATGCCACTAACACACTAGAAGTCCGTGGGTGCTTCTGCAAAGAAAATAGAGGAGCTCTGTGTGATGCCACTAACACACTAGAAGTCCTGTGGGTGCTGCTGAGAAGAAAAATATAGGAGCACTGTGTGATGCCACTAACACACTAGAAGTCCTATGGGTGCTTCTGCAAAGAAAATAGAGAGCTCTGTGTGATGCCACTAACACACTAGAAGTCCTATGGTGCTGCTGAGAAGAAAATATAGGAGCTCTGTGTGATGCCACTAACACACTAGAACTATGGGTGCTTCTGCAAAGAAAATAGAGAGCTCTGTGTGATGCCACTAACACACTAGAAGTCCTGTGGTTGCTTCTGCAAAGAAAATAGAGGAGCTCTGTGTGATGCCACTAACACACTAGAAGTCCTATGGGTGCTTCTGCAAAGAAAATAGAGGAGCTCTGTGTGATGCCACTAACACACTAGAAGTCCTGTGGGTGCTTCTGAGAAGAAAATATAGGAGCTCTGTGTGATGCCACTAACACACTAGAAGTCCTGTGGGTTCTGCAAAGAAAATAGAGGAGCTCTGTGTGATGCCACTAACAACACTAGAAGTCCTGTTGGTGCTTCTGCAAAGAAAATAGAGGAGCTCTGTGTGAAGCCACTAACACACTAGAAGTCCTGTGGGTGCTTCTGAGAAGAAAATATAGGAGCTCTGTGTGATGCCACTAACACACTAGAAGTCCTATGGGTGCTTCTGCAAAGAAAATAGAGGAGCTCTGTGTGATGCCACTAACACACTAGAAGTCCTGTGGGTGCTTCTGCAAAGAAAATAGAGGAGCTCTGTGTGATGCCACTAAACACACTAGAAGTCCTGTGGGTGCTGCTGAGAAGAAAAATAGGAGCTCTGTGTGATGCCACTAACACCACTAGAAGTCCTATGGGTGCTTCTGCAAAGAAAATAGAGGAGCTCTGTGTGATGCCACTAACACACTAGAAGTCCTGTGGGTGCTTCTGCAAGAAAAAAGAGGAGCTCTGTGTGATGCCACTAACACACTAGAAGTCCTGTGGGTGCTTCTGAGAAGAAAATAGAGGAGCTCTGTGTGATGCCACTAACACACTAGAAGTCCTGTTGGTGCTTCTGGGAAGAAAATATAGGTCTGTGTGTTGGGACTAACACACTTCAAGTCCTGTAGGTGCTTCTGGGAACAAATAGAGGATCTCTGTGTGATGGGACTACTAACACACTTCAAGTCCTATGGGTGCTTCTGGGAAGAAAATATAGGTCTGTGTGATGGGACTTAACACACTTCAAGTCCTATAGGTGCTTCTGGGAACAAAATATAGGATCTCTGTGTGATGGACTAACACACTTCAAGTCCTATGGGTGCTTCTGGAAGAAAATATAGGTCTGTGTGATGGGACTAAACACACTTCAAGTCCTATAGGTGCTTCTGGGAACAAAATATAGATCTCTGTGTGATGGGACTAACACACTTCAAGTCCTATGGGTGCTTCTAGGGAAGAAAATATAGGTCTGTGTGATGGGACTAACACACTTCAAGTCCTATAGGTGCTTCTGGGAACAAAATATATGGATCTCTGTGTGATGGGACTAACACACTTCAAGTCCTATGGGTGCTTCTGGGAACAAAATATAGGTCAGTGTGATGGGACTAACACACTTCAAGTCCTATAGGTGCTTCTGGGAACAAAATATAGGATCTCTGTGTGATGGACTAACACACTTCAAGTCCTATAGGTCTTTCTGGGAACAAAATATATGATCTCTGTGTGAGGGGACTAACACACTTCAAGTCCTATAGGTGCTTCTGGGAACAAAAATATAGGATCTCTGTGTGATGGGACTAACACACACTTCAAGTCCTATAGGTGCTTCTGGGAAGAAAAATATAGGTCTGTGTGATGGGACTAACAAACTTCAAGTCCTATAGGTGCTTCTGGGAACAAATATAATGATCTCTGTGTGATGGGACTAACACACTTCAAGTCCTAATAGGTGCTTCTGGGAAGAAAATATAAGATCTCTGTGTGATGGGACTAACACACTTCAAGTCCTATAGGTGCTTCTGGGAACAAAATGTATGATCTCTGTGTGATGGGACTAACACCACTTCAAGTCCTATAGGTGCTTCTGGGAAGAAAATATAGGTCTGTGTGATGGGACTAACACACTTCAAGTCCTATAGGTGCTTCTGGGAACAAAAATATAGGATCTCTGTGTGATGGACTAACACACTTCAAGTCCTATAGGTGCTTCTGGGAAGAAAATATAGGATCTCTGTGTGATGGGACTAACACACTTCAAGTCCTATAGGTGCTTCTGGGAACAAAATATATGATCTCTGTGTGATGGACTAACACACTTCAAGTCCTAATAGGTGCTTCTGGGAACACAATATAGGATCTCTGTGTGATGGGACTAACACACTTCAAGTCCTATGGGTGCTTTTGGGAAGAAAATAAGATCTCTGTGTGATGGGACTAACACACTTCAAGTCCTATAGGTGCTTCTGGAACAAAATAAAGGATCTCTGTGTGATGGGACTAACACACTTCAAGTCCTATTGGTGCTTCTGGGAAGAAAATGTAGGTCTGTGTGATGGGACTAACACACTTCAAGTCTATAGGTGCTTCTGGGAACAAAATATAGGATCTCTGTGTGATGGACTAACACACTTCAATTCCTATAGGTGCTTCTGGGAACAAAATATATGATCTCTGTGTGATGGGACTAACACACTTCAAGTCCTATAGTGCTTCTGGGAACAAAATATAGATCTCTGTGTGATGGGACTAAACACACTTCAAGTCCTATAGGTGCTTCTGGAAGAAAATATAGGTCTGTGTGATGGGACTAACACACTTCAAGTCCTATAGGTGCTTCTGGGAACAAAATATAGATCTCTGTGTGATGGGACTAACACACTTCAAGTCCTATAGGTGCGTCTGGGAACAAAATATATGATCTCTGTGTGAGGTGACTAACACACTTCAAGTCCTATAGGTGCTTCTGGGAACAAAATATATGATCTCTGTGTGATGGGACTAACACACTTCAAGTCCTATAGGTGCTTCTGGGAAGAAAATATAGGATCTCTGTGTGATGGGACTAACACACTTCAAGTCCTATAGGTGCTCTGGGAACAAAATATATGATCTCTGTGTGATGGGACTAACACACTTCAAGTCCTATAGGTGCGTCTGGGAACAAAATATATGATCTCTGTGTGATGGGACTAACACACTTCAAGTCCTATAGGTGCTTCTGGGAAGAAAATATTGGTCTGTGTGATGGGACTAACACACTACATTCAAGTCCTATGGGTGCTTCTGGGAAGAAAATATAGGTCTGTGTGATGGGACTAACACACTTCAAGTCACTATAGGTGCTTCTGGGAACAAAATATAGGATCTCTGTGTGATGGGACTAACACACTTCAAGTCCTATGGGTGCTTCTGGGAAGAAAATATAGGTCTGTGTGATGGGACTAACACACTTCAAGTCCTATATGGGCACTAATCAGGCAGGTCTGTGTTGGTGCTCGCTGACCATAGGTGCTTCTTTTGCTTCAAAGTGGTTTATTTTGCCAGGAAAAAAACGTTTTTTTTCCTGAACACTTCCCTCTTAAAATGGGGTGCGTGTTGGGAACAAAATATAGGAGCTCTGCCGGCCTGCCACGAACACACTACAAGCTAATAGGTGCTTCTGAACAAAATTAGGCGCTCTGACCCTTGCCTACGCCTGCTCTTCATGTTATACGCCGATAAATACGGCAATTGTCATTAGATTAATCAAGTCATTAAAAATATTGGGAGCTCTAATACAAAACACAGAATGGTTCCATTAATTTAATCATAGTCATTAATGTGAGCATTCCTTTCCAGAGTACAGCTGTTTGTCCTTTGCCAACTCTGCTGCAGTCTGTCTGGGACAGCCTGATAATCCATTTATAGCAGAACCACTATTCCACAAAAGTCCTGCCACTGACTTTTATTCCTACTGCTTGGAGGTCAAAATCTGTTAATATTGTGCACTTGAGTACAACAAAGAAAGTGGTCAATGTTCAAATGAAATGAGCTTATATTAAATCTCAATTAAACATTCAGTTTAAATCAGCTTAATACATTCCAGGCACATCAAAACAAAAGGTGTTTAAAGTAATGCAGTTCTCTTTAAAAAATCAGTCACAGCCTGAGTAGAAAAACTTAATGAACTACTTGTCTCTAAAGCCCTCAGTCCTAATGCATGCAGTGAGCTGGCTCTTGGGAGGAAATATGCAGATATCCAAATGTGTTGGTAGGAGCATGTCAGTCTAAAGGAGTAGGCATTTCTAGGTGGGCTACATTTACAGGTGTTCCGTCAGAATCGGCGACCCGTCAGATTAGGTAACGAAAGTGACTGTTCCGTACTGCCCATACGTAGCAGTTTTGCCAATGTGACAGAACACCTGCAGTAAGAAGGCGGCAGCGGACATCTTACTACACCCAGCTACGTCTTGAATTTCACAGTCATTTTTTTGCAAAAAACTGAGCGGATATAAATACATATAAAATATCGACATCTGTGATGCTGTTTTCAATGTTTCATTTTGAAAGAAGCTGGACCCCAGAAATAGGAAGGTGGCGGAGGCCATCTTGGTACATCCGGCACTGCTTAGCGCTAAACTTTTAGGCTTTCAAAATGTAACATGAAAACAGGATGACAGATCTCAATATACTATATGGATTTATATACGCTCACTTTATTCACTAAATGACTGTGTAATTCAAGACGTAGCTGGGTGTAGTAAGATGTCCGCTGGCGCCTTATGACTGTAGGTGTTCTGTCAGATTAGCAAACCTACATAATCTGACGGGGCGCCGATTCTGACGGAACACAGGTTACATTTTGCATACTGCCCTAGGTAACACCCACATGGGGTGCTAAGCCTCCATGATTGAAGAACTGAAATTAAATGAATGACGGGGAGAGACAATAAGGTTGGGGAGGAAAGAGCTGGATGATAATGGACATCCTTAAGCCAGGAAATGACCCAAGCTCAATCTGACTTTTTGCAGCTTCTAATGCATACAGTGAGAAGTGCACAGTGTGCAGTGAAATCAAAGTAAGCAATTACAGTTCAGAAGAGAAACCTGTACAACTGAAGGTAAGGCTGGAATTCAGCTGTAAGGTCTAATAATAGTGGATTTATAAAGTGTAAGTAAACCAAAACAATAAACTTATATTTTGGTCTGTTAAAGTAATTGTAAAGAGATTTTTTTTAAATAACAAACATGGTGTTTTTTTTACACATTATATTTGCTTATACCAATGAATTTCATTGGTATAAGCAACAATTTTTCCTGAATGAAACTAATTCATTCAGTGAATATTGTTTTGACTAGCTGTTATTGGCCACAGCTAATCACATGGTACAAATGGGCTGTGATTGGCCCTGTCTGAATCATTCGATCACTGTGACCAATCACAGCTAGCAACACAATTGTACACAATAGATGGCATTAAAGGAAGCCATCCATTGATTACCACTGTCACGTGATCTGCTGTTATCGGTCACAGCAATCACATGGTATTGGCAGCTGGCCGATACAGTGATCTGTCATTGGTGGTGTCTGATACGTTCCAGGAGGACCTCATATGACGTCCACCCAGAATGACGAAAGTCTTGCCCGGCCTTTAGCAAAATTAAGTGGTTAATGCAGAAAATGCATTAAGGTAAAAAAAAAAAAAAGAAACTTCTGCATTTAGGACCACTTTAAATATAGAATTGAAAGCTTTTTGTTACATCTGTTCAACAGGCGAGGACTGTGAACTTTTGACATGATGGGCAAACATAACCAAATTTCCCATGAAAGATTTTTTTGCACTTTGCCCTCGGTAGACATGGTGAAAGGTGGGAGTTTCTAAAGGAACATGGTTTATCATGACAGATCTTTTCACATCTTCCAGCACCAGTTTCCTTTTCAGCTCCTAGCATTATTATTATACAGGATTCATATAGTGGCAATAGTTTGCACAGCGCTTTACAATATAAAAGGAGACAGTACAGCAACAATACAATTCAATACAAGAGGGTTAGGAGGGCCCTGCTCTTGGAAGCTTACAGTCCAATAGGGGGGGGGGGGGGGGGGGTAAGTGGAACAAAAGCTAATAACTATGAGGGACGAACTGATGGAACAAATAAAAGATTCAGATGTCAGCCGAAGGCAGGATAGGCTTTCCTGAAGAGATGCGCTCTCAGGGATCGCCTAAACGTGGACAGAGTAGGAGATAGCTGGACAGATTGGGATAGAGCGTTCCAGAGGACGTGAAAGGTTCTGGAGAAATCCTGGAGATGAGCATGGAAGGAGGAGACAAGGGAGCTAGGGAGCCAAATGTCTTAGGAGGAGCAAAGAGGACGTTTTGGGTAAAATTTTGAGACAAGATTGGTGAATTAGCTTGGGGCAGAGTTGTAAATGGCTTTATATGTTGTTAATATTTAGAATTTTATTCATCAATCAGAGAGCAGTGGAGGGATTCGCAGAGAAGGGTGGCATACACTAAGTGGCAGGTAAAGTTGATGAGTCTGGCAGCAGCGCTAGTTCGAGGAGCTATGCAGCAAAAAAAGGAGGAAAATGCAGTAATATGCGATTATTTATTTTAGGTACTTATATAGTCAATTTGCGCAGTGCTTTACATATACATTGTACATTCACATCAGTCCCTGCCCTCAAAGAGCTTACAATCTACGATAATGTGTGATAATGTTGTGAAACAATAATAAAGTGCGTTAATTCAAGAAGCTATGCAGCAAAAATAAACAAATATGCACGAATGACTACTATACCTAATTCAATTCAATGAAACAGTGCGCTACTTCAAGAAGATATGCATGACTGACTATACCTAATTTAAAAAAAAAGAACAAAAAAAATGCAATAATGTGTGATAATATGTGAAACAGTGATAAAGTGCACTAATTCAAGAAGCTATGCAGCAAAAATAGACAAATATGTATGAATGACTATCCCAAATTAAAAAACAAAAAACAAAAAATGCAGTAATATGTGATAATATGCGATAATATACATGTAGCACGGCCCCCTAGAGGACTGCTTAGAATTACCTGCTCATCTGCACAGCCATGACCTAGTGAACTTTCCAACCCATCTGACACTCTGGGTTCAGACATCCTGGTAGCACTGTGTGGCAATAAGCAAACAACTCAATGTATTTAGGTTCTATGAATATTTTACTTGAACCAATAAATGGGAAGTTGTCACAAGAGGAGGTAATATATTTCTAACTTCTAGGCAACAGCGCCAACTCAGCAAAAGAATTCCTCCAAAAGAGAATATTTTAACGACAGTACTATATAAATATATGTACACTTCCTTTAGATGTAATGTTACCCCTTAAATGGATGTTTCAGTTAATGGCTTATACTGCCACACTAATAAAGATGGAACCTGGCCAGCCTACACGCTATCCTAAGAAGGAAGAACGGGCCTAGAGAAGCGTAATATAGGGGCCTTTATATAAGTAATGAAAACAAAGTTCACGTTGCAGATCTGATGTTCTTCCTGGCTAGTCGGAGCTCGTCAACTGTAATCCGTTTGGGTGTGGTGGGAACAGAAGATTCTTTGTAGTAAAGAAGACTAAAGGTGTCTTAGCACAGTGTTCAAATGATGCAGTAAAGTGATCTTGGAGTAAAGATGTCTGTGCAAAGTGTCTTAATGTAACGGTGGCAAAGAATGGATAGGGGTCGAGCAATTTGCCCTCTCACCAATGACCAGACCGCTCCGATGTCCTCCGAACAGGAACTCGTGTAGCGACACTCGTGTAGCAGATCCACTGTCTAGATCTCCCGAAGTGAAGCTTGACACACAACACACATACTGAAAATGATGTCCGACAGCGAATAACAGAGTGAGGCCCCTCAGGCCACGAGTTGGAAGCAAGACTCGACGTGGTCGGCCACGACCTCTCTCTCCCATTTGCACAGAGAGGTCCGTCTTATGTCAGGCCCAGGAGGAAGAGACCTTCCACGCGAGCTTCTGCTGCTTTAATAGCTACTCACATTATTCCTCGGATTGGCAGCAAAGATCCCTGGGATATGTAGTCCTGGCACAATATCGTGCAAAGCAACTATCCGGCGGGGAACTATTCGTCCCACAATCCTGGACAGCCCTTTTTTTTTTCAGCATCAGGAACAATAGAATCATCTTCTAAGGAGGGAACCCATAGCCAATCCAAAGGTACGGTAATTCCTCGTCATCACTTTCCTCTTCCGGAAGTGCAGGTGGATAGGTTTTTCTGACCCTAGGCCTCAATGTTGGGGACTGATATGTCTCTGGGCAAGGGGCTGAGTGTACAGGGCAGCAAATGGTTTTGATGCCAAGTCTTGAGGGGGCCAGTCTTCCCTTCTGGCCAAATCTGATACACAGGGAGTCAAGGCAACTGTTTGCAAACAATGTGGGGTTGGGAACACCATCTATCAGCCAGCTTATGTTTTCCTGGCACCCCTAGATTACGCAACAACACTCGATCCCCAGGTTGTAGATTCTGGACCCTCACTTTAAGATCAAAGTTCTTCTTATTCCTTTGTTCTCTGATGGGGAGGCTTCCTTGGCTTTCTCATAAGCAACATTTAAGTTCTTCTGGAGCCTGTCAACATATCCCCTATAGGAGGCTTGAGAGGTGTGATCTATTGAGGTTCCGAATGTTAAATCTATAGTAAGTGAGTAAGCGTGCCTCTCTTCCGAACATCAATCGTAGGGGGAATATCCGGTAGAATCATTTGAGGTACTATTGTAAACATGAACTATTGCAGCGATATGGTCTCCCCGATGTTGTTTCTTCTCTAATGGGAGGGTTCCCAGCATGTTCAACAGAGTGTGGTTGAAACGCTCGGGTTGTGGATCCCTTGGGGGTGGTAAGGAGTCGTTCTGGATTTTGGTATGTTTAAGAGATTACATAGTCTGCGGACCAATTTGCTCTCAAAGTCACGACCTTGATCTGAGTGTAGGCGCTGAGGCAATCCGTAATGGACGAAGAACTTCTCCACTAGTGTCTTGGCCATTATATTAGCTTGTTTTCCCTGGTGGAGAAAGACTGAGCATATCGGGTAAAATGATCTGTCACAACCAGGGCATTACTCCTTGCGCTCAGATAAGGTTCCAGGCACAAGAAATCAATGCACACCAACTCCATTGGCCCTTGGCTTTGTAGATGGCCCATTGGGGCTGCCCTGCCGGGTAGAGTTTTTCTCTGGATACACCGGACACAGGAGCGGCAGCAACTTTCCACCTCCGTTTTCATGGATGGTGTCATGGGAGATACCTAAACACAGGCATCCAGCACAAGTGAACAGATCAATGGGCTGCACTAAAGGAATCAGGCTCCAAGGTAAATGATAAAATATATTTATTAAAGGATAAAGACACACGTGAAAACCAACACAGCAAACCACAAACAAGCAAGAACGCAAATAATACACAGCAAACCCCAAAACCCTAATCTAACTAACTATAAATACACACAAGGAAATGGAACACATATATACAAGGCAGGGAGAAGAGAACAAGGGGGACAGGAGGCCAGGTGAAGGAAGCAGAAGCAAGGGGAAGCCAAGGCAGGAATCAGGGGACAGGTCTCAGGAACCAGGTTGGGAAACAACATCCAGGACAGGGCAGGAAGCGGATCAGGAACGGGTTTCAGGCACAGGATCAGAACAGGCAGGGACAAGGCTTGCAGGAAGGAATTCTGAAGCGCTGAGCCTCAGTGAAGGACGGGCTTATATACTTCCCAGCAGTCCCACATCAGGTGCAGCTTGATCACTAGCATGTCCATTGGATGGGAGACCCCTGCTGGTGGCCACCAGAACTGCACCTTTTGATGCCGAAGGAAATAGTGACACCAGCAGGCTATCCAGGTAATAACACCGTTCCTGACAATGTCCATCGGCTGGGAGACCCCTGCTGGTGGCCAACAGAACTGCACCCTTTGATGCCCAAGGAAACAGTGACACCAGCAGGCGATCCAGGTAATAACACCGTTCCTGACAGATGGCCTGTAAAATCGATCCCTGACTAGTTTGAAAGTTCTATATGGGCCTAAATGACCATGATCATTATGGAGAGTGGTTAGCATAGTTAAACAATGTTTCTCAGGAAGGAACAGCTGGCTCACACCTTCTGCCTCTTCAGAGGGACCTCTCCGATATTTGATCCCCTCTTCCAGCTTCATTCGTTCCCATTATCTATGAATCACCTTGGCTCCCTCAATGGGGCTGTTCATCAATATCTGAGGGTCTTTAGCGGACAGCGACTTCCTTATTAGATTCCCTAGTGGGTCTTCCCGCTGATCCCTTCTCATGTCCTCTTTCGTCAATTGAGGCAGTTCTTGGCTGCGTACTTGGGTCAAATTGCAGTAGAGCTTTGGTACTCACGCAGGGGTGACTCCCGCTGCTTCTGCCCCTATGACTCCCCCGTGTTTATATTCCACTTCTTGACACACAGCCTGTAGTCTTTAGGGATGCCAATTAACCCAACTCTTCTGACCATTCTGGGTGAAGTGAGGTCTTCGGGAAAGAGCATCAGTGTCTCTATTTCCCAATCCCGGTAGATATTTCAAACTGAATTGGAACTCAGACAGAGCAGCTAACCACCGATGTCCAGTGGTGTCCAGTTTGGCAGTGGATAGCAAATAAGTCAGGGGGTTGTTATCAGTCTTTACCACAAAGGTGGCTCCGTACAGATAGCCCCGTATTGTATCCACTACGGCCCACTTTAGGGCCAAGAACTCCAACTTGTACACAGGATAGTTCTTCTCAGGGGGGTGAGGCTGCGACTCACATAGGCCTCTGGACGGAGTCTCCCCTCCGACTCCTGGTACAACACTCCCCCAATACCATCTCTATTGGCATCCACATGTAATTTGTATGGCTTCGAGGGATCAGCATAGGCCAGCACCGGGGCTTCAACCAGGCTCTCCTTACACCGCTTGAAGGACCTCTCACACTTCTGTGTCCATTGTTCTTGGATAGATTCCTGGCTCCCCCTTTCTGGGTTTTCTGCTGTTCCCCTTCCATTTGCTTCTGCAACATCTCATTCCACGCCCTAGCAATCTGTGAAAAGTTCTTCACAAATCTCCTGTAGTAGGAGCAAAAGCCCAAGAACAACCTCAATTCGGTGACAGTAGTTAGGCGAGGCCAAAAAGTGATCACCCCCAGCTTTTGGGGGTCATGGCTATCCCTTCGGCAGATACCACATGTCCTAGGTATGTGACTGAAGTCTGGTAGAATTAGCACTTATCCAATGACAGCTTTAACCCCTCATCATGTAATCGCTGGAAAACTCTTTCCAATTGGGCTTCATGGTCTTCCAGTGTTCGTCTAAACACGATGATGTCATCTAGGTAGACTAAGACTTCTACCAAGGTCATATCACCCACCACGTTCTCCATCAGTGGTTGGAAAGTGGCAGGGGCTCCAGTTAATCCCTGTGGCATTTGATCAAACTCTAAGAATCCCAGTGGGCTAATAAAAGCCATCTTCTCTCAATCTTCTGGGTGCATAGGAATCTGGTAGTATCCACTCTTTAGATCCAACACACTGAACCATTTGGCCCCTGATAAGCATTGTAAGGCTTCTTCTATGCGAGGGGTCATGTATTGATCTGGGATAGTCCTTCTAGTCAAGGTTCGATAATCAATACACATCCGAAGGGACCCATTCTTCTTCCTTACTACCACAATCGGGAAAGCATAAGGACTTCTGGACTCCTTAATGACCCCTGACTTCTTTAGTTCAGCCAGTTGCTCTGGAAGATCCTCCAAGGTGCACGAGGGGACTCACCTTGCCCTCTCTCTCAAAATGGCTTATCTTGCGTCAGTCGAATCTGATGTTGATTGCTCTTTGCACAGCCCACATCAAAGTCATTCTTGGAGAACATTTTCTCCCATCGAGCTATCTGGGCTTTGATCCTTTCCCCCAAGCAGGGGGAAGACTTGGGCAGTGGGCCGCGGTGCTTCCTCCATCTCCCTTCTGGGCTATCTCATTCCTTGCTCCTGGAGTGGCAGCACTCACTTTCCCGATCACCATTCGAGGCTTTAGGCTGATCGGATGACTAGTGACATTCCACACACTGACAGGAATTCACCCTCCACTTCTTAGCAAGGCCCAAGTGGGTACAATCTCTGGAACCAGCTCTATCCTAAACTCTTCTTCTGTGGGATCAGCTTCTACCACCACGTACGGGCTTGGCTGATCCCAAGACCACTTGACTGTGGCTTTAAGACAGGCTCTTTCTCCACGTTGTAGCGCTCTTGGCTGTCCAGTTGCCACAATCTTCCCACTCCTTCCGCAGGCGCCTTCTTTTCTTGCAAAACCTTCTGGAATGCTTGCCTCAACTGAGGATGAATTTTCCCAACTGGAGCACCCTCTAAAGCTAAGGGAGTGAGTAGCCTTCTCACTAGGTTGGTGTTAGTGTCTATCAGTAGGAAATTTCGGCCAGCTCCAGGTGGTCGGGGGCATACAACATCCAATTTGTCAAAGGTTTTTGGTCTTCCTGCTAGAGCAGAGTCAAACTTAGCCTGCCAAGTTTACACAAAGGGATATGCTTCAAGTCTAAAAGTCTTGATATAGCAGTGTCACTTGGGCTCCAGTATCCAGCAATGCTTGTGTATAGATACCCTCTACCTGTACTGATACTAAGGGGGAAGGCCCCACTAAGTTCTTGGGTAGGTTTTCCCCCCTCTAACTATGGTTTGTGCCCTAACCGGTCTTGTTGGAGGCAAGGAATTTGGTTTAACTGCTCATTTAGCAAGGTGTGCGTTGATTTCCTGTCCCCGTCTTTCATTCACTGAGGGTTTCATGGAGCGTGCTTAGGCACCAGAGGGTTAGAGAGGACTAGGAGCTTGCATCCCTTTTTGTCCTTGGCTCTCTTCTGGTGTCTTCTCTTGTCTTTGGAGCGCAGTTTTCCCTTGGGACTCTCAACTTGCTCCTTCAATAAGGTCCCTTGAAGTTTCCCGCCGGATTTGGAAAGAGCAATTTCTGTAAAGCTCTTAGAACTTTGTTAAGGAGTTGAGGGTCGACGCCAGATTTGGGACACTTCGCTCGAAAGTGTCCAAACTCTCTGCATCAGTAACATCTCCTTTCTCACTCTAGGTACAGCTTTTGTTAAAGCGGTTGTATACCCTCAATTACAACTTGCACCTACAGGTAAGCCTAGATTAAGGCTTACCTGTAGGTACAAGAAATATCTCCTAAACCTGCACGGTTTAGGAGATATTTGCAAAGAACGGAGCGGCGATACCCGGAAGGGTATCCGATAGAGAAATGGCTGCGGCTGGAGGGGGAGAAGAGGACGGCGTCGGGGGCCCCGATCTAAGGTAAGTGATGCATAATGAGCTAGTATGCTAGTCATACTAGCTCATTATGACTTTGTGTTGCAGGTAGTTAAAAAAAAAACCCCACCAAAAACGGGTATACAACCACTTTAACTTGCATGAGTCCCCTGCTCCTGAACCTTCGCTTGGGTCTACATCACTTGCATCAGAGCATGATGAGTTTGAGCCTGAGCCACCTGTGCATCAGTTCTGTTGGCCCAAGTTCCGGGACTGGCTTAGGGATATCAGGGAGGGCCGGTCCCTTCGGCTCAGAGTCAGTCCCACTATCTTCATCGGAGAACTCCATTTCTGCATGAACGGCTCAGGCCACCACTTTCTCTTTGTTCCCAGTAGCAGAATTCAAGTCTCTTGATCGTAGACTCTTCTCTTCCAACAGAACCTCTTCCTCTCGAACCTCCCTTATAAACTTAGGATAAGTAGGTACCACCCGAGTTCTTTTCAGCAATAATTTTAACACAATTGGATGATTAGGCTGGGCCCTGTGCAAACCCCGATCCAGACGGGCCTGGTCAACATTTTTAGGGTCAAAGCCCTTCTTCAGGATGATTTGATGTAGCATCTGGTCTACTCAGGAGATGTATTCGGACAGACTCTCCCCCCTCTGCTGGTGAGTGTGGTTGAATTTATACATCAGATAAGGAGTAGTTTTGACTCCCGAAAACAGCACACAAGGCATTGATGTAATCCATGGCAACACAAGTCCTCTTGCCCATCCTCAAGTTCGGATTACATCAGCCGCTGGGCTTCGAAGGCTCTCACTAAGCCGTTATCGTTTCACAGCCTTGGAAACACTCCACTCTTCCATAGCCTGTAAAGCTTGGCTCATCCATGTTTCAAACTCGTCTTCTCCCACAGGCGTCAGTAATTGTCCTGATAAGAATCTACAGTTGTGCTCATAAGTTTTCATACCCTGGCAGAATTTATGATTTCTTGGCCATTTTTCAGAGAATATAAATGATAAAACAAAAACTTTTCTTTCACTCATGGTTAGTGTTTGGCTGAAGCCATTTATTATTAATCAACTGTGTTTACTCTTGTTAAATCATAATCACAACAGTAACTACCCAAATGACCCTGATCAAATGTTTACATGGTTTACCCTGGTGATTTTGGCCTGATAACGTGCACACACGTTGACACAAAGGCGTTTGAATGGCTATTAAGGGTAACCATCCTTACCTGTGATCTGTTTTCTTATAATTAGTGTGTGTGTATAAAAGGTAATTGAGTTTCTGGACTCCTGACGGACACTTGCATCTTTCATCCAGTGCTGCACTGAGGTTTCTGGATTCTGAGTCATGGTTAAAGCAAAATAATTGTCAAAGAGTTTGCAGGAAAAGGTAGTTGGACTGTATAAAACAGGAAAGGGATATAAAAAGATATCCAAGGAATTGAGAATGCCAATCAACAGTGTTCAAACTCTAATCAAGAAGTGGAAAATTAGGGGTTCTGTTGAAAACAAACCATTTTTGACAATAGTGTAGATGGCAGCAAGGCTTGGAGTGGTTGTGCTGTGAAAAAGAATCTGCATCATTATCTGTACCAGGCTATCACACTTATGAGCTGGGGAATTTTGTTTCTGTATAATTATAAATATATATTCTATGTGACCATGATTCACATGATTGCTCTGTAGCTAAGCATGTTATGCTTTTCTATTTGTTAAGCAGGCCAATATTTCACATGTTTTTATGTACTTTTAGTTTCTCTAATATAGGATATACTTCCCAAGTCACCAACATATAAAATTACAAAATTCACAGAAATCCATGTAGAGTTAAAAAACACCACACATTCTAGTTACAAATTTTTGCTTACAGATAATTACACATATTTTTACATTGAATTAGCCTACATATCTAATCAGTTTTGATATCACGCTCCTCAGCCAATCAGGACTTAATTGCTTTGCACAATGCTGTCGGTATAATACACCAAACATCCATATTTAGAGGAGGAAAGAGCACAGAGAAACCTTCTCTTGCTTCACTAGCAATCACAGGCTGGGTATTTCCCTGGCCAGGCTCTATTGCTTAACATGCCATGTAGCCTGTAAAAAAAGTCCATGATCCTGCTGTCACTTCTTGTTGATTTTCAGCTCCCAGTCTCTCTCACTAGACTTGCTGATTCACAGCCACTGAATCCAGTGAGCTCTTCTAATCTTCTTACTTTAGTATCTTCCTCAAGTGTCACCCCCGCTTCCCTGCTGGGTCCCTAGCTTGGCACTCCAGATACTCCTCAAGCGCCACCCCACTGGCTGGGTCCCTGGCTTGGCACCTGCTGAAGTTTCCCTTTAATTCACCGCCCTGGTTGGTGAGAATACTGCTCCGGTACTTGCTTCAGCTACTCACTGTGGTCCCTGGTAACAAGGTGGTTGGTCCCTTAGTGGCGTCAGCTTCCCCTTTACCTCCGACCACGACAGGTTCTCCGGCCAGCAGAACCATCACTTCTGGTTGGACTGCAAGCCGCAATCCCAACCCTACGCTGCTCTCTCTTGCATCTGGATAGGCCCTCAGACAGCCTAGCAGCAAGATGTGCTTGGGATAGGCCCAAACTCCGGCCTAGCAGCCCAGGCAGCACAACACAGGTCCACCCAGACAGCCGTCCAGGTGGCACAGAACCCCGATCACCTGACCTCACCCAAATAAATAGGCTCTCCCAGCAGGCCAAGGGACCCAAGAAGACCCCTGCCCATAGGCTGAGATACCCTATCTATTTCAGCCACAACTGCCGGAAAATAGTTTGAGATGCAAAGAAAAACCCACAAATAACTTTAGGTGAAATACAGGACTCTCTGAAAACATGTGGTGTGGCTGTTTCAAGATGCACAATAAGGAAGCACTTGAAGAAAGATGTGCTGCATTGTCGAGTCACCAGAAGAAAGCCACTACTACTCAAATGCCACAAAGTAACCCGCTTACAATACGCCAAACAGCACAGAGACAAGCCTCAAACCTTCTGGCACAAAGTCATTTGGAGTGATGAGACCAAAATTTAGCTTTTTGGCCACAACCATAAATGCTTCATTTGGAGAGGAGTCAACAAGGCCTATGATGAAAGGTACACTATTCCGACTGTGAAACACGGAGGTGTATCTATGATGTTTTGGGGATGTGCGAGCTACAAAGGCACAGGAAATTTGGTCAAAATTGATGGCAAGATGAATGCAGTATGTTATCAAAGAATACTGGAGGAACATTTGCATGCATCAGCCAGGAAGCTGCGCATGGGATGTACTTGGACATTCCAACATGCCAATGATCCAAAACACAAGGTCAAGTCGACCTGTCATTGGTTCTGGAGTGGCCTCTCAGTCTCCTGACCTCAAAATCATTGAGCCACTCTGGGGAGATCTCAAACGTGCAGTTCATGAAAAACAGCCCAAGAATTTACAGGAACTGGAGGCTTTTTGCCAAGAGGAATGGGCAGCTTTACAATCTGAGACGAAAAAGAGCCTCATCCACAAATACCACAAAATACTTCAAGCTGTTAAAGGGGGCAATACATGGTATTAAGAACTGGGGTATGTAAACATTTCATAAGGGTAATTTGGGTATTTTCTGTTGTGATTATGATTTAAAAAGAGTAAACACAGTTGATTGCTAATAAATGGCTTCAGCCAAACACTAACCATGAGTGAAAGAAAAGTTTTTGTGTTATCATTCATATTCTCTGAAAAATAGCCAAGAAATCATAAATTCTGCCAGGGTATGTAAACTTATGAGCACAACTGTAAGTCTTCGATAACCCTGATTAGCATTCCCAGACCCATTGTTCACCATACTATCGACCAAGCGACTCATATCTGTGTAGAAAGAGAGAGGAGGGGAACTGGCCCCTTGTGGGTTGACTGCCACAAGTACAAGACTTTTCTCGTGAGCTTTTCTCGAGGGTGGCTTCTCGGTCTGTCTTCTCTCGAGTTTGAGTGGGAATACCCTTGCAGTCACTTCTTCCGTCAGACGGACCTCTTCAACCTGAAAGCACACTGGCACCTCTTTTCCTCCATTCACAGGCCATACAAGACTAATAAGAACTCCATAGTGTAGTAATTTCACAGAAGAAATAGTTTTATTAAGATGTAGCACCCTAATGTCTAGGCAGGGTTGCTCCTAAATTTACCTGCCAGGTGTATATGGTCTTCGCCAACTGTTAGGGAGCAATTGAGTTCACTCTAAGTCTGGAATTGCTGCACTTCTCTCTTCTGTCATGGCCGGGTATCTGGTGACATTAGATAAGACAAGGGAATTGCAAGGACAGATTAGGAATAGATAGGGTATCTCGGCCTATGGGCAGGGGTCTTCTTGGGTCCCTTGGCCTGCTGGGAGAGCCTATTTATTTGGGTGAGGTCAGGTGATCGGGGTTCTGTGCCACCTGGACGGCTGTCTGGGTGGACCTGTGTTGTGCTGCCTGGGCTGCTAGGCCGGAGTTTGGGCCTATCCCAAGCACATCTTGCTGCTAGGCTGTCTGAGGGCCTATCCAGATGCAAGAGAGAGCAGCGTAGGGTTGGGATTGCGGCTTGCAGTCCAACCAGAAGTGATGGTTCTGCTGGCCGGAGAACCTGTCGTGGTCGGAGGTAAAGGGGAAGCTGTCACCACTAAGGGACCAACCACCTTGTTACCAGGGACCACAGTGAGTAGCTGAAGCAAGTACCGGAGCAGTATTCTCACCAACCAGGGCGGTGAATTAAAGGGAAACTTCAGCAGGTGCCAAGCCAGGGACCCAGCCAGTGGGGTGGCGCTTGAGGAGTATCTGGAGTGCCAAGCTAGGGACCCAGCAGGGAAGCGGGGGTGACACTTGAGGAAGATACTAAAGTAAGAAGATTAGAAGAGCTCACTGGATTCAGTGGCTGTGAATCAGCAAGTCTAGTGAGAGAGACTGGGAGCTGAAAATCAACAAGAAGTGACAGCAGGATCATGGACTTTTTTTACAGGCTACATGGCATGTTAAGCAATAGAGCCTGGCCAGGGAAATACCCAGCCTGTGACTGCTAGTGAAGCAAGAGAAGGTTTCTCTGTGCTCTTTCCTCCTCTAAATATGGATGTTTGGTGTATTATACCGACAGCATTGTGCAAAGCAATTGAGTCCTGATTGGCTGAGGAGCGTGATATCAAAACTGATTAGATATGTAGGCTAATTCAATGTAAAAATATGTGTAATTATCTGTAAGCAAAAATTTGTAACTAGAATGTGTGGTGTTTTTTAACTCTACATGGATTTCTGTGAATTTTGTAATTTTATATGTTGGTGACTTGGGAAGTATATCCTATATTAGAGAAACTAAAAGTACATAAAAACATGTGAAATATTGGCCTGCTTTACAAACAGAAAAGCATAACATGCTTAGCTACAGAGCAATCATGTGAATCATGGTCACATAGAATATATATGTATAATTATACAGAAACAAAATTCCCCAGCTCATAAGTGTGATAGCCTGGTACAGATAATGATGCAGATTCTTTTTCACAGCACAACCACTCCAAGCCTTGCTGCCATCTACACTATTGTCAAAAGTATTGGGATGCCTGCCTTTACACGCACATGAACTTTGATGGCATCCCAGCCTTAGTCCGTAGGGTTCAATATTGAGTTGGCCCACCCTTTGTAGCTATAACAGCTTCAACTCTTCTGGGAAGGCTGTCGACAAGGTTTAGAAGTGTGTCTATGGGGATGTTTTACCATTCTTCCAGAAGCGCATTTGTGAGGTCAGGGCACACATGTTGGACGAGAAGGCCTGGCTCGCAGTCTCTGCTCTAATTCATCCCAAAGATGTTCTATATGGTTGAGGTCCGGACTCTGTGCAGACCAGTCAAGTTCATCCACCCCAAACTCAATCATCCATGTTTTTATGGACTTTGCTTTATGTACTGGTCCAAATCATTTGGTGGAGGGGGATTATTGAGTGGGGTTGTTTTTCACGGGTTGGACTTGGCTCTTTAGTTCCAGTGAAAGAAACTCTAAAGCCCCATACACACGGTCGGACTTTTTCATGGATTCTGTCCGATCGGACAATGTTGTTGAAAAATCAGACCGTGTGTATGCACCATCGGACAGTGTACGTCGGATTGTCCGACGGACAAAGTCTTATCTCCTGCTGGAAAGATTTGCCGACAACACGGTCCGATCACACCAAATCCGATCGTGTGTACGGTTGTCCGACCGGACAAAGTGCTACGCATGCTCAGATCACATTACAAGACCAAAGCTATTGGCTACTAGCCTCTACGTAGTCCCGTCGTAGGCAACAAACGTCACCACGTTCAGAATGATCGGATTTTCCGACAACTTTGTCCGACCGTGTGTACGCAAAACCAACATCAGACAAAGTATGACGGACAGGATCCGACCGACCTGGTCCGCGGATTGTCCGACCGTGTGTATGGGGCTTTAAGGTGTCAGCATACCAGGACATTTTGGACAATTTCATGCTCCCAACATTGTGGGAACAGTTTGGGGATGGCCCCTTCCTGTTCCAACTGACTGCGCACCAGTGCACAAAGCAAGGTCCATAAAGAGATGGATGAGTGAGTTTGGGGTGGAGGAACTTGACTGGCTTGCACAGAGTCCTGACCTCAACCCGATAGAACACCTTTGGGATGAATTAGAGTGGCCTTCTCATCCATGTCAGCGCCTGACCTCACAAATGTGCTTCTGGAAGAATGGTCAAACATTCCCATAGACACACTCCTAAACCTTGTAGACAGCCTTCCCAGAAGAGTTGAAGCTGTTATAGTTGCAAAAAGGGTGCCAAATCAATATTGAACCCTACGGACTAAGATTGGGATGCTATTAAAGTTCATGTGTGTGTAAAGAAAGGTGTCCCAATACGTTTGACAATATAGTGTAGTACTGGGGATGTCTTAAGAGCACTGCAAAAAAACGAACAATAGAGGGCGCACTAGCCTACTGCATTATCCCACAATATTTATTGATTAAAAAACAGTGCAAAATATACACACAAATGTGTGAATATAGATAGCTCAACGGTTAACCTAGCCTTAACCCTATAGTCTTGGACTCAGAAATCTCCACAAGTCAGGGGGACCTCACTGAAGTCCTATCTGGCTGATGCATTTCGAAGGGTATACCTTCTTCATCAGGCTCTGATGATACCTCATTATGGCCACTAGATGGAGCTGACAGTCATAGGAAATACACATATTTGACACATTACAGGGATTTTTAATGATGGCTGTGCTAATGCTGAGGCTATTAGTATCCAGTCAGGTACTCCTGATTGTCACAATCTCCTGACACTCTCACACACCTAGGAGTACCTGATGGGATACTAAAAGCGGCAAGTATATAGTCTCAGCAGAATTCCCGGTTTTCCTAACAGCAGTTGTAAAGGAAGTGTTTCATGTTACATAAGAAAAGATCTCTTTAAATATTGAGAATGAGGAATAGAATCCTAATAAAATGACTTTAATTTATGATCCGTGGTGGATATATACTCCACAACCGCAGGATGAATTTGGGGGTTACATTGTTTCAAAGCTGCAATCGTGCCTTGTACAGTATGTGGCAGATTTACTTTTAGTATACAAGTCCCCTTTAGTATATCAGGTTAACGATATAAACTGTTTATATATCCTTTAACGGCGAAACATTTTTGTAGAAAATGTTAGTCTCCCACTACAGCGTTGATGTAGTTAAAGGCTCACCATACAACAGCTGTAGAATGATCTGTGATCCCTATTGAGGATGGATATGTTCTTTTTCTTCTTAGAAAACATTTCTCTCCCCAAAACGAATGTTCTGAAGCCAGACCCAGGAGGACAATATCCTCCTCCTGATGCTCAGCACCTTCAATGCAGCTGTTTATCATACAGAAAACCTTTCACAAGCTGAAATATTGTTCGCTGTATCAAGTCTTGGGTAAACAAGAGAAGGGCTTTTATCATTTATATACACAAATTCCTTTACACATATGTAATGCATCATGCCTCGGTTTTTGTTTTGGTTTTATCGTACAATGGATCCAATTAAAACATAGCGTGATTAAAGAACTATTGAGATCTAATTAAAAAAAAGCAGGATTTTGTTTAAAATGGGGAGTTGCTGAAATCATTAAATATTTTTACAGGGAGATCTCATGCCAAGGTTGTGTTCCAGGACATGTTTGTGTAATTCATATTAGTCAGAATTTAAGCAATCATTTCCTATTAAAAATAATGCTAACTGCTATTGTTGTGCATTCTGTTCGGTATTTTGGGCCATAATTGCTCCTTAAGGATGTGCAGAATGCAATGCATATACTAGATACCTTCACAGCATCAGCTTACTATTAAAATGTAATACAAATACAGAATACAGCTAGCACTGGTAAATATTACTGTTTTTTCATTTTGAATAGATTTAGGGTTAGGGAGTGTTATAACCCCTGTCATTTTTTATTTTTTTTTGCCATCTGTGTTCCATTGGAGAGTTTTACCTTCATCCATAGCCCTTATGTAAAGGAATCCATGGTTGGCACCAAGGTCACCAGAACTAGTGTCTCCCTCTATTCCTATTCCGGTGACAACCCAAAATTGGGATATTCTTTCACTTTTAATATCGGGGATAACTGTAAACAGGACAAATAGAGAGGCTGAATATACCTAACAAGGGCAAAGACAGCAATTAAGACCGGACATGCTCTAATGCCTCTCCATACCATCCAAGAGACCTTCCATTAATGTTAACATAATGGTTGTTTAAAGCAGGACTGTACCTGAAAATTTTTTACAAATACTGCAGCTGCTGACTTTTAAAAAATGGACACTTACCTGTCTCCCAGTTCCAGCGATGTCGGCAGCAGAGGCCGATCGATTACTCGGCTCTCTGCTGTTGCCGGCGCCTTCACTTCCCGGTTCCCCACTGTGCATGCGCGAGTCGCGCTGCGCAATGAGAATCTTCAGCGCGGTCTGCCGGGACACGTGTGTGTCCCGGCAGACAGCGCGCCGGGACAGGAAGCTGCGTTAACTCCCGTGGGAGCTTATGCCCGGAAGTTGGTGCAGATACCTGTCTCAGACAGGTATCTGCACCCCCCTCCCCCCTGAAAGGTGCCAAATGTAACACCGGAGGGGGGGTGGGTTCCGAAAAACGGAAGTTCCACTTTCGGGTAGAATCCCGCTTTAAATCAAGGACAGTTAGTAGCTTATCCTGCAGCCCCCTGCTAAATACATAGCTGAGCCCAATCTCGATCCAGCGATGTGCATGGGAGCCAGGGCTCTCTCGCTCCTAATTGGCTCAGATAAAGCAGCAGGAGCCATTGGCTCCCACTGCTGTCAGTCAAAGGCAGCAATGAGGAGCAGACATGCAGGGCTCAGGAGCAAGCCACTTGGTATGGGGGCACTAGTGGGGGCTGGAGCCCAGAGCCCTGGCAGGAGACCTGAGAAGAGGAGGATCGGGACTGCTCTGTGCAAAACCATTGCACAGAGCAGGTAAGTGATGATTGTTATTTTAGTTTTATTAAAAAGCCAAGCTTTACAATCACTTTAAACATCAAATTTCAGCTAACCTTTCTGTACTCAATAACTCGCCAATCTTTTTTCAGGATCTCAGATCTCTAGGGCTCGGTGGTTGGCAGTGGCGGCCGGTGGTAATTTATTTTAGGGGGGGGGCAAACAGTACCACCCCTCCCTGGTCTGTCGGGTCTGAAGCACTTACTCCATCTATGGTGGGCAGCGCTTCTCCTGGGCTTCACTGGCGGCTTCCCCTGCTCGATGGCTTTCCCTTCCCCTGCTCTCCACGGGCATCACCGTTTCCTCCCTCCTCCTCATAGCCCCTCCTCATAGACTCTTCTCTTTTTGGCCATTTGGAAAATGTGTTTCAGACCTCCTTCTGATTGGCTGGATTGAGGATCAGTGTTAAAATAGCGAATATTCATTCACTGTTAAAAAACACCTAGGTGGGTTCGTAGCGCAATGCTCTGTGCCCAAAGCCCACCCTATTTTGAAGCCTATTAGAGCCTCTAATCAGGTGCTTCAAAAAAACACCCCTGCCACTGTAATTCATGCGCCGGGCATCCTGAAAGGGGCCGAACGCATCAATCGGGGTGGCAGCCATTAATAGAGGGGGCGGCGCCCCTAATGGACAGGCCACCACTGGTGGTTGGTGTAAACTCTAAACACTTCCACACCTTACAGCATTACAGGAAGCAAGGCTAAAAGAGGTGGTGTAGTAGTCAGTGCAATTTAAAAAAAAGGGTGGTAGCAACAATATTAGTGACATTACAATATTTTATATCAGGGGTCAAGTCCTGGGGAAAAAAGTGTGGGAACTCCCACCCAAGATCCACTCGCCCACCAAAAATAAAAAATGATACGCTCATATGCACGAACGCTTCAAAAGTGGTATTTTTCATCCAATTTTCGTATTGTGTGTATGAAGCTAACTGTTAGTACATAAAAAAAAAACAATCCTCAATAAACATAAATACGCTAATTCTCTGAATAATCAGCATTCAATTGTGCTTCCATGCAAATGTGAACATCATGTTCTGATCTTTATTGGGGAATGTTATTTTGTATATAGAGTGTTTATGTGGTGAACACTTTTCATTGAACAGAGTTTGGATAACACAGGGTTAAACGGAAAGGTCATAAATTAACTGCACATTATCTGGACAGAATGCTTGGGGAGATAGTGATGTGTTCCTGCTTAGGAGATGTATGTTAGCTTGGGGGGCTGCAAACTCTGCAGGGCTCCAACACACACTCACTGCTATTCCAGCCTTTCACATATTTCCACATAAACTTCCCTCCTGCATTAAACTTTGCCAGGTATTGTGCTCAGCTTACCACCCCAAACTGATGTTCCTCCCTCAGCTCACCTCTCTCCCTGCATGTCCTGTGAGCAGAATAGCTGTGCTCCTCCTCTGGGTTCTCTCATCATATGGCACTGAAGATAGAGGAGGGGGGGATCAGCGGGACACACAGAGCAAGTATGCAGGAGCCTGGGGGGGATGAGGAGACAAAAAATCAGGAGGGGCCAGAGGGGAGGAGCGCATCACGAGAGGTCTGACTAAATACAATCTCTTAGCAGCAGGGAGCTGATCTACCTGTCAGCTAGCTGTGATTGACAGGTAGTTTGAAGCGGTAGCTGTCATGGGGCCCCCTACTGCAATGCCTGAATGGTCAGGTGTGCGGCACTTACTATTGCGAGCTGTGTCGGCAGCTGCTGGTGTAGCACCTGCCACACAGCTCGCATACTTCAAAGTCTTGCAGGACACGGCTGCTAACGGGAACTGAGTTCCTGTTGTGCAAAAAGTACAGGTTCCCATGCGTTCCCGCAGGACTTGAGCCCTGTTTTATATTCATTGTATATTAGAATATAATTGTTGGTGCTGCCCAAGCACATATACTCTATAACCCTAACTTCTTCAAACTGTGTGCTTTTTTTTCCAGAACTACAATCAGATGTCAGTTTTTAGCTGAAGAGTTACACTGAGATTTTTTTTAGTCTGTAGACTGCGTTAGGCATGCAGGGTTAGTTTCAGTGCTGGCCAGGATGACCAGCAGCTCTGAGGGCAATACATCTTCATTACTAGGACAGCTAAAAAAATTCTCCTTACTGCACAGCCCGCAAGGTGGGATCTGTGACTAGCAATAGCAATCCTGAAAAGTTATCCTGTGCATGATTTTAACTATTTTTGTTTGGAAATGTTACAGGAGGTACACGGTTAGTGTCAACCTCTGCAAGTCTTAAAGATACAGCACTGTATTTCTGTTATCTTCGCATGCACACAGATTTTCTATGCCCATAGACCTGCATTTGATGTGAGGATGTCAAGGGACAGTCTACTGCCAGAATATAGGGGAGCTCCATGTTTTGGGGGTGTTGCAGAGGATCGGTTAAGTAAAACTGCCTTTCCCGTGCCCTAGCCCTAAACGAGCATTTACAGTGGTGTGAAAAAGTGTTTGCCCCCTTCCTCATTTCCTGTTCCTTTGCATGTTTGTCACACTTAAGTGTTTCGGAACATCAAACCAATTTAAACAATAGTCAAGGACAACACAAGTAAACACAAAATGCAATTTGTAAATGAAGGTGTTTATTATTAAAGGTGAAAAAAAATCCAAACCATCATGGCCCTGTGTGAAAAAGTGATTGCCCCCCTTGTTAAAACATACTATAACTGTGGTTGTCCACACCTGAGTTCAATTTCTCTAGCCACACCCAGGCCTGATTATTGCCACACCTGTTCACAATCAAGGCATCACTTAAATAGGAGCTGCTTGACACAGTAAGGTCCACCAGAAGATCCTTAAAAGCTACACATCATGCCGAGACCCAAAGAAATTCAGGAACAATTGAGAAAGAAAGTAATTGAGATCTATCAGTCTGGAAAGGGTTATAAAGCCATTTCCAAAGCTTTGGGAATCCAGCGAACCACAGTGAGAGCCATTATCCACAAATGGCGAAGACATGGAACAGTGGTGAACCTTCCCAGGAGTGGCCGGCCGCCCAAAATTACCCCAAGAGCGCAGCGACGACTCATCCAAGAGGTCACAAAAGACCCCACAACAACGTCCAAGGCACTGCAGGCCTCACTTGCCTCAGTTAAGGTCAGCGTTCATGCCTCCACCATCAGGAAAAGACTGGGCAAAAATGGCCTGCATGGCAGAGTTCCAAGGAGAAAACCACTGCTGAGCAAAAAGAACATCAAAGCTCGTCTCAATTTCTCCACAACACATCTTGATGATCCCCAAGACTTTTGGGACAACATTCTGTGGACCGATGAGACAAAAGTGGAACTCTTTGGAAGGTGTGTGTCCAAGTATATCTGGCGTAGAAGGAACACTGCATTTCAGAAAAAGAACATTATACCAACAGTAAAATATGGTGGTGGTAGTGTGATGGTCTGGGGCTGTTTTGCTGCTTCAGGACCTGGAAGACTTGCCGTGATAAAAGGAACTATGTATTCTGCTGTCTACCAAGAGATCCTGAAGGAGAATGTCCGACCATCTGTTCGTGTACTCAAGCTGAAACGAACTTGGGTTCCGCAGCAGGACAATGATCCTAAACACACCAGCAAGTCCACCACCGAATGGCTGAAGAAAAACAAAATGAAGACTTTGGAGTGGCCTAGCCAAAGTCCTGACCTGAATCCTATTGAGATGTTGTGGTATGACCTTAAAAAGGCCGTTCATGCTCGAAAACCCTCTAATGTAACTGAATTAGGACAATTCTGCAAAGATGAGTGGGCCAAAATTCCTCCAGGACGCTGTAAAAGCCTCATTGCACGTTATCGCAAACGCTTGGTTGCAGTTGTTGCTGCTAAGGGTGGCCCAACCAGTTATTAGGTTTATGGGGGCAATCACTTTTTCACACAGGGCCATGATGGTTTGGATTTTTTTTCACCTTTAATAATAAACACCTTCATTTACAAATTGCATTTTGTGTTTACTTGTGTTGTCCTTGACTATTGTTTAAATTGGTTTGATGTTCCGAAACACTTAAGTGTGACAAACATGCAAAGGAACAGGAAATGAGGAAGGGGGCAAACACTTTTTCACACCACTGTACATTGTTGCATTGCAAGGGTGGATTTTTTACTTTTCCTGTAGTTGGGCTTTACATCAAAGAAGTCAGCAGGACAGCCAGACAACTATTATTTTCAGAGGGAAAGGGAATGGCAGCCTTTAGATTTCTCACGACAGGTTTCCTTTAACAGCACAGCTTGTACAGAGGCCGTGGTCTCAGCGGGGGGGCATTGATATTTCAAGAAACTATTAGATAAGCACCTGAACGACTGCAACATACAGGGATATACATGTAATACTGACATATAATCACACACATAGGTTGGACTTGATGGACTTGTGTCTTTTTTCAACCTCACCTACTATGTAACATAGGAACATATTATTTCATTAATGATCAGATAAAAATCAGATTGGGCCCTGCATTTGTAACATTGCCTGTGTTATAAATAGAGTGAATATTAGTCATACCTGGATTTCCTATTGAAATTAATGGGATTCGATCTGGTGAATGCACATGTGAAAGATGGGCTTCATAACTATGCAAAATGGCCTGACAAGCATTAAATGGCTAATAAACGGTTCTTTGATTAGTCTCCATCAATACCTGTTCAGCATAGTTATAGAGCACTTCTGTCACCTCTTCTTTGGTAGAGTCCTCACACATCTGAATCTTCCATTCTTCAGTGAGAAACTCAAGTCTCAGTAACAGTTACTGTAATAATAACATACAGTATTTAAAGCAAATCACTGCACTTGCCAAGAGGGGACAACAGTGAGTTGGGGGGTGCTGAAGTTTACATGTTGTAGAAGTGATCCAGCAGCTGTGTACCCAGCCAGCCCAGATCAATTCAAGGTCCAGCAGAGAGGACAGGAACAGGGCTCAAGTCCTGCGGGAATGCCTGGGAACGGAGTTCCTGTACTTCTTCCACAACAGGAACTCAGTTCCCGTTAGCAGCCGTGTCATGCAAGACTTTGAAGTATGTGAGGTGTGGCAGGTGCTACACCAGCAGCCGCCGACACAGCTCGCAATAGTGACGCACACCAGGGGTGGACTGACCATTCAGGCATAGGCCAGTAGGGGACCCCATGACAGCTTCCACTTTGATCTACCTGTCATTCACAGCTAGCTGACGGGTATATCAGGTCCCTGCTGCTAAGTGATTGTGTTTAGTCAGACCTCTCGTGATGACTTTTGAAGCGTTCGTGCATATGAGTGTATCTTTTTTTTTTTTTTTGGTGGGGGAGTGGATCTTGGGTGGGAGTTCCCACACTTTTTTCCCCAGGACTTGACCCCTGGACAGGAATATGTAATACATATATCACTGCTGGTTGGTAAGAGAGAGTAGTGTCAGGATGGATGTAATAAAGATGAATTTTAGAGAATATTTTTATTTAGTGAATTATTAGTAAATTTTAAATTTGAAGCCCTCTGCCCCTGAATACCACCGCAGCCATGATCTTCTGGTGCTGCAAGGGTTAATAGATTGGCTGTGTATGTGACAGGTTCCTGTCAAATGCTGACTATGCTTGCCCTTTCCATCCCATGCTCCATTCAAAAAAAACATTTTATTGGTTGCAACAATGAAATTACCCACTAATTCGGGGTACTTTGTTGCAGTAAGTTGGCTTAGCACTATATAACCATATAGTGTGACCAAACCCCCGTATCTTTTGAATATGTTCAGGTGTTTTTAACTAGCCCTGCAGGAAACGTCATTCTTGAATGTGTGCGCTGTAATATGTTCGCTATTGCTTGTTAGCTTGGTCTTATGGCAGCACCATCTTGAATTTAAAACGCATTGGTGAGTGCTTCCCAAATATGTTTTTGAACAATGAAAAGCGCTCTGTGAAGGGATGACAGGCGGATGAATGAAATGCTTGCCTCCTCCAATCACGAGGTGCTTTTAATTGTGGGAACCGATAATACAGCTTCTTTGAATGGAGCATGGAGGCGGAAAGGGCGAGCATAGTTGGCACTTGACAAGTGCCTGTCATACTGTAGCTGAATCCGCTCATATTTATCCTCACAGCACTGGAAGCTCAACCTAACACAGCAATCACCAGCACAGGGGAAATAGTACCATCCCTGTTTAAAAAAAAAATCACTAAACCTCAGCTTTAATCTTTACTACACACATTGAGCAAATTTGGACAAAAGCAATAAAGCCAATATCATCCATATTAAAATAAAATCGGACATTTTGCTGTGGACCCATCATTTTTGTTTATTCCCAACAATGGGAGTCATTTTGTAAAAAGAAAATGAACTTGCAACATGAAAGGAAATGAGTAAATCCTTATAAAGAGGGGCAGGCCAGGGACAGTCATACTGGTGAGGAAGGAGCAAGATGATGTTGGATGGAGATGAGATGGGCTCTATCTGACTAGTGCACACTATGAGAAGCTCAGTGCATGCCATGTAATTAGAGTAATCTCAGTACAGAAGAGGAGCATGTACATCTGTGCAAGGTTGGACTTCAGCTTTAAGGCTGGATTCACACCTATGCATTTTTAGTGCTTTTTGCATTTTGCAGGTTTGCACTACAGTCCATTTAACATGGTTTCCTATGGAACACGTTCTGTAGTGCAAATCTGCAAAATGCAAAAAGCACTAAAAATGCATAGGTGTGAATTCAGCCTAACAAAGGATTTTTGTTACTTGCCCTGTATTACAATACCCAATAAGTGAGAAATGTTTTTAAGAATGCTTTAGGAATGTCTCTTGGCCAGCATTCATGAGATGAAGGTTAACAGTTCAGAGTAATAATGGCCGTCACACCCACAGAAAACAGTGGTATCAAAAGCAATGTACACAGCTAAATGCATATAGCCAATCTGCTAATGTTGCAAAGAGTTGTGAACGACCTTTTTTGACTTTGGGAAATGTTGGTTTATATAACATCTCTGTTTAAATCTTGCTGTATGTGCATGCACCCAGACTTTATAGCTTTCTGCACTGTACATGACATACTCTTTTAATGTTGCATTTATCTAGAGGCACAAAACAGGTCACATTGGTCGTTCAGTAGTCCATGGTCTAATACACCTAAAAGGCAGGAGTCCTTTTGAATCAGAAAACAGATTGTGCCTTTACGTAAATTTGGCTTTGCAACCTACAAAATTCTATCAGTTTATTCAATCACATTAGTTGGAAACACATCCATGAACTCTTTTGATTAGCTATGCAATACTGGGTTACCAGTGTCAATCCATTTTTGCTGTATCTGTATGGATTTGTCAATCCAGAAGACTGTTTCATGAATCATATATCTAAAGAGCATTGCAATTTATTCCATTCTCTATTCCCTACACCTCTAAATAATGTATATATACACAGTATATATATAAATATATATATATATATATATATATATATATATATATATATATATATATATATATATATATATATTTATTTATTTATTTATTTAAAATGTTTCTGTTTCAAGACTTTTATTGAGTGAACAAGAAACAGATTGTACATTGACAGTAGCGATAAGGTTGCTCTGCATACAAGAGTTAACATGCATCAGTCACATTAAGAGACATAGACTAAATGCAACCTGATAGGTGACATGCAAAAAGAAAGAAAAAAAAAAAAGCAATAATGCAAAAACAAATGTCTATGACGTATCCAAGTACATAATTGAAGTGTCATCAATATCAGACTTTAGGTGACACCTGACACCTTGCCCCCATCAGCATTGGCAGACCCTACACGGGCACTCATCACTTAATGGCCAGGTTCCATTCCAACGACCAGGTCGTTAAACAAATTGGTCATTAAACGAGGAGCCACAAGTAATCAATATTTTAACCACTTAATGACCGAGCCTCTTTTTGTTGTTTACAAGTTAAAATCATTTTTTTTTTTGCTAGAAAATTACTTAGAACCCCTTAAACATTATATATATTTTTTCTAACACCCTAGAGAATAAAATGGCGGTCATTGCAATACTTTCTGTCACACTGTATTTGCGTAGCGGTCATACAGGCGCACTTTTTTTTGTAAAAGATTCCCTTTTTTTAATAAAAAAATAAGACAACAGTAAATTTATGTGAAAGAAATGGGTGTAGGGGGCGCTGTGATGAGTATTAATCATTGACTGATTCCTAATCAAATACTAAACAATAAAAAATCATAGACATTCACATACAAAAGTGTTGGTTCAAATTGTCCGCATACAGTCTGAGTGACAAATATAACATAAAAACAAATCAGTGGAATTTTTTTTCCATAAAAGTCCACAGAGAAAAGTTGTATGGAAGAAACATCAATCTTCCAAATGTAGCGATGTCTTCCAACAAAGATTTGTGATCAGTAAAGTAACAGTAAAGTTAGCCCAATGTTTTTATATTGTGAAAGATAATGTTATGCCGAGTAAATTGATACCGAACATGTCACGCTTCAAAATTGTGCCCCCCGCTCGTGGAATAGCGACAAACTTTTCCCCCTGAAAATCCCCATAGGCGATGTTTAAAAATGTCTACAGGTTACCAGTTTTGAGTTACAGAGGAGGTCTAGGGCTAGAACTTTTGCTCTCACTATAATGATTGCAGCGATACCTCACATGTGTGGTTTGAACACTGTTTTCATATGCGGCCGCTACTTACGTATGCGTTCGCTTCTGCGCGCAAGCTCGTTGGGACGGGGCACATTAAAAATGTTATTTATTTTTTTCTTATTTATTTAACTTCTTTTTTTGACACTGTATTTAAAAAATGTGGGTAACTTTTATTCCTTTTACAAGGAATCTAAACATCCCTTGTAATAAAAAGAAAGCGTGACAGGACCTCTTGAACATGAGACAAAAAGACCTCAGATCTCATATTTACACAAAAAAAAAATTCTCCTTTAAGAGCTATGGGCAGAAGTGATGTTTGACGTCACTTACGCCCTCCCATGCTATGAAGCTGAGCGGTCTTCCCCTCTCTCGGCAGCCAGGCATCCACAGGAAAGGACGCGATTGTCTCCACAGCTACTGGCGGAGACGACTGGAGCGTGGCAGGAGGGGGGTGGGCACCTTTCCCACCACCGATAAAAGTGATCTTGCGGCGAATCCGCTGCAGAGACCACTTTTATCATAAAGAGAAACACACAGCGTTCCCAAAAATACTGGGGTTATGCCATAACAATGGTATTTAGTGTCAAATTACCGACGTATGGGTACGTCGTTTTGTGTGAAGTGGTTAAGCATTCTTATCTACTGTACTGTATTGTGAAAAAAAGGTCTAAAACACAAAACTCCAGCTCAATACTGTTGTTTTAATTTACACAAGTACAGAACACAAACAAAAATTATGTACGGTACTGTACAATACATTGATGTACAGCGTGTCGTTCAGGTGGTGGGAGCTGGTCGTAAGTCCCAGGGGTCGTTAAACAGGTAAGTCGTTAAACGAGGAATATCTGTATATCTATCTTGACAGGGTCCTTTTTAAAGTCATTTCTGGACAAGGAAAAAAAAGTTATATACCAGTATAAAAGTATCTTATGCTTTTCATGTAGTTATAATAATTGTTATTCCTTTTTTTTTTTCTAATAACAATACATATGTCTGCTCTTTGTGCACTCTGTTCTTCCTCCATAACCATAAAAGAAAAAGCAACAGTTGGCTGAAGCAACGACTTCGTTTTCTATAGCAATATAAAAGTTTTAGATGAAAAGAAATGATGGTGAATTTTTACATTTTTGCCAATTACATTACTTACTATTATTATGAAGCCTGCAATGCCATTGGCTCTATAGGAACATGAAAAATAAAGGACACCTGAATTGCTTGCCCCAGGTATACCTTTGATTTAGAGCAGTCGCCAAACTATAACAGTGCAGTGCTAGCTACACAAACTACCTTCATTATTTTGTGCAATTGAAAAAACACCAGCCAAGAAGCTTTTGAATTCCCAAATCCCTTCAATCTGGTAAAGTGCTACTTTAGAAAATATATTCTATATGTGATGCAAGTTGCTGTACTTTTCCCAGTAAGTTACAAGGCTGTTTTGTGGAGTTTACTGAATTCATGTGCTTTTTTGTTGCCATGCTTTTAATCTTCACGAATACTAGCAGAGAAGTGAGTGATGTAGTCTACACATTGCTTCTTCTGTTCAGGTGGCTTTTAAGTTCAGTACCTACATGGTTACATCAAAGCTATTATTTAATGAAATACAAATGCCATGTGTCTTTTTGTATAACTCTGCATGCCAGGCCTTTATTGAATGCAGCTGGTTTTTGTGCCTGCTGGTGGCAATGTGGGGTGATTCCAGTAATTCTTCATTGCAAGCCATAGAAGCTGTGGGGTAATTAGAGGAAGGTAAGTGCATAATCATGTGCAGCTTTGTTGCTCAAAATGAATGCATATGCATGGTGTGTATATACTTTATTTATTTTCAGAACTAGAAAGTTCAGTTTTCAATATATTTACATTTTTTTGCTATGAATATCTAAATTTTTTAGCCACTAGTTTGAGTACTGGGCTCCTATTCACGTTAACGTGGCTGTAAACCTCAGTCGTGGAATCTAAACAAAGCACATATACTGTATCTGTAGTGTTTACTTATCTCTCACCAAAGCTCTAACTGTCATTTCTCTCTGGTGCTTCATTCCTCTGTTATCAGCATGAGTCACTTCTGAGACGTTTTCCCGACACATGAGATAAATTTGTGTCGGGAGGGGGGGTTGCTCAGCATGGAGCTTGTCTATTTAGAACACAGTTTGTCTGCTGTGTGAAGGGGGTGTATTTCTTTCCTCGAATCAGCTCTCATACACTGTAACTGCAGTCTCTCTGCCCCCTCCTCTGTGCTCCTGACAGATGAAGAAAGATTTTTAATATGGTCTGCCCTTTTAAAGGGGTGTAGAGAGGAGAAGACTGCAGATAAACAAGTAAAACTTGCGTAGAAGGATTTGTTTCATCTCTGTGTATCATCTGAGGCTTTTCATTTCACTGGGTATATGTGATGGTTTACAACCACTTTAAAAGGGAACCTAACAGTAGATATAATCATATGCCTAGATTTATTATTTCTATATGAAATGTATGCATGATAAATTATGTTTAAAGTTAGGGAAAAATAAAAAAATATTAAGTTCATCTTAACAAGTACAGAAAAATACCTGTTGATCTGCCAAAAAAACTGTGCGTTCCCCATCTCTCTTCTAATGCATGCATGAATTTTCCCAGAAAAACACTGCTTCTGCCTTAAAGGATAAGTTCACCTTCGGGAACATGTTCCATGTTCCACCCATTTTTAGGGTGGGAAATGTAACATGTTCCAGCTCCTACAGCTCTCCCCCCTTCCAGTGACAGCAGGCCGGGGATCTTCTCCCCCACACCCGCTGTCAATTTGAAAAGAGCTCGGCCATGTGGGACTCCACCCACACAACTGCATCATTCATTCACAGAGTCCTGTGCATAGACTACAAGTACCGACAGCCTTTGCGGCTGACAGCTTGTAGTTCTCGATGATCTACGAGGGCGCTGATCAGCATCCTTGTAGTTAATTGACTGTTCTTGTGAGGATGTAACTGCCTGCCCGTATCAGAGGTATGGGCAGACAGGTACATTGGCAATCTGAGGGACCCTGACATTGCAACTACGATCTGCTGATTGTGTGTGCAATGCTTTACAGGCTACTAAGAAAAACAATTGGAAATGCCCCTTTTTTTACCTGCAAAAAAATGTGCATTTATTTATTTTTAAGGTGAACTAATCCTTCAACTCCTAAGAGCCTGCCCCCACACTGTGTATAGGGAAAGTACTCTTGTGATTTGTAGTTCTGGTGCAATCACTATATTGATTTCTGCATTGTCTTGTTCTACATTAAAAATGCATATACCTCCTCACACTCTCTTGGCTGTGTCCACTCTGTGTCTCTGTGAGGGAGGGACAGACGTGTGATGTAATTGTACTAAATCAGGCAGGGGAAATTTAGGCAAGCCTTACAACATTCAAACATGCTGTGTTGTCAGGCCTTAATTAGGACCTGAGTTAATTCCTGGCAGATTAACAGGTACTTTTCTATAATTGCAGGGTCTTCAAAGACATACAAGGAAGGAACAGTGCATATATTGCAGACATGTTCTGCATATGTTTTTTAAGTTTGCCCTGACATACACTTTAAGCATGATTTCTGGTACTAGACCTGATTTTTACCCACTTAGTGCATACATTAAGATAAAAAGCCTTCTGTGTGCAGCAGCCCCGCTCAGCCCCCCTAATACTTACCTGAGCCCCATCTCTATCCAGCAATGTCCACGAGCCACTCTGCCTTCCGGTACTCTCCCTCCTTGGCTCCCGCTGCTGTCAATGAAAGTCAGTTAGCCAATCAGTAGAGAGAGAGGGCGTGGCCGAACCGCAGCTCCGTGTCTGAATAGAGAGCTGCAGCTTGCTCGGCTGCCCCCATAGGAAGCTGCTTGCTGTGGGGGCACTCAGCAAGAGGGAGGGGCCAGGAGCAGCGAAGAGGGACCACAGAAGAGGATGATGTGGGCTGCCCTGTGCAAATCCACTGCATAGAGCAGGTAAGTATAACATGTTTGTTATTTTTATTTTAAAACCAGACTTTACAATCACTTTAACAGGAGCTTTGCTGAGTGGCAACATGTGAAGAGAAAATAAAAAAAACCTTCTGTGTGAGTACACTGCCTTCAGCATGTACAGTTCTAGCAATGGTCTCTATAGCAGCTTACATATTTCTTCTAGTACAGGTTTCTTTTAACAGAGAAAATAATCTTAAGTCTTCAAATATGACTCACAGTTCAAAAATGCAATTTTGTGAGATCACTTGTAAAGGATCAGCAGTGGATCATTGGCTCCCAAAGAAACCTTTGATAAGCATACAACTTTGTTTTGGCAAGGCCCGAGTGGAATCCATAAATGACAAACAACTGTTTTCCTTGGAATCATAAAATCAGGTGCTTGAATAGGAAAACAAAGTTATACTTGGACTTGAAAGATCCTCTGTTGTGAACTGTCACACTTAATCATTGGCTTCTGCTACAAGTTTCCAACAGAGAGAAGAATATTATCTCTGTTACAGGCATGTGGCGAAAGACAGGAAATGAAAATCATACCTTTGTGACCTTAGTGTTACGTAACACCAGAGATGGCATCTGCCAAGACAGACTGGAAAACAAGAGGCAAAGAGATGTTCCACTGGAATAGATTTTCTTGGAATTTTAACACAGAACAGATCTTTTTTAAAGACTTTTGTATGTGTCTTTCTGTAATTCATTTTAACAAATATAAGAAGAAAAGCCAAGGAAAAAATACATACTTATACAAAGAAGACTATAATGAAAATATTTATTTATAACAAAAATAAATATCAATTCGATTCCACGAATGGTTTTCAAAGAAAATAAAGGCAAAAAATAGAATAGAAGCAAAAGAATCAAATTTTTGTAAAAGTAGAAAGTAGTCATTTGTAGAAATGGCTCATCGTTCTTAGTGGCTTTCCAAAAATAATTTTAAATTAAGTAGGGGATAATAGTCCATGGTGTCGCTCAGGTTTGTATTGTATAAGTGATGCTAGGGTAAGCAATTTTCTATACTTGGGGGGAGTAGCCAAAGAATACTAGTTACCTGTTTATTGATACAGAACAAGTTGACCATTTTGGATAGAGAAACAAATAACTTCATCCAGTGTGTGGCCAAGATTATAAAAGCTACTGCAAATCAAATATTCTACTAAGCATTTTGTTCTCTCTCTGTAGTCATCCAAGATTTCTTTATACAGTGTTATGTCCTGTACACACGGTCGGAAATTCCGACCACAAAATCTGTCGGATTTTTTCCGACGGATTTTGTCCGACATTGGTGTTGCATACACACGGTCGGACAAAGTTTTTGGAAAATCCGATCATTCTGAACGTGGTGACGTTCATTGCGTACAACGGAACTACGCAGAGGCTAGTAGCCAATAGCTTTGGTCTTGCAATGTGATATGAGCATGCGTGGCACTTTGTCCGTCAGAATTCGCTACACACAATCGGAAAAAGTCCGATCGGACTTTGTTGTCCGAAAATTTGAGAGCAGGAGTCCGATAGAGCCCACACACGGTCGGATTTTCTGACAACATGGTACGATTGGACATTTTCTGTTGGAAATTCCGACCGTGTGTACGGGGCATTACAGTGTTAGGCCCGACACTATGTTCGAAGAGGTAACAGATATAGTTTTCCTTTTTGAGGTGTGCTGGGCTGCTTATGTCAAATTTCCTATTGTCTTAGTTTAAAAAATCTTGTTTGCAATGGTAAGGAGGAACAGTTTTGCAAAACATGGTTTTACATGATTACACCTTCTCTTCTAACTATACAGCAGACCTTCATAGCTGATTTGAACAATATGGTATATACAGTGCCTTGCAAAAATATTCACCCCCCCCTTGGCATTTTTTGAGTTTTGTTGCCTCACAACCCTGGAATTAACATGGATTGTTTGAGGATTTGCATCATTTAATTTACAGAACATGTCCACAACTTTGAAGATATTTTTTTTTATTGTGAAGAAAATAACAAATAGGACAAAATAACAGAAAAAGTCAATGTGCATAACTATCCCCCCCCCCCTAAAGTCAATACTTTGTAGAGCCACCTTTCACGGCTATCACAGCTCCAAGTCACTTTGGATAAGTCTCTATGAGCTTGCCACATCTTACCACTGGGATTTTTGCCCATTCCTCCTTGCAAAACTGCTCCAAGTTGGATGGTTTGCGCTTGTGAACAGCAATCTTTAGGTTTGATTACATATTTTCTATTGGATTGAGGTCTGGGCTTTGACTAGGCCATTCCAACATATTTACATAATTCCCCTTAAACCACTCAAGTGTTGCTTTAGCAGTGTGTTTGGGGTCATTGTCCTGCTAGAAGATGAACCTCCGTCCTAGCCTCAAATCACACACAGAGTGGTACAGGTTTTGCTCAAGAATATCCCTGTATTTAGCACCATCCATCTTTCCCTCAACTCTGACCGGTTTCCCAGTCCCAACTGCTGAAAAACATCCCCACAGCATGATGCTGCCACCACCATGTTTCACTGTGGTGATGGTGTTCTTTGGGTGACGTGATGTGTTAGGTTTGCGCCAGACATAGCCTTTTCTTTGATGGACAAAAAGTTAAATTTTAGCCTCATCAGACCAGAGCACCTTCCTCCATACATTTTGGGAGTTTCCCACATTCCCTCCAGAGTTACCTTAGGTCTCTGTGCTGCCTCTTTGATTAATGCCCTCCTTGCCCGGTCCGTGAGTTTTGGTGTGCGGCCCTCTCTTGGCAGGTTTGCTGTTGTGCCATGTTCTTTCCATTGGTTATGATAGATTTGATGGTGCTCCTAGGGATCATCAAAGGTTTGGATATTTATTTATAACCTAAACCTGACTCAACAACATTATCCCTTACTTGTTTGGAGAGTTTCTTGGTCTTCATGGCAGTGTTTGATTAGTGGTGCCTCTTGCTTAGGTGTTGCAGCCTCTGGGGCCTTCAAAAAAGTGTGTATATGTAATGACAGATCACGTGAGACTTAGATTGCACACAGGTGGACATCATTTCACTAATTATGTGACTTCTGAAGGTAATTGGTTGCACCAGAGCTTTTTATGGGCTTTATAACAAAGGGGTGAATACATGCCAATTATCATTTTTTTTTATTTTTGAAAAACAGTTTTATGTATATATTTTTCTAATTTTACTTCACCAACTTAGACTATTGTGTTCTGATCCATCACATATAATTCAGATTAAAAAAACATTGAACTAAAGGCTGTAATGTAACAAAATAGGTAAAAAAGCCAAGGGGGTGAATACTTTTGCAAGGCACTGTATGTTTCATCAGACCCTGGGCCATCTAGAAATTCAGCAGTAGCCCTCTGAGGGGATATATATGTCCCTCTATTACCCGAATCTCTGGAAGTTACCCAAGTAGTATTCGGATGCCCCCTCCCCCTGTTTCTTAGTCTGTCCCATACTCTCACTCTTCTCCTTTTGCATTTTGTTCCCCTTGTGTGGCTGGTTATTATTGCAGATACCTGAAGTGTGACAGACACACCCTTCACTTCTATAACGAGCCCCTTCCGACTTTCCAGAACCAGGGGAGATTTTTTTATAGATTTATTTTTGTATGGCTTATGCCTGCATGGTTTTGTCAAACCGTTTGGAGTCTGTTTGGTATTTACTCCAGTAACCTTTTTCGGTTACTTTACCATCACGTTCTAAAAGCTATGTTTTTGTACATGTTGCAATTGTTTTTTTCCCCTTTTTTTCTCTTTCTTTTCTGTAGCTTTAAAAACTTAAAAATAGAATTTAAAAGAAAAAAAAAACCTTAGTTGGCAAACGGTCTCTTCGTCTAACTCTCAGACTCTCAGGAAGATTGTAATAGCTGTAAAAGTGTTACGTACCTGGACGTAGAGCCTGACTTGGTAGGAGGAGACCTCTCATACAGCGCTGGTTCACGTGCCACTGGAGATGGGGACAGTGGTGACGTGAGCACAGTGGGGTAGGAGTGCCTGGTTTGTAGAGGAAGGTGTTGGAACCAACAGGAAGGTCCTCCAGTAAGGTCCGTATGCGGATGGCAGGATGTGAGATCTGCAGCTGTAGGTGGTAGAAGCAGGATACAAGAACCAGGCAACAGG
The DNA here is from genome assembly GCA_028564925.1 of Lithobates sylvaticus. Classification (NCBI taxonomy): domain Eukaryota; kingdom Metazoa; phylum Chordata; class Amphibia; order Anura; family Ranidae; genus Lithobates; species Lithobates sylvaticus. The sequence goes on along the minus strand of CM053026.1, from coordinate 162,220,157 downwards.
TGGATCAACAAGTGGGAATCAGCAGAGCAAGGTCAGACAGTCCAGTTGGCAACAGCAGATCAATCAGATGATAGGAGCAGGCAATGGCAGAGTCGGTAGGCAGGCTGGAGTCGGTAACCAAAGGCAGATGTAGCAAGGTCAGGCAGGCCGGGTCGGGTAGGAGAAGGTAGAGTAGTCCAAACAGAGCCGGGTCGGTAACGGGAGATCACAAGTTCAGGTTTCGGATCAGGTTTTCGGGTGGCTGACAAGCAGGAAGCTTAAAGACAACACAGCACTGGCTGAGTGTCACTGCTGGGCTTTTAAAGCCCGTTTTGGCGCCAATTGCGTTCCCGCGCATGCGCACATGCACGCGCGCGCCGCCGCGCGCGCTAACGCGCACGCGCACGCTAACGTGCACGCGCGCGCGCCCGCCGCGCACCTATGTGCGCACGGAAGGCCCGGAAATGCCTGGAACGTTCTTGACATTGCCCCCCCACAAGGGGCAGCCTCCGGATGCCCAGGCGGCTTGCCTTCTCAGGGTGGGAAATCAGGTAAGTACGAACTAGCCGTTTTGCATGTAAGTTGCTGTCAGGTTCCCAGGAATTACTTTCTGGACCGTAACCCTTCCATTTAACCAAAAATTGTACTTGCCCATGTCTTCTTCTACAATTGAGGATAGCCTCCACCTCGTATTCCTGATTACCATCCACCAAAACAGGTTCAGGCGGGTCAGTTCCTCTGTCAGGGAAGGGATTAGGCACAGCAGGTTTCAACAACGACACGTGAAATACCGGGTGAACTTTAAGAGAATCAGGTAAAGACAGTTCATAGGCTACTTCATTAATCTTCTTCTTAACAGGAAAAGGTCCCATAAATTTAGGTGCAAGTTTTTTAGAAGGGCACATCAATTTGATATTGGATGTAGACAGCCATACCTGATCTCCCGGTTGCAGAACCAGCTCCCCCCTTCTCTTTTGGTCGAAGTTCCTCTTGCTATCTGCCTGGGCCTTGGACATAGTTTCTTGTAGGACCTGATTGTTGCGTTTGAGGAATTCCACTGTCTTCTGAACTGCCGGAACTGAGGATTCTGAAACAAAATCTGGTAAAAAAGTCAAGTGGAAGCCATAATTGGCAAAGAAGGGAGATTGGTTAGTGGTTGAGTGACTGGCATTATTGTATGCGAATTCCGCTAGAGGCAGCAGGGAAACCCAATTGTCCTGAGAAAAGGAAGTAAAACATCGGATATATTGCTCGAGGGTTTGGTTGGTTCTCTCTGTCTGCCCATTGGTCTGTGGATGATAGGCTGAGGAGAGAGAAAGCTCAATCTTCAAGATTTCACAGAGTGCCTTCCAGAAGCGTGAGGTAAATTGTACCCCTCTGTCGGAGACTATATTTGTAGGTACTCCGTGTAGTCTGACGATCTCCTTAATAAATACACGGGCTGTCTCTGTAGCAGATGGGGTTCCCTTCAGGGGCAAAAAATGGGCCATCTTAGATAGGCGATCTACAACCACAAAAATGGCTGTGCACCCCTCAGAACGGGGTAGTTCGACTATAAAGTCCATAGAAATCATTTTCCAAGGTCTGTCTGGTATAGGTAAGGGTTTAAGCAGTCCCCAGGCTCGGTTCTTTGAAGTCTTGTTCCGTGAGCAGATGGAGCAGGAATTGACGTATTTTTCACAAAACTCCCTTAAATTGGGCCACCAGAATGTACGCTGTACAAGCTCACGAGTTTTCCGTACCCCGAAATGTCCTGCTAAGGGATGATCATGAAGCAATGTTAGTACTTTAACTCGGATACCTTCAGGGACAAAGATTTGACTTCCCTTCCATAGCAAGCCATCTCGAGATGTCAAGGTGGTTCCTGGAGGTTTTGGAGAGTGAGAAGAGGCTTCCTTGATTAAAGATAAGAGATCTGTGTGTAAGAGCAAAAAACTGTTAGTGGGTAGAATTGTGTCAGGAGCAGGTGAGTCTTTAGGGTTATCATGCATGCGTGACAATGCGTCTGGTTTGACGTTTTTTGATCCTGGCCGATAAGTGATGTGGAAACAGAAGCGAGTGAAAAACAAGGCCCAACGAGCTTGTCGGGGTCTCAAACGTTTGGCAGATCTTAGATATTCTAAATTTTTATGGTCGGTATATATTAATACCGGGTGAACTGCACCCTCTAACAGATACCTCCACTCCTCCAAGGCGGTTTTGATGGCTAGAAGCTCCCGATCCCCTACGTCGTAATTTCTTTCAGCTGGAGATAACTTTCGGGAGAAAAAGCCCACAGGGTGAATCAAGTCCTCCTTACCCTGTCTTTGCGAAATGACCGCTCCCACCGCTATTTCGGATGCCTCAACTTCTAATAAAAAAGGTAAAGATGGGTTAGGGTGACTGAGAATTGGAGCTGATGTGAAAAGTCTTTTAAGTCTCTCAAATGCCTCTTGAGCCTCTGTACTCCAATGAAACCTGACATGTTGTTGTGTCAACCGTGTAATAGGGGCTATGATGGCAGAGAATCCCTTGATAAATTTCCTGTAAAAGTTTGCGAAACCAATGAAGCGTTGAATACCTTTTTTATCGACGGGTGCAGGCCAATCCAGAACAGCAGACACTTTTTGGGGGTCCATCTTGATACCAGTCGCGGATATTATCAAACCCAAAAACTGGATTTCTTGTTGCTCGAACTCGCATTTTTCTGCTTTTGCGTATAGCCCATGTAAGCGAAGACGGTCCAAGACTCTGCAAACGTGTTCCCGGTGTTGGCTAAGGGATTCAGAAAAAAACAAAATATCATCCAAATAAACAATTACAAAAATATCTAAGAAGTCCTTGAATACATCGTTAATCAGATGTTGAAACGTGGCAGGTGCATTACATAAACCAAAGGGCATGACCAGATATTCAAAATGCCCGAACCTTGTCCGGAATGCCGTCTTCCACTCATGCCCAGCCCGAATGCGGACCAGATTATATGCCCCTCTTAAATCGAGCTTCGTAAAAATAGTAGCAGACCTTAATTTTTGGAATAGTTCGGGTATTAAGGGCAACGGATAACGGTTCTTAACCGTAATTTTATTCAACTCCCGGTAATCCACACACGGGCGGAGAGTTTGATCCTTTTTAGTCACAAAAAATATTCCAGCCCCAGCTGGAGATGTAGATGGGCGGATGAATCCTTTTTCCAGGTTTTCGTTGATGTAAATCTTTAGTGCTTCCTGTTCTTTTTCTGTCAGGGGAAAAATGCGCCCAAAAGGAATCTCAGCCCCAGGTAAAAGTTCAATTGGGCAGTCATATGCCCGATGGGGTGGAAGAGAGTCTGCTCCCTTTTTACTGAAAACATCAAGGAACCCGTGATATGGTTCGGGTACTGATTGGCGTAGGTTTCGATCAATGTCCATGCAACATAAGGTGACAGAGGATTGAGTAGACTCATCTTGACAATGTTCTTGGCAGTAGGGGGACAAGAACCTGATCTCTCTGGTAGTCCAATTGATGGAGGGATTATGGGCCTGAAGCCAGGGGATGCCCAGGATGATTGGGAACAACGGGGAAGAGATCACATCAAGGATCAGCAGCTCCTTATGCTGGAAGGAGGTGATGGCAGGTACGGGAAAAGTCTCTTGGGTTACCTGTCCGGAGCTGATGCGGGAGCCATCGGCCAAGAAGACTGAAAGTCGATGGGTCTTATTCCGTAGGGGAATGTTGTGTTGGTTAGCGAAGGCAGAATCAATGAAGCAACTGCAGGCTCCGGAATCAATAATTGCTTTAACTGGAATTGTCCTTCCTTGGAGCTGCAATGAGAGAGGGAGAGCAATGTGGGTTGTGTTAGCAGAAAGTGCTGAAAGGCTGGCAGGAACAGAGGAAAAGCACTTACGCATCTTGACCGGACAGTTGCGCACGTAGTGTCCTGTTGTTCCGCAGTACAGGCAGAGATTAAGTTGATGGCGGCGTGTGCGCTCTTCCGGGGTTAAGGTGGGTCGAATCAGTCCCAACTGCATCGGCTCGGAGGCATCTGGTGCAGGGCGGATTGGCTGGAAGTTGGGTGGTGGTGAGTAGCGGGCAGCCGGAATTGGGGCTTTAGCAGTCATCCAAGTGGGGCGATTATGTTGGTAGGCCCGTTCAGTGCGACGTTCCCGAAGGCGGCGGTCAATCTGGATGGTTAAGGTGATTAAGGCCTCAAGAGTATCAGGTATGCCCACCCGGGCCAATTCATCTTTCAGTCCTTCAGATAAGCCCATGCGGAACTGATGCCGTAAAGCTGCATCATTCCATTGAGTGTCCGCACTCCAGCGTCTAAAATCCGAAATGTACTCCTCGGCCGCCCGGCGACCCTGCTGGAGTGTAGTTAAGGTGGCCTCTGCTGAGGCGACCCGTTCAGGGTCCTCATAAAGCTGGGACATAGCTTCAAAGAAGGCCGCCAGTGATTGAATCAAAACAGAGTCCTCTTCGAGAAGCCGGTGTGCCCAGATCTGTGGTTCTCCTAGCAGTAGAGAGACCACAAACCCCACTTTAGTGGCTTCAAGTGAAAAAGTCCGGGGTTGCAGGGCGAAGTAAAGTCGACAAGCACTGCGGAAGGCCCGGAATTTAGTTCGGTCCCCTGAAAACTTCTCAGGTATGGGGACCCTTGGCTCAGGTGGAAGCATAACAACAGAAGGAGGGGAAACAGCCTGAGCAGGGGCGGAAACGGACCCAGGAGCCACGTGTATGGGGTTGATGATGTTCTGGACTTGTCCCTCCAATCGGGTGTAACCGTCTTGTAAGGATTTTATGGCTTGAGTGAGGGCTGACAGGTGTGAACAGATATCTGTCATGGGAGGGGTCTCTCCTGCAGGCTCAGTCATGGCTGTGTTGTACTGTTACGTACCTGGACGTAGAGCCTGACTTGGTAGGAGGAGACCTCTCATACAGCGCTGGTTCACGTGCCACTGGAGATGGGGACAGTGGTGACGTGAGCACAGTGGGGTAGGAGTGCCTGGTTTGTAGAGGAAGGTGTTGGAACCAACAGGAAGGTCCTCCAGTAAGGTCCGTATGCGGATGGCAGGATGTGAGATCTGCAGCTGTAGGTGGTAGAAGCAGGATACAAGAACCAGGCAACAGGTGGATCAACAAGTGGGAATCAGCAGAGCAAGGTCAGACAGTCCAGTTGGCAACAGCAGATCAATCAGATGATAGGAGCAGGCAATGGCAGAGTCGGTAGGCAGGCTGGAGTCGGTAACCAAAGGCAGATGTAGCAAGGTCAGGCAGGCCGGGTCGGGTAGGAGAAGGTAGAGTAGTCCAAACAGAGCGGGGTCGGTAACGGGAGATCACAAGTTCAGGTTTCGGATCAGGTTTTCGGGTGGCTGACAAGCAGGAAGCTTAAAGACAACACAGCACTGGCTGAGTGTCACTGCTGGGCTTTTAAAGCCCGTTTTGGCGCCAATTGCGTTCCCGCGCATGCGCACATGCACGCGCGCGCCGCCGCGCGCGCTAACGCGCACGCGCACGCTAACGTGCACGCGCGCGCGCCCGCCGCGCACCTATGTGCGCACGGAAGGCCCGGAAATGCCTGGAACGTTCTTGACAAAAAGGATGTACAAAACTCAGAAATCTTTGGATCCAAGTCCATAAGAGGTGTAACCGCTCTGTCTGATTACTACCCATTGTCATCCACTGAAAACTGACACATCTGTGTTGGGGGCAAAATTGTTTTTAACCGGGTGTCACAGTCTGGGATCAGTCTCAGAGACCATTAGCTATAGCAGTAGGGGACTCCCACTGACCAGCAGGATTTGTATAAAAGGTGGTCATCCTGGCAAATAACGCAGGCTCACCTGAGATGCGGAGTCTAAGTACTAACCAGTGTTCACCAGAGCTTCTGATGGTGGAGATGGGTTTAGCTGTGTGTTATTACCAGGTCATGGTCCTCATGATCGCCCCACCAAGAGGTGAGGAATCTGGGGTCCAGTAGTGGATGTAGTAGGTAAGGATCAAACAGAGCATAGTCATAAACAAGCCAAAGGTCGGTAACAAGTAGCTGCAGGTTGGGATCAAGCTGAAGCATAGTCAAGGGACAAGCCAAGGATCAGTAATGAGAGGTAGCAAAGATATGTACAGCAGCAGGAAAGACAAAAGCGAGTTACTGGCTAGAAAAAGCTCAATAATCTGGCAAACAGAAAGTGCAGAGACATGGCTTAAATCAGGAAGTTCATGGGAGGAGCAAAGAGTACAAGGCTCAAGACAAAGAAGGTTTAAGGCAGGATCAGTCAAGGAATTGTCCAGGCAACTGTTCCACATTCTAGGTGGCTCAGCAAGAAGAGACATTGCCTAACACAGTAAAGTTTCTGGGTTTGAATTCAAGCCCTGACTACTGGATTTATAAAAAAATGATGCAATTATGAAATGTAGAACATGGACAATTAACTACATAGAGAGACAAGCTGAAAAAGCATTTAAATAAACAATAGAACAAATAAATATATTCAGCTATCCTGCAGATAAAACAAACATTTCTACAATATCTTGCGGATGCCATGGGACTAGCAGTTAATATCGTAACAGATTTAATGTACATTTGTTAATCCATGCAGTAAAAGAGAGATAAGATAAACCAGCTGCACATAGGATGAATTTTATGGAACAAAGCATTCCTATTATCATATAACTTCAAACAACATGGGCAGGATGTATGGTCATACCACAGCAGAAACTTAATCTGTGGACTTTCTTATCCAATAAATTATCTTACACCAAAGCTTGTTTTAATTAAATGCCACCTTATCACGCTAACATATACATACAAATACTGAAGAAGCATAATTAGAATATACTTTAAATTTTTGGAATATTTTTTTCTATTAGAATTACAGTCACGGTACTGTAATGAAGGTAGTTTACTTTTTTGTGCTATCTGCCGTCATTGTAATTGAACTTTCTGTTTTTTTCTGACAGTCTCATGATGCATACTCAAAGTGTACAATACAGCCCAGCACTAGAAATGTGTGTCTGTGTGTATATACAGTATATATATATATATATATATATATATATATTACCAAAACAAGAAGGAAACAACAACTTCACAACTGAATGGTATAAAATGGTTAATAGTGTAGGACAATATGTGCATGGCACTAGTTAACTTAATTTTGAATCATAATATGAGTTATAACTGTAATGGTTGTAAACTTGAATAATAAACAAAGATTCAACCATAAATTATGAGTCAAGGTAACACTGATTTCTGGTCACAATACAAATGAATCTGATTTTTTTTTATAACGCTATCTTAAAGCCCATTTACTTACCTGAATCTATGGTCATATGACAGGCCAGGTCCCAGGACTTCTATCTTTTGGTATGCGGTGTTGAAGAGTCCTTCCTAAATTCCTATATTATTCATTGCTGATGTAGATGCTGCCTATTGACTGTTAGAAGAGTCCATCGGCAGGATCCTCATAGGGTCCTGAATACTTCCATCAGCAGTGCCATGACGTTACAACATTACGGGCAGTAAAAAGATGGCAGGACTGGACTGCAATTGCGCATCACTTCACTCACAAAATATGTATCACAGATGGTCATGTGATGGTAATTCTGTGCTTGCACTTAAGGAGTAACTTCACTTTTGTTAAGAAAAAAAACACTCCCCTCTGGGTGATCTATGTACATTACAAGGATTTCACAAACTTTGTTGCAGACTCCTACCTTTTGTCATTCTGAAGAAATCCCTGTGTGTTTGTCTGTGTCCATGTGAATGAGTCTAATGGGAGTGGTTTCATAATTACCAATCAGTTGAGCATCTGCAAGGCTCTAATGAGGAAAATTGCAGGGTCTGCATCCCTTTAAACGTGATTTCCTATTGCGAGCATCTTACCAAACAATAAATTTTTACAAAGGTAATGGGAGTATCCAAAGGTAATGTCGGCAGTTGTCTTGAGTGAGCCCCTTCATTTTATGCCACGTCTCCCTTAGGAATGGATGAAGTTCCTATCTTACTCTCAATATATTTTAGTGCGTGCATAGTCTAGATTAGAGTAGAGATCATGTGGATGGTATAGAGACTCCTTGGCACTGACATGTGGCTATATTTGGCAATGTTTCAAGCAGTTTTTATTAAAAATGTATAGGTTATAATGGCAAAGTATGTCTTCATATTATAATCTATTTTATTATTATCTTTGAGAATAAAAATTACATTTACAGATTTTTTGTCCCCTTTTTTTTTAGACAAGTTAATTTAGAATATTCCCACAAATAAAAAGGACAAGCACACCCATTGCGCAAAGGGCCACCCAGTTATAACACCTTTCCCTCTGATGCCTTATCTTATATAAAGTATTTAATGTAGCAGCAATCACGAATTGCATATTAGACGCAGCAAATCAATGTTGTTTGTCATCAATCCTCCCCTCTCTTATTGCTCATAACATCATCCATCTTCATCCAGTCCTTCTTCCGGGTTTCGTATTTTTGGCCGCTTGATTGGCTGGGCCAAAGTGATGTCACCTTGATGTCACGCATGCCTATGGGAGTCCCATAGCCACGACACACACATGGGCGGTAAATGTGGTCTGAGCTGCGCATGTGTGTCTCAGATCATGTTACCTGCTGACAGGCAGGGGGTCATTTAAAAAAATATATATAACAGAAAAAACCTGTCTGTCAGCGGTTTGGCTTCGTACTGCCTTTACTACCACTTTTAGTTACATTCTATGATCCCCTTCACAGGCCTTGAATTAATATTAAAACAAAGTGTAAATTGCAACATCCATAAATAAACAGGAACTGCAGTCTGCTCATATAATTTGTAATAAAAACTGTACTTGCCAAATATGCTGCAGAAATCTCCCTCCACTGAGTCTGGCTGCAACCATTTTAACTGGGCATCTGAAGCTGCTGCCTGTTCACTTCCTGGATTTACACACAGAGGCACACCTCCAGCTCTGCAGCCCTGCAGCTCTCATTAGCCCTCATATGACTCATCACCCCTCCCTTCTTAGCAAACTCACGAGAGTGAGAGAGAGAGCTGTGCATGATGTCATAAGCCTAGGCTTTTTACCAGACAAGAAACAGGAAGTGGGCTGTATAAAGTATTTACTGGCAGAAAAAAATGTTTTACTATCCAAAGTTAAAACAACAAGAGCAGAAGATTTAATAGATGGAAAGTTTAAAAAAATGCCTGGATATTATATTTTGTTGCATCAAGTTCTCCCAGCTCCCTTCTTCGTCAACCTTGTTGGTTTCCATAGCTCCGTGCCAGAACTTCTGGGTTGCCAGGTTGAAACAGATGTTGCATAGTTCTACAACAGTAAAAGACAGACGCGTGACTCCGCACATAGTATTCTAGAAACACTAATCTGTTTATTAAAATTGTACTCACAGTTTTAATATCATATTACATGGCATCTCTCATACAAAACAATCATAACAGCAATCTTTCTCAGGTGCCGGTGTACTATCATTTGCTGTCCCCCATCACAAAGTGTCTGCTGTGTACTGCGCATGCGCCTGTGCCGTGAGTCCACTTTCAAGCCCCACCATCCAAGTGGACATAGAGTTAGAATATAAAAGAGCCGAGCGCAGCGAGGCCGTGCCCGAAGCGCGGCGAGCGAAGCGAGCCCGCGAGGGGCCCTCTAAGTTTGTGTAGCCCTATGTCCACTTGGATGGTGGGGCTTACACATCGACTCACGGCGCAGGCGCTGTTCATCTTCCGAGAATTTCTGAAAATCTTTATACTCCGTACTGCGCATGCGCAATACACATCGGACACTTGGTGATAGCCGGACTGTTCGTGACAGAACACCGGCCTTCCCTGGACACACAGCACCCGCTAGCTTGTCTTATTGCTGCAGGCACCCCCCCCCCCCACTCAGGTTTGATGCATAAAACATATGCAAATGGTTCTAATAGACAACCTTTAACCATGTGTCACTCCGCACTACAACCTTTCTTCAGCTCTGGTAGAACAGAACATCTTATGTAATTAGATTTAGATTAGATTAGATTATTGCAGATTTATACACTGGTGCATCATTATTGGGCTTTTCCATTGGACCTGTTATATGTATTGAGACACTTTCTTTTCTCTCCTTTCGCTTTGCCAGTCAGGCTTATTTTTTGAAATAATTCAATATTGGTAGTTTGATGCGATAATAGCTGGGTTTGTAATATAGACACCTTTGATCTAATCTCATAATACTAACAAGTCTTTACATATAAAACTGCCAAGTTGACAAATAATTGTCTAAAATTTTGAGATTAGCAGTTTTATGAGGTAATAGCTGGGTTTGCACCGTTGTTGTTGTTTTTTTTTCTTTCCCTCTCCCCTTTGTGTTCATTAGGTATAGGTATTCACAATATTCCATTTATGTTTCAATAACATAAGTCATTGCTTGTAATTTTGCATCTATGTTATGCATTTAGGCAGTGTTGGCAACAATATAGTAATGGGTAATGCACTCATGCTTTGGCGTAGGACACATTCATGTGTCGGTTACCAGGCTCTCCCTTACTGCGCCCCCCCCCCCTGTAGGAATCCATTCCCAGCACAGGTGGCCCCATACAGATCCCTCTGAAATGGTGGCTTTCTCCTTATCCACTAGCCGTTTCATCTGGTGGACTCTCCACCCCGGCTTTTGGTATGGCCACTTAGTGGGCTTGGAGATGTTGTGCAGCCTCGGACCTCCAGTGATGGACCTCCTGTGTGCCTCCTGAGTTCTGAGTCTGCGCAATATGTGCTGGCACCTCCGTGCCTTTGATGCACTCGCCGTGGATTCGTTGCCACCGGTATTGATGGCTCCACTGTAACCGCCGACCAGGAATTACGCCACTTCCGCGGCGTGAGGTGGGGGACACCATGGCGGCTTTATTACATGCCACATGCGAACACTGGCAGAATTAGTTTGAGTGCCGCATTAGTCCAATTAGGTTGTTTACCACCTTGTTTGTGCAGCATGCAATTGGGTGGGGTGACTTCTCATTGGTGCATGATACCGCTTCTCCCTTTTCACCATGTCTTATTACAGTGTTCAGGTCAGTTAGAGACAGATTGCTGAACCCTTCACTAAGCTCGCAGTCCAGGAGATCTTCTTCTCCTTAGTAAGCTATTTTTTCATTTGCTACTCCAATGTATTTATGCTTATAGGTTTTGATACCCATTTGCCCTTATGTTTGGTTATTAATACAGGTACTATAGACGTTCCTTGGAGTATATTTTGTGGCTATTCTACAAGTTGATACAATACTATATCTGTGATAAGCATTAGCAACTCTACCAGGGAGGTTGTGAGGGATTTTTCCCACGGCCATGTGCTCTTGATCTGTCTCCCCACTCTATGCTACACAATGGTGATAACTTCCATTATCCACGTAACTACAGACACACGAATTTGAAATTTAAGTACCTTCAACTTCTTTTGCTATGTTTGTGCTCATATGCATTGGATGCACAGTACCTCCAGCCTATACAACTCTATTTGTTCATTGAGCCCTTATTATTCATCAGGTTTATGTACTTTGAATTGTTTTCTACTTGTGGAAGCTTTGAAGGGGTCCTGGTGCCCTTGCATGCATGTGTTTTGTGCCCTATGTAGTAAGTTGCCTTACTTGATATGTTTTCCTATATACATGTTATGTGCATTTATGTGTTTGACACTTATTACTGTTTATCTTTTTAGACAGTTGTTCAATCTGTTGCTCTTGAGAACCCCCAGACGAAGACTCTTTAGTCGAAATGCGTACCCACGATTCTTTTTGGAATCTAGAGACATTTCTTGTTATGAAGAAGGTCCTATTTTGTGGAAAATTTGCATTCACCGGTGCATGTATTTTATTATTGTCTTAAGATTGTATTTAATAAAAACTTTTATTTTTTTTTTTTTTTTAATATTTGTCATAGTGGTGCCTTTCCAAAAGTCCCTTCCATAAACCTTATTTATTAAAAAAGATTGGTCTATGAGGTAACAATTCTCTACTCGTGTACAGGTCTAAAAGGAGCTTTTCCCTAACAGGAAACGGGCTTAAAGGTATCAATTATACTGTATATATTCACTCTCCTTTAAAGGTGATAGCTCACACAATATCACCTTCAATTTTTATTTATCTGCTTAATGGCAATAAATTTCAAATCTGCCCAATTATATTTAGCAGCAAAATAGGTAAAGACATAACATTTCAGTGCTTTCCATATGTTTCTAATATGTTACATAGTTATTCTGGTTGAAAAAAGACACGAGACACAAGTCAACCCACAGAGCAAAAAAAAAAAGAAGAAAAGAAACAAACACACACGAACCGAAAACCTCTACATGCAAAATCCTATGTATACCCACAGTTGATACAGAGGAAGGGGAACAAAACAAAAACCAATAGAGCAAGATCCAATTTGCTCCAGTGCAGGAAAAGAAATCCTTCCTAATCCCCCAAGAGTTAATTGGATATTCCCTGGATCAACTTTACCTATAAATATTAGAATCCAGTTCTTCAACATGGATGTCATGGCTAGGGGTCAGGCTCATAGACCATAGTTACATAGTAGGTGAGGTTGAAAAAAGCCCATCAAGTCCAACCTATGTGTGTGATTATGTCAGTATTACATTGTATATCCCTGTATGTTGCGGTCGTTCAGGTGCTTATCTAATAGTTTTTTGAAACTATCGATGAAGGGAATTTCACATCCTTGCCGCTCTTACAGTAAAGAACCTTCTAAGTAGTTTAAGGTTAAACCTCTTTTCTTCTCATTTTAATGAGTGGCCACGTGTCTTGTTAAACTCCCTTCTACAAAAAAAGTTTTATCCCTATTGTGGGGTCGCCAATACAGTATTTATAAATTTAAATCATATACCCTCTCAAGTGTCTCTTCTCCAGAGAGAATAAGTTCAGTGGTCGCAACCTTTCCTCATAACTAATATCCGCCAGACCCTATATTTGCTTTGTTGCCCTACTTTGTACTCGCTCCATTTCCAGTACATCCTTCCTGAGAACTGGTGCCTAGAACTGGACAGCATACTCTAGGTGCGACCGGACCAGAGTCTTGTAGAGCGGGAGAATTATCGTTTTATCTCTGGAGTTGATCCCCTTTTTAATGCATGCCAGTATTCTGTTTGCTTTGTTAGCACCAGCTTGGCATTGCATGCCATTGGTGAGCCTATCATCTACTAGGACCCCCAGGTCCTTTTCCATCCTAGGTTCCCCCAAAGTTTCTCCCCCCAGTGTATAGATTGCATTCATATTTTTGCCACCCAAATGCATTATTTTAAATTTTTCTACATTAAACCTCATTTGCCATGTAGTTGCCCACCCCATTAATTTGTTCAGATCTTTTTGCAAGGTTTCCACATCCCGCGGAGAAGTTATTGCCCTGCTTAGCTTAGTATCGTCTGCAAATACAGAGATTGAGCTGTTTACCCCATCCTCCAAGTCGTTTATGAACAAAATAAATAGGATTGGTCCCAGCACAGAACCCTGAGGGACCCCACTACCCACCCCTGATCATTCCAAGTACTCTCTATTTATCATCACCCTCTGAACTCGCCCTTGTAGCCAGTTTGCAATCCATGTACTCACCCTATGGACCTTATTTTGTACAGTAAACGTTTAGTGGGAACTGTGTCAAATGCTTTTGCAAAATCCAGATACACCACGTCTAAGGGCCTTCCTTTATCTAGATGGCAGCTCACCTCCTCATAGAAGGTTAATAGATTGATTTGGCAAGAACGATTCTTCATGAATCCATGCTTATTACTGCTAATGATACCGTTCTCATTACTAAAATCTTGTATATAGTGCCTTATTATCCCCTCCAAGAGCTTGCATACTATTGATGTTAGGCTAACTGGTCTGTAATTACCAGGGATGTATTTTGGGCCCTTTTTAAATATTGGTGCTACATTGGCTTTTCTCCAATCCGCTGGTACCATTCCAGTCAGACTGTCTAAGTACCCACGGATGCAAGCCATCTGGTCCCAATGATTTATTAATGTTAAGTTTCTCAAGTCTAATTTTAATTTGGTCCTCTGTTAACCATGGAGGTGCTTCCTGTGATGTGTCATAAGGATAAACACTGCCGTTTTGGTTACTGTAGCCCCCCCGATTTCCTCGTGAAGACTGAGGAGAAGAATAAATTCAATACCTTCGCCATCTCCCCATCCTTTGTAACCAGATGTCCTTCCTCATTCTCTATGGGGCCAATATGGTCTGTCTTCTCTTCTTTACTGTTTACATACTTTTCTTGGGATTTTTTTTGCTCTCCTCCGGTATGTGTCTTTCGTGTTCTATCTTAGCCGCCCTAATTGCACCCTTACATTTCTTGTTGCATTCTTTATAAAGTCTGATTGCTAATGATGATCCCTCAATCTTGTATTTTTTGAAGGCCTTCTCCTTTGCTTTTATATGCATTTTTACATTTAAGTTAAGCCATCCAGGACTTTTGTTTGCTATTTTAAATTTATTACCCAATGGGATGCATTGGCTAATTCCCTTATTTAATAAGCAAACCCATCTCTCCTCTATGTTCTTTGTTCCTAAGATTTTATCCTAGTTTATGCCTTCTAGCAAGGTTCGTAGTTTAGGGAAATTCTCTTTTGAAATTCTGTGTCTTTGTATTCTCCTTATGTTTCCTATTTGTGTGATTTATACTGAAGCCAATTGACCTGTGATCGCTGTTTCCTAAATTGCCCCATATTTCCACATCCGTGATCAGGTCGGTATTGTTGGTAATCAGTAGATCCAGTAACGCTTTATTTCTAGTTGGTGCGTCTATCATCTGAATCATGAAATTGTCCTGCAAGACATTTAGGAACTGGCGGGCCTTAGACAAATGTGTGGTTCCCTCCGCCCAGTCTATGTCTGCATAATTAAAAGCCTCCATTATGATAACACTTCCCATTCTTGCAGCTAATCCAACTTGTGATTAGAGCTTTATGTGATAGGAGCTTTATTTGATGCCACAGCAATACTTTTATGGACCAATTTTACTTCTTTAGTACTACTAGACTCTATGACATTGTCTATACAGCATCCGGTGGATACATATGTACCATGTGGGCACATGTGCCAGTCCTTGGGCATGCTGCCAATGGCATTAGTAGGCCATATATATTTATATATCTACTTCTTGGAACGTGTTATTATGCATGCATTCCTTTATCTATCATGTTCAGGCCCTATGTACAGTCTATGTATATTTAAGAAATTTACAATGGGTCAAAGTCTGTGGATCAATGTTATTGAATAAACTTTTTACTCTGTAACCCACTTCCACTATTCAGATGCTTCAATTAAAGTCCCAAACCCTCTTTCCTTTTACATTATGATAACACTTCCCATTCTTGCAGCTAATCCAACTTGTGATAGGAGATCCGTCTCCCCCTCCTCCCTCAAGTTAGGGGGCCTATAGCATACTCCCAGTATTATTTTTCCCTTAGCTTCATCCCTTTGGAGCTCTACCCATAAGGATTCCACCTCCTCCCTAGCTCCCTTAGTGATGTCATCTCTCACATTTACTTGTACATTATTCTTGATATATGGGCATACCCCTCCACCTTTTTTACCCTCTCTATCCCTGCGATAAAGAGTATACCCTTGAATGGTTGCCAGCCAATCATTAGAGCTGTTAAACCAGGTCTCTGAAATGCCCACAAAATCCAAATCCTCCTCGTACAACAGTATCTCTAGTTCACCCATCTTGTACACCATTAGCTACAGCAGTAGAGAGGCTCCCACTGACCAGCAGGATTAGTATACAAGCAGGTCACCCTGGCAGATGACACAGGCTTACCTGAGGTGCTGGGTCTAAGCACTAACCAGTGTTCACCAGAGCTCCTGATGGTGCAGGAGATGAGCAGGCCAGGGTCCAGTAGTAGATATAGTAGGTAGGGATCATGCAGAAGTGTAGTCAGTAAATAAGCCAAAGGTCAATAACAAGTGGTTGCAGGTTGGTATCAAGTAGAAGCATAGTTGAGGCTCAAGTCAAGGGTCGATAACAAGTGGTAGCGAAGATACAGACAGCAGCAGGAGTGAGAGAGCACAATAACCTGACAACAGGAAGGGCAGAGACAGGGCTTAAATAGGAAGATCATGGGACGAGCAAAGAGTTCAAGTTTCACCAGAAACAAAGTTGAAGACAAGTTTGTCCAAAAAATTGTCCAGGGAGCTGTCCAGCATCTCAGGTGACTCAGCAAGCAGAGATACTGCCAGACACAGCGGACTGCAGGTTCAGATCCAAGTCCTGACAATGAGTAGGAGGTAAACCACCCTCCCTGGGACACAGGTTATGTATTGATTCCTTTAATATTTTCTAGTTACTAATCAATTCAAGTTTTAATACTTTTTTTCCCCTTTTTACTGTACAAATGTAGTTGTTTTTCATTTTTCTTTCTTTCTTTTTTTACTGTCTTTTATTCCTAAAAAAAAAAATTAGGAAAAATGTGGGGCTATGTTTGGTCACCATTGTAAGGTGGATAGTTGAAAAGAGTTTTTCATAAAACTCAGAGGTGATTTAAGCCCTATTGTGCCCTTAAAGTGGTAGTAAAGTAATTTTATTTAAAATCCGCTAACAGGCAGGGGATCTCTCCTATGTCATAAATGTCCCTCCTACTTGTCAGCAATAATGTGATTGGAGCCGCGCATGTGCAGTTCATATTACATTTACAGCCCGCTCTGTGTGCCACTGCAATGTGACTCCCGTGCGCCTGCGTAAGAGTGACATTACCACAGCCTGCACATTAAAGCGGCTGAAGATCAAAAACCCAGACGGAAGACCGGGCGAGGATGGATGTGCCGAGCACAGCACTGGGGGGCTCAGTTTGCAGGTAGGTCTATCATAATGTGTGAATATGTGGTTTATACTAGTACATTATGACCTAAACCTGTAGGGTTACCAGTTTTTTTATTTAAAAAAAAAAATACTTTACTACCCCTTTAAAGTGAAAATGAGCATTAAAGTATAACTAAAGGCAATTTTTTGTTTTGTTTTGGACAGTGTTTATTGTCTGTGCCCCCATTAGGGAGGCTAACCTTCTCTATTTGTCCTGTTTACCATTATCAGTGAAAGTAAAACAAAATCCTAAATTTTGGGTTGTCCCCAGAAAAGTAATAGAGGGGGAATCTTCCAATGGGGACACTAGTTCTGGTGATGGGGGGAGTCCCCAAGGAATTCCCATAATTTGCAGGGATTTCCTCTCATTTCCTGTTTGGCTATGGGACAGGAAGTGAAGAGAAATCTCTCTAATGGGACACAGATGGTGAAAAAAATCTGACAGGGGTTATAACCCTCCCTTGCTCTATCCAATTGTATATTACTTACCGTAATTTTATTTTCCTGGTGTCTATCCATGGCAGCATACTTATGATAGTAGCCCTGCCTACTTCCGCCCACAGGACCAATGCATAGCTATAAAAAAGTTAACATCCACACAACAACCCATTCCCTGTACATTGCTAGGAATGAACTGGCTTGGTTTGGTATGCTGCCATCGATAGGCACCAGGAAAATTACGGTAAGTATGATACAATTTTCTGTTTTCCTGGTGCCTCCATGGCAGCATACATATGATAGATCAATAACTAGCTATCAGGGTGGGAAGCGTCTGCAAATTATATCATAACATATTAAGTAAGCTACTGGCTTCCTGCCAAAAGACAGGTGTAGTGAGGACTACTAATCCCATCAGTAGTGCTGAAAGAATGCGCCCTAATAGAACCGGATTGGCCCCCCTGCCTGTCATGTTGGCTGACATCTCCGCATAAGGTGCCCATGATGTTCAGATGCTGCTGGAGGAATTGGCTGTTGTGTGGGTGCTAACTTTTTATAGCTATGCACTGGTCCTGTGGGCGGAAGTAGGCGGGGCTACATCATACGAATGCTGCCATGGAGGCACCAGGAAAAAGTTTTGTCTAAAGTTCCACTTTAAAATCATGATTTTGTTCCTCCAGGAGGTTGTTGTCATAATGTGGAAGCATGTACAGCATATTTGCACATTATAACAGTACATAACATACAACATAACATATAACATAAGAAAGCGACCCTGATGTCAGCGCTACCCACCACTGTGGGCGTTCCAGTCTTCTCCCAGTTTGAATTGGAGTCTCTGGAAAATTTGACTGGCTGGGTCAGGATGGCAGTGGCTCATCAGGCTGGGCAGCAGGCGCGGGCACATCAGGCTGGGCAGCAGGCGCGGGCACATCAGGCTGGGCAGCAGGGCGGGCACATCAGGCTGGGCAGCAGGCACGGGCACATCAGGTGGGCAGCAGGCACGGGCACATCAAGCTGGGCAGCGGGCACGGGCACATCAAGCTGGCAGCGGGCACATCAAGTGGGCAGCGGGCACGGGCACATCAAGCTGGGCAGCGGGCACATCAAGCTGGGCAGCGGGCACAGGCCACATCAAGCTGGGCAGCGGGCACGGGCATCAACAAAATGGAGGGCTGCAGCGGGTCAGCAGACTGGAAAACTGGCAGCGGGTCATCAGATTGGGAAAACTGGCAGCGGGTCATCAGATGGAAAACTGGCAGGCGGGTCATCAGACTGGAAACTGGCAGGGGTCATCAGACTGGAAAAACTGGCAGCGGGGTCATCAGACTGGGAAAACTGGCAGCGGGTCATCAGACTGGAAAACTGGCAGCGGGTCATCAGACTGGAAAGTTGAGACATCAGGCTGGAAGGCCGGCACCAACTCTCCAAACAATGGTGGTAAGTCCATTCTGCTGGGAGACCCCCGCTGGTGGCCACCAGAACTGCAACCCTTTGATGTTGAAGGAAGTAGTGACACCACCAGGCGATCCAGGTAATAACACCATTCCTGACAATGTCCATCGGCTGGGAGACCCCTGCTGGTGGCCACCAGAACTGCACCCTTTGATGCCAAAGGAAACAGTGACACCAGCAGGCGATCCAGGTAATAGCACCGTTCCTGACACCAGGAAAAAGTTTTGCTTAAAGTTCCACTTTAAAATCATGATTTTGTTCCTCCAGGAGGTTGTTGTCATAATGTGGAAGCATGCACAGCATATTTGCACATCATAGCAGTTTTACCCACCACTGTGGGCGTTCCAGTCTTCTCCCAGTCTGATTTGGAGTCTCTGGAAAATTTGTCTGGCCGGGGCAGGATGGCATAACTCTCCAAACAATGGTGGTAAGACTATTCACTGGTCCCATTAAAATGTTTTTTCTGTTGAAGGTCTGCTTTGAAATACTTATCTTTGTGTAAAGTTTTGTGACCTTGAGCCTATTATCACCCAGAAAAGCAGCATGGCTTTGGAAGTGGCACTGAGAAATTCTAGTAACACCTTCACAGGTTATTGAACGTAGCAGCAGTAGAAGCAGCAGGGGCTAATCTCTCCAGTACTGGAAGAACTGAAAGACCGTTTTATTCCTGCTAATCATCAGAAATTGAGGGATTAGTAATGCTATTTATATGCCATCTGACTCAGGAATAGGTGACGATCATTATATAGCATTGGATAGGATGTGAGAATTTGTTTATTTTGCTGAAGAGACGACATCATAGGGAGGTGCGATATCATCAAAAACCAAACTCAGTTATCTTGAAGCATATCTATATTAGTATACAGCACAGGGTGAATACTCTCAGCTGGGGCGCAGACAATAAAAACTTGACAGGGATTCTAACTTTTCCTAACTCTGTCCAAAACCAGTGGAGGCTGGTGCCCAAAATGATGGGGGTGGGCAGCACAGACTAACACCCCCCCCCCCAAGAGATGGACGGAGGCGAACAAACACCAACCCCCTCTGCACGCAGGAGACAGGCGGTGGCGATTTCTTGTGAATGTGCCATGCAAATGATGCCTTATGGAGGCAGGGGGAAGAAAGAGCTGGGGGCGCTCTGGCCGATACTCCAGACGAGCACACAGGGAGACATTCTGCTCCCGCAGGACAGGAACAGGAAGTGTGTTCTGAGACACGATTGGAGACTCCCTGACCAATACGGGCTTCCTCATTGGCCAAGAGGAGAATGAGGAATACAATAGCGAATATTCATTTGCTATTGTCACACAAGTGACAAGAGCACTGTCCCCCGAGCCCACCATTTTTTGAAGCTTATTAGAGCCTCTGGCTTTAATCACGTGCTTCAAAAAATCAAAAAAGACCAATTGGAATCCAAGCGTCCAGCACCCCGCATGTAGATTAGGGGGCCGGATGCATGGATGGGGGGCGGCGCCCCTGCGCCCCTAATAAATGGGCCGCCACTGTCCAAAACGAAAAAAATAAGTATGTTTTTGCTTTACATACACTTTAAGGCCTAATGCACATTGGACGTTATAAAAACACCTGTAGCGTTAGCTGAAGAAAGCTGTAGCTGTAGAATGAGTTTTGCAGCATTCTTACGTTACTGATTTTCAATGTTTTTTAGCGGTTGCATTTTTTTTTTTTGTTTAGCAAAACTATACTCCCACAAAAGCTTATGGCTCAAAAACACTGAATAGCCATGTTATTCATGGTTTTTAACCACATGCCGACCGGCGCACGACGATATACGTCGACAGAATGGCACGTACAGGCAGGAGGGCGTATATATACGTCCCTCCTTTCGCCTGTCCGTGCCATCGGGAGCGCGCCGGGAGCGGCGCGCTCCCGCGCCGGTCGGGACCCCCGTGAGTCCGGCCGCGGTCCCCGCGGACTCGATCGCGCGGGGACTCCCGCGATCGTCTCACGGAGCGGCTGAACGGGGAGATGCCGAGATAAACAGCATCTCCCTGTTCTGCCTAGCAACTAGTGACGCCGATCTCTGCTCCCTGTGATTGGAGCAGAGATCAGCATTCACTAGCTGACAGCCACGCCCCCCCACAGTAAAAAAAAACACCCCTAGGCCTACTTAACCCCTACACTGCCACCTTGTGGTTAACTCCTAAACTGCCAGTGTCATTTATACAGAAATCAATGCATTTAAATGCATTAATTGCTGTAAAAATGACAATGGTCCCAAAAATGTGTCAAAAATGTCCGATGTGTCCGCCATAATGTCGCAGTCACAAAAAAAAAATCGCAGATCTCCGCCATTAATAAAAAAAAAAAATTATTTAAAAAATAAAAATGCTATAAAAAAGCCGCGTCTGCTACTGCCTGTCGCCTTCGACTCGCGGAGTCGCCGCGCGGACGGCACACGCCGCCAGTTAAAAACGCTCGCCGTGGCGCACGCAGGCGCGCGCGACGTAGACGCCCGCCATCCGGCGCGGCGACTGGAGGTGCGCTGAAACTCGGTCTGGGTGCGGCGACGCCACGAGCCAACGAGAAAAACGGGCGCTGGGGGCGTCGCGCGCGCGGGTCCACGACGCGTACGTCGCGTGGCGGCGCGGTATCACGGCTGGGGGCGCGAACTTGTCGCGCGCGCGCGGGCGGTCCACGTGACCGCGCGTCCGCACGGAACTCGCAGCCTCACCGCACGCTCCCGCGGACGGCGGCGCGGTCGGGGCGCGCGCTTGCGACGGAGCCGCGGCGGTGGGGGTCGTGGCGCGGGCGCGGGACGCGGTCCCCGGCGAACGCGGGGCGCGCAGCCACGCACCGTCGCGGCGGCACGCCGGACGCCTATCCCCTATCTTGTAAACGCTATAACTTCTGCGCAAACCGATCAATAATCGCTTATTGCGATTTTTTTTACCAAAAATATGTAGAAGAATACGTATCGGCCTAAACTGAGGAAAAAAAATGTTTTTTTTATATATTTTTTGGGGATATTTATTATAGCAAAAAATAAAAAAATAATGCATTTTTTTCAAAATTGTCGCTCTATTTTTGTTTATAGCGCAAAAAATAAAAACCGCAGGGGCGATCAAATACCACCAAAAGAAAGCTCTATTTGTGGGAAAAAAAGGACGTCAATTTTGTTTGGGAGCCACGTCGCACGACCGCGCAATTGTCAGTTAAAGCGACGCAGTGCCGAATCGCAAAAAGGGGCCTGGTCCTTTGGCTGCAAATTGGTCCGGTCTGAAAGTGGTTAAAGTAGTTGTAAACCCTTACAACACACTTTGTGCTACAGGTAAGCTTATAATGTTTACCTGTAGCTATCTCCTGCACAGTTTAGGTGATATCCCCCTGTATTTGCATGTGTCGACATCATCAGCAAATGAGCACTGAAGCAAACTGAAGAAATGGCATGTAAGTGCGCGCGCGGGAGTGACATCATCGTGGCTCCGGCCAGTCACAGCGCCGGAGCCCGCGATACCCGGAAGTAACTCCGGGAGAAATGTCGTCCGCTGGAGCGCTGTACGAGGACCGCTGCAGGGGCTTCGATCTGAGGTAAGTAATTCATAATGAGCTAGTATGCTATGCATACTAGCTCATTCTGTCTTTGTCTTGCAGGTTTTTTTTTGTCCTAGGTAATACAACTACTTTAAGCTTTTATCAGAGTTAGAGCATTTTTACAGCTGGAAAAACTCCTCTTAAATGATTTAATCTCATCTGTAGTCAAAACATTGTTAGTTTTGAATAGGGTGAGATAGCGTTGGAAAATCTGTTTTTATGACTCCAGTGGGGAGATGTTCCTTCACTTTTTATCTGTGTGACTCTTGGACAAGAAATGAAAGGAATAAATGTTACCTGGGCAGGAAGGCATCATCAAACCTGACAACGATTTTAACCTCTACCCAGCCTGGTACAGAAGGTGTTTCTGTGCTGTCTCCTTTAGAAAAATTTCCTCTGTGTTTACCATGACTTTATGACTGATAATGTTGTTGTGTTTGACTTCAGAAATCCGCAGACAGAGAGTTGATGTGATTTGACAAAGTTATGTTAAAAATGTGCATGTGCGTGTGTGGCGGGTCAGATTCACTGCCCAAGTGTAATGCCCCTTTTTTAGTTCATGATGAATACATCATGACACAGGAGCAAAGACCTTATTCAAACAGTCCCTGTCTGGATTAGAGCAATTGTTCCCATACTTTGCTTGGATATATTCCATTAGAATGATCTTTACAAATTAAAGTGGTTGTATAGGTTGAAGGATTTTTACCTCAATGCATTCTCTGCATTAAGGTAAAAAACCTTCTAAGTGCAGTGGCAGCAGCTATTGGCTCCCACTGCTATCAATTGTAGCCAGTGAAAAGGGAGCCGGTGGGGCCAAGCCATGCTCTGTGTGTCTAATGAACAGGAGGGAGCCCACACAAGTGCCCTCATAGCAAGTGGATTGTTATGGTGGGCACTCAGCAGGGGTGAAGAGCCTAGAGTGTCTGTGGGGACCCGAGAAGAGGGGGACCGGGGCTGCTCTGTGCAAAACTATTGCCCATAGTAGGTAAGTATGACATGTTATTTAAAAAAAAAAATTCAAGTCTCATTGGACTGAAAATAACTGTCACTTTTTTGAAAATAAGTGTCCTTAAAGTGATACTAAAGTCTAGTTTTTGTTTTTCTTTAAAAATAACAAACATGTTATACTTACCTGCTCTGTGAAATAGTTTTGCACAGAGCAGCCTGGATCCTCTTTTTCTGGGGTCTCTCTTTAGCGCTCCTGGCCCCTCTCTCCTGTCGAGTGCCCCCACAGCAAGCAGCTTTCTATGGGGGCACCTGAGCCAAACCGCAGCTCGGTGTGTGCATTCAGACATGGGCCGTGATTTGGCCATGCCCCCTCTCTCTCCTGATTGGCTAACTGACTTTGACAGCAGCAGGAGCCATGGTCTCAGCCAATTGGGAGGGAGAGTCCCGGTCGGCCGAGGCACTTATGCACATCGCTGGATAGAGAGGGGGCTTGGGTAAGTTTTAGGGGGGCTGAGGGGGCTGCTGCACACAGAAAGTTTTTCATCGTAATGATGGATTAACCGTTTGCCGACCAGCCACCATCATTATAGTGCGGCAGGTCGGCTCTCGTGTACGTGGGAGGTCTGTGCATGGGAGATATCAGGCGTGCGAGCCGCAGGAATGGCGATCTGCCAGATGACATGTCAGATCTTCTGTTCCCAGTGATCATGAACAGCGATCTCTGTCATGTCCCTGGCAGCCCATCCCCCATACAGTTAGAACACACCCAGGGAACACACTTAACCCCTTCATCTCCCCTAGTGTTAACTCCTTCCCTGCCAGTGTCATTTATACATTGATCAGTGCATTTTTATAGCACTGATCAATGTAATAATGTCACTGGTCCCAAAAAGTGTAATTTGGGGTTAAATTTGTCCGCCGCAATGTCGCAGTCCTGCTAATTACCAGTAAAAACAATAAAAAATAAATAAAAGTTCCTAAATCTATCCCATAGTTTGTAGACACTATAAAGGATAAAGGAAGGCTCGTAGACGGGGTGTATCTGGATTTTGCAAAAGCATTTGACACAGTGCCCCATAAACGTTTACTGTACAAAAAAAGGTTTGTTGGCATGGACCATAGGGTGAGTATATGGATTGAAAACTGGCTACAAGGGTGAATTTAGAGGGTGGTAATTGGGGAGTGCTCAGAATGGTAAGGGTGGGTAGTGGGGTCCCCCAGAGTTCTGTGCTGGGACCAATTCTATTTAATTTGTTCATAAACGACCTGGAGGATGGGGTAAACAGTTCAATCTCTGTATTTGCGGACTATACTAAGCTAAGCAGGGCAATAACTTCTCCGCAGGATGGGGAAACCTTGCAAAAAGATCTGAACAAATTAATGGGGTGGGCAACTACATGGCAAATGAGGTTCAATGTAGAAAAATTTTAAATAATGCATTTGGGTGGCAAAAATATGAATGCAATCTATACATTGGGGGGGAGAACCTCTGGGGGAATCTAGGCTGGAAAAGGACCTAGGGGTCCTAGTAGATGATAGGCTCAGCAATGGCATGCAATGCCAAGCTGGTGCTAACAAAACAAACAGAATATTGGCATGCATTAAAAAGGGGATCAACTCCAGAGATAAAACGATAATTCTCCCACTCTACAAGACTCTGGTCCGGCCGCACATGGAGTATGCTGTCCAGTTCTGGGCACCAGTCCTCAGGAAGGATGTACTGGAAATGGAGCGAGTACAAAGAAGGGCAACAAAGCTAATAAAGGGTCTGGAGGATATTAGTTATGAGGAAAGGTTGCGAGCACTGAACTTATTCTCTCTGGAGAAGAGACGCTTGAGAGGGAGCATGATTTCAATATACAAATACCGTACTGGTGAATCCACAATATGGATAAAACTTTTATGCAGAAGGGAGTTTAACAAGACACGTGGCCACTCATTAGAAGAAAAGAGGTTTAACCTTAAACTACGTAGAGGTTTCTTTACTGTAAGAGCGGCAAGGATGTGGAATTTCCCTCCACAGGCGGTGGTCTCAGCAGGGGGCATTGATAGTTTCAAGAAACTATTATATAGCACCTGAATGACGGCAACATACAGGGATATACAATGTAATACTGACATATAATCACACACATAGGTTGGACTTGATGTCTTTTTTCAACCTCATCTACTATGTAACGATAACTTTTGCGCAAACCAATCAATATACGCCTATTGCAATTTTTTTTACCATAAATATGAAAGAATATATTTTGGCCTAAACTGATGAATACATTTCGTTTTTTCATATATTAAATTTTTTTTCAAAATTGTCACATTTTTTTTGTTTATAGCACAAAAAATAAAAACCGCAGAGGTGAACAATCACCACCAAAGGAAAGCTCTATTTGTGGGGAAAAAATGAATTTTGTTTGGATACAGCATCGCACGATCGCGCAATTGTCAGTTAAAGCGACGCAGTGCCGTATCAGAAAAAATGGCCTGGTCAGGAAGTGGGTAAATCCTTTCGGGGCTGAAGTGGTTAAGATAAAAAGAACTTCTGCCTTTACAACCACTTTAATCAAGTGTTTTAGCTTTGTAAATTGAGGCTATTTTATTCTATTGTAAATTGAGGCTATTTTTATGTCTGGCTCTTTGCCAACAAAATCAGCTGAAGACCATCTAAAAGTGTTAGCCCCCATACACACGGTTGGAAATTCCGACTACAAAATCCGTCTGATTTTTTCAGATGGATTTTGTCCGACACTGGTGTTGCATACACACGGTCAGACAAAGTTGTCGGAAAATTCGATCATTCTGAACGTGGTGACGTTCGTTGCGTATGACGGAACTACGTAGAGGCTAGTAGCCAATAGCTTTGGTCTCGTAATTTGATCTGAGCATGCGTGGCACTTTGTCCGTCTGAATTCTCGACACACGATCGGAAAAAGTCTGATCGGAAATTTTTTGTCTGAAAATTTGAGAGCAGTCAAAGTCCGATGGAGCCCACACACGGGCGGATTTTCCGACAACATGGTCTGATCAGACATTTTCCGTCGGAATTTCCGACCGTGTGTACGGGGGCTTAGTCAGTGACCCTGCCAAAAATACAATGAAGATGTTTTTGCTGTTGATTGAATGAAACAACACCATCCAGGTTTGATATTAGTCCATATGAATTGGTTCATCAATCTCTAGTTGACAACTATTTGCAATTTTTGACAACGCTCCTTGATTATGTTATTCCTAACTAACAATTCCATGAAAATGGAGCTTATGTAAGTACAGTTTTTTTTTCAAAGGGAAACTCCACTTTTGTGGGGAAAAAACTAGCAAGTAAAGAAAAAATAATAAATAATATAGCATATACAATTGTGACACAAGTCATATTGTAATTGAATGTTATTAAAAATTACCTTTCCTTTTCAATCTGCAGCTGCTGTAATTTTCTGAAAATGCAATGCGATATGGCTACCCGGAGGTGTTCTGTACACAGAATGTGTACTGACCACCCCCCAGAAACCTCATTTACTGCTTGTGTGATTGGCTCGCCAATTTTCCCAGAAGTCTGCCTACAGTGCCTTGAAAAAGTATTCATACCCTTTGACATTTTCCAAATTTTTTCATGTTACAACCAAAATTGTTAATGTGTTTTATTGGGATTTTATGTGATAATTGTAAAGTGGAAGGAAAATGATAAATGATTTTCAACATTTGTTACAAATAAATATGTGAAAAGTGTGGCGTGCATATGTATTCAGCCCATAATGAGTCAATACTCAGGGGGGCTGAGTATACTCAGCTGCAAGTTTTTTTTGGGTATGTCTCTATCAGCCTGGCACATTAGAGAGTGACATTTTTGCCCATTCTTCTTTGCAAAATAGCTCAAGCTCTGTCAGATTGGATGAAAAGCATCTGTGAACAGCAATTTTCAAGTCCTCCCACAAATTCTCAATTGGATTTAGGTCTAACGCATGAATATGCTTTGATGTAAACAATTCCATTGTAGCTCTGGCTGTATGTTTATTGTCGTTGTCCTGCTGGAAGGTGAACCCCCACCCCAGTCTCAAGTCTTTTTCAGATTCTAACAGGTTTTCTTCCCTGTTATTCTAAGCCACATGCTGGAGGGGTGTGACACAGCCTGTGACTGGCAGAAATCCGCCCACAACATGTTATTGACAAAAAATAAAGATTTCAAATATATATTTGTATGACAACTTAAAACTGTTTATTGATAATAAATATTTATTTGTACTCTGTATTCCAAAGGCTGTTTTATGTAATATCCCACCCAAATTGTGTTTAGCTGGTTATTGGGCACGGAGGAGGATGGAGTGGGCTTTACCACTGTGTATACACCCACATGTGTGACTCTATAGTCACATGGACTGCTCAGATGTCATAGGGAGGAAATGCTCAGCATAGAAACTCACTGTAAACTGAGCATGTGCAGAGTTGCCACCACAGTTGCAAAATCCCTAGCTGAATTGGGGACATGAACAGAAGATGGAGATATAGAGCAGCAGGATCAACCAGGTTTTTTGCAGAATACAGAAAATGAATCTCATAGTGACTGAGTGTGTATGTTCAGCATGTAATACCCAATTTATTGATGTTTTTTTTTTATTATCCGGGTTTAGTGACAATCATTTAAAATGGATTTTGCTTTAATTTGCAATATTTTTAGGTTGGTGACAGGCTGTCTTAAAATACACTGAGGGAATACTGTATGAGAATTGCAGCTGCTTTCTATAGTAGGCATTCAGGTGTTATCCTTCAGATAGTGGCATTTGCAAAGTTGCCTGTGGGGTCCCAACTGTGACCCTGAACCAATAGTGCTTGAAATATAACATTGTGTGTATTAGCTGGAAACGTTTTTCCTGCTCGGAACTCTACTAGGTCACATGTTGCATCAAGGTCCAGAGAAGGGTTAGCTACCTATTCTTTCAAATGAAACAAATAATCTTATTGGTGGCTACTGGCTACAAGAAGAACAGCTTCACTTTGTCTCCATTGTTTTTTAATCATCCCCACTGTAACCTACAGAAATATTAATCTCTTTTATTCCCAACTATCTTTTCTTCCTTCTAGCACTATTGTGATCTGATAATAGCAATAACAAGGGCAAACAATTACTTTGTATTCCACAGACATACATGCATTATTTTTTGCATTCAATACTTTAAAATCTGAACATGCTTTTCAAAGAGGTAGTTATCTCTGCAGAACCAGATAAAAGTTCATTTAAAACAACATAAATAGATATATTTGCTTTTGTTAGATTATACAGTATAATTTATTTCTAACTACTCTTGTAGTACTTTTAGTACTATTGCGATTGGATAAAAGCAATAAGAAGAGAAAACAATTATTCCACAGACACATATGCATTATCATTTGCGTTCACCACTTTAAAATCTGAACATTTTGCATTGAGGAAGCCCTTTTTGCATAACCTGTTAATAGTTGTTTTATCATTGATGTGTTTTTATCTTCAATGAATGATAAATAATAATCACCATGGAATACAATAGACAAATACACATTAAGCCAAGTGATAGAAAGGAGAATTATTTTCTTCTTTTATATGTCTGGATTTGTATTTATATGTTTCGTTGTTTTTTTTTAATTCTTTTTTTATTTGTATCGACAGCATAAAAGGGTTGACTTACATTCCAGAATGTTGGTACAAAATTGGCAATATAAGGACATTTAAGGTCACACCGTACAATGGGTACAAAAAAAGTTTATTTTTTTAAATATAACAAAAATTGACAAATTGAGTACATACAAGGATGGTGGTGCAAACATATCGATTTATGGACAGGAGTACATAACAATGTAAAAATGTAATGAGTAGAGCAACGAATAAACCAATAAAGTATTACATCGAAAGCATAACAAAATTCTATCAGAAGGAAAAAAGTAAGTTAGTGGCTATTGGTTCATTTTGCAGGAGCAGTAATAAGGAGATCAATCTAATATAGTATATATTAAAAATAAAAGAGATAATAGGGGTTATTAACTATAGCCCCAAAAAATGATTGTGCAGTCACAGAAAATAGCGCCCAATTAAGGCCAATTAAGACTTCAACTCTCAGAAACTAAGCCCTAATGCAAATGGAAAGCAGCGCTATTGCTGGCAAAAAATGCCTGTCAGATCACATATGCGGGAATAGTGGAAGTCAATGGGGCTCGAACCTGCAAAATCCAAAGTTCTCACTGAAAGCTTATATGCCAGTTCTTTGCTATAAAAAAGTGTATGGGGACCTGGGTCCTGCCCCAGGGGACATGTATGAATTGGAAAAAATTTTTTTAAAACTTACATTTTTTCAGGAACAGTGATTTTAATAATGCTTAAAGTGAAACAATAAAAGTAAAAAATTCCTTTAAATATAGTGCCTGGGGGGTGTCCTTGGTATGCTTGTAAAGTAGCGCACCTTTCTCATGCTTATTAGTGTACCGCAGCAAAATTAAGTTTCTAAAGGAAAAAATGTAATATAAAATTGCTTGCGGCTGTAATGAATTGCTGGTTCCCAGCAATATAGAGTTAATATCAAAGGCAAAAACGGCGTAGGTTCCCCCCACCAGTTCATACCAGGTCCTTTGAGTCTGGTATGGATATTAAGGGGAACTCCACGACAAATTAAAAAAAAATGGCATAGGGGTCTCTCCAAAATCCATACCAGACCCTTCAGGTGTGGTATGGATATTAAGGGAAACCCTGCACCAAAATAAAAAAAATAAAAAAAACCTTGCCCGGTGTTTGTGGGGGTCTGCGGGCGGGTAGCTTATCAGAATCTGGAAGCCCCCTTTAACAAGGGGGCCCCCAGACCCCACCCCCTATGTGAATGGGTATCGGGTACATTGTACATGTTCACCAAAAAAAGCAGTTAAATGTGACAAAAGACAATAGCCGGTTTTTGACAATTCCTTTATTAAAAATGTATTCTTCTTTCGCTGCTTCTTCCTCCGGTTTTCTCCATCTTCACACTCCACACTGATTAGTTGCTAGAGGTTACAGTGTATCATTACTGATCACTGGTTGCTAGATGTTACTGCACATTATTATTGCGCACTGATTGGTTGCTAGAGATTACAGCAGATCACTACAGTTTACTGCTTGGTTGCTAGAGGTTACTGCACATTATTATCACTTGCGTATTGGTTGTACTGCACCTAGTACCTTCATATTGCACCCACCTCCATACTGCACCTAGTACATCCATACTGTACCCACCTCCTCCATGCTGCACTCACCTCCATATTGCACCTAGTATTTCTATGTTGCACACACCTCCATACTGCATCTAGCACCTCTATACTGCACCTACCTCCATATTGCACCCAGTACCTTTATATTGTATCTAGTACCTCCATGCTGCACCCGCCTCTATACTGCACCCACCACCTCCATGCTGCACCTAGTACCTCTATACTGCACGCACCTTCTCCATACTGCACCCACCTCCATATTGCACTGAGTACCTCCACGCTGCACATAGTACCTCCATACTGCACCCATCACCTCTATACTGCACCTAGTACCTCAATATTATACCCTCCTCCTCTATAGTGCACCTAGAACCTCCATAGTGCACCCAGAACCTCAATACTGCACCTAGTACCTCAAGACTGCACCCACATCCTCCATACTGCACCTAGTACCTCAATACTGCACCTAGTAACTTAATGCTGCACCCGGTACCTCAATACTGCACCCACCTCCATATTGCACCTAGTACCTCCATGCTGCATCCACCACCTCTATACTGCACCTAGCATCCACCTTTTCCATAGTGCACCTAGTACCTCCATACTGCACCCACCTCCACCGTACTGCACAAAGTACCTCTATACCACAACCCCTCCATATTGCACCTAGTACCTCTATGCTGCACGCACCTCCATATTGCACCCAGTACCTCTATACTGCACCCACCACCTCTATACTGTACCTAGTACCTCAATACTGCACCTAGTGCCTCAAGACTGCACCCACCTACTCCATACTGCACATAGTACCTCAATACTGCACCTAGTACCTTTATGCTACACCCAGTACCTCAATACTCCACCCACCTTCTCCATACTGCACCCACCACATCTTTATTGCACCCACCTCCATACTGCACCTAGAACCTCAATACTGCACCCACCTCCATATTGCACCTAGTACCTCCATGCTGCACATACTACCTCTATACTGCACCCAGCTCCTCCATACTGTACCTAGTACCTCAATACTGCACCTAGTACCTCTATGCTGCACCCACCTCCATACTGCACCTGCTAACTCTATACTGCACCCACCTCCATACTTCGCCTAGTACCCAAATACTGCAACCACCTCCTCTATACTGCACCTACCTCTTTACTCTACCTAGTACCTCAATACTGTACCCACCTCCATACTGCACCTAGTACCGCAATACTGTACCCACCTCCTCTATACTGCACCTAGTACCTCTATGCTGTACTCACCTCCATACTGCCCTAAAATCATCCATACAGCACCCACCCCCTCCATAATGCACCTAGTACCTCAACCACCTAGTGAACCACCTCTGGGCCTGCCCCTGCAGAGCTGAAAGAAGGTTAGGGCCATTATCGCACGCCACTATTCTTGGCTCAAGCTTTCATGGCATGAACCATGCCACGGAGGCTTGAGCCAAGAATGGTGGTGTGCGATAATGGCACTAACCTTCTGTCCACCCCCTGACAGGGAAAGTTGACATGTGCCATGCCTGGCACATGCCCTCAATATGGTGCAGCGTTTCTTAAACATAGAACCCAGGTTTGCAAGATCTTCTAAGGCAGGCCAAATCAGTCTGTAGACATTTCAGGAGGTCATACACAGCCAGTGTTTGGTTGGCTGAAATTCAGCGGGAATTCCACTTGCCCATAAACCACCTGATTCGTGACATGCTCACCAGGTGGAACTCAACTTTGGCAATGCTGCAGCCACTGCACATGCAGCAGAGGGCCGTCAAAAAGTACCTGTGTGAGTATGGGACAAAGATAGGCTCAAGGCAGCTCAGCTGTTTTTCCCCTGATAAAGAATGCATGCACTGTACTGTCACCAATTGAGGAGGCGACAAGGATGGTGAGCCGTGACAATTAATGCATCAGTGACATAATCCCTCTTGTGTTTCTGCTGGAGCATGCTCTGCATAGAATTATGGACAAGGCAGAGCAGCGGGAGGAAGAGGAGGACTTCCTTTGCTCTCAAGGCCCGCTTTATGCAGACACAATTCTTCCAATGCCACAGAACACACAAGAGGAGAGGGAAGAGGAGGATTCTGGCAGTTTTAAAGGCATAGAAGCAGAGGAAGACATACGTCAAACCTTAAAAGATAGTTTTCAGTCCCCAGAAACCTTGGGAATAAAACGTGGCTGGGAGGAGACAGTCTCAGATTCTGTAATCCTCAGTGACCCCGAGGACTCTGCTTCTCATGTCTCCTCAAACTTGCGGTGCATGGACTCCCTTATTTTTCAAAGCCTGTAAAAGGACACGAGAATTTGTGGCATCAAGGAGAAGGATAATTATGGGTTAGCAATCCTCCTTGACCACCGTTACAATGAGACAGTCTCGGAACTCATCCTGCCCTTGCAGAGGGAGCACAGGATGAAATATCTTGAGGACACCTTAAAGAGGAGTTTATGTAATGACTTTCCAGACTCCGGTAGGTTACAGTCTCATGTAAAAGCTAGTTTTGAGGCTGTTGATCAAAGGAGGAGCGGTGGAGAACGGGGTAGCCTCAGTAATGCATTTCAAAATATTTTTTGTCCACGATGCCCAGGGCTGTCAGCTTCAAGATTTCATTGGCAGCATCTGCATCCTATGGTGGAAGATTATCTGGAGCGAAAACAGTCATGCAGAGCTTTCCAGTAGTCAATCCTCTGGTTTTCTGGGTCATGAGAATAGACCACTGGCCAGAACTTGCCCAGTATGCAGTTGAGCTGCTGAGCTGCCCTGCATCCAGCGTGCTTTCAGAACGGGCATTTAGTGCTGCCGGAGGTTTTGTGGCAGATAAAAGAGCATGTCTGTCCACAGACTCCATTGACCAGATTACATACAATAAATCAGTCCTGGATTAGCAGCAGCTATCAAACCCCTGATGCCAATGTTGCTGATTACTGAGACTGTCTAGACTGCCTAGCTTTGTGGGTGTTGATTTTATCTTGATGTAATTTTTTGGTATAAGTTGCACGGGCACAATTAACACCCAAGAACCAATTTTTCCACACCTGTTTGACAGGTGGATCAAATTTCATTTTTTTACAGCAAGACCAATTCTTGCTTTCATCAAGAGTACCTCTAAAAGGTTACGGGGTGAAGGCACCACCAACACCCAAAGACCATTTTTTCGGCAACTGTTTGACTTGGGGCATCAAATTTAATTTTTTTTTTACAGCAAGGCCAATTCTTGCTGTCATCAAGAGTACCTCTATAGGGTTATGGTGTGAAGGCACCACCAACACCCAAAGCCCAATTTTTCCACACCTGTTATTTCTATGCGAAAGTGTCACCAGATGTTCTCTAAAATAAATTGTTAATCTTGGCCTGAGTGTACTATAATTTGGCTTCTTCACATAAGGCTTGCTCACTGTGGTGCAAAACGTTGTTATTTCCTCCAAAGTCTGCTAAAGATGACACTAGAATTTATACAAAAAATCTCTAATCTTGTTCCGAGTGCACTAAAATATGGCCTCATCATATAGACATGCCCCCCCAAGCCATTGTTTACTAAAGAAAGCTTGCAGGGAAAATCAATTTAGATGTAATTTTCTTTTCTTTATATATGTCAGTAACAGCAGGTTTTATACACAATACAGATGTGCCACTTTATAGGCAGACTCATGCCCCGTACACACGATCGGACTATCCAGCGGATTAGTCCGCCAGACAATCCGACTGCGTGTGGGCTCTGGCGGACTTTTTCTTCCCAAAACTTAGAAAGAAGTTTTGACTCAAAATTATAGTCCGGCGGCAGGGTCACCATGTGACGTGAGTTGGTGACCCCGCCCCTTGTCCCTATATAAGTGGCCGAGCAACACGTCTCGGCCAATACAAGCGGAGAAGCGTCGTGTCAACATCGGATGAAGAAAGAAGCAGAAGGCGACAGAAGACCGGGCCAACGCTAGTAAAAGAGCTGCAAGAAGAAAGCGGAGGCCCGGCAAGAAGAACGGGACAAGACCCCCGAAGTCGGAACAAGACCCCCAGATGGGGGCAAAGGCGACAAAGGAGAAATACGGGCTCCTCTGCTAGTAAAAGAGCTAGCAGAAGATAGCGGAGGAGTCCGGCGAGAAGACCCCCCAAGATGCAAGAAGACCCCCAGAGCTGTCTAATAAAGTATTTTAAAAACTTGTGTTGTGTTTTTTATTTACACTTTTTTCACCACGTGAATGGGTAGGAGTACATCGTACCCCATACTCATTCACATAGGTTGGGGGGCCGGTATCTGGGGGCCCCCTTATTAAAGGGGGCTCCCGGATT
Source organism: Lithobates sylvaticus (assembly GCA_028564925.1). Classification (NCBI taxonomy): domain Eukaryota; kingdom Metazoa; phylum Chordata; class Amphibia; order Anura; family Ranidae; genus Lithobates; species Lithobates sylvaticus. Next base: position 162,185,520 of record CM053026.1, on the reverse strand, counting down.
CCGATAAGCCCCCCGCCCGCAGACCCCGACAACCAACGGCCAGGGTTGTCGGGAAGATGCCCTTGTCCTCATCAACATAGGGACAAGGTGCTTTGGGGTGGGGGGGGGCGCAGGGCCCCCCTTTCCCCAAAGCAACCCCCCATGTTTAGGGCACCCGGCCTGGTACAGCTCAGGAGGGGGGGGGCGCTCGCTCATCCCCACCCCCTTTCCTGACCGGCCAGGCTGCCTGCTCGGATAAGTGTCTGATATGGATTCGGGGGGGACCCCACACCGTTTTTTCGGCGTAGGGATTCCCCTTTAAATCCATACCAGGTGACGGGGCTAGTGAGGTGTCAATCTCGCCGATTGAGTCGACGGCATTGACTTCCTTCGCTAGTCCCGTCTACCTGGAGTCACGTTATAAATAAACGGACTTTACTCTGTGTAAAAGTCGGGTGGACCTCCGCCAAAACTCCGGCTGGAAAGTCCGGCGGATTGTCCGCCAGATTAAGTCCGCCGGATAGTCCGGCTGAAAAGTCCGATCGTGTGTACGTGGCATAAGGGGACCCCCCAAGCACTATATTTAAAGGCATTTTTCATTTTTATTGTTTCACTTTAGGCATCATTAAAATCACTGCTCCTTTAAAAACGATCTTTTAAAAAAAATAAAACATTTTTGGATTGGTACATGTCCACCAGGGAAGTACCCAGGCCCCCATACCTTTTTTATGGCCAATAACTTGCATATAAACCTTCAAAATGGGCACTTTTTATTTTTTAAGTTTGGGCCCTATAGACTTTAATAGGGTTCACACCGTTTGGGTCGAAACTTTAGCGATGGGGTTGGTCTATCTCTACACAAGACTGTGACAGGAGACTGGATGAGCCTATTCATTTTTTGTCTCTACGTTTTTTTAACCGTTTTTTTTAAATTCCTTGTCATACTGCACTCAGAAGTGCCTTCTTTGTTTTATATTTTCCCAAATTTATTCTGCAGCCGGGAAGAAACCCCGAACATACAGCCAATGTCATTAAAAAATCTTCTTAATGACATTGTCCTTCAGAAACGGTTTCTAAACTGACTTATGATATGGAGGATATTTGTCCTTTACCATATGGTATTATTTTGCTGCTATGATGTTATACAACTGTATGGTCTGTAACTTGTTGTCATGTTTATTCAGCATACAGTATATGTAAGCATTTTTATTATGTAATGTTGTCCAGGGTTCAGGATAGCAAATAAAAAACATATGGCTTTCACAATGACTCAGTTTCTTTAACCTTGGTACACATACCTCATTTAATGTCCCACCTTTTTTCTTTTTTTGCATACTAAACAGAGATGGAGATGTGTATGTTTCCACACATTTCATTTAAAGTCTCAAAATGTCCCCCTCTTTCCCCTTTATTATATCTTCTGTTCATTTAGTTTTAATTTTGTTAACTGATATAAATAAAATATTAACACTTCTATTTCTGAAAGCATTCTTAATTTACAGCATTTTTTCACACATGCCTAAAACTATTGCACAGTACTATAGGTTTTACCTTTGCCTTCCTTTTGACTCCAAAAATGGATGCTCAAAATGTTCGCTTACATTTCTGGGAAATATTCTCCATTTCATATAACAGTAATACTTACAGCTGACTATGAAATGCATACCAATGAAATGCATGCACCCCATCCCACTTGTCTCTCATACAGGTAACAAGCAATTTTGAACATTTCCCATTGGATCCAACAGAGACTTCAATAATCTGTATAGAAAACAAAATAAATGGTTACAGTATATGCTTCTTTACTAAATCAAATCTACCACAACTGAAGTGGAGTTGAGTTTGAGGGGGGTGGCAAAACAACCACACCCCCTTCCGGTCAGCCTGTGCCCCCCCTGCTCCTGCCAGTCGGGTCACCCGCCACATGCCCCTCCGAGGGTCTCGGGGTCGGTCGGTCACCCAGCACTTACCCCATCTAGGTTCCAGGTGGGCGATGGGTGGCAGGCGGGCGTCTCCTCCTCCTCCTCTGCATCATGGCGGCTTCCACCGTGCGTCTCATCCCACCCCCTCCGAGGTGTCCAATAGGATCGCCTATCCTGTCAACCAATCGAATGACCCACTTCCTGATGGGGGGAATATCACTGTGAGAATAGTGAATATTCATTCGCTATTCTCACACAACTGGGTGGGCTTGGAGCCCAAACTCACCCTATTTTGAAGCCTATTAGAGCCTCTGGCTCTAATCAAGTGCTTCAAAAAAACACAGCCCCCATTGAAATCCAATCTGCCCATACAGCCACATCATTCATTCAATTTCCTGTGAATGAATGGACTACAATTACCATCAGCCACCACAGATGACGGTTTGTAGTTCTGAATGGACTGCGAGGGGGCTGATGAGCACTCTCTTAGTTCATTCACAAGCCCTGCAGCAACAGTCAGCCAGTATAAAAGGTACAGGCTGAAAGCTGCAGGGCTTGTTTGCAGAAGCCTGACATTGCACCACTGATCACAGGTGCAATGCTTTCCAGGCTCCTTCAGGAAAAAATAAGCATTTTTTTTTCCTGCAAAAATATGTGCATTTATTACTTTTTCTTTAAAGGAAAACTTATCCTTTAACCACATCAATACCAGGGACTTAGACACCTTCCTGCCCAGACCAATTTTCAGCTTTCAGCGCTGTCGCACTTTGAATGACAATTGCGCGGTCATACAACACTGTACCCAAACAAATTTTTTATCATTTTGTTCCCAAAAGAGCTTTCTTTTGGTGGTATGTGATCACTTCTGCGATTTTTATTTTTTGCGCAACAAATAAAAAAAGACATAAATCTTAATCTAGTATTACCAGTGGTACATAAATTTGGTTCCCTGGGAGACACAATGATAAGAATATATTTATAGTGAGGCTTTTTTTTTTTTTTTTTTTATGTAAAATGCATACATATTCAGTTGCAACATCACCACTTGCTACATTGAAACATACAGTATGGTACAATACAAACAACATCACTTGCTGAGACATATGTGTCATGGATTTGCAGTAATGTTTCATGTCCTGTCTGTCTACTTACCGCTCTGGTCTGTGTATCAGCTTAGGGACCACGCTCTCACTTCTGCATGTTAAAACGGACCTTCAGTCATTTTTTTCATATTTTAATCATTCTAAAATATTTATTAATTGAAAATATTTGGCCACGGTGCTATCTATGGGGGATAAACTTTGAAATGATAAATTTTTATAAATATAAAGCCATCTTGGCTAAAATATATTTTAAACAAAATTAAGCGGTGTCCATCCAGCCAATGCTGGACGACAATTCCCTTATTAGGACAACAACATGACTTTGCTGAAAATCGGGACGGTGGCTGGGCTCTGAGGTCCGGTCCAAATGGTCTGAGGAGACACAGCTTCTGGCCCTTTTATAGGCTCACTCAGCTCAGGTTACAGTAACCGCCAAATTGTACCAATCAGCTGCTCCATTATCTTAACCAATCCCATGGCTGTTGCTGCCCAGGGAAACTGCAGTGACCAATGGCAACCTGTAAAAATAAATAAAGCAAAGCAGACTGCAGATCCCCCTTGGAGCTATCCCATGTTGGTCCAGCATATTGCTAAGACCTTTAATTAGCCTAGGCTTATGACACCATGCACAGCTTTCTATATCTCTCGTGAGAGATTGCCAGGAAGGGAGGGGAGGGGGGGATGAGTCATAAGAGGGCCTATGAGGGCTGCAGAGTGTAAATCCAGGAAGTTAACAGGCAGCAGCTTCAGCTGCCCCCAGTTAAAATGGATGCAGCTCAGACTCAGTGGAGGGAGATTTCTGCAGCATATTTGGCAATTACAGAATTACAGTATATATAAAATAATATGCAAAGTGTTTGGAGGGAAGCTTCAGAATGACAAAGATGTTTTTATTACAAATTATGTGAGCAGACTGCACTCTTTAAGTAATCTTCTCTCAGCATGGCTCCACCCTAGCCTCTTACAGGAAACACTATTTAACTCCATGCACTGCAAGCCAGCTTTGCCCGAGCAACAGTTATGTTTAGGCTTCTGTGTGGTGTCCTGCTGTATGTTTATCTACCATGTAAAAAATGGATGTTTGTTATACCCCCATCTCAGCGGCGCTCCCACTCTTGACTCCTTTCTAGGATACACCTCAGAGACTCTGGTTGGAGCCCAGAGAGACAGAAGGCCTCCGAAGAGTGCAGGTGTGCACTAGTGAATGCCAGAGACCCAAGTCTGAGGATCAGAGCAGTGAGGGGCTGCTTTCTAGATAGACGCTGTGTGCATCCAAGGAGACAGATGAGAGCCTAAAGTGGAAGGTCTGAGCAGCAAGGAAGCTGAAAAGAGTCTCTGAGGTGTATCCTAGAAAGAAGTCAAGAGTGGGAGCGCCGCCGAGATGGGGGTTTACGGGAAGAGAAAGACATGTGTGGACTGTGGAGAGGAGACTATAGAATATAACCAGAGCCGCCAAGCTGGAGCCGTCTGACTAAGCCCTGCACAGAGCACCTGAGAGGAGGAGGCTGTGGAGGAGAGTTGGAGGAGACCGGTAAAGGAAGGAGCAGTGTCCTGATAAAAGATTGTATATGCCTATATTTTCTTTAGCTCTGGTGAGTGCATCCCCAAAGGGGAACCTTTAAACACGTGGTGGAGTGTATTGGTGGATGGACTGATCAGATTGCGGCACACTGAATATAGAACTATCATCTTTATCATCCTATTATGGATAATGCTGGACTGTTTTTTATTAATTAATTAATGATTATCAATTCTTTTTATTGTTCCTTTATCGATACTGGCATCAATTGATTTATTTATTGCAACATTTTATTCATTGATATTTATATATATATTTTTTATCCGAATATTAGTATATTACTAATTTTATCCACCACTATATCAGTTTTTTATTCTCTGATATTAAGCACTGCTACAGTATTTTAATAGGTTCTAATTTATTACCTGTTATTTTATTGTATTTTTACACATGTTTATCTACCAACCTTGGCGTGTCCTGACCATCCCTGTCTGCTAGTTATACTGACCTTGGTGTGTCCTCCTGACTATCCCTGTCTGCTAGTTGCCCTGGGCTTGGCTTGTTATCCTGACTATCCTGTGTTTAACCCTGAACTGCTGCTTCCACTCTGCCTCTGTTCACCAAAGCCAGTCCATGAGCATGAGCTGAGGGACCCTGGGGGCCATGACCAGGAGTCAGCTGCAGCCAAATGCATCCTCACCACCAGAGGCTCTAGTGAAAACCTGCTGGCTCTTAGATTCTGCGCCCTGGGGAATCTTACGCTCTAACTCCCTGTTTGGTCTGTGACTGTGTTCAGGTGGAGCTGCTTTTCCTGAACCCCCCAGAGCTCCATCCGCAGCAGTCAGCCTAAGGGTCCACAACCTTAGCGGTGCACTCCTAACCCCAGTGGTGTGCATCTGTCACCTGGCCTCAGGTGACCTGACAATATGGTACAATTTCCCAGCTTCGTAATTCAGAAAAGTGTTGTCAGTATACATAGAATTGGTATAAAAAATGTAAGGGTATTTAGAGGTAATATAGTTGGTGTGTGTATGTACTGTATGTTTGTGTTTGATGCAGACAATTCCTGCATCTTGAAGTAGTAGAAGAAAAAGAAAATTGAGATAGATCAAAACTGGCTAAATTACATGTTTTCTTTACTATTAGGAAACAGTATAGTTATAATAAATTAGCATTAATAGAAATACTTGTAGCTCTGGTATATTTAGCTTGGTCTGACTTTTAGAAAAAATGATTGAATTATATCATTAACACTTAGCCCAAGTGTTAATTAAACCACCTAGTTGTTAAATGAGGCAGATTTAACAACTGTATTTAACCACACAGTGTAAAGCTAGGTAATAATAAACTAGGTGCTTTAATTATCCAACACTTTTATTTGATGAGTGTTAGTGATTCAAATATTTTATTATATGGTTATAAACAGATGTGTTTAACCATACTGGAGATGAAATATGCTTTCATACTGTATCTAGTGCCCTGGAGTAAGTATTAGTCAGACTGTAAAGCAATTTCTAATAAACATTGGCTTTAACTTTAGAAAGTGTGCTGGGGAATGAAAATTATTTACACCGAATTAGCTAACGCACTGTGAATTGTAAGTCATGCACAGCCACAAATTGTAACGTAGACAAACTGCAAGAGCATGGATTAGAGTCATAGTAAACAACCTACAAACTAATACATAAGTATATTTAAGGCATGTTACAACATTTTACATTAACCAAAAGCATATATATCTAAACTGGAAATGTCCTTAAATTGAACAAGAGCAGAATCCCTAGGCTAGAAGATAGCCTCATTCAGAGACTTATAACGGGAATCTTCTGACCTTCACAGTTTGAATAATAACTGCCCTAACGGGTGTGCTTACAATGGTCAGATATAATTAATTTATGTTAGGGTTGCATCGATACCTATACTGGTATTGACAGATATCGGCATTCGTGCAAATGCACCGATACCCAAAACCAATACCTTCTGGCTCGGTTCTTTCAGCTGTCAGCAGGAGGTCTCTCTGTTTACCAGGAACCACTGGGAGCCACCAGTGCCCCCAGACCTCTGGCCACCGACACACCAGCAGCTACCACCTGAGAGTAGAGTGGATGAACATCACATTCATGCTGGAATTATTTTTAACCTTGTGACCATTTATTCATAAAATTACGGCCATACTGCACTTAGATGGTGCTGCTCTCTCTTTGCTTGTGTCCTAGAGTCCTTTATAGCTCCCCCCCACCTTGCTCTCATTTACCCTCTGACTCCTCCCCAACCCTGCCCTCACTTACCCCCCTACCCCCCCACACCCTAACCTCATCCAACAAAAACCCCTAGTGGTGGACATTTTAAGGAACATAAAGAGTAAAAGAGTATTTAAATACAAAAATTGTTTATTAAATGTAATGTATAAAAGATTCATAGCTAGAGATTCAAGTAACATCAAATACAATTTAATTGTGTCCATAGGTTGTTAGTGTGTTATTGTGCTTTAATGAAAAACAATTAACAGCTTTGGAGACGAGAAATAAAGGCAACAGATATTAAATGGCATGACATGGTTAAGTGACATTTTTAGTTTCATCTCTTTATCTCATGCCATTTAATATCTGTTGCCTTTATTTCTCGTCTCCAAAGCTGTTAATTGTTTTTTAGTAAAACACATTAACACACTAACAACCTATGGACAAAATTACACCTTGTTTATCTTTTATGCTTTATTTATCCATGCCTGTAAATTTGATTACTTTTAGCCCCATGCCACTCCCCCATACTGGCAGGCCTGAGGATCGCCCGGCACACCAAGCAGCCCGAGCCATGTAACCCGTGTCGGCACTGTGTGAGGTTACAGTCATTGTGGACACCTATGACTGGCCTCCATCTTGCAACCCCAGTGGACATGCGCAGTCCACTGGGGAAGCCCGTTGTGTCGGCAGGTGGACTGGGCGTGGCCTCATCCCAACGTGTATGCTCACGCATGCGTGCCGTGGACGAGGTGGCATGCACTAGACTCAGGTGGCCACCCACGGCTAATCCTCACCTCCTCCCTCTCCACTGGCAACAGCTGTTGCAATCATTTGCGCCAGCTGATTGAAGAGGGAGGCTTATTTAATAGTAAACTGGGAGCGAGCCCGGCATCCACCGCATTTAGCTGCTGGACACCAGGATGGGTTGTTAGGACTCTACAAGCTCTCCGCTGCAAAGGTAAAAAACTGCATTATGTTATTATAGCACCAGTCTAAATAAATGTAGGCCTCTTTACACCCCGTATAACTGTTTAAAATGACATGACCTGTATCTGGTAGTACCAACCTTCATTAGTATTAACTCTATTAACCTTACAAAAAAAATTATGTTGATCTACTTAATATGAAATCGCTGGGAATATATAGGATTGATTAAATATGGGTCTAATTGATATTATTATCTTCCATTAATCCCTATTACTACTTTTTTAATCAACACATTATAAATGAACAGTCGTATTACTTGAATTAAACTAATTAATTTAATTAATAATCCAAAATAAATACAATGTTTTTCCCATTAGATATATACCAAAAATTAATGACCTAAGTAATTTAACTGAATCTTTCATTACATTTCTCTAGCTATGATCAGCTACTGTATACTACAACCACTATCTGTCTGCTGACCCCTCAACTGCCACTCTCAGGTACACCATATTCAAAAATGTATGTTTCTCCATATAGTATATAAGACAAATACCCTTTTACTTTAAAAAAAAATAAAAATTCTCCCTTTCTAGAACAAGAGAAAAAACATAGTACTTTGCAGGGCTTTTTTTCTCAGAAAATAGGTGCTGGAACTTAACCACGACCCCCCCCCCCCCCCCCCCCCCCCACACACACACACACACACACACACACACACACACACACACACATATACACCCTCCAAACTGCATCAAATACTGGGTGTGGTCAAATTATAATAAAAGTGGGAGGGTCTTAAAGGAGCATTAAATACCAGGTGTGCATTAAGTTCAGGGGGTTACACACAGAGTGCAGAGTTTGGGGGTACGCTATATACAGAGTGCAGAGTTCAGCCTTCTTCCACAGCTGCTTACCTCTGCAGTCCCCATCCACATCTCACTTTCACCTCTCTTCAGCTCTGACCTCTTCATGCAACCCCCCTCCACTGCCCCCATGCCCCCCCTTAAAAATCTCCACCATCTACCACATGTCTTACTTTTGTTACTGTATTAAGCTGAAGCACCCAGCTGGCTCTAGTACCTGCCCGCACACAGTAGATGGCTCTGCCTCTCTCACATGTCGTGAGATCACCCAGTGGGGGTTTCAGCATTCGCACTGCACCCCAAACATCTGCATCTCCCTTATCCCCATCCTGCACTCAGTGAGAGCCATTCAGGAGATCAAATCTGTAGAAGCCGTTGGGAGGAAAGCCAGACTTCTGGGTTTACAAAAGTTATAGTGGTGAGCAGGGAGCAGAGGGCCTGAGCTAAATCCTTGTTGTTTTTAATTATAATATCATGGAATGTTAATTCAGTAACTCATCAGAAATAGGTAAATGCACTCTGTGAAAATTGTTTGTGGAATATTGTATATATGTCATGTCATATATGCTTATCCTCTTTTCTTTAATATATTTTATTTTAGAATAGAAATCTCTCTTGCTAATACTCACCCCTGAGGAAGGAGATACGTATACTCCGAAACGCGTTGGGTGCAAGAGTACTGTATACTATTGTATGTACATTAGTGAAAATGTTATAAACGCATTCCTCATGTTACAGGTTTACATGATTTAAATTATTTTATACATTACATTTAATAAACATTTTTTGTATTTAAATACTCTTTTACTCTTTATGTGCCTTAAAAGTCGACCACTAGGGGTTTTTGTTCTTTAGCTTCAAATACTGGATGTGGCACAATAAAATGCATAAAATTTCTGTTCTATATAAATTATCTCAAAAGGAAAATAAAAAATGCTGCGGTCTCTGCTTAAAATTTTTCTAGGTGGGGTTTGGAATTTGTTAGTCAAGTCCATCTAAATCTGCTAGTGCATCTAATACTACATCTTCCCAGATCGGGGGGGGGGGTGGACGAAGGAGAACGCACGGATCATCCACTGCCCCTTATAGCACTGCGCTGATCTGCGTTACCAAGCACCTGCACTTTATTCAAATTTTGGACTCGGCTTATGTCACATTGCACCAAAACTTTATGGACTTTCACTGTGTGTTAACCGTTTAAATACAGTGTGTGTCACATACCCGCATATTTATCCTTTGCTTGCGTTTCCCTATTGGAGTGAATAGGACGCCAGTCCGCAAGTTTATTCACCCATATTTGCACTGACCACTTTAGGTTTATGTTTTATTTTCATTTTTACTTTTATTTTTATGCTTATTGTGTTTCGCTGACCTATTCTTAAATATTTTTATATTATTTAGCATTTGTGCAATTTTCTTTGTCACAAGATATTTTACCACTGAGAATCACTAGTCACTTTAGGTGCCATCTTCAGCACCGATACACTTTTGAGCTTGGAATAGTGCTCATTTTTTCTTCCTTTCCAGCACTTTGCACTTTACCAGTCCACTCCATCTTATTGTCTTACACCGTTATACATCAATTTGGATTATTTATTGTATTTATTTATTTGTGGGTTTCTTTTAAACTTGGACACACTTCCGCATTAATTGGTGGTACTACACCCTCACCTACCTCAGCTCATACTGTACCAGGATACTAATTTTAATCACTAGGTCTTCAGGTTTTTTATTATACACTTTTATTCCAATTTGCGTTATTTGCACCGGATTAAGGTTTCAACCTGCATTCCCAGGTTGCACTTGCCGTATAAGCTCTGCCATCACCAATACCTACCTCTTGATGTCTATCTAGCTAGTTTTCTCTAGCACAATTGTATTGTTCTATACAGCGCACCACTACCCATTACACTATTTACTTTTTGCCTTCAGATATTTGCCCCAGCAGTTATTTCGCTCTATTCGTTTGTGGTGGCGCAGGGATACCTCTATATACATAAACTAGCACCAGACTCTCCTAAATCTGGACAGGTTGGACCAACGAGACCTTCATTGTCTGCAGAGGAACGTCTACGTCGGCAACGGCTCAACCTTTGTCTGTACTGCGGGGGTACCGGCCACTATTTACATTCGTGTCCTGAAAAGCCCGGTAGATACTTATCCTTCTCCTCTCCTGGCCATCTGGCACCTTCTACCACATCTACTCACCTGGCTCTTCCTATCTCCTTTCAGTTTCCCGGAAGAACTGTGTCAGTTACCGCAATAATAGACTCTGGTGCATGCAGTTGTTTTATTGATTTGAAATTTGCCAACCAACCACGCATCCCGCTTCAGCACAGAGCTCAAGGACTTTCCATCTTCCTGGCAGATGGATCCCATATAAAATCTGGCCAAGTGACCCAGGAAACTCCTCCATTACCCGTGGTTACTGTTTCAAACCGCAAGGAACTGCTTAAACTTGATGCTATTGAATGCCCTCTGTTCCTGGTGATGTTGGGCTTACCGTGGCTTCAGGCCCACAATCCGCAAATTGACTGGGACTCCGGAGAGATCAAGTTTCAGTCCCTCTACTGTCAAAATCACTGTCTGCCTTTACCTCCCAGGGTATCTGGCCCTTTACTGTGCTTGGAAGCTGACTTGGAGTTACGCTCAGTAGTCCCTGAACAGTACCACGAGTTCTTAGACATCTTTAGTAAGCGAGGGGCAGAGACCCTTCCTCCCCATCGCTCCTACGATTGCCCAATCGAGTTGTTGCCCCCTAGCAGAAATCCCCTTCGGGTGGATTTTCCCTCTGTCCGAGCGGGAGTTGGAGGTGTTAAAGGAGTATGTCGACGAAAATCTGAAGAGGGGATTCATCCGGCCGTCCACCTCTCCGGCTGGGGCAGGAATCTTTTTTGTAGAAAAAAAGGACCACTCACTACGTCCCTGTGTGGACTACCGGGAACTGAACAAGGTCACGGTCAAGAACCGGTATCCTCTACCCTTGGTGCCTGAGCTTTTTCAGAGACTAAGAACCACTGCTGTGTTTACCAAACTCAATCTTCGAGGGCCCTACAATTTGGTCCGTATTCGCTCTGGGGACGAATGGAAAAAGGCCTTCCGTACCAGGTTTGGCCACTTCGAATACCTAGTGATGCCCTTCGGCCTGTGTAATGCCCTTGCTACCTTCCAGCACCTGATAAATGATATCTTCAGAGATTACCATGATATCTTCGTAATAGCCTATTTAGACGATATCCTGATCTTTTCTAAATCCCTGGATCAGCACCGGAAACATGTCAAGATGGTACTCTGCCGTCTCCGTCAGCATGGGCTATACGCCAAACCAGAAAAATGTGAGTTCGAGCAGCAGAGAATCCAGTTCTTGGGCCTAGTAATATCCACAGAAGGGTTCAAGAGGGACCCACAAAAGGTCACAGCAGTCCTGGACTGGCCAGCACCCTCTGACAAGAAGGGGGTGCAACGTTTTGTTGGCTTTGCCAATTATTACATAAGGTTTATCATAGGATTTTCTGCAATCATTTCCCCGATTACCCAGTTAACAAAGCAGAACGCCCGATTTCACTGGAATTCCGAGGCACAAGCCGCATTCTCTACCCTAAAGGGACTGCTTACCTCTGCCCCCATCCTGAGCCACCTGGATCCTTCTCTCCCCTACCTGCTTGAGGTTGACACCTCAGAAACAGCTGTGGGGGCAGTTATCTCTCAGCGCCAGGATCTCATGCACCCCATAGCTTTCTTTCTTTTTTTGGGGGGGGGGGGGTGAGGGGAAATGGAGAGGTTTGGGATATGTCAGGAACACACAATATTTATCTGATCTATCTGATATTAACCACTTGACCACTGCCCACTTAAACCCCCTTCCTAACCAGACCAATTTTCAGCTTTCAGTGCTCTCACACTTTGAATGACAATTATTCAGTCATGCAAGACTGTACCGATATGACATTATTGTCCTTTTTTTCACACAAATAGAGCTTTCTTTTGGTGGTATTTAATCACCACTGGGTTTTTCATTTTTTACGCTATAAATGAAAAAAGACCAGAAATTCTGTAAAAAAAATATATTTTTCTTTGTTTCTGCAATAAAATTTAGCAAATTAGTAATTTATCTTTTGGCCAAATTTTATACAGCTACATATTTTTGGTAAAAAATAATCCAAATCAGTGTATATTATTTGGTATGTGTGACAGTTAGAGTCTGCAATCTAAGGTGCCAATCACTGAAAATTGATCACACCTGATGCACTGATGGCCTAGCTCATTTATTGAGACCATAACAAGCCAGTACAGTACAAATACCCCTCAAATAACCAATTTTTGGAAAGTAGACATTCAAAGGTATTTAGAAAGAGGCATGGTGAGTTTTTTTAAGTTGTAATTTTTTCCCACAATTCTTTGAAAAATCAAGATTTTTTTTTCCACAAAATTGTTACATTAGCAGGTTATTTTTCACGCACAGCATATACATACCACAGATTACACCCCAAAATAAATTCTACTACTCCTCCTGAGTATGGCGATACCACAGGTGTGAGACTTTTACACACCGTGGCCACATACAGAGGCCCAACATGCAGGGAGCCCCATCAGGCGTTCTAGGGGCATAAATGTCAAATCTAATTTGACTACCTATTACATTTTAAGGGAACTGTAGTGGCATGGATGAGCCGTGGATGGGGATGGCTAAGCATGGTTGCGCCATGAATGTGGATGGCTGGGTATGGCTGAGTATGGATGGGATGGCTGAGTATGGCTGGGTGGATATGGATGAGATGGCTGGGTATGGCTGAGTATGGATGAGTATTGCTAAGCATGGATGAGTATTGCTGTGTATGGATGAGTATTGCTAAGTATGGATGGATGGATGATTATTGCTGAGTATGGATGGCTGAGCATGGATGGATGAGTATTGCTGGGTATGAATGAGTATTGCTAAGCATGGATGGATGGATGACTATTGCTGAGTATGGATGGATGGATGAGTATTGCTGAGCATGGATGGATGGATGAGTATTGCTAAGTATGGATGAGCATGGATGGATGAGTATTGCTGAGCATGGATGAGGATGGATGGATGAGTATTACTGAGGATTGATGAGCATGGATGGCTAGATGAGTGCAGGAATTGTCACATTTCAGTGCTGTGGGCAGTACACATCCAGCCCACAGCGCTGCAACACTTGATCTCTCCCCTCTCTACTCACGTTGCACCGATCGATACAGAGAGGGGAGAGAGGAACCGGACAGGACGCCGGTTTGTTTACAAGTGATCGCTCCATCATTTGAATGGCTGTCAGCGGCCATTTACCGTGATCTGTGATGCGCCGGGTCCCAGGGACCATGGACAAAGAACCCAGAATAAGCCGACCGCGCTGCAGCTATCTTTCGGCTATGGCCTGGTCGGCATGTGGTTAAAGCAATCCTGCAAGGACCCCCCCCATTTAAATAGAAGAGGGGAGAACCCTTTGGGACTGCAGTGATCGTGGCTTTGGGTAAATCAATATTTTAGTTTTTTTTTAAGCCAGCGATTATTGAGGGGGCGGGTAAGAGGAATGGGCTTTAAACATAAAAAAGCCATACTTACCTTCTCTTACTTACCTCATTCAGCCTTGGGTCTTTTGGCTCCCTGATCCTTTGGGTTGCTCTGCGCTGATCTTTCTGCTCTTTCAAGAAATCCAGGAGACCTTCAGACACCAGCCCCTTGTATTAGGCACCTTTGCTCATTTGGGAAGAGCGTCTCTGGGTGCTGGTGGAAGGCTCTTGGGTTGTAGTGATGTCTATAGGCTGTCCTCCAATGGTCTCGCTCTTCTTGGTCTCTCCACCATGGAGGCGGACAACAGCCGACATGATGTCCTCAGGCACCAGCTCCGTATTTATAGCTCTTTTGCTCGTATTTATAGCACTTTTGCTCTCTCAGGAGGAGCGCCTCAGGTTGTTGGTTGAAGATTCTGTGGAGCTGATGGTGATATCCCTCCTCTTCACTTGTGGCCAGTCCATCTCTAGTCTTCTTCTTCCCCGATGTCTTTGGGAACCTCACTGGATAATGGTAGATGGGCGCCATGGAGAAGGTTGTAGCCATATCCAGAAGTTGTCCAAGTGCCTCAGTCTTCTCAGCCTTTCCTCCCTGGAGAGGCTTCACAGCCGCCATGATGTCCTTCTCTCTTTCCTTTCCAATGGAGTCCGAAGAGGTGTACTACAGAAGGAGAAAAGGGTCCACTGATCCCCAGTTGAAGTCCTGATCCATTTTTCAGGTAGTTAATTGCAGAAAAGTTGAAATCTCGCTGAAATTCAACAGAAATCCTGGAGCTCCCAGTGTCCTCTCAGCTAGCCACCAACTGCCATTTTGGTGTGATGCCTGGCATGAGGTTAATCTGCCGACCTGAGGTGGCTGATGGCACGCTTAGAAATTCACCTTTTAGCCCATTTTTTTTTAAAGATCAAACTGTATTTTACAATAATTCCACCCCAAACATCATTCTATAGACACACTGTAATATTATCATCAATTTTTTTTGAACTTGGCCAGTTCAACCCTTTCTCTGCTAGAGATTGTTCTTTTTTACACACCTGTTTTTAACCACTATATGCTTATTGCGATTTATTTTTTTACCAAAAATATGTAGAAGAATACATATCTGCCTAAACTGAGGAAAAACTGAAAATTCCTATCAAAATACTTACCGTAATTTTCCTTTCCTGATGGACTCCATGGCAGCTAACGTGTGGGTTTAGTCCCGCCTCCACTACCCTATAGGACGCTACTCCCATAAATCTTTGCTCCCTGCCAGAGGCCGTGTTCGGTAACTATCCTACACCAGCCATTTGGGAGGGAACTCCGGCTGCCATGGAGTCCATCAGGAAAGGAAAATTACGGTAAGTATTTTGATAGGAATTTTTCGTTTTCCTGACAGACTCCATGGCAGCCAACGTGTGGGAAATAACTCGCCGTACACACCGGGGTGGACAAAAGGCTGAACAAACAAAGATTTATTTGACACCGTCAACTGACAAAACTTTAACACCAAAATCAACTGAGGATAGAGCCGCTGGCTCAACACAATAGTGAGTCATGAAGGTATGGATCGACGACCAAGATGCCGCTCTGCAGATCACTTCAGGAGCCACATGGCGCGAGGCTGCCCACGAAGTTGAAAGACTTCTGGTTGAGTGTGCTGTTACCACCTGAGGAGGAGCCAAGCCCTTCTCTTTATATGCCCACTGAATCGCTTGTACTATCCATGCAGCAATAGATCTGACTGATGCTCGGGAGCCCTTGTTTTTCCCATAGAACAGGACGAACAGATAATCCGACTGGCGAAATGGGTCTGTAACTTCCAAGTATTGCTTTAAAGAGCCACCAACATCAAGAGGATGAACATCTGAGATTCCAGTGGACCTGAAGGTGGGGAGTGAGATCTCTTGGTTCTCATGAAAAACCGAGGTGACCTTAGGGTTTGACCCTAACATTGGAACCAGGACCACCCTGTCTGGAAAGAAGGTTAGGAAAGGTTCTTTGGCTCCTAGAACCTGAATTTCGGACACCCTCTTCGCCGAGGTGACGACCACTAAAAAGGCAGTTTTAATGGTAAGCTCTCTGATGGAAAGTGACTTGTCAAGGTGAGAGAAAAAGTCCAAAACAAGAGGCAGGTCCCATTTAGGGAATCTGGGCTTCCTTTGGGGTCTCAGTCTCACTGCTCCTTTAAAGAATTGTTGAATAAGGGCGTGTTTGGCCCATGACACCCCCGTGAAGGCGGATATAGCTGACACCTGAACCCGAAGGGAACTAACCGACAAGGGTAAATCCAGACCTGATTGCAGGAAACTCAAGATGTCTTGAACTGCAGGGGAGCCGCATGAATTGGCTCTGGAAGACATATGGGACGAGAATTTAGCCCAAATCCGCTCATACACTTTATTAGTGCTTCGCCTCCTTGCACTTAGGAGAGTGGGGATAGCTTCCTGGGGACAGCCTAGTGCTTCCAACCTTCCCCTCTCAAAAACCAAGCCCTCAACTGTAGGTGAGCAGGACACGGGTGGAGAATCATGCCTTGGGAGAGCAGATCCCGTCTGGTCAGAAGAGGAACTGGTTCTTGGAAGCTGAGAAGAGATAGGAGAGGGAACCACGGCCTGTTGGGCCAGTGAGGAATTATGGCTATTATCTCCACCTCTTCCCATCTGAGTCTCCTCAGGAATTGAAAGATGATCGGAGTTGGAGGGAAGGCATATGCCGTGTGGAACCACCAACGCTCTGTTAGTGCGTCTATCCCATAGGCATGCGGGTCCCTGAACCGTGAGTAGTACCTAGTTAGCTTCCTGTTGTATTGGGAGGCAAAGAGATCCACTTCTGGAGAGATCCCCCAGGTTACGATCCACTTGAACACATGCTCGTGAAGAGCCCACTCGTTGTTGTTCAAGTGGACTCTTGAGAGAAAATCCGCTTGGACATTGAGAACCCCGGGTACATAGGTTGCCGTCAAGTTGGCCAGATTCTTCTGTGCCCAACGCATGATTGGTTCTACCTCTAGCAGCAGAGATCGAATTCTGGTGCCCCCCTGCTTCCTTATGTAGGCCACAGCTGTCGTGTTAGGTACCTAGTAGTGATGAGCCTGACTTGGTGGTTGGAGACCTCTCTTACAACTCTGGTTCAGGGCCTGCTGGATTGGGAACAGCGTAGCCGTGAACACAGTGGGTAGGAGTGTCCGTATGGATGCAGGTGGCCGATGCTGGGTGGATGCAGGTCTTGGGGCCGGATGGTAAGACTGCAGATGAAGGTTCGGCAGACGACCAGGGTGCAGGAGGAAGACCGGCAGCAGGAGCAGCAGCAGACGGCAGAAGTAGCAGACAGCAGCAGCAGTAGACCAGCAGTGGACGGCAGCAGCGAAGGACCTGTGCAGGAACACTGGAAGCAGGGATGGTCAGGCAAGCCGGGTCACAACAGGCAGGGCAGTCAGGCAGAAACGGCAGGCAGAGGGATGGTCAGGAGACAAGCCAGAGGTTCAGCAGCAGTAACACAGTCCAAAGCAGGGTCAAACAAGCCGGGTCAAGGAACGGAGAAGGCAGCAGAGTCAGGCAGGCCGGGTCACAGACAGGATCAACAGACAGGTTCAGGTTGGGGTCACAGGTGGGAGCTGAGACGGACAGCGCCGCAGGCAGGCAGCTGTCCCCTTTAAATAGGGCCACTGGCGCCAAAGCGGCGCCGATTGCGCACGTGCACGCGCACGGGGGCGCGTGGGCCCGCTATTCGCGCACGGGAGCGCGCGCACATGTCCGGCGGGCGCGTGCACGCGCGCTGACGCTCAGGGGGACCAGGGCTACCGAGGTGCCCGCGCACCCTCAGGCTAGTGTGCCCAGGGCGGCTAGAGCCCTGACATGTCGTGTTGTCCAATCTGAGAACTACAGATGCTCCTGTTATCAGATGAGGGAAGGCTACCAGTGCTAGAAAGGCCGCACGTAACTCTAGGACATTTGACACTATTCCCCGAGAAGGGAAGTCCCAAATGCCCTGAGCCACCTCCATCAGAAAATGAGCCCCCCAACCTCTGTTGCTGGCGTCTGACGTTACCGTGATCCACTTGATTGGAAGAATGGAATGGCAATTTAGCAGGTTCTCCCGTTGAAGCCACCAAAAGAGGGAACCCCTCATGACTTGAGTGATGCGAATAGGTTGGGCTTTGTTTCCCGACCACTGATGAAGAAAACCCTTCTGAAAGGGACGCATTCTCCATTGAGCCCACTTCACCATCAGTATTGTGGACACCATGGTGCCTATGATCTTCAGACAATGAAGAGCGCTGAGATGAGAAGGTGCGAGAGCCAGGCGGATCCTGTCTCGAACTACTGCAACCTTCTCCTCGGGCAGAGAGATGGTACCTCTTACTGTGTCGAAGAAAGCTCCGAGGAACACGAGAGACTGCGAAGGTTCCAACTGGCTCTTCTCCAGATTCAGGAGTCATCCGAATTCCCTGAGAGTTGAAATGGTCTGATCCCTGTGTTCTACGAGACAATCTCTGTCCTGAGCCAGAAGGAGCAGGTCGTCTAAGTAGTGATGGATCCGGATTCTTCTGATCCTTAACAGAGCCACCATTGCCAACAGGACCTTTGAGAAGGTACGTGGAGAAGTTGACAGACCAAAGGGAAGGCATGTGAATTGTAAGTGAAGTTGGCCTATGGAGAACCGAAGAAATTGTTGGAAGTCTGCTGCCACAGGAACGTGGAAGTAGGCGTCTTTGAGATCTATGGAGACCATCCAGTCCCCTGGCTGTACTGACTGTTGGATCGTGAACAGAGTCTCCATCTTGAACCTCTCCTTTTTTATGTAGCGGTTTAGATGCGTCAGGTCTATTACGGGTCTCCATGCACCGCTCTTCTTCTGGACCAAGAAAAGAGGGGAATACATTCCCATACCACGTTGCTCGACTGGCACGGGAATAGCAGCGCCTTGTTCCAGTAAAGATCTTACGTAGGCTGATAGTATTTGCCTTTTTCCTCTGTCGATGGAATGGACGTGGGAACACACTTGAGCTTGGGGACACTGCTGAATGTCCAAGTGTGTCCTGAAGAGACCGTCCTGACGGTCCAAAAATCCTGGATCGAGGCCGCCCAGACATGCCGAAAATGGAGCAGACAAGCTCCCACCTGGCCCGTCTGGGCAGGCTCGATCTCAAAAGGACTTGGTCGGTTGCTTCTCACCCGACAAACTGCTTTTGGTAGCCTTTTTGAACGATGATTGCCTGGACCTCCAAGATCTGGAAAATTCCCATCCAGGCCTATAACTGCGCGCCTACCTGGCACGATCTTGATTCTGCTTCCTTGGAAACGGTCTTCTTTGGTTTTTTTTTTGACACTTTTTTATTTATATCCAAGAGGGCGCAAAAAGCCCCCTATGTGTTATAATGGGGGTGATTTGCTAAAACTGGAGCGTGCAAAATCTGGTGCAGCTGTACATGGTAGCTTCTAACTTCAGCTTCTTCAATTAATTTTTGAGTTGAAGCTGATTGGTTCCTATGCAGAGCTGCACCAGATTTTGCACTCTGTGCCTTTGTGACAGGTTCTGTTTATTGAGACATCAGAAATATATTTAATTAGAAAGTCAACAGTCAGCTTGTGTTACATACAACAATGGCTTGTTTTACAAGGTAATCCTTTACAATCACTTTAAATACACTAACACATTGAGAACCCGTTCACACAGGGGCGCCTTGTCTGGCAACTTAGCCGTCTGACAAGTCGCATCCCGTTCTGTACTATGGAACTGTTCTAATAGGAGCGACTCAAGTCGCTCCGACTTAGAAAAAGGTTCCTGTACTACTTTTGGGGCGACTTCAGGCAACTTGCATTGACTTCTATACAGAAGTAATTTTGCAAGCCGTGGCTGAAGTCGTGTGCAGGTCGCCTGAGGCAGTCGTGCTGCAAGTCGTACTGCTCCAGTGTGAACCGGCTCTGAAGCCAAACTCACTAACACATTGAAGCTAAGTTAATACTTTATAAGCAGTTATAGCAACAGATTTTTTCCCTTTTAGAATAAAGGTTTTCCATAAATAAATAAAAGCTGATCATTGTAAGCACCTCTGTCAGTGAAAACATTCTGCTGGAAAGCTTCTTTGAAAAACAGAATTCCTGGCTGGATCACCAGGTGAAAATAGAAGAAAGCCTAAAAAAGAAACTAATACAGCCATCACATCCAAGAACTGGTAAGCTGCAATAAGGGTTTCATATTACTCATTTGCATACATTATTGCATGCGGTAAAAAAAATTCCAATTCATAAAAAAAAAAAAATTATTGTTTTTATTGGGAAAAGAAAAATGTGCTGGTAAATATTGCATAAAAAACTCTTAAGTTAAATTCACAAATGGACAAGAGAGTAAAAAAGCATGTGATATTTACCACCAGGGTTTTGCTGATGGTATCACTTCTTTGTCAAAAAACAACATGGCGGTCGAGGGGACCACCATGCTGTTTTTTGACAAATAGCTTGTTGCTAAGGAGGAGATTACTCATCAGCTATCAGCGAGTTTCCTGCTGACAGCTAAATGTAAAAAAAAAAAGCAGACAATTAAAAATGTTGAAAACAAAATGGCGTGGGGTCCGCCCCCAAAATCGATACCAGACCCTTATTCGAGCATGCAGCCCGGAAGGTCAGGAAAGGGGGGGCGAGTGAAGGCCTCCCCCTCCCTAACCATACCAGGCTACATGCCCTCAACATTGGGGGCTCTGCTCCCCCACCAAAAAGCACCTTGTCGCCATGTTGATGTGGACAAGGGCCTCATCCCCACAAACGCGTTGGGCAGGGGGCTTATCGGAATCTGGAAGCCCTCTTTCAGAAAGGGGGCCCCCAGATCCTGCCTTCCCCCTATGTGAATGAGTATCGGGTTATTGACACCAAAAAAGTGTCAATAAGTAATAAAAACACAGTTTTTGCCAAATCCTTTATTAAAAATTAAAAAAAAATAGTGTCCACCGATGTATATGTATCGTCAATCACATCACCCGCCGGCCCAAAAAGAATTAAGAAAAAAGACACTCCCACCATCAATGAAGGCTGGCTGCCTACTGCAGGCTTCGCTGTCTGACAATTCTTATATAGGTAAGGGTGGAGCCACCTGGCTACATTACCTGGTGGCCCCACCCCATTCTGGCATCATGGACCGATGCATGCTGGGTCGGTGATGCCACAAGGGGCGGGACCGCCAAGTGACATAGCCAGGTGGCCCCGCCCCTTACCTATATAATAAATGTCAGATGACGGAACCTGCAGTAGTAGGCAGCCAGTCTTCATTGACGGCAGGAGCATCTTTTCTTTTGCTTTTCTTGTTCGGGTTTGGCAGGCGGCGTGATTGACGAGGGATTTACATCGGGGGACACTATTTTTTTAACTTGTTTTTGCAGGAAAGAAATTTGCACTGTGTATGGCTGGCCTTACTCTTTATTGTAGAGGTATTATTGTAAAATGATCTGAAAAATTAGATAATGGATCAGTTTAGCAGGAGCCAGTGTTATTAGATTTTAAGTTCAAAGTATTGCTTCATTATACGTAACATCTTTAGCTGTATGGGTTAAATATAACTATATGCAAGGCTTTTTGCTATCTATGAGCATCTGGAGAAATAATATCTTCTTCGGAATACGTTTTAAAATTACAAATGTGCTATCCTGACTAATCAACGCAATTAGGTAACGCTAATTAAGCAGGTGTAACGCCGCAATATCTAATTTTGCTAAGCTTTTGATTATTTTTCCAGGTGTTGAAAAAAGGAAACCAATAGCTGCCAAGCAAATGTTGTTTGCAAATACAATTTACACTGTTAATGTGACTCAGTACCATTCTCCAGCATTATCCATTTTGGATTGCATCTTACACATACACAGAGAATAACCGAGTACTGTAGTGTCATTATTATGTATGCTTATTCAGTAATGTAAAAAGTAATTCTTGAGGTGCAGTAACTCATATCAACCAGTCATAACTCACCTGATCTGACTTCAGCAAAGTAGATGGTTTTATTCTTGAGCCTTTAGGCCCATAAACACGATGCGAATTGCGGACGTAAATTGTGGTACGAAGACCGATCGTCCAAAAATCTTACCATTAGTATGGTCCTTTCAACAGTCGATTCAGACTTTTCATCTAAAAAAAAAACTGATGTGCAGACTATATTATTTTTGTCATATGTCAACATAATGTCCGATTTTCAGATAGTCAGTCCAAAATCGTCAAACACAAAAGTGGAAAATACAAACATGCATGATCGAGACCAAACAACGACCTGGAAGAATTTGGGCATGTAAACTAGCAATCAGAATGAAGAAAGAACATTCGTCTCGCGGCAAATGAAATTAGAAAATCCAGCACATTATCATCTTTTATTGAATGTGATAAGAATGAAGCTGCTGCTGGTGATGCTGATGTCTTTACCAAAACGTACTTAAAAAGGAATGTGTACTCCTGTAATGTAAATTAATTCACTATTATGCATGTTTTATGATTGTTCTTTGAAGTTGCCCCCACTATTATCCATGATTTATTAATAGAAAAAAAAAAATAGCTGTCCCTTGTTTTTTTTCAACTAGTTTTTAGGTAAACTGCCTCCTCCAAAAATGGCATTTATAAAAAAAAAAACATACATACATGCTCAACAATTTTATTTTTTTGTCTAAAAATGTAAATAACAAGAAACTTCCAGATCCTCTGTCAGAAATGAAATCATACTTTGTTGAGGTGAAGCTTTCGTAGTTTGCTTGGAGCAGTGGGACAGTGGGGACATATCGTGCAGGTGCTGGGGACTGCAGTGGGCCTGTACCTGGATGTCCTGCACTAGTAATGGGTCTAGGGCACTGATGTACAGTACACATGTTGTGTAACCCAGCAGCTCTACTCGCTCCATGGCTGCACTGGCAAAGCTGCATTGATGGGCACTGCTGAGCCAGGCAGCAACCAGCAAGTGAGATTCAACCCTTAACTTCGGGCTGAAGCCCCTGGGCTTTTTCCCACCTAGCAACACCCCTGTTTGTGGATTAATGATCTATGGGTTAAAGTTTGCACTTACCTGTATGTTGGGAATGTGGCCTCTGTACGATTTTGCATCTTAAAAAATCCTCTTTAAAGCCACATTTTTTAGAATTTTTGTTAAGCCAGTAAATGTAACTGGGAAAAAACACTGGAAAGTAAACAGACTAGGTGTGTATGGACACAGGATAACATGCTGGGGAGGTTAATGTAGGGAAATATGCCTGTAGCCAAAAGGAGCAGGAAAACAAAACAGTATGCATGATTCCAAAGAGGACAATCAGAACATATTACAATATTGAGAATTATGTAATCTAAAAAATTTACATTTGCAAGCACAAACACATGGAATTGAAGTTGGATTAAGATAAAACCTACCTTGATATAGTCATTCTGCAGCACTTGAAAATTAGCTGAACATGTCTCTGGAATGATCACTCCCAGAGCTTGGGGGAGATCCCCATGGTAAATTTCAGATCCTGGAGACTTCTCCCTGTGGCCAGATAACGCAAGGTTGCTATAAGCCTCTGTTCAGGATTAATGGAAATCCTGCTTCTGGATATAGGGGGACACCAAGGCTAACAGGCGGTGAATACAGGGATCCGTCATCCGGAGATAATTCTTGAAATCATCAGAATTATTCTCCTTAAGCTCCAGCAGCAAAGGAATGTGGCAAAATTGCTCACAGTTGAGCAACCAATTTTTGGTACAGGAGGTCCTCTTTTTCTTGCAAAGAACTCAGGTCAGAGCAATTACTCCTATCCCTACAATAACAAGAGTTTTATTATCTGCCATAATAACTGGTCCTCGCACGAAAGAATGGATTATGGCAAAAGCTCGGTCACAGAAAGCTTGCTAACGGAATTAGTGGAAGGGGCCCAGAGGGGTCACGCACAAAAACGAACTTCCTCTTTATACACTCGTAGTACGTAGCTACGTTAGCCTTTGTGTAACAAAAAATTTTGGATGGTCAATATCATCTCCAAAATCATGGACACACGCTTTTGACAAAAATCAGATGTCCTGTCATCTGAAAATAGTGTGTATGGGGTCTTTGAGTATATCCCTCATTGGAAGTGGTGGATCAAGGCAATTAGCCTTTGGGCGTTATCTAAATACTTAACAAACACTTAAAGGTGTATGTCAGGAGGTAGGTTAATCAGCATTATTGCTGATCCCAGTTTAAAAGGGAAAAGCGAGTTTGACCTCAAGATCAAACGATATATCTGGTGAAAATCCAATACAGCTCACCATCCAAATAACACAATTCCTACAGTAAAGAATGGAGGTGGTAATATCCTGTTATGGGTTTTTTTTTTCTCTGCAGCAGGGACTGGAGCACTTGTCATGATAGAATAAAAATGGATGGGGCAAAATATCATCAAATTCTTGAGGAAAATCTGCTGCCCTCTGCCAGAAAGTTGTCAATGGGAAGATTTACCTTCCAACATGACAATGACCCAAAGCACACACCAAAAATGAAGGAGAAAAGGGTGAATGTCCTTGCATGGCTTAGTCAGAGTCCAGCTTTAAACCCCATTCTCCAAAATCTGTTGAATGACTTGAGGACTGCAGTCCACAAACGGTCACTATCAAATTTAACTGAACTTGAGCAGTTCTGCAAAAAAGAGTGGGCAAATATTGCATAGTCTAGATGTGCAAAGTTAATAGAGACATATCCCAACAGACTAAAGGCTATAATAAGACGGGATACCTGCCCAATTTAGCAAAAAGAACTGTATAAAAAAGATTTTGTCCACACCAAAATATTTTTCATATAGTAAATACAGCTGCATAAAACAAAAACGGTGTCTGTCTTCATTTCAGGCTGCAGTGCAACAAAATGTGATTATTTTAAAGGGGGTGAGTCTT
Source organism: Lithobates sylvaticus (assembly GCA_028564925.1). Classification (NCBI taxonomy): domain Eukaryota; kingdom Metazoa; phylum Chordata; class Amphibia; order Anura; family Ranidae; genus Lithobates; species Lithobates sylvaticus. Next base: position 162,160,581 of record CM053026.1, on the reverse strand, counting down.
TTCTATACCCACTGTACATATAGTTCCACATATGCAGAAGAGCTGCTAGCACATAAGGTGGAGGATTCACATGGTGTATTAGTTATAGACACACCACTGCATGGATCAAGATAACATATTTCACGAATAACACCAAAAGAAAGCTCCATTTGTGAGAAAAAAAGGACGTCAATTTTGTTTGGGAGCCACGTCGTACGACCGCGCAATTGTCAGTTAAAGCGACGTAGTGCCGAATCGCAAAAAGGTGCTCTGGTCGTAAGCCAGCAAAATGGTCCGGTCTGAAAGTGGTTAATCTGTCCCATTAGTTTTGGTCCCTTAAAAAGTGGGAGGCACATATACAAACTGTTGTAATTCCTACATCGTTCACCTGATTTGGATGTAAATACCCTCAAATTAAAGCTGAATGTCTTCAGTTATAGCACATCTTGTTTGTTTCATTTCAAATACATTGTGGTGGTGTATAGAGCCAAAAAGATTAGAATCGTGTCGATGTCCCAATATTTATGGACCTGACTGTATAGGCAATGTGCGGGAAGTCCATTCATTAAATATTTTATGGTTTATATGTACATCAATCTTTTTTTGATACTATTTGCTATACAGGAGGTTGTCCCCACTATTAGTATTATGCTATCACTTGTTTGAAGCACTATCTATATATTTATTTTCATTTTTTTTATTTTTATTTATTCATTTGTGGTGCAGTTATACAGGAAATACCATTACCACTCAGGGGAGGGTGACGCCATTATTTTCGCATAGTCATCACATTGATTGCAAGTAGTGCTACATTTCTATTTCTATAATGATCTCACTGGTTTTCAAACACATGTCAATGCTGGCTGCTACCCATTAAATTTATGAGTTTCTGTGTTCACCAGCGTGGATGTGCAGTAGTTTTCTTGAATACATTTATTTTCCTGAAGTCAAATCTGAATAGTTACTGCACTACATACTAATATTGCTCTTTTCCCTTTTGCATAAACCTACTGTAAGTGCTAACAATAAACATAGTACATTTGCTATTTCATTTTTTTAATAACGATTTTTAAAAGTTGACCAACAGAAAAAAAGCTGAACAGCTGAAAAGTAGAAGACCAAGACTTTTAGAAACACTGTTGTCCAGAGATGCAGATTTTGCACATTTGTAGTAAGCATTTTGTAGTAAGCATTTTGTAGTAAACATATAAAATGCATTTTTGGGGAATGCACACTCAGCAGAGGGAAAGCCTTCTCTAGTGGCAACTACATCATGACAGGGTGGGTTTTCTGTTCTAGAAGCTACTCTGCAAGCTTCTTACACTGCAGCTGCCATGACGGGCCTAAGAATCTCCCGAGCCCCACTCCTCTATCAATTTCCCCAACTCTATATGTAGGACAGGACCCCAGCAGGCCATGGGTTTCTCACCATTCCCTCTCTGTCTTTCCCCTTGGACAGCATGCTATCTTTCACTCTCCCTGAATGTGGGCTTGCTGACCCATGTTGCTCATTTTGTTTTCATGGCCATCTCTGTATTCTGAGCCTCTCTCTCTCTCGCTCTCTCTGTAACTAATGCAAACCCAATTCCCCTACTGAAGTATTTGTATTACTTTCAGGTCAAGTGTTCTTTAATGCTAATTAGGAGTGATCAATATCTACACAACTACAGTTCAATAATAGTCTGACATTATGATTAGAGTATTCAGAGAAGCACTTTCTCTGAGACCACCTACTCCATATGGCAGGCCAGTGACTCAACCCCACAGAAGAAATGCACTTCTAAATCCACAGAAAGCACAGTCAACAGTGCCATACTCCTTCACCAACTATTTAGGAGAGACTAAAAGGAACAACCTCTCAACCTCCAGGTCTCCACAAAACTGCAACACACCACGCCATGCAAGCTAATATGCTCTAGTGGTTAGAACTCCAGGCTTGTAGCACTGGGGTGCCTAGTTGGAATCCCAGTCAGGACACTATTTGCATGGAGTTTGCAGGTTTGTCCCACACTCCAAAGACATGTTGATAGGTTAATGGGCTCTTGTCTAAACTGGCCCTAGTAAGTGTGTATATGTACAGTATATTGTATATGCATGTGAGATAGGAACTGTAGATTGTAGGCTCCTTGAGGGCAGGGACTGATGTGAATGTACAGTAATAAATAAAAAAACTCCTTTCAACTACTGTATGTGACATTTTGGAAAATAACTGGCTGCACCAGGGATGAAATATGTGTGTCATATTACCTATGGAGTCAGTTTTTATTTTCAATTGTAATTTGCAAAGGTCTGTCTTCACTTTAATTATTTCTTTATGAGGAAAAAAAATAAATTGGCTGTGAGTTAAGTATATATCACAGTAAAACATGAAAACTTCCAAGGAGGTGAATACTTTTTTTAAAACACTTTATACCATATATAGGAACAAAGCTTAAAACATCAGCATATATTGATACATTGCAAAATAGCTCATTCATTTCAAATTACAGATGTTTTCTGCATTTTGGAATCAAGTCAGTTTTGGAATTGGAGTCAAGTGTAGCGCTAATTTTATCCTTATATGTGCACGCTATGTATTGGTGACACACTTTACTCAGTAAGAACACATATGTTTAACATGTCTTGTTTAGTGGTGGAACAGAACAATGTTTTATGATGGGTGGATTTATTAATGTATTATCAACAAGAATCCCTTGTTTCCAGTAATGCTCAGGGATTTTCTCTCAGGTGCTGGACCTGTGCCAGATTTCTCTTATTTCTAACACAAAGTTATCTTAATAGTTTCCTCCTCACAGGATACTGAAGTCTTCCCATAAACAGAATTTCCCTGGATGATTTCATTTCGTTTCAATGGATAGCCTTTAAAGTGGGTTTCTACACTCAAATGACGTATATGTTGGCTTGGACGTTTCCTCCTATTATTTTGGTTATTCCCACTGCTTTTGTCAATTTTTCCTTGTAATTTTTAGTCAAAATACACTTGTGACATGAAGGTTGAGAGTGTTTCTGGGAAAGTCCTGAATGGGATTTGCATATCCCCTGGGTTTTACTTTATGCTATTCGGATTCTTTAATCTAGCCTGGGTTATTTTTGGCTGGCTCAGCAAACACAAGTGAGCTATTTAGGGTTTGAGACCAGTCTTGGGTGGGTTTCTGACCTGGGAACAGGCTTCTTGGTCTGTGAATTCGAGATAACAGGAAACAACATACGTTTGTCTCTATTTTGTCTGAAGACAGGGGCAGACATGCTAAAGATCTAGTGATCTAGTCAATGTGGTAGTCAGAGTAATAAGAGAGGATTTCCCTTAACTTCCTGTCCCTTAACCAAACTAAAAAGTGAGGGAATCCCTGGTTGTCACCAGAACTAATGTCCCCATTGGAAGATTTATCCTCTATTAATGTTCTAGGGACAACTAAAAATTTGGAAATTTGTTTCACTTTGACTGATAACAGTAAATGTGATAAATACAGAGGGCGAATCTCCCCAACGGGGGCACAGACAGCAACACAAAACCTGATAGATGTTGTAATCCCCCTCCACTCTAGAACATAATGTTTTGCATTTGGCTATACTTTTACAATGTCAAGTTTGTTCTCACCACATGCATTGGGTTGCCTGGGTCTACACAGTTCCAACACACGGACAAGCTTTGTTATCTGTTGTGTCAGTCCAATAAATGATGTTCATGCACTAAAAATGAGGCAGACTTTAGGTAAAATAAAAATAGGCATAGAAAAAAAATAAAAATAAAAATGCAACATGCATAATAGGCACATGGTAATGCATATTGGCTGACACACATGCACTGTGGCCTACCCTTAATTATTTAGGCAGTGGCAGGCTTTTATTTTAATTTTGTTTTGTTTTATTTTAGAATGTTCAGCAGACATTTGTAAACCACATGTAATTTATATGTAAATAATAAATCTTATTCAGATGGGCACTGGCAACCATACTGCATGCAGGAGGTCTTTGTATTGGCATCTGCATCCACCCCCAGCGGCGTGCAGGCAACCTATGGTAGGATGCAGTTGCACTGGCTACACAGATACAGCAACAAAATTTGACAGCCATCCAGGAGCGGGTGCAAGAACCTGTATGTATACTGTTTGCAGCTGGGGGGAAATGCAGATGCCAAAACAAGCATGCAGTACGGGTACCCGTCTGAACGAGGCTATACAGTACTGGTTTTTGATTTTCCTGAAGACTGCTGTTCCTGTTATTAGTGCTCAAATATCATCCTAGGAAGTTAAAAGCACCCTGCTTTTTATTCATGCACACAGGTACTGTATTCACCATAGCAGGAGCTCCAGCCACAGGACTAAATCCCCTAATGGGCTTCCCCTTACTATTATGACCACAAACAAATAACGCTGGTAATATACAGGACAATTCTTATAGTCACTCAACAAACGAGATGCAGATAATCATAAAAACCTGTAAAATACTCAAAAATGTAAGTGATCTCTATTTAAAAATAGAGTAATTTTGTAGATGTCTGGGAGGCTCAAGTGTACACCAGACCTGCTTCACCCTTTATGTTTTTGTTATTGTATGTTTCCTTATATTTCAATGGTTTTTGATCCAGCTATTAAACTCCAATAAAATAGTTTGAACTAGGAAAAAAAATGAACTAATTTGTCTCTTCATCAATACAACCATATTTGTTATTGATATAGCAGATTTCACACAGATGTGGGCACTAGTTGCACTGCCCACCAACCTATACAACAATTCTGATAAAAGCCTAACTCCAGACATTTTTTTTTAAAGTTTTGGATAAAATAAGGACGTGGTAAACGTTTTTTCTTTGCCTTTGAGTCCCTCCTTTTCTTATGCCCCATACACATGATCAGAAAATCCGCCAGAAAAAGTCCGACCGTGTGTTTGCTCCATCAGACTTTTGCTGGCGGAATTCCTGCCATCAAAAGATTGAGAGCAGGTTCTGAATTTTTCGGTCGGAAAAAGTTCCGATCGGAAATTCCGATCGTCTGTACCAATTCTGACGTGCAAAATTCCTAGACATGCTCGACAATTCAATGCATGCTCTGAAGCATTGAACTTCATTTTCTCAGCTCGTCGTAGTGTTGTACGTCACTGTGTTCTTGATGGTCGAAAGTTCAGAGAACTTTTGTGTGACCGTGTGTATGCAAGCCAAGCTTGAGTGTAATTCCATCGGAAAAAACATCCAAGATGGAAAATCCGCTCGTGTGTACGGGGCATTAGTCTTTTACGTTTCAACCCCCTTTACCAAAACGCGTGTTTGTCTGTGTTGCTATAGGAGAGATGTATGCAGAGTCTGTCTCCCAAAAAGACCTGTCACCGCTGTGCTTGTGGGTACATGGCCAGTGATGGTGCCACCAAACATCAATGTGAGGATAGGACAGTACTCCAAATGAATGAAACAAAGCTCTTTTACTCCATCAAAAAGTAATCAACCGATGTTACGTTTTGACACACAAGGGCTTGATAAAGAGGTTGTCACTTTGATTGTTTACTTTTTGACATTGTAAAAGGACTTTATTGCCTTACTTTAGAGTGCTGGTCTTTCCTCATATTGATGCCTGTAGGAAAAATTCCCTCATCATTTCCTGCTCCTGTTCCCAACAGTATCACAGGTTCCAATGCTTCCACACTCTATCCAAAACAAAATAACCATTTGCACTGGAGTTGGGCTTCAATGTCAGCCTGCCAATAATTTTTTTCTATTGTTAAAATATCAGTTCGATATTTGTCAGTTTATGTTGTTTGTGATCACTTTTGTGCAGTATTGGGACGCCTGCCTTTACACGCACATTAACTTTATTGGCATCACCATTTTAGTCTGTAGGGTTCAATATTGAGTTGGCTCACCCTTTGCAGCTATACTAGCTTCAACTCTTCTGGGAAGACTGTCCACAAGGTTTAGGAGTGTTTCTATGGGAATATTTGACCATTCTTCCAGAAGAGCATTTGTGCGGTCAAGCACTGATGTGGACAAGAAGGCCTGGCTCGTAGTCTCCGCTCTAATTCATTCCAAAGGTGTTCTATCGGGTTGAGGTCAGGACTCTGTGCAGGTCAGTCAATTTCCTCCACCCCAAACTCACTCATCCATGTCTTTATGGACCTTGATTTATGCACTGGTGCGCAGTCATGTTGGAACAGGAAGGGGCCATCCCTAAACTGTTCCCACAAAGTTGGGAGCATGAAATTATCCCAAATGTCTTGGTATGTTGATGCCTGAGGCTGCATTCACACCTGAGCATTTTCAGCTCATAAAACGCTTGTAAAACCCCAGAAAAAACACCTGAAGAACGCCCAACAAGCAAAATCCCATTCATTTCAATTGCACCTGTTCACATCTGAGCATTTTGTCACCTGAAGCAAAACGCCTGAAAAACGCTTTAAGCTCAAAAAAGAACATAAGCTTCTTTGGGGCAGATTACAGAAGTTTTTCAGCTTTTTACATTGGTGACCTGTACAAAATCGCGGTAAAATCGCTGTAATAATCGGTGACTTTGAAACACTCAGGTGTGAATGCAGCCTTAAAAGTTCCATTCACTGGAGCTAAGGAGACTGCAAGCCAGGCCTCCTCGTCCAGATCAGTGCCTGACCTCACATATGCACTTCTGGAAGAATGGTCAAACATTCCCATAGATACACTCCTAAACCTTGTGGACAGCCTTCCCAGATGAGTTGAAGCTGTTATAGCTGCAAAGGGTGGGCCAACTCAATATTGGCTGGGATGCCATTAAAGTTTATGTGTGTGTAAAGACAGGCGCCCCAAAACCTTTGGTAATATAGTGTATGTTGGATAGGAAAAAATTGTGCTAGACAGAGGTTGAATTACAGGCAGAGCAAAGAAAAAGCTCACATTGAAAGCTCCACTAATCACGTATCAATATCAGAAAGACAATGTTATTTCAAAAGCATTATATACAAGAAAAAAATTGTTATATAATATTTTTCAGGTGGGTGGTATTTACATCTCTAGAACAAATGTGCCCTGAGTTTAAAATAGAAATGAAAGGCAAAACATTTTTGTATAGCTATAAAAATACATTATAAATACCTTTTTTCCCTTTTTTTATAAGTGATCGTGTTCCATCTGTTCTCAGCTGCATAAGAGTTGGGGGAGGAGAAGCAGCAGCACCTTGAGCTTCCCAGTGAATGGCTGTGCGGGGGGGAGGGGGGCACCCATAATTACAATAATGTTTACCTGTTCATCCCTTCACCAACTGTGAATAAGACGTCATGTTCCTTCCTGTCAAGTTACAATTTTTTTTTATTAATAGTATTCCTACTGACAAAATCACAGACTGTAGCATTTACATTTTAAATTATATTTTAAATAGCAGTTGTGCGTAGAAGATAAAAGCATCATACTTGGACAGTGCTAAACTGGTGGTAACAAACAGGTCTAATATATATTTACTATATATACATATGTATTGCTTACCCCCGCAGGAGCCACTGGATATGATGGGTTCTCTGTTCTGCCATGACTCTTTAAGCTGCTTGGTCCCCACTGACATACCTGTGTAACTTTATAATAATATACAGAAAATAAGCCACAAGCAACCGGATGGTACTCTGAAAGGATGTAATATGGCAATGCAGTTAAACAATTTATAATTCAATCAACAAGCAATTAACCATGTTTAAAGATGCCGTACTAAATAATGTGAACACTGACCCAAAGATGTCAATCAACTGGACTGTAGTAATGCTAACCTCAATTTTAACTGATGCAAACGGGGTTAAAAATATTGGCAATAACTAACTCAAAAATGAAGGTCCTTGTGTGCACACTATGCATACAGTGACAATAGCAAGAGGGTGTATACGTTCCTGGGAAAGGGGTACCCATGGAGGTGTCTAAAAGTACTTGAAGCCTTAATGTCAATGTTAGCTGGCTGTTGTTGGGGCCCTTCTATAAGGTGGTGCACATGTAGCTGTCCCTTTAAGAGTGTGTAATGGATGACTTATGGACTGCTAAACAACGAGCAGTCTCTATTGTGCCAATGTTGAGAAAAGCACAGATGGTCAGGCTAACTCCTGCTTATACACAGGAATCCTGACCAGATCACTTGGTGGTCTGCTGTCCTCACGTACCCGGGACCCGGTGACTCAGTCCTCCCGAACAGGTCCTCACATGGTTCAGTCTCTCAGCTCTAGTCCTTACTGGTTCTCCCTTGCTGTAGACACTCATGGCAATCGGTCCTACCAGCTCCGGTCCCAGTTTAACAAACTGCGGCTTAGTCCTCAGGCTCTTATGGACAAACCAAGGGCCTGATCAGCAAAGGCAATAGGTCAAACTCTCAGGTCCCCAAACCACTCTGAGATGGCACTCTGGTCTCTGCACACAGAATTCAGCACGCACAGAGCCGCTCCAGCAGCACAGCTGCTGTTCATGGAAGTGGGGTGGAAAGGAAAGAGGAGAGCGGGCACACAGCCGGCAGAGCATCTAGCTACACATATAAATCCCAATAACAAAGATGATATACAACTGCTTGCAATGCAAATAAAATTATTTACCTAAAAAGTAGGGACATGACAACGTCAACAAAATAGATAAAGGCTTAGGGAATCACCACCCTTTTTCAAGTTTCATAGAAGCACAAATGTAAACAACAGTAACAGAAAGCCTATACAGAGATAACAATATTTATGTAGCCACAGTTACTGTGTGCAGAGTAATCATCAGGATCCTGTGTGTGAAATTAATATAAATCAGCAATATATCTAATTTTGGGTCCATATCAGCAATGGTGAATGGAGCCTTTTAGAGGCACCCAGTTTTTTTTTCCTGAATTTGTGGCTTACTTACCTGTTTGTTGTGTATACAGTATGTATGCGTGTGACATTTCTATCTCCCATGTATGGTTGCCAGAGCAGACCTGCTTTCCTCAGACATAGGTCACATGTAAGTAGCTCTACTGGGTCTTCTTCTTCCTATCCTGCTTCTGCTTTGGGTGGGTGTATTTTACCTAGATGTTTACTGCACCACCCGGTGGTAGATATTCAGTACTGAAGTGAGGGCCTTTTGTAGCAGTAAGCTGTTTTTACCTGCTGAGGTTTAAGTGTGGCTCGATCCACTTACATGTGAATGTTTTAGAAGCTTTTTTATCCTGCTCTGCAACTCCAGTTGACTTCATATTACCTCTTGCATCCACTCCTACTCCAGTTTTGTATCTGCTTCTATTTGGATGCGTCTTGCTATGCTTCTATTTGGATGCCTCTTGCTATGACTTGATTAGTCATTCGGTATTATCATGTATTTGGTTGATCATGTTTTTTTAGTTTGGATTTTGTTTTGGTTCGTCTCTTACCTTCTATTTGGTTGCTGATCTATGCCTGTCTGTTACATGCATTTACCTCAGGTTTGTTAACTGAAAACTCTTCTTTTCATTTTGAATAGCACAAGGGAGGGTTATAACCCTTGTCAGTTTTTTTGTGTCTCATTGGGGAGACTTCACTTCCTGTCCCATAACCAAACAGGAAGTGAGAGGAAATCCCTGCAAATTAAGGGATAAGGGTGCCACCAGGTCACCAGAACTATTGTCCCCAAAATTTCCCCTTTTTTACCTTTCTGGAAAACTCAATATTTGGGATTTTCTTTCATTTAATTTTCAATGATAATGGTAAACAGAACAAACACAGAGGGTGAATCTCCCTAAGGCCCCTTTCACACTTGTGCGACTTCAAAGTCGCGCGATTTTACCACTATTTTGCTGCGATTCGCGGCCACGGTTTTACCAGGATTTTTGCTGCGATTTCAAGGAATGCCTGTGTAAGTGGCATCAAAATCAGACCAAAGTAGTGCAGGGACTACTTTGAAGTCGGAACGACTTGAAGTCATACTAATATGAATGGCTGTCATTGGAAATCATGGGGAAAGACTTGTCATGCTACTTTGCAGTCCCAAATCGTGGGACAAGTCGTATAAGTGTGAAAGGGGCCTTAAGGGGGCACAGACAGCAATAAAAACCTCAAAAGAAAAAGTGCAAATTACTTGCACAAAAAATATGTGAAATAATGTGCTTTCCCTTTGACTCTCTAGAGAAACACTTATATATATATATATATATATATATATATATATATATATATATATATATATATAAAAAAAACATGAATCTACAAAATATATTATACATATAAATGAAAACACATTTCATGCAACTCAATCATGTGTACAAATATTAAGGTGCAAAAAAGTTCATTAAAAAAAAAGTGCAAGTGTCCAATAGTGCTGTGTGCTGATGTTGCACAAATATAGCTTCAAATGAAGAAAGTGCTCCTGTGCATATAAACTTCCTCCACACCAATCCACCCTGTTCATGCCTCTCCAAGGGTTTGCATTCACTCACCAGGGTTGAGACTATGGTGGGTTGCCAATGTTTAAACTGTTGCTTTCATAGAAGGGGGTCACCATCCAGGGACTTTAAACTCCATGGAAACCCCACTACCTTGTGAAAGGAGTTTCACTTTTTTACTGCTCTTACAGTAAAGTACCTCTTATGCAAATTAACATGAAACTTCCTTTTTACAGTCTTAAATTGTAGACGCTTGTCTTCATGGACTTCAGAGTAAACCATTTATTACAATTTATGTTATCACCCTTGATATATTTAGACAGACATTGTGATCATATGCCCTGAAGAGGAACTACTGTAAATCTGCAATATCTTCCTTCAGCACTCCGAGGTCCCCATTGGATCCAGCATCTTCTACTTGGCTTCAGGGTGCCGTGCTGTGGCCAACTTCTTTGGCCAGCATGGAATGATGTGACTTCCATGCATGTGCAGGAGCTCACGGGGTCTGTGCCAAATTGTAAACTGAGGTGTTCATGTGCAGCTCAATATACATTCTAAAGAAGACTGCACATTTTTTAAACTTTGACTCCCCTTTAAATGTCTCTTCTCTACAGTGAAAATATGTAATCTTTGCAATCATTGCTCAGAGCTGCGGTCCCCCAGCCCCTTATTCACTAAATTGCGCTTTGCTACAATTTGATCCGTTCAAGGACAAAAAGATGAAACTGCATATTCAAGATACAGTCCAACTAGTGCTTTGTAAAGAGACAAAATGATTGATTTATTTTTGGAATATATTCTCCCTTTAATGTATAAGAGTTTTCTTTTAGCTTGGTTAGCTTAGCTGCAGCTTGGCATTGCATTCTATTGGCAAGTCTGGAATCTACAAGGACCCCAAATGTCCTCTCCCAGAGGAGCTCCTGCTAATGATTATTTTGCATGTGTATGTTTAGCACCCAAGTACAGTACATAACTTTACATTTTTCAATATTGAACCTCATCTGCCATATAGCTGCCCATCCCCCATTTTATCAAGGTCTTCCTGTAATGTTGTTACATCCTGTGCCAAATTTATTTCCCTGCATAGTTTGGTATCACCGGCAAACACTGAAACTGGGCTTTTAATTCATTTCCAAGATCAACACCATTAATAAACAAGGTAAACAGCATTGGCCCCAAGAGTCATTTATCACTACCCTCTGGACCATTCATGTATCAAGTTTCCTATTAATGGACACCCGTTTTCTTCAACACCAAATGATTGTATTTTGTAAATTAAACATCTATGAGGTATGGTATTAAATGTTTTAGAAAAATTCAGATATGCTAAGTCCACTGGCTTTCCACTATCTAAATTTCTATTCACATCCTCATAGAAGGTTAAGAGTTTGGTCTTGTCTATCTTGCCTATCATAAATCCATTCTTTTTGGATAAATGGTACCTCTACACCAATCAGTTGGGATTACCATTCCAGTCAGTAAGTTGTTATGTCAGTAAGTTGTAAAAATTAGAAATAGCACCATGACAGAGCTAAGCTTGGTGAAGAATTGCAGCTGCCATCTGGTCCTGGCGATTTATTCACATTAAAGTGGTTGTAAAGGCACAAGTTTTTTTACATCCATACAAGCATTCTATGCATGAAGGTAAAAGACCTTCTGTGTGCAGTAGCCCCCACCCCCATCCCCCCTAATACTTACCTGAGCCCCCTCTCGATCCAGCAATGTCCATAAGAGACTTACATCTCCCGGGGACTCCCACTCCTGATTGGCTTTTGGCAGAAGCGGGAGCCATTGGCTCCCACTGCTTTCAATCACAGCCAGTGAGCCAATCAGGAGACGGAGGGGCAGGGCCGAGTGTGCACTGTGGGGGCAGCTGGGATGAGGGAGGAGCCAGGAGTGACAGCGTGGGACCCGAGAAGAGGAGGATCCGGGCTGCTCTGTGCAAAACTATTACACAGAGCAGGTAAGAATAACATGTTTGTTATTAAAAACCAAACAAAAAACAAGGCTTTAATATTGCTTTACGTTTATCTAGTTTGTTTTTAACCCAGTTTTCTGTTGGCCACAGTGGTACATTCAGTGCAATGTTATTAGCATTTCTATTACAAATATTAAACCTTTCTTTTTTGTTTGTATTAACCGAAGAGAAAAATTTAATAATCTACCTTCTCCCTACCATTTGTGACCAACTTCCCATGTTCATGTATCTACTATTGATATATTTTCCCTTTGCTTTACTTCGTTTAGCAATATATGTTTTATATTCTATTTTAGCTGCTGTCTTGCATCTCTTGTAACTCTGGAAAGCCAAGTCCCTTCCAATTTGTATTTTCTAAAGGTCAGTATTTTTATATTTTATTTATTTATTTATTTTTTTAACTAGAATTTAGGCACATTTTGTTCTTTTATAATTATTACCCAATGGAATGCACTGGCAAATGTAGTTGTTTAATACTTACTTTAAACACTCCCACTTGTCCTCTGTGTTCTTTGTTAAGAATATTTGGTCCCATTTAGTATTGTGCTTTAATGATCTCAGCTTTTTCACTAAAGTCTTATTAAAATTTAGAGTTTTTGGCATATCAACATATCTCTCTTTCCTGTAACTTATGACAAACTTAATGTAATACAAATGCAAAATAAATCAATTAATCAATGCCTTCGTCCACAGAAGAAGCAATGACGCAAGCATGTCATCACTCCTTCAGGAAACTACAAGAGGAGGAAACATGGCAGGAGCCATCTCTTCATAGGGAGAAAACAGCAGCACCTGGTTTAACAAACATACAGAAAACTGGAAGGATAAATCACTTGTTTAGGGGAGAAGAAGTAGTTAAAAAGGAATGAAAAAATAAAACGAGAGTGTTTTTGCAAAGAAATAACTTGCTAATCACATTCTTATCTTCCTGCCTAGAGTTCCGCTTTAAGCTGGCTTCCCCAGCATCACATATTAGGTCCACCTCCATCTGTAAACTTTAAACATTATAACATGTCTTCACGCTCCCATTTTCACATACCTAGCACCAAGCAGCATAATTAGTCCTCACTATTTTTTGCACATTCACACCACTTATAGTCCTAAATGGAAATCACGAAAGACATGTAATGATAGTATTAGTCAAGAATTACTTCAGTAAGTTCATTTATTCACCCAACATAAAGCGTAAAATAAGACCTAATGTTAACTGTTTGTTACTAATTAAATTGCTAGAAAGTAAGGACAAGGGGTCATTTGCAAGAAGATATGCATACCAGCATGAATAAAATAAATATGTATGCTATGGCCACATTATTATTCATATTGCACCTGATTGTAAAAGAATGGTAAACTATGTGGCTGCCACACAAGAGCATATAGAATTGAAAACACTAACAACACACAAAGCCATCCGAAACTCTGCCCTGAGCTACTTCACAAACCTCTCCTCAAAATATCAACCAAACCTTCCTCCTTGCTTCTTCTAAGACCTCCTTCTCTCTGCCTCCCTTATAACTTTATCCCATGGTCCCCTCCAGATCTTCTCAAGAGGGCTCTCTCTCCCACTCTGTTTCCCACTCCGTTAGCAGTAACCCAAAGCAACCAATCAGTGAGCAGTAATAATGTGCAGTAACCTCTAGCAACCAATCAGTGAGTGATAATGATATGCAGTAACCTCTAACAACCAATCAGTATAGCAGCATATTAAGACCATCTCTTGTATCATGTCTGCAGTCTTATTAGCCGCACAGTCTCTGACCATCTTCTGTATCATGTCTACAGTCTTTGGGGGGGAGCCTACAGAGGAGTCAAGAGTGTAAGCACTGCTAGGATGGGGGTCATGGGAGGAGTCAGGAGTATGTGGACTGTGTAGAGGAGAATATTGGATGAGACCAGAGCCGCCACACTGGAGCTCAGAGGGAACTGTCTGACTGCGCCCTGCACAGTGCACCTAAGAGGAAGTCAGTGACAGAGCTGCCAGGCCAGTCTGAGGGGGGAGGGTCACTGATGTAAGGGGGGAGTGAATACAGTAAGGTAAGGAGGTTCCCCTTATATCAGTAACCCCCCCCCTACCCTTACATCGGCGTTCTCCTTTACACCAAAGTCTGCAGCATTCCTCCTTGCATCAAATTTCCCCTTTCACTGTAAGGGGTTCTCCTGCAGACTCTGATGTAAGGGGTAATTCCGTGCTGGCTGGGTTATATTAACCTGACCTTGATGTTAAATGGAGAAATATGTTTTTTCACACTTTTGCTATAACTTAAACACATTGCTAATATACCCTATGTTTAATGATATTTGATTGAAGAGTAATTGGTTAGAGAAAATTCTAGAAACTGTGAATACATAGTTCATTTGATTTAAGGCTCTTAACACATGCAATTTATACAGTTAATTTCTATCGCTTTCATTTTTTTCCCCATTATGGGCGTGAGTGGGGCCTCATGTCTAAGATTTGCCTAAGGCCTCACAAAGCCTAGAGCTGCCTCTGGCTGCACTGAGCAGAATTCCCTGCCCAGCCACTGCACCTGTCACACAGCTTTGTATCTGCAGTAAACAACACAATAAGTTTTGGAGGTTATTGATAAACTGTGGGTTTAAAAATGCCACTAAGTCTCATATAATTGTATTGCACTTGAAAAAAATAACATTTAAACAGCTTTCACTAACAGGAACATAAAATATACAACTTATTCAACTACATCTCCACAGCAGATAACTTAATTTCATTTGGAGGGTTCAGGTAAACAAGGTAATCCTGGCAGCCCACAGCTTATACACTGTCCAATGTAGTTTCATATTTTTATTTCAATATGCAGCGAGCCACACAATCGGTGATCTGTACTGAGAGGCCCAGATCTGGAAGTAATGTAGGTCAGGGTTGAGGAACGCTGTGTGGGAAAGCGTACACAGCATGATGTGCCGACAATGAATCTGGCCCAGCTCCCCCTCAGCATCTCACAAAATGCTGAGGGGGAAATTACTGCAAAGAAATATTTATTTTCTTTCCTTAAAAAATATGAATAGGATTAGAGCAAAGACGTTGTATCCCACACCTTTCCGGAGATGTGTTTTCACTTACTTGAGACTTCAGTGACCTAGTTTCACCCTATCAGTGATTCTGTCTTGTAGTAGTGCAATACAGATCATTATAAAATAAAAAGAGCTCATTGGGTTACATTTCCAATCTTATAACATTAACACTGGACTGCTTATAGAAAATCCAGATGTCAGTCCTGCAGAGTGCCAAAGAGGATAGTCTCAGTCTCCAGCTGTCTCCTCATTGCTCACATTGCTTGTGTTGTCTATTGAGAGTAAGAAATGAGTGGCAGAGATTCTGATTTGCATAGTACAGTTTGAATTGCAGAAAGGCGTACTTAGACATTGTGAAAAGAGTTGATGGTCCTGAACTATTCCTAAATCTGGAAATCTGAGATAAGTATGTTCTTCTATAGTTTATAGTCCCTTTCCCTATGCCGGGAAGTGGGTGCAGATACCTGTATTATACAAGTGTAGGACTAACCTCCGAAGGAGCTGCTGGTTTGATTTGGGCTTACCGTTACCTTCTTGACCTCGTGTGTGTCTAGGGGTTTCCTGAGGTAGATGGCCTAAAAAATTGTAGCGACTGACACTGGATCCGCTTTGGGATTTTTATTTGCAAAAAGGTAGACAAAACACAGTCTCTAAATAAGTGATAGAGGGTTTAGGAAGGAAGTTCAGGTACTCTTGGAACTGCTTGCGACTAAAAGTCTCTCACTATAGTAATCCAGAGAATCTGGCGATACCATACAAGTGTAGATTCACTTGGTGTCTTTCAACTAAGCTTCCAGGCTCTTGCTGAGGAACCAGCCTTTTGCATGGCCCTCTTCTGAAGAGTCCTCCCCTGGTTGCTTCCTCAGTTGCTGGGCCTCTCCACAGACGAGACGGCACCAGACCACCTTGGAATCCTCCTTCCAGTTAGTTTGCCTCGGGCTAGCCAGCCCCGAGACTCGGAATTGGATGGATCCGGACCCCAGGCCATGAGGGCCATGGGGGCTGGTCAGGAGGACCAGGACCAAACAGACAGAAAGATCTTCTGGACTGGAACCCAGAAGCACGTGATCTCAGGACCTTAAGTACCCTCTCCCAGAAGCACAGCAAGACGACACTCCCACTGGGCTGGTTCCGAGAGAGATTGGCACTCAATGCGCCTAGCCAAACTGCGTTCTCACACTTGCCAGAAGTGACAGCGACACCTATTGCCAAGCAGAAACCAGTGCAATGCAGCCAGACTGGTACTGAAACCATAATTTGGTATAATTAAGCCCAAAACCCAACTGTGGTCTTAGGAGTTTTAAATAGAAAAAAACACATAGCGCGTGCTCTTCAGGAGCCCGGCGATACACAAGTATCTGCACCCCCCCTCCCCCCTGAAAGGTGCCAATTGTGGCACCGGAGGGGAGGAGGGTTCCGGTGAGCGGAAGTTCCATTTTAGGGTGGAGCTCTGCTTTAAAAGGTTAAATTGTAAAAAAACATCCACTACACCCAAAACAAAATAACCAAAAAAAAAGGAATTGTAAAAAATAAAATTATAAAAAAATAAAAAATACTGGACACACAGTCCACGCCTCATCAGTGCCACCGATCAGTGCTGCATATTAGTGCCATTGTCACATGACATTAAAAAAAAAAGTATCAGTATCGTTGCATACTTGAAAAAAAGTATCAGTACTTGTACTTGGTCTTTAAAAGTGGTATAGGTGCAACCCTAATAACAAATCTGCTTTTCCAAAAGAAAGAGAGAAAAAAAAAACGGTTACAGTCGAAGGGTATCTAAACCAAATAAACAACAAATTTAATGCAGCTCGTGGGGGCGACAAATAATTGTGATCAGCGACAAATAAATTAAGACCCCACTCCGCTTCTTCTTGGATAGGACAACAACCCACTGCTGGTAGTATTTTAGCCTTTGCCATATTGTGCCCTTCCCACGACATCCTCGGCCATTAGCCTTTATCTTCATAAGAAAGTAATGTCCACACATTATAGGTTCTACACTTTACTGTATCACTTGAAAGACGACAGTTATAAATCAGTGGGCCCTGTCCTCAGGGGAGAGATGGGGTCCCTGACCTTAGGGGAGATGGGGTCCTGTCCCCAGGGAAAATGGGGTCCTTTGGGGAGCCGGCTCTCATAGGGCTGCACTGCATCTGTGTACTTAGAGTTTGTTTGCCCGGGAGAATCATGCAGTGCTTCTCCCGGGCGGGAGGGGAGGACAGACACCAGAGGGGAGGACAGACACCGGACTGAGCAGCACTGCATGGAGCAGGAGAGGGTGACCCAGAGGAGCGGCAGAGGACACAGGTTGTGTGGGAATGCACAACTAAAGAGCAGCCAGTGCGGTAGTCGAGCATGGAGCTCTGCTAGTCACCTCCAGCCACCTGTGCGCCCGGTGCCTAGCCACCTATGCTGCCACCGGCCATATGTAGAGGGGGCAGCATGGGCCCCTTGCAGCACAGGGCCCGGTTGCGCTCGCGACTGCTGCACCCCCTATAGTTACGCCCCTGCTCTCCTTTACTTGGGAGCACCACTGTGTTGGATCCCTGCTCCCTGCTGTCACTCTCTCTCACTTCCCAGGGTCATTAGGGCTCACTCAGAGGACTCTGACTTGCCCATTAGACTTGATGAATTCAGCTTACAACTCCCTTTATGACTTTCCAGAGAGAGGACTGCTGCAGCTGCTCCTCTAGCATGGTACAAAGTCAAGAAGACCCTCCAATTTCCCTGACTGCAGAAGACACAGAGCCGAAAGAGCAAAGAGAAAAGAGAAAAGCAAGCAATTTGGCCCCCCAAAAGACTGACTTACGATACTGTAGGTTTAAGTTCTAAAGAAGCCATTGTCACCACTCGACTTGTGAAATATCAATAATTCTCACTACAGATTTAGTGGAGGGCAACTCAAACTGACCCCCTTGCACATCAAGGTGGGCCATCCAATATCAGTGGCTGGTAAACAAGACAACATTGCCCCTTATGACAAATGGTTGGAGGTTCTGCTAATGTGAATCATTTGGTTTTCTGTAAATGTTAATTTAAAGTGGTTCTAAAGCCTGAAGCATTCTTTGCATTAAGATAAAAAAAAGTGTGCTGATCCCCCCACACTGGAGGCATTTTTCAGGCATTAAAGGGCTAAAAATAGCGCCTGTAAAGCACTGAAAAATGCCTCCCCTGCAGCCCCAGTGTGCTTTCACACTGGAGCGGTGTGCTTGCAGGACGTTACAAAAAGTCCTGCAAGCAGCATTTTGAGCGGTTGAGGAGCGGTGTATACACGGCTCCTCCACCGCCCCTGCCCATTGAAATCAATGGGCACTGCTCAGTGGTGCTTTTCGGGTGCATTTAACCTTTTCTTCGGCCACTAACGGGGTTAGAAGCGCCCGCTAGTGGCCAAAAAGCACCCCCAAAACTAGCAGCGCTTTACTGCTAACGCAGTGTGAAAGGGCTCTTATACCTGAGTGGTTTTAAAGGCTCAAGGTTTTTTTTACCTTCATGCATTCTGTACATGAAGGTAAAAAACCTTCTCTGTGCAAGAGCCACCCCCTATAGCTCACCTGAGCTTCCTCCTAATCCAGCAATGTGGCTGAGACATTGGCTGAGACAGCAGTGGGAGCCATTGGCTATCCGCTACTGTCAATCACAGCCAGTGAGCCAATGAGGAGAGAGCAGGGGGCTGAGATATGGCTCTGTGTGTCTTATGGATGCATAGAACCCAGAGCAAGGGGACTCGAAAAGAGGAGGATTGGGGATGCTCTGCGCAGAGCAGGTAAGTAACATGCTTGTTATTTTAAAAAAAAATACCCAAAGCTGTACAATCACTTTAAGTTTGCTTTTAGCTGTTCATTTAAGTTAATCTAAAGTTATAAACATTATATGCCATTGGATTCTGCCCCTTCTTTGGGGACCAAAGATTTCTGATGGGGGGTGTAGTCAGTTGCTTGGCTAGGAGTGGAGAGTGAGAGAAACACTGACTGCAGTTGCTCTCTGTGGCAGCAGACCTGGGTAACAGGTGTATCAGTGAGAGGAAGGCAGCATTACACTGTGAGAACTGATGAAGCCCAGAGGAGGGAGACTCTGCTGTAATCAAGTGCCTTTGAACTGCATTACCTAGAGAGATATTGCCAGAAGGGAAAAGAGCTACATTTTCTCTGGCTATATGGGACAGGCTTTCTTTTGCAATGAGGTGAACTGGAAAGTGCACATTGCTGTCCACTATACACCACCACTGCTGCATATCAGCTGGACCCTGAATGCTGAGTTTGGGGGTGCTGACAGACAGTCATATGGATGCAATGCAGAGAGTGGACTAATTGCTGTATGTGACTGGATTATCACTGAGACTGGTGAGCTGCTGTGGGGATTTACTATACTCTGCTAGAGGGACTGAGCCACTGGGACTATTCTCCTGTGCACCAATGTTACAATTGGGCCCCAACAAAAGCCAGATGAAGAGTTAGGACTAAAGACTGCCCCT
Source organism: Lithobates sylvaticus (assembly GCA_028564925.1). Lineage (NCBI taxonomy): Eukaryota > Metazoa > Chordata > Amphibia > Anura > Ranidae > Lithobates > Lithobates sylvaticus. The sequence continues at coordinate 162,140,819 of CM053026.1, read as the reverse complement.
TTACAGCTGCTACACAGAGCATTATTTATTGCTTGTGCTAAGAGGTACCTCTCAGGGAATGTTGCACCATATCCTAGTCAACCTCCAAGTATGCACTCTAGACTATAGTATTGCTATTTGCATTGCAGTATATGCTTAAATGCACTGTTTATAGCTGATTCTGCTGATTTATGAGTTAATTCTGGTCTAGTGGTACAGAACTTTATTGTAAGTTACTTTGGCATACTGATTATACTGGCTAGCAGACTGTCTGAACGTACTTTCTGACCGCTCAAACCCCCATTTACTCTAACCCATACCAATACATTGAGTTAATTTACCACTAACTGGTCTTATATTTATTTCCTGAGACTAATTCAGTCGAGTTAAAGATATTCACAATAAAAATGTGTCTATTAACCACTTCAATACCGCACATAGACATATGACACCCACAAGGTGGATCTCCCATCCTGGTGGGCGTCATATGATGTCCTCCCATTCCTGGCCGTCTAGGGGGCGCCTCGTGTGCGTGCCCGGCAGCGGCGATGTCCACCGGGCACCCGCGATTGCCGGGGAACACAGCAGGACCGTGGATCTGTGTGTGTAAACACACAGATCGACGTCCGATCAGTGGAGAGGAGACCGATGGTGTGTACAGAGAAACACTGATCGGTCTCCTCCCCTTGTGAGTCCCCTCCCCCTACAGTTAGAATCACTCCCAGGGAACATACATTAACCCCTGCAGCGCCCCCTAGTGTTAACCCCTTCCCTGACAGTCACATTTACACAGTAACCAGTGCAATTTTATAGCAAAGATCGCTGTGTAAATGTGAATGGTCCCAAAAATGTGTCAAAAGTGTCCGCCGCAATGTCACAGTCATGAAAAAAATCGCAGATCGCCGCCATTACTAGTAAAAAAAAAAAATGCAATAAATCTATCCCCTATTTTGTAGACGCTATAACTTTTGCGCAAACCAATCAATATACGCTTATTGTATTTTTTTTTTTACCAAAAATATGTAAAAGAATACATATACATATTTACACTAAACTGAGTAAAAAATTTGTTTTTTGTTTTTTTAAATGGGATATTTATTATAGCAAAAAGTAAAAAATATGTGTTTTTTTCAAAATTGTTGCTCTTCTTTTGTTTATAGCGCAAAAAATTTATAACGCAGAGGTGATCAAATACCACCAAAATAAAGCTCTATTTGTGGGAAAATTTTGTTTGGGTGCAACGCTGCATGACCGCGCAATTGTCAGTTAAAGCGACGCAGTGCCGAATAGCAAAAAATGCTTTGGTAAGGAAGGGGGTAAAATCCTCCGGGGCTGAAGTGGTTAAACAATGTATTTCATGTGACACTGAGGGGGGTAGGCTATACTTTTTCGGTGTTGCCTCCAATGTATTGGGAAGAGCACCAGAAAGCTAGCCACCTAGAACATGTATACAATTGGTAAGGCTTCAAGGAACATAATCCCTGGCTCAGGAAGATTTTGTGAAAGTGTCTGTCGTGTTCTAAAAGTCGTGCAGCATGGCAAAATCTGTGCCAGTTTATCTCTGTACAGCAAAAAAGAGTTGGTATTAATTGGCTCCACTTTTGTAAGATATGAACTATCAGTATTTTATTTTAAATGTATCGCATTGAATGTGACAACACCGCTTTCACCGTCAGAGTCAAACGTGTTGCATATGCTTCATGAATTTGGTGCAATACCTTAACACCAGAAAAGTTGTAGAGATCCACCATATCCCATATTTTTTAGGTTCTAAGATATAAACTATTAGTATTTTACTTTCCTCTTTGGTTTTATGTAGAGTACATCCCATATTTTTTAGGTTCTTAATCTATCAATATTGTATCTACATTTCATCAATATTTATTCTTATTTATATTTAATTTTTATTGGATTTAATATTCGTATTTCTATTATTCTTATTAATTTACATTAATTCTTGGTCCATCGCTGTTCATTTTATTAACTCCAGATGCATATAATATTTATTTCCTGCATACACTGTTCTATGATTTATGGTGTACAATTCTTAAATGTGGTGCTTTTGATTGTATTCTGCCTTATACTATTTACACTGTTTAAGCGTAGAGTCCTTTTTACTAATTGCATTGTTTTTGCACTTCTGGAGTAGTAGATCCATGGAGCTGGTCCTGGGTGGACATTGCATGTGATCATGAAGGTAGTTTACGGCATGGCAACCTGTCAGCTGTGCTACCCTTGCTCTCCACATGGGCTATACCGGACAGTGTAACATATGGCTGCACAACTTCTGATTGTTTCAGCTTAGGGCAGGAGTCGGATATGTCTGGATACTTAAAGTATAACTGAAGAAAACATTTTTTTTTTTTCGTTTTGGATGGAGTGGAGAGGGATTAGACCCCCTGTCAGTTTTTAAATGCTGTCTGTGCCTGCTTTAGGGAGATTCACCCTCTCTAGTTGTCCTGTTTACCATTATAATTGAAAGTGAAAGTAAAAGAAAACCCCACATTTTGGGTTGTCCTCAGAATTGTAATAGAGGGGACCTCTTCCAATGGGGACACTAGTTCTGGTGACCTGGGGGTCCCCAAGAAATTCACTTAATTTGCAGGGATTTTCTCTCACTTGCTTTGGATATGGGACAGGAAGTGAAGGCAAATCTCCCCAATGGGACACAGATTGCAAAAAACAAATCTGACAGGGGTTATAACCCTCTCTTACTCTATCCAAAATAAAAAAAAGGTTTTGCCCATAGTTCTACTTTAAATTCCTCTTCCCAGACTGCTAAGCTATGTGCCCCTGATGACTTCACATCAAATAAATGCGTTGGGTGGAGCTTAGTGATCCAGGAGTGAGTGAGACACATTGTGGGCTGCTGGCTGGGAACTGATTAAGAGTTGTTACGTTACCATAGCAGAGCGGGTATCCATGGATCATTGTAACACATTTATCTTCTGTTACCAAGTGAGTGTAATATGTATTTTTATCATTAAAGCATTTCCACAGTGAGCACTATGATTCCCATTTCTTTTTGAGCTGAGAGGCTTAGAGAGGTATGTGTGTTGACTGGTTTACTTACCTCTATTGGTGATCTACTTAGAGTGGAATCCAATAACCTGTGTGAGCATATATTTGTGATCATCCGTCCACCTGGTCCGTTATCAACATACTAGTTTGCCCTTTGTAGTGAGGGTTAAATAGGAAGTAGAGAGTACACCAATTGGGGATTGGTGGAGGTTTTACATCACTTTGAAGCTGTTCCAGTTGGAGGGTTGCTTCTCACAATCTAACACAGACCTTCTCACGTGTTTGTTATTCTTTTTCACTTGTGACTCTGTTACCATTGTTTATTGTAGTTTTATTATTTGCTGTTTCTTTATTGATTTTTATTTTTGATGAACATCACTTTGTAGAGCACAGCATTTTTACACATGTTTCTATTGCATTTATACACTATTTAGAACTATTGCTGGTTTTGGCACAAACTTTATTCTTCACATATTAATTGGTTTTGGAAACATAGAAATGATAGCTATTAGGACGCGCATAGATGGTTTTGGCTCCTGCTGAACTGGCTGATATTCAAACCATGTATGGGCAGGCTGAATGTACCTATGTATAATCAATGTGTGAATATAACTAGTCAGCTGGATTTTACATGCGATTATTGCTAGTGGTCTGTATAGCCACTAGCAATAATCACGGTCTAGAAATAAACACAATGGCTCTACAGGAGGGATTCCCCTGTCAACACTGACTGTGTTGATGGGCGAATCAAGCAAATTTCTTTCCTTCAACCCGTGGTAGCAGGAAAGAAGTTCATTCCCTGTATAGCCTGCTTAAGGGTTTCCTTGGGGAAGGTCCTGCCCTCCACTATTAAAAACAGCCACCAAAAGAAAAGCAAGAGATCTAAAAATGTCTTATATTATGTGGCAGGGAACCCATCAGGTCCTGGTTTCTTATGAGGTTTCAAGGCTTTATTCCCTCTTTTTGAGTCGGGGATAAAGTGGGAAGATCGGTCAGCCCATTCTGAAGCAAAAGTTGACTCATAAAGCTTGGAAAGGTGGTTGTGAAATTCTTCCAGAACTCTAATAGGGTTACTCATGTAGTGATCTCTAGACAGCTTTAGATGGATAGGTTTGTCTCCATGATCCAAGTTGCGGAGTTGGGATGTTAATAGAGTATCCAGTTTATAAGCTTTTATTTAATATTTATGATTGGAGCAGTGTAAAATCTTGTGTTTAAAATTCCTCCAACATAAGATCAAGGTGAAGTTTTCTCTAAGCGTCTATTGGACATCAATGAGTGAAAGTGAAAACATGTATGTATTGTTCGATAATCCGTTTCCAGCTGTTTCAACCCTATGCATTTATCCTGTTTTGGACACGTAGCTATTTGGATGCATGTATCTTGAATGAAAGGTTTGTGAGCTTCCCATAAAGAAGAGGGCAAGATGTCAGGAGTTTGGTTCAAAGCAATGTATACCTTGAGTGCTTTTTGTAGGTCCTGACAAAAATCAGGGTAAATATTATTATTACAGGTCCTTATATAGCGCTGTCAATTTACACAGTGCTTCACATATACAGTATATTGTACATTCACATCAGTCCCTGCCGTCAAGGCGCTTACAATCTTAGGTCCCTAACTCACATTCATACATTCTAGGACTAGTTTAGACAGGAGCCAATTAACCTACCAGCATGTCTTTGGAGTGTGGGAGGAAACTGGAGTACCCGGAGGAAACCCATGCAGGCACAGGGAGAATATGCAAACTCCACGCAGGTAATGCCATGGTTGGGATTCAAACCCATATAACCCGATAAGAGGAACTCATTCATCAACCACATAGAGTTGAGTGCCACTGAGGACTATTATTCCCATGACAGCTGTGTAAGAGGGACCTTCCTCTTGCTTTGAAAATATCTCCTCTTATCTCCTGCTGCCTCTGTAAGACAAGTCAAAGAAAATCTCCCCAATAGGGCAAAGACAACAACCTGGCAAGGGTCTTAAAACAGTATTAAACCCTAAAACAAAAACATGATACTGTATATTGTATCTAACTAATCCTTAAATGTGGGTAGCTAAATTATTTTGTATTTTTTCTTTTTTTTTTTTCCCCAAGCCCACCCTTTTTTAAGTCAATTAGGGCCTCAGACTCATGTGCTTCAAAAAAAAAAAAAAAAACCCCATTGAAATCCATGCGTCCTCCGCCCTGTATGTAGATTGGGAGCCGGGCGCATGAATGAGAGGGGTGGCGCCCCTTATAAGTGGCCGCCACTGCCATGAGGCACTGTAAAACTCTGACCTTCACAGAGATGACAGGGCATGATAGGAATTGTAGTTCCTGAACAACTGGAGGGCCATAGTTTGGAGACCCCTGGCCTACTGTATCAAAACAAGTTTGAACTTTATACAGTTTTATAGCTTTTAAAAGTGCATGTTTATGAAATAATTTATTTTTGCCTGATGTTCTTCTTTAAAGCGGAATTAAATTCTCTCAATCAACATTATGCTTAATCACTTGCTGCCGACCCACAGTCAAATGACGGAAGGACGGTGTGGGTCTCATTCTGGGTGGACGTCATAGGATGGCGCACCCAAACGGCCACACCCGCGAGGGGCACGCAGCACGACAATCGCGGCGTGTTTCTAGGACACAGCGCGACCTTGATCTCTGTACAGAGCCTCTGACGTGGTCACATGTAAACATGGAAGTGCCAGTAATCGTCTCTCAACGCCTCACACTAACAGAGTGTGTGGCGGGGAGAGCCAATCAGGCTCTCATCTCCTTGCAGGGGACAGCAAGACAGGTAATTAGGGCACTGATCATCTGTGCCCTGATTGTAATACAGTGCCAGCAATCAATGCCCACCAGTGCCAGCAATCAGTGCCCATTAGTGATGCCAGTCAGTGCTGGCTTTCAGTGCCCATCAGTGCCACCTATTAACACCCATAAATGTGGCAGATTAGTGCCTCCTCATCAATGCCACCTAATCAGTGCCGCCTCATCAGTGCCCATAAGTGCCACCTCATCAGTGGACATTAGTGCAACCTATCAGTGCAGCCTCGGCGCACATCAGCGAAGGGAAAAATTACTTATTTACAAAATTTACTGACAAAAACTAAGAAAAACTTTTTTATTTTTATAAAAAACCCAGCAGTGATTAAATATCACCAAAAGAAAGCTCTATTTGTGTGAAGAACAATGATAAAAATTTCACATGGTTACAGTGTAGCATGACCGCGCAATTGTCATTCAAAGTGCGACAGTGCTGAAAGCTGAAAAATGGCCTAAGCAGGAAGGGGGTGAAAGTGCCCAGTATTGAGGTGGTTAATCAGTATTCTGCTAGAATTAGTAAATAGATAGAATATTTTATATATATATATATAATAAATTATATTATAATTATTTACTAAACTTTTTTTTTTTTATTTCTTCAGTTATTTCCAGGTTTGTGCCCTAGGCCAAAATGATGTCATATATCCCAGGAGACTTCATGGGCATATTTTTCTTTCATCGGGAGGAGGAGCTTTCTCACCTAAGCACATCCTCCTGCGTGTATACCTGAGCTAGGGGCAGATGGATACCAGGAAGTATTTTCCACATGAATGACCCACCCTTACTACAGATAGTCATGATTAGAAATGAGAGGGAGGTGTTTTTTCACAAAATAATGTATAGAGACATGGTGGATGGGTGGGTTTGCTTTAAATAATCAAAATTACGTAAATAGCAATTTCAGAGTGTGTTTCTCAGATGCAGTTTAGTTTCACTTTAAATTAATTTTGAATGTGCTATTAGGGTGTGTTTGTTTAGGGAGGAGACAGCACAATCTGGAAGGGATTTGGGAGCCCACAAATCACCTTATTCTCAGTTCCAAAGTCAATGAAATAATACAGACTGTTGATCTGTTTTGTCATTTATTTGTTCCCCTTTATACCGAAGAACCATAAAACGTCAGATTATTAATTATTCTTTCAAACTATTTGGATTTGTATGATGCATTATAGCCTCTCAAATATCTGATCCCTCTAGTCTTGTATTAATTTATTGCAAACATCCTCACTAAACAGCAGCAGCTGACTTACAGTAGAAAGAGTTAGATGCCTGTTGGATATATATCATTATGAAGGTTTATAACACAGGGGTAATAGAAAATCTACACATGTCTGATTTACTTGACATATAGGCATATTATATTGCGCAAAGGCAGAAATAAAACATAGGTCCCTCAAGCAGCTGAATTCTGAATATAGGGGATAATTCTAAAGTCTAACTCAAGTCTACTGTTGAGCCATGGTTCATGATGCTACTTTGAAATTGCGCAACTTCACTTGAAGTAGCGCGATTTCAAAGTAGCAAGGTCAGCAGGATTTCAGGTGCTACTTAGACATCTGTGTGGCTTCATACACAGATGTCTACTGAAGTCGCACCTGAAATCGGCAAAAGTAGTGCAGGAACTACTTTTGAAAATCAGTGCGGCCCAGCAAAATCGTTGTAGCACCGATTGAAACAGTGCCATTGCCGCCAATAGGCTGTGACTTGTCATGCGATTTGATCTCTCAAATCGCATGATAAATCGCTCCAATGTGAACCTAGGCTAAAGGCCAGACAACCTAAACAGTGAGTTATAGTATTTGAAACACCTAATAATACTTCTCTCCGTTATGTATAAATGTTCATGCATAGAAGTTCAACACTTTATTTATATCTGCTGTGTGACCAGGTTCCACGTGTTTGCTTTATTCGGTAAGCCATTTTGGGCCACAAGAGAATGACAGCAATTTCCTTTCATGTCATCATAGTACATTGAACACATCTGCTACCAGTTTCTGTCATCATATACCAGTTTCTTTTTTCCCAACAGAGTGAAGAAATTTATAAGCGCTACATTAATCTGTCACTTTCTGACAATTATTTACCAAAACCTGTCAAAGAAGGCCTCATTCGCTGGGATATGTATACAGGAACGGAATTGCAGCTGATCTTTTCTCCGGTATCAACTTACCATACCTTATTCTGCACTGGGTCTACGTAAGGAGGCAGTCATCTTATTACAAGAGTAGGGCGCTGCTTTCTTGGAGTTGCCCCCTTATGAGTGGTGATGCAATAACCAGTTGGGGGAATATTAAAAAAGGAGCAGGAGAGGTTCTGGAAGCACAGATCCACAAAATGGATTAAACAGAAGCAGGGAGATCTTTATACTGCAGGACCCAGGTACAGCTTCCTCTCCAAAGAGAAAACAGTGAGCTGCACAGTAATGACATCACCAAACCTCATGAGAATAGGAGTAACAAGCAGAAGACCCTCTCACCTAGGGATGAGCTCAGTGTTCCGTCTGAATGTAACACTGGCTGTTCGGATGTTCATCTGAAAGCCCAATACTTAGGGCATTTGACATAGAGGTACATGACAGCTTTCAGCTATTAATGGTTGCTAAGGAAGCAGCAGCTGCTTGCACCCGCTACGTCCTTACCACCCACGGATGTCACCTGGTCCATTCACTTACATGGCTGGGAATCCCCATTCACATAAGCAAATAGGGAGGAATAAAGCATGTCACATTATTGCCTACATATAGCCGCGTATGTACGCAAGGAATATTCCTCCCTTTGATCACTGGATAATAGTTATGGAATCGACAAGAGGCTCACTCTAGGATTAAGAAGAACAGTGATGGCTAGCTTACAGACACAAGATGGATAAAGAAGTGGGTCTATAAAAAAAAGAAGCTGCAGAATGCCTTCTGTGAGAACTAGATTATTTACAGCTTAATTTTCTCACACTGCACAAGGTACCACAAATAACCTGCACATACTGTATACCTCTCTGTTGCGCATCAGTAAGGACCCCCTCAGCAGGCTGTGTTTTAGTACCATGATTCTTTCTACATTCAGATATGAAGGTGACCTTATGTTGAGTCTATACATGCTATACCTTCTTCTAGGAGAAGCTTTGAGTCAATAAATCTATAGAATCTAGATAAATGTAATAAATTCAACTTAAAGCAGTTGCAAAAAGTTTATTTTTTTTAAATAATAAACATGGTATACTTTCCTGCTCTGTTCAATGGTATTGTACAGAACAGCCTGAAAACTTCTCTTCTGGGGTCCCCCCACCAGTGCTCTTGATTCCTTTTCTTCTCTGCTGCCACCATACAGTAGATAGCACACCTGCAGGCTCGCTCCTGAGCCAGGCTGTATGCCTCCATTGACATACATAGCACAGCTTGGCCCTGCCCCCTCACAGAACTATACTGAAAGCAGCAGGAGCCAATGACCTCTGCTTCTGTCTCTGAGCCTGTGAGGAGAGACAGAGAGAGTGACCAGAGGCGCTGCAGACAAGCCTAGCACTGGATTGAGATAGGCAAGTATATAGGGAGGTGAATGGGGGTGATACAGCCAGTGGGACATTTTTCACCTTAATGTGGGGAATGCATTTAAAAAAAATGTCCTGCCTTTAGAACCACTTTAACTTTGTTATGCAAGAGGATAACATGTTAAATGATGGATTTTTTTTCCACCTTTGCAATCAATTTTAATAAGTTAATTATACATGCAGAAAAAGAGTTAAAGAATTATAATGAAAGCAGTAAACTATAGTAATTAAGTACTAGTATGATAGGAGAACAAACCTTGCAACTGAAAATGTTTATCCAATTTTATGTTCTAAATGATGAGGTAAAAGCCTAATATATCCCCATATATAGTACGGTTTATAGCATGATGTGAATAAAGCATGCATGTAGAATCAAATATGATGACCTGTATTATACCATAAGAGTGCACAAGAGAGCTATGCCATCAGAATCCTAAAATAATGGTTAATATCGGGAGAAGACCAGTCTAATCCTATTAGCGTTGGTTCGCACAGCGATGATAGTACAGCACTCTGCGTAAGTATTCATCCATATTTTCCAATGTTGTTGTCCTACAACCTGAAACTTACAGGTTTAGGGACACTAAAGGAAAAATGTTTTTTTTTTTTTTTTTAAATAACAAACATGCTATACTTACCTCCACTGTGCAGCTCGTTTTGCACAGAGTGGCCCCGAACCTGGTCTTCTGGGGTCCCTCGGCGGATGTCTCGGCTCCGTCCCGCATGGACTCCACAACTTCATGCGAGCTCCCTCGCATGCTGTGGAGAGCTTGTGGGCGCGCTCCTGTGATACAGCTGGCGGCTATAGCCGCTCACTGTATCACTCGGCCCCGGATAGAATGCATTAAGGTGAAAAAACTTTTACCTTTACAACCCCTTTAAACATGAATTTATTAGATTTATTTACTATTTGATTTAAACAACATATCACTTGGAATATACTTTTTTTTAAACTTAGAAGTGTAAAAAAAAGGTACTTTCATGTTGCATAAGATTTCATCCCACTGTTTCAGTACTCAGAAACTTTTGAATACAATTAAAGCTGCCAGTCTTTTGGATTCTTCACCAGCTCTGTACTTTTAGTCTTTGCAAAATTGCTTTATGTCTATCTGCTTGGACGGACAGCACTTTTCAAGGCTTGAGACAAAGTCACAACCGGAAAGAAGTCTGAGCCTTGACTGGGCCTTTCTTAGTTTTAGACTGCTCCACTGTAGTTATGGCTGTTTGTTTAAGGTCACGCCTTCCTGCTAGAAGGCAAACCTCGGCCCCAGCTTCAAGTCGCTTGTAGACTATAGAAGGTTTTCCTACAGAATTGCCCCCCTCACCCGCTCAGTTTTTCAAATGCAACTGCAGGTGCAGGAAGAGGATCCTCTGCCCGCTGTCACGGGGGGTGGGGGGAAGAGATCAGCTGCTCTAAAGTAATATGTTACATCCTAAATACAGGGGAACGTGAAACAAGGTTATAAAGATGAGTTTATCCTTTAAGGGCAAGCGCTGATGGGCTTCACTTCACAGCTGCTTCTCTCCACAAGTTTATGGGAATGCAAAAGCAGGTTGACTGCACCTGCAATGGTGTTTAAACGATCTCACAAGCATCTCAAATTGATGTCAAAAGTGTGACCATCGAAGCCCGCTGACACCTAACAGTGCTGCAAATTTAATAACGAGTTTTAACTTTGAAGCTTTCCAGATGTGTTGCTAAAGGCACCTTCTAATATCAGGCAAAAGTGCCATAAATTATACTGTAATGTAATATAATGTATAATGTAATATACTTAATGCGGAGTTCCACTCGTTTGTAAGTTTATTAAAAGTCAGCAGCTACAAAAAGTGTAGCTGCTGACTTTTAATAAACAGACACTCACCTGTCCCACAGTCCAGCAATGCGGCTGCCCGAAGCATCGCTCCTCTCCCCCGCCACGGGCATTGCAAGTGTGGGCACCCGGGTGCAACAGCTTGCGGCTTCACAGCCCGAGTTGCGCTGCGCTCTCTTAGTGGCCGGGCAACCTTCTTAGACCTGTGATGTGTCCCAGAAGATTGCAGAGGGGGGGGGGGGGAGTCGTCGCCCAGGCAGCGAGGCGTTGAGAGCAGGAAGTGAAAGCTGGGTACCTGTCAAAACTAGGTACCTGCCCCCCCCCCCCCAAAAAAAATTACAGGTCAAATGTGGCATGTAGGGGGACGAGGAGTGCTTAAAGCGGAAGTTCCAATTTTGGGTGAAACTCTGCTTTAAAGGAGAGGTGCACTTTTAAAAACACTTTAGCTTCTTCTAAATACATCCAGGAAAATTTTGCAAGTTTGCAAATATAACCTCTGAACCTTTTTATTTAATTGCTTGAAAACCATAATAGATCATCCTGAGTAATGTTAGTTCTACTTTCTTTCCATGTGCTAAGACAGATTTTTGCAGACACAGCGCTCTGTGGAGATAGCACCTCTTTAACAGTACATTCCACCTAAGCTAACTTACAATTAGCCATCAGGAACTAGCAAAAGCAGAGACATCTAAAAGGCATGCCTTCTTTCATGTAACAATAAAAAGCACTGCAGCTTCTCCCCTCTCCTTCCCCTTAAACATTTTCATGTGCATTCTTTCAGACATTTTGAAGCAGAACTGTACAAGAGATAAAGCAACTTTTAAAACATTGGCAAGCTTCAAAATCATATTTGCAATTAATCTTAGATGATAGGTAGGTGCATTTAACTTCCACATAGTGCAGTGCTTACAGGTTTTCAACTCCTGTTAAGCTGGCGCCATGTTCCCTGAAAATGTTGCCATGGATGTTGCCTGTTGTGCATTCCCATTTATACTCGAGCAGAAAAAAAGTCTATTTATTTCAATAAAGACAATGGCTACTCACAAGCTTATAAATGCCAGAAAAATGATATCATCCACCATTCAAAGCATTTCAGTAGGATCTCAAACTTGACAATCATTAAGGCCACGTACACACAAGCGGACTTTCCCGCGGGATTGTCCGCCGGACTAGAGTTTTATCACGCTGTGATGTGACTTATATAGGGACAAGAGGCGGGTCACATGCTCATGTCACATGGTGACCCCGCCCCCATATGATGTCACAGTCCTGGAGGATGCTGGGACTGTGACATCAAATGGGGGCAGGGTCACCATGTGTCATGAGCATGTGACCTGCCCCTTGTCCCTATATAAGTCACATCACAGCGTGTCTCTGCCATTATGGCCAGAGAGAGTGTCGTGTCAACATCGGATGAAGAAAGAAGAACAAGAAGCAGAAGCAGAAGGCGTCGGTGACAGCGACGACAGCAATAGAAGCCCCGGCCCCCGGCAAGAACAGAAGAACCCCCCAAGACCCCCGAAGTCGGAACAAGACCCCCAAATGATGACGGCGGTGACGAAGAAGAAATCCGGGCTCCTCCGCTAGTGAAAGAGCTAGGTAAAAGAGCAGAAGATAGCGGAGGAGTCCGGTGAGAAGACCCCCCAAGACGGAAGACCCCCCAAGACGGAAGACCCCCGGAGCGGTGCAATAAAATATTTTAAGAAATTGTGTCATTTTTTATTTTTATTTACACTTTTTTCCTTAGGTGAATGGGTAGGGGTACCCCATACACATTCACATAGGGTGGGGGGCCGGTATCTGGGGGCCCCCTTATTAGAGGGGGCTCCCGGATTCCAATAAGCCCCCCGCCCGCAGACCCCGAAACCAACGGCCAGGGTTGTCGGGAAGAGGCCCTCGTCCTCATCAACATCGGGACAAGGTGCTTTGGGGTGGGGGGCCGCAGGGCCCCCTTTCCCCAGGGCACCCCCCATGTTGAGGGCACGCGGCCTGGTATGGCTCAGGAGGGGGGGGGCGCTCGCTCGTCCCCACCCCCTTTCCTGACCGGCCCGGCTGCGTGCTCGGAAAAGGGTCTGAGATGGATTTGGAGGGACCCCCACGCCGGTTTTTCGGCGTAGGAATTCCCCTTTAAATCCATACCAGGTGACGAGGCTAGCGCGGCGGCATTCACTGCCTTCGCTAGTCCCGTCTACCTGGAGTCACGTTCTAAATGAACAGACTTTCCTCCGTGTGTGAGGCAAGTTCGTTCATTTCAAAAGTCCCACGGACTTTAGCCAAAACTCCGGCGGATTGTCCGCCGGAAAAGTCTGGCGGTTTGTCCGATGGACTAGGTCCGGCGGACAATCCCGCTGTAAAGTCCGAGCGTGTGTACGCCGCATAAGAGGTTCGGTGCATGCTAAACAATATGGACCCAAACTGTGAACAAAGTGAAAATAAAAGAATGCAGCATTGGTTCTTCTCAAAACCATCCAAAAGTAAACTGTTACTTCTCATATCTATGAACTGATCACTAACAGTTTATTATTTTAATACAGATGTGCAGTTTAACTACACAGATTATGATTTATATATATTTATTAAAATACATACTAAAATTTTCTAGTATGCAACATTAGTAAAACTGCTTTTGTTAATTGAGTCAGCAGCATGGCATATTTTTATAACGTAATTAGATGTGTATTTTCCTACTTTCATTATCAGTTATCCGAAATTGTTTGGAGGTCTGGTTCCCAACCCAGACCACCAGGAAAGAGGGAGCTGACGGACTTGCGGTACTTGATATACAAATACAATCAAAGTATAAACAAATATAAAAAAATATACAAAATTTATTATGGACAGCAAAAGGAAAAAACTAAACTCAGCACAACATACATACTAAAAACAGTACATATAGTGGATGATTTCAATATTTAATTTCAACTAGTTTCACCACATAGTGGCTTCTTCAGGAAATATACATCTGAAAAACAAATTCACAGATATATAATATCACAAGGAATCATAGTAAACATGCATTGAAGCATTAATTGTACATAGGGACAATGTTGGGTAACATTATATATACATTCGGTCTCTTACCCAGCTTGAGTACTGTCGGAGAATAGCAGGCAAACCAGGGGCTAAATCTCCCGCAGCGATTGGGGGAGCGGTGTAAGCCAGGCAGGTGGACACAGTCTAGGTACAGCAAAGGTAAAGATAATAAATAGTACGGGTGTATATAAAAATATATACACTCGCCGGATTGTAACCAGATTTAGTATTAAGTGTTTAAATGTGCAGAATCAAGGCCTTACTGCCACCAGTGCCGGGGAGAGTGCGCAAATCTAAACTTAGTCTCCGATAGGGAGACTGCAAAACAAATAAATAAACCACTCCCCTGGGTTATGAGGAGTGGTGAGGGGTATTGTCTATATATGTGTACATACCCCGTGAATAGTGTGTAAGATAACCAAGTGAGGAAAAAGCATCCAGTGACCTTCAACCAGTACGCCGTCCTAACTGGAGGTGCAGTAACTGGTTGGGTAATGAACTGGTAATAAGCTAAAAAAGTGAACAAATTATCGCATTGTGAAAATATAAAAATTATATATATGAAAAAAGTGACAAACTAGGATTGGTGATACACATAGATGGATACTGATAGAATTACCAGTGATAGGACCCAATGTAAATGGGCAACAAAAAAAAATAAAAGTGAAGTCAAGTGTCAAGGACCAACCAGGGTCACTGATAGTGAAAGTGCACATAGAAGGCGGAAGCCTATAGGAACAATGAACAGAAAGAGCCCTGGGCATGCAAAGTAGGACAATAAATATGCGTACCTGATGGACCCAATAACTATAACAAACCAGGAGACCAAAAGGGGCTGGCGGTATAAAGTGTGGATAGTGGCAAACCAGGTCTAGATATTAAGATCGATGACAGAGGGACCAAAAATGCCCCAAAACCAGGGGCTGAAGCCCTGGTTTAAAATAAACAAGGAAACCTGGGGGGGATAAAATAATGGATTAGTGGGCAGCATTTACCACTAAAAACTACTCCCAAGAGGGTAGAGCATGGAAGCTGCCAAAAAACCTTACTCACCGGCTCTAGCCACCTTGTAGATAACTCTCCCGGTTTGAAGTGTGCCTGGCCATCAGCGGAACACGTCCGCTTAAGTACCTGCTCCCAACCCCGCCGCTGACCGCCGGCAAGACATCGCCGGCATTCCACGTCACGGGGTTAAGGGTCCCACAGGCCGCGCGCCCGTGTGCGACGCACGCCCACGCGCGCCGAAGGCGCACAGTGCGCATGCGCGAACAACGTAGCCGCGCGCCTGCCCAGAAGACCCGGAACAAGCCAGGTCAAGGCGTGCGCAAGGGGAAACAGGGAGATCCCACCCATAAGAAAAAGGGAGGGGAATTCCCGTCCCCCAGGGATCCTACCAATCGCCGCAGAGAAAAGCCAGGCGTCTGCAACATCCGAGTGCACGCAAGGCAAGGCAATGGAGACCGAACCAATAGAAAAGAATATAAATCAGTTATATGTAACGTTAACGGATAAAATGTACTGTAAACAACAATGTACAAAAAGCTTTATAATTTACAATATTTAATAAGATAAAATACAAGACACCAAACATAGGCAGATATTTAGACACTCAAGCATCCCCCACGAGAGGGGAGTCGCGATGGCCAGGACGTTCCTGATGGAACAAGAAGAGGCCTCATAGCCGCTTAATAAATTTATCCTTAAATTACTAAGGTTTATCCTCAACCGCAATGTATTTGTGTTTGGAGATCACCACTATCTGCAAATACAGGGTGTCGCCATGGGCACATCCTGTGCGCCATCCTATGCAAACTTATATCTTGGCGCATGGGAGAAATATATCTTCTCTGACGACTACTATACAGATTACTTAGAACATATCCTTTGCTGGTACAGGTTCATTGACGATTTGTTTATAGTATGGACTGGACCACTGTCTCTTTTGACTGCTTTTGTAGAAGCCATCAACATAAACTCTATGAATCTGCGCTTTACTGTTTCTACGGATAAAGCACAGATCCCATTTCTCGATGTGCTGATTGGGATTAGACCAGACGGCTCCCTTGGTACCGACTTGTATTGTAAACCCACAGCGGGTAATACGCTATTGCATGCTTCAAGTGCCCATCCTAAATCTCTAGTGCACAGTATCCCTTACGCGCAGTACTTGCGACTGCGCCGGAACTGTGCACCAGATGATGATTTTTTCAAACAATTCAATGCTCTTAGAGAACGGTTGCTACAGAGAGGCTATACCAAGACCAATCTACGGAAAACTTTTAATAAGGCTAATAGTCATACTAGGAATGCATTGCTATATCCTGGTCCACGCACCCCTCATCCAAATACTGTGAAAATCATCACACAGTATTCGGCTCACCAAGGTGCATTTAAAAAGATAATAGCTAAACATTGGCACCTACTTGCAGGTCATCACGTGTTAACGTGATATGTACGTGATCAACCTGAAGTGGTGTTTCGTAGAGCTCGTTCATTGAGAGATAGACTCACTAATAGCCACTATACAGCTGATAATGCAATGACGGGGCACCATAGAGGCACCGGCCCTTGTGGCCAGTGTCCTCTATGTCCCTGGATTCCAACAAGCACCAAAGTGAGGCTCCCCAATGGCGAAATCTTCATACCCCATTTTTTCAGCCAACTGTGGTACCACAGGTATTATCTATTTGATGATTTGCAAATGTGAGGCGTTTTACGTGGGCAAGACGTTCAGGGAGTTCCGGCAGAGAGTGGGTGACCATGTCTACCATTCGACCAATGGAAAATTGACTACCATTGGCCGTCACATCGGACTCTCAGGCGGTCAGATTCCTGGCATTAGAAGTGGTGCCTCCAGACATCAGAGGAGGTAACCGAGATAAGATTTTGCTACAAAAGGAATCCCTGTGGATTGAGAGATTGGATGCATTGTTGCCCCCAGGGCTGAATGAGGTCAACTCTTTCAGGCCCTTCCTTTAATCCGCTCTCTGCCTGTACCCCCACACCGTCTTGCCCATTAGCCCATTCTATTGATGCTGTGTCACGATATAGAGACTGTCTAATGTATCTTTGTGATTGCTCTCCTTTACTGCTCTTGGAATGCCTGGATTTTTCCAAGTGTCTAAATATCTGCCTATGTTTGGTGTCTTGTATTTGATCGTATTAAATATTGTAAATGATAAAGCTTTTTGTACATTGTTGTTTACAGAACATTTTATGCGTTAACGTTACATATAACTGATTTATATTCTTTTCTATTGGTTCGGTCTCCATTGCATTGCCTTGCGTGCACTCGGATGTTGCAGACGCCTGGCTTTTCTCTGCGGCGATTGGTAGGATCCCTGGGGGACGGGGAGTCCCCTCCCTTTTTCTTATGGGTGGGATCTCCCTGTTTCCCCTTGCGCACGCCTTGACCTGGCTTGTTCCGGGTCTTCTGGGCGTGCGCGCAGGCGTGCGGCTACGTTGTTCGCGCATGCGCGCTGTGCACCTTCGGCGCGCGTGCGTCGCACACGGGCACGCGGCCTGTGGGACCCTTAACCCTGTGACGTGGCATGCCGGCGACGGGGTTGGGAGCAGGTACTTAAGCGGACGTGTTCCGCTGATGGCCAGGCACACTTCAAACCGGGAGAATTATCTACAAGGTGGCTAGAGCCGGTAAGTAAGGTTTTTTGGCAGCTTCCATGCTCTACCCTCTTGGGAGTCGTTGTTAGTGGTAAATGCAGCCCACTAATCCATTATTTTATCCCCCCCCCCCCCAGATTTCCTTGTTTATTTTAAACCAGGGCTTCAGCCCCTGGTTTTGGGGCATTTTTGGTCCCTCTGTCATCGATCTTAATATCTAGACCTGGTTTGCCACTATCCACACTTTATACCGCCAGCCCCTCTTGGTCTCCTGGTTTGTTATAGTTATTGGGTCCAGCAGGTACGCATATTTATTGTCCTACTTTGCATGCCCAGGGCTCTTTCTGTTCATTGTTCCTATAGGCTTCCGCCTTCTATGTGCACTTTCACTATCAGTGACCCTGGTTGGTCCTTGACACTTGACTTCACTTTTATTTATTTTTGTTGCCCATTTACATTGGGTCCTATCACTGGTAATTCTATCAGTATCCATCTATGTGTATCACCAATCCTAGTTTGTCACTTTTTTCATATATATAATTTTTATATTTTCACAATGCGATAATTTGTTCACTTTTTTAGCTTATTACCAGTTCATTACCCAACCAGTTACTGCACCTCCAGTTAGGACGGCGTACTGGTTGAAGGTCACTGGATGCTTTTTCCTCACTTGGTTATCTTACACACTATTCACAGGGTATGTACACATATATAGACAATACCCCTCACCACTCCTCATTACCCAGGGGAGTGGTTTATTTATTTGTTTTGCAGTCTCCCTATCGGAGACTATGTTTAGATTTGCGCACTCTCCCCGGCACTGGTGGCAGTAAGGCCTCGATTCTGCACATTTAAACACTTAATACTAAATCTGGTTACAATCCGGCGAGTGTATATATTTTTATATACACCCGTACTATTTATTATCTTTACCTTTGCTGTACCTAGACTGTGTCCACCTGCCTGGCTTACACCGCTCCCCCAATCGCCGCAGGAGATTTTGCCCCTGGTTTGCCTGCTATTCTTCGACGGTACTCAAGCTGGGTAAGAGACCGAATGTATATATAATGTTACCCAACATTGTCCCTATGTACAATTAATGCTTCAATGCATGTTTACTATGATTCCTCGTGATATTATATATCTGTGAATTTGTTTTTCAGATGTATATTTCCTGAAGAAGCCACTAAGTGGCGAAACTAGTTGAAATTAAATATTGAAATCATCCACTATATGTACTGTTTTTAGTATGTATGTTGTGCTGAGTTTGGTTTTTTCCTTTTGCTGTCCATAATAAATTTTGTATATTTGTTTATACTTTGATTGTATTTGTATATCAAGTATCGCAATAGTCCGTCAGCTCCCTCTTTCCTGGTGGTCTGGGTTGGGAACCAGACCTCCAATTTCTCATTTATTTCGGATGATGGTGCAGTGTTTACAATAATACTTTTATGGTATCCAGTCAGGCCCCATACTTTTTCTATATTATCATTTATCCGTAGACAGGATGAAGCAATGAACTTTAAGCATTAGCCAAAACTGGAAGCAGCTCTAAGCAATGTCACCTAATGTACTCTAAGAAAAGGATTTTATGGTAAGTCTAAAATCCTATTTCCTTAATAATACATTAAGAGACACAGGATGAAGTACTCTGGTCCAAGTGCAGTCCAGCTTATTGGTGGTCAAGACAGCAACAAAAGGCAAACAAGCCCACAATAACCAACAAGTTAACGGAGGTAGCTCAACAGTCACCTTGTGATAGAAGCCAGCATCAGTTGAGGCCTGAGCATTCACCTGGTAAAATGTAAATGTGTATACAGAAGAAAAGGTGGCAGCCTTGTATATCTGAGAAATAGAGGCTTGATGCTGAAAAGTCCAAGAGTCACTAACTGGTCTGGTGGAGTGAGCTTTGAGAGGAAGTGAGCCAAGTTGCTAAAGTCAGGGACCAAGAAGCAGGTTGATAAACCGGCTCTTTTGATAGATCCATATGATCTGGGAGGGTCCTAGTCTGCTAGATCCTGACTAGGTTCGATTATCATGTTCTCATGCACTGATGAAAATCACCATAATGCCCTCCATTTTGATCTTGAGTTTTAACCTCCTCAGTTTGGATGTGGACCTCCTGACTTTCAGGTTCAGTAACAGTGTCCTCCACCTGCGACAAAGGCGAGGACAGGGTTTCAGAAGATTGGGTGTGCATCATCTGTGACAAAAGGACTTTAAGACCTTGGAGTCCAGTCCCTGGTGTAATGGTAGTGTGTACTGGGCACACAAATAGCTGTGTGTGTAGCACTCATTTTGTTCAGGTTACAAGTCTCTCCTGCCATTTTGTCATAAGAATGCATAGCCACTGTGACCTTCCCTTCTCCTTCCTTTACTTTATACAATACACAAACTGTTAACTGATGCCAGGACCTTATCAATCCATTTATCGGACACACAGAACTCTCCATTACCCAATCCACAATTTCAGTCTGGAAACCCTAATAAAATTGTCACCCTCGCAAGCCTGAGCAATCCAGAGAACTAACAGATACCCGGTCGTAAATAGCTCAGTCAAAGAGAATGGCCAATACACGTCTCCTAGACTGGTTAGCACAAAATATTCTAAAACATTCAGCATATTTATTAACTCATAAAATAATAGCACAGCCAGAATATGGACTTATTTATCTCCCTTAGTTAATTTGTAGTTTTGAGCCCAAACACTGCTACTATAGGATAGGAGTACTGGAAGCAGAACCAGCCCAATTTATCTTCTAGGTGAACTGGGCATCCGAAACCTGTCAAATTTATATTCATTTTGAAGCTAAATTCAGGCTGAACAATAATCTGCATGGTAGACTGTACCTGGTAGGTATTCAGCGATATGAATATCTATAGAAAATTTTATTTGGGATGCTTAATTGATTAGATGGCCTCTGTCAACACCCCTTTGAGAAAAAGTATTCCCCTTTGAGAAAAGGGGAATACCATGACAGTTTTAGAGCTCTCATTAGCACCAAGGAACACCTAACAGGACTTAGGAGAGCCACTGTGCCATTTTTGCTCGTTTGCAGGACTCTGCTGTATTTTTTTTCACTTTGACCTTTTCCATTTTAAACCCTATTTTGAAGTGTTACATTTGTCTCTAAACCTTTTAATGCAAACTAAAAGAATCCCTGTCACTTGAACAGTGCTTCAATATATGATAAATCTCTGAATATACCTGTCTATGGAGACACTGTGTGTACAGACATTTATTTAAAAATCATAATTGTATTGCTAATCTTGTGAAAGTTCTGACTCTTCAGTAAAAGTCGGTGGTGGCAGTAAAAGAGTTATTTGCTTAATTAACTAACCCAGTGATAATCTCTCTCAGGCTGCTGGCACCTAAATGTGGTCCCACGAACTGGAAAATCTTTGTGCAGGGTGCAGCTGAGAGTGGCATTTTTACGTAACTGATAGCAAGGTGTGAGATTTGCCAGTCCTTTGTGATGAGTTAGTGAGAAGGCCAGGGGTCTGACATCCACGTTCATCACACCTGGTGACTAAGGAGGTCCACCTGCCAATTTTCACTCCTGGGATGTGCATGGTGGACAGGGCTGGAACATGAAGTTCTACCTAAGCCAAAATTGTATCAGTTCCTTTTTGAGCCAGGAGACTTCTGGTTCCTGTCTGCTGACGCATTCTGATTGGACAACCTAGTAGACTATAGGGTCTAGTGTTAAAGGATAACTGAATCACCCTGAGCTCCAGAATATTGATTGTGAGACAAATGTTCTCCGACAATTAAGTCCCTTGTACTGAGAGGATGTCCAAGACTCCAACACGATAGGCTGGCATCTGTTGTTAAAACCTTCCACACTATTGGAAACATTTTCCTAATTCCAGCACAGAACTTGTGAACCACCATGCTAGGTAAGCCTTTTTTTTGTTGGTCAGGCATTTGGGACTGTCCGGAGAAAGTGGAGTTGCAACAGTCTGACGCAGGATTTCTCAACCTTTTTACCTTGTAGGAACCCTTGGCAAAAAGTTTGAGATGTCAGGGAACCCCTGAAATAATAAGACAAAAAGCAGTGCCTTCTAAGCGTAGCAGTTAGAACTGTTTAATTATAAAATAAATAGGTGAAAACACACTCACAAACAAGTGATGAATTTGGGCATATCATATAGTAACATCATCTGCGCTGTCCCGGAGGGGAGAGCTGTCTGTTGCCTGATGTGGGTGGCTAAGATGTCTATGTGTCCTCCCTTGGGCCAATCGCAGTGGTGGAACTCACATTCACGGTTGTCGGGGATGAGATTCAGCACACACAGGAACACAGCTACAGCAATGTCATCACTTCTGGGTACAGGGTCAGCGGGGTGGTGCGCGCGTTCGAAGCATGCGTGCTTCTTCCTCAGGCGAGAGCCTGTAGCTGTGTTCCTGTGTGTGCCGAATCTCATCCCTGACGACCGTGAATGTGAGTTCCACAGCCGCGATTGGCCCAAGGGAGGACACAGACATCTTAGCCACCCACATCAGGCAACAGACAACTCTCCCCTCCGGGACAGCGCAGATGATGTTACTATATGATATGCCCAAATTCATCACTTGTTTGTGAGTGTGTTTTCACCTATTTATTTTCTAATTAAACAGTTCTAACTGCTACGCTTAGAAGGCGCTGCTTTTTAACTTTTTATATGTTTCAGATCACCTTCTATCTGTCAGCTGGCAGCCTTCTTTGACATCAGCATTTGCTTTTAGTATTTCTATGGACTAATGGTCATGGACTAATGCATTATGCCCCTGTTCTGAATAGCCCTGATTCACAGACACCATTTTAATAGTGTACCCTTAACCTGAGTGCACTGAATTTACCCATATTTTTTTGTAAACCCCTGAAATAATGTTCACATGTACAGCTGACAGAACAGTGGTGTGATTAGACAGCTGTTAATATAAAAATTTTAAGAAAAAGCATTAAATAATGGAATCAAATTTAAAATATACCTATATAAAGTGAAACTTGTGCTTGCCTTTTCTGCACAGATGCTCAATTCTAGGTCCAACTTGAGATAAACAGTGTACAGTGTACAGGGGATCATGAGGAAAGCAGGCAAATTACATGGGAGCAGGGCCCAATATATGGGGCAGATTATGGGCTACACAGTCCGGTACATTATAACCACTGGTTTCCTTCATATGTACAGCATGGCAGGGAAGTCACTGAAATCAGTCCTCTTGTGGCACGTGGTTCTCTGCAGCCCCTCCTCTCCTCCT
Source organism: Lithobates sylvaticus (assembly GCA_028564925.1). Lineage (NCBI taxonomy): Eukaryota > Metazoa > Chordata > Amphibia > Anura > Ranidae > Lithobates > Lithobates sylvaticus. The sequence goes on along the minus strand of CM053026.1, from coordinate 162,117,754 downwards.
GCCCATACCAGGTGATGTCACATACAAGCACCTGGGATGGACAGGAGGGGAGGAGAGTCTCATGGGGAACAGTGCACCACAGCTAGCACTATCACAGCCACTTCCCTGCCTAGCGCTGCATGTGTCAGCAGAGGGGATGTGATCTACCCATCAGCTGTCTGCAACTGACATGTAGATTGCAGTGGAACCCCTGGGGACCTCTTGCAGAACTCCGGTTGAGAAACCTTCGTCTGGAGTGAAAAAGGGGACATTGAACTGCCTAGAGGGAAGCCACCATTAAGCCCAAAACCCTCATGCAAAAGTGGAGCGTTGGTTAGTTCCTGGACTGTAGAGTCCTAATGAGGGACTGGAGAGTCTGAAGTTTGTCCAGGGGAAGGAACACCTTGAGCAGAACTGTATTTAGCACAAGCCCCAAAAACTCCAGATAAGATGGTTCCTGCACTGATTCATGGAGGGTTAGAATCCACTGGAATCTCTGCTGGACATTAGACGACTGTTCCCTCAGAAGAAAGTTGTCCCGACATCCCTCTATAGTGATGCCCTGCAAGCAAGGTATAGCAAGACCAGCGTCAACTTGGTGAAAACCCGAAGTTTAGTAGACAGGCCAAAGGGAATTGTTTCACTTTTGGGCATTGCCACCAGATATGATACATCGTCCCCTCTTGACCACATCCCCTAAAACACAATGGTGAAGCTTCTGGAACATAGGAAGCTATTCTCTTTGGAACCATATACCACCTTAGTTAAGGTTAAGTAGGGATTTAGAAGCATTGTGGGTTAGTCTATACCATTCTTTCAATTATAAATTATCATTCATATAATTTTCCCATTTTTCCATGCAAGGTTTATTAAATAAACCCTCATAGATGTACACTTATGCTTTTAACTTATGTTTTTATTGTAAGTGTACATCTATGAGGGTTTATTTAATAAACATACCTCTTGGAAGATTGGATTACGCTATGTGCACCCTTATTTTCTTGCTTGTCACAAGCAATATACAGATGGAAAGATGCAGTGATTGCTGATTTTAGCCACCTAACATCCACACACCTTCCCACTAATATTGGATGAAGATTCACAGAGGCTTGCTGATAACAACATACCCAGAGATATGCAATAAATCCAGTAATATCTGGTAAGTAAATTTCTTTTGGGGGATTTTCATTCAAGCATCGCGGTTAAGGTTAATAGTCTGGAGTAATTAATTATAATTTACCCTGAACCCTTCTCTTTTGGAACGGATTTTCCTTCATCTTTTTCACATTTTGGCTGCCTATTTTGTCAAAAGTGGACTGTGGATCAAGTTTGAAAGACTTTCAGAATATATAAGCGCTATTAGTTTTTAAATATTTATTTTGGACACAATTTTGTTACATTGTTTTTTTTTATTAGGCCCCTTTCACACTGGGGCGTTTTTCATGCGGTGCGGCGCTAAAAATAGCGCCTGTTCACCGCATGAAAAAATCCGGCCCCATTCACTCCAGTGTGAAAGCCGGCGGGCTTTCACACTGGAGCGGTGCGCTAGCAGGACGGTAAAAAAAGTCCTGCTAGCAGCATCTTTGGAGCGGGATAGGAGCGGTGTGTTCACCGCTCCTATACCGCTCCTTCCCATTGATTACAATGGGAGACCGCCGTAAAACCGCGGCAATACCGCGGTTACCGCGGTAATACCGCGGCTACGGCGGCGCTCTGCGGGGGGTGTTTAACCCTTTTTTCGGCCGCTCGCGGGGGGTAAAACCGCACCGCGAGCGGCCGAAAACCGCGGTGAAAACGACGGTAAAGCAGCGCTAAATATAGCGCTGCTTTACCGTCACCGCGGCTCACCGCCCCAGTGTGAAAGGGGCCTTATAGTAGCAGCTTGGTTGATATTGTACCTTCACCGTGAGTGCTGAGGGAGAGATATCTATAGTTGTTTGATTATTTATCAATTTTTGTCAGTATTCTATAGTCCTACTTCTGAACCTTACAGCTGCCTTTGATACGGTTGACCACCCCCTTCCTCCTCAAAAAAAACGTTGGTCTCCTTGACTTGTACTCTTCAATGGTTCTCATCCTACCTATCCCATTGCACCTTCAGGGTCTCTTACAATTCCACTTCCTCCTCTCCTCTTCCTTTCTCAGTCAGGGTCACCCAATGCTCTGTTCTTGGACATCTGTCACATACCTGACTGTGGAGCCCGAGATGATGAGGGTGGCCTCTTGCACGATTCCTATCCAAGCACCCCTGGTAGTGGAGACAGGGACTGCTAGGGCAGTGGAAGGGTGCCGGTGCCTGGCAGCTGTAGGAGTGAACTGTAACTTGAAGACACAGGAGTCCTTCCAGTGGTGGCATGGAGTCTGGTCACAAGCCTTGTTCAGCGGGAGCTAGGCAGACCGGTGCAGAATCAGGATCAGTTGCAAGGTCGGGAACAGGCAGAAGTCGGTAACGTTCTGGCGGTGGGGTACCAAATCAGGAGGCGGAGCCGTAGTCATTAATCCAAGCCGGGGTCGGTAAAATAAGCAAGAAGCACATGTAGCAGGCAGGGGTGATCCAAGAGAGTTGTCAGACATAGCTGGGTCAGGAACAAGGTCAGCAGACATGGATAAGAATCAGGAGCACGGGAACCAAAGCTGAAGACAATCCAGCACTGAAGCCAGCAGACTCTCAGTTTAAATGGGCTGCTGTGCGCCAGAATCTGTGGATGCGTGCGCACGCTAACGTGTATGCACACGTGCTCACACATATTCGCCAATGCGCATTGCATCCTTGCTCATCTTGGTCTGTGACTCTGCACATGTGCATTAGAATTAGAAGCTGCTGAATGGGAATGAGCACTTACTGCATGGGAATGAGCACCTGCTGCACGAGTTCTCTGCCATTGCCCGCCCCCCCTTAACCACATCAATACTGGGCACTTTCGCCCCCTTCCTTCCCAGACCAATTTTCAGCTTTCAGCGCTTTCGCATTTTGAATAAGAATTGCGCGGTCATGCAGTGCTGTACCCAAATTACATTTTTATCATTTTGTTCGCACAAATAGTGCTTTTTTTTGGTGGTATTAATTCACGACTCCGTTTTTTATTTTTTGCGATATAAGCGAAAAAAGAGCGGAAACTTGGAAAAAAAATACAATATTTTCTTTATTCTATTTTAAAAGAAATCCAATAAAATCGAATTTTGTCAAAAATGTAAGCCAAAATGTATTCTGCTACATGTTTTTGGTAAAAAAAAAATGTTAAGTGTATAATAATTGGTTTGGGTGATCACGGACATATGTACGCAAATGATCATGTACAGATGTGCGCAGGTGATAGTTACAGTCACTGAGCACCAGCCGGCTGCAGAGATCTGCTCTCCTCAGCGACCACTTCCGTGTGAGGAGAGGCGAGCCAATCGCCTAGCAACCGGCTATTTGTTTACATCACATGACGGCCGTGATTGGACACGGCCGTCATGTGATCAGGAGGGCCAATCACAGAGCCCTCCTGCCGATCTAAGATGCGCCGTGTCCGGGTGACAAGAGTGCATCTGGAGCATGCAATCCCGCTCCTGAACGTCCACTCAGAAGGAGAGATAGCCCAACCAGTCGTTTATGTGCAGTGGCCGGGTGGGAAGTGGTTAAAGCGGCTGTTAACACCACATGAAAAAAGACCTGCAAGACAAAGTCATAATGATCCAGTATGCACAGCATACTGGCTCATTATGTAGTACTCACCTGAGATCGAAGCCTCTGCTGCATTGCCCGTACACAGCACCGGCTGGCGACATTTCTCCCCAGAGATACTTCCAGGTATCGTGACTCCGGCGCTGTGATGGGCCGGAACAGCGTTGACGTCACTCCAGCGCATGCGCACGGGTGCTGCCAGTTACGGCACACTCACTGAAGCAAACGACACATACGTGCCATTGTTTCAGTGCGCATGTGCCGATGACATCGGCACATGCAGATACAGGGGATATCTCCTAAAATGTGCAGGTTTAAGAGATATCGGGGGTAGCTACAGGTAAGCCAGGGCTGAAGTGGTTAAAACTAAAATTCCATATGGAGGTGGACACTTTTCTTACAGAATTAAGTGCACATCTTACACAACAATGTTCATGGGAAATCCTTGGTGAAAAAGGTTTTTCTAAAGCTTTAGCTCAGGGCTCGACAAACCCCAGACACCAGGTCACCTTGGCACCTAGAATTAGAGGCCTGGCGCCTGGGCTAGACTGTGGCAGGTGTCTTGTCCCCATGTGGCCACCCCCCTCACGGGTGCGTGGACTCAGATGACGATTCAGTCACCAGTAATTGAGGCTGCAGCTTTGCATGCCTGCTGGAACGAGGTGCACCCCTCGCTCTGTTGACTGAGGGCATTTCCCTTACATTGCTCACACTGCAGGGGAACTGGAAACGACGGCCGGGGAAGGAGGAGGGAGCCCGAGCGGTGACGCAAATATTTGCGGCTGAGGCTCCCAGAAGTGGGGACAGGATACCTGTGAAAGACAGGTATCCTGTCACCCCTCCCCCCGAAAGGTGCCAAACGTGGCACCGGAGAGGGGGGGAGGATTACAATGAGTGGAAGTTCCATTTTTGGGTGGAACTCCGCTTTAAGGAGTGGCCAAACACATCTATTAATCCCCTTTCACACATGTACGATTTGCCGTGCTTCAGCTATCATTCACACCTATGCAGTTTTGTTTTGTCCAACTTGGAAAAAGGTACAGATGCTTCTTTTGGTACATGATGCATTTTTGGACATTTATATCCATCAATAAAAAGAAACACAGGACAAGAAAATGAAAATGCAGACGCACAAGTGTGGAAGAAAAAACTTCTCCATGGGCCCTTATCCCTAACTGGGCTGACACTAGAACTTTAACCTCCCCTCACCTGTCTAACTGCAGTTCTAACACTGCTAACTACAGTCTTTGTGCTGGGACAAGTGGCACTCTTCACAGGGGATCTCACATGTGCTCCACCAGTCATAGAAGCACTGCAGTATGACAATCTGCAAAGACTGTTAAACTTTTTTCCTATCCGATTTAAAAAAAAAAAAAAAAAAAAAAAAAGAACAAAGACCTTACATAAAGCTTACATACAAATTTTATTAAACACAACTCTTGTCGCCAGTTATCTTAATAATTGGACATGTCATTAACATACAGTGAATACTGAAATATACAAACATTGTTGTACTTTTATATATCCTCTAAAACCTTTATAAAAAAACTTTCCCATTTTTTTTTTAAAAAAGGACATATTTATGACTCTCTACATATATATGAGATTCTCCACATATTTCCCATATTCTACTTAGTATTAAGTGATTATTCACACATCCATGTGTAATCTAACCTCCCACCTAATACATCTGTAAAAAACGTACAAATTCCATCGGTTCATTTCCATAAACGTAATCCCTCATCTGCCAGTGAAATGTGGTTATTTACTACCTACGCTAGCCCCAACCTCGGTTCCATTTTTGAAAAATAAAAAAAATCCAACCCCCCTCCTTATGTACTACACCCTAGTAACCTATCCCTTAATGAGTGGTTTGGCAGAGCCAAACCTGGATTGTTCAACAATTTGCCCCCGAATTTTATAAATATGGGAATCCCCTATGTTGATAAACCATATGTTCTCTTTGTAAGATTTCATGTACTGATTTTACCTGTAAGGCCCCTTTCACATTTGTGCGACTCCAAAGTTGTGCGATTTTGCAGCGATTCGTGGCCGTGATGTCAAGGAATGCCTGTGTAAGTGGCATCAATATCGGACCAAAGTAGTGCAGGACTACTTTGAAGTCGTACTAATATGAATGGCTGTCGTTGGAAATCATGGGGAACGACTTGTCATGCTACTTTGCAGTCCCAAATCGTGGGACAAGTCTTACAAGTGTGAAAGGGGCCTACAGATCCATTTCTGATCAACTTTTGTGCTATATACAGCAGACAGAGGATCGCTATATTATAAAACTTTCAATCCACCCCAATACACATCTTGGGCTCCATCAGAACATTCGTGTTACCATGTTAAATGGTATTCAGGACTTGAGTCCAATACCTAACCAGCTTAGGACATCTCCACATTATATGCACAAGTGTCCCAGCATCCCTTTCATGTTGTGGACATAGAGAATTATCCCTCTTCTGCCACTTAAAAAGTTTTAAGGGGTTTAATGTGCATGGTGTATAATAAAAGAGTTGGGCAAGTCTGAGATGCAGAAAGATACTTGTCCTACATTAACCACTTCAGCCCCAGAAAGATTTACCCCCTTCCTGACCAGAGCACTTTTTGCGAGTCGGCACTGCGTTGCTTTAACTGACAATTGTGCGAACGTGCGATGTGGCTCCCAAACAAAATTGACGTCCTTTTTTCCCCACAAATAGAGCTTTCTTTTGGTGGTGTTTGATCACCCCTGCGGTTTTTATTTTTTGCGCTATAAACAAAAAAAAAAAAAAGAGCGACAATTTTGAAAAAAAAAAAAACGAATTATTTTTTACATTTTGCTATAATAAATATCCCACAAAAATATATATAAAAATGTTTCTCAGTTTAGGCCGATACGTATTCTTCTACATATAAAAAAAAAAAAAAAAAAAAAAAAAATCGCAATAAGCGAATGATTGGTTTGCGCAAATGTAATCGCGTTTACAAAATAGGGGATAGTTTTATTGCATTTTTATTAACTTTTTTTTTTTACTAGCAATGGCGATCAGCAATTTTTATCGTGACTGCGACATTATGGTGGATACATCAGACATGTTTGACACATTTTTGGGACCATTGTCATTTATACAGCAATCAGTGCTATACAAATGCATGGATTCCTGTGCAAATGACACTGGCAGTGAAGGGGTTAAGTGTGTCCTGGGGAGTTAGTCTAACTGTGGGGGGCGTGGCTAAGTGTGGCACGTCACTGATCTCTGCTCCCAATCACAGGGAGCAGAGATCAGTGACACTGTCACTAGGCAGAACGGGGAGATGCTTGTTTACATTAGCATCTCCCCGTTCTTCCTCTCCGTGAGACGATCGCGGGTATCCTCACGGACATCGAGTTTGCGGGACCCGCGACCCGACTCACGGAGCTTGCCACGCGACTGCAGGCCGTCTCTTAAAAGGCAACCTACAGGTACGTTAGTTTGCCTGTACGTGCCATTTTGCCGCAGTATATCTGCATGAGGCGGTCGGCAAGCGGTTAAGAATATCGGACCACAGTTACTTTAGCAGTCCACCACAACAGAGTTCCTCTAAACAGGCAGAAACAGTTGCACTCCAACCAATTCTTTCACAGCTTGCTGCCATTCTTGGTATGTATACCACACAAGCTGCAAAAATAAGCAAATCTGAGAAAATCCAAATCGACTACAACACACTCAGTCCACTCAGCACAAATGGAATGAGATATCCACAGCTGGAGGGCTGACAAATATGAAGGTCAATACCAGTCAGGATTCTGGGAAGAACTGGGCAGTGTCCAAAAAAGTAATTACATATTCAAGGTACTCCAAGCTAATCCATCCAGTATATGGGCCTTGGAAATTCTGAGGATAAGGCGTTAAAGTGCAAAGATCCTGTAAATTGTAAACACATGTACATTATCCAACCCCATGAGCCAGGTTAATGGTCAAAGTGGTTATCTTCATCTCTATTGGTTTTATTTACATATTGTTCTGTCCCTTTTACATGTATTTTTTTTCTATGTTGTATTGAACTGCATCAGTTTATCATTGTTAAGTATGCTGGGTCACTACAATTTTTTTTTACTATGTACTTCTGGGTTCTCCCTCTATCCTCCCTTTCTGTTTAATGCTAGTTAGTTCAGTTCTAGCTAGACCCTCCCCATTTCTTCCATGTTCTCTCAGTCTAATTTAGCACTTCAGAGACAGGGCATAGGAAAGTCATTGTTAACATACTCAACATACTCTGTACTGCAATTAGCTGAAGTAAAATTGTGTTGTATTCAACTCTCTCATATGGAAGAGTTAAGCAGTCTGTGGATGGTTCCAAATTAGTAGGTGACCATACTGACCAGACAGACTGGGGTACGGAGGTATGTCACTGCTTAAAGTGGCATTTGAAACAGAACTCATCTTACTCGTTTTCTCGAAAGGCTTGCGTAGATGGATATTTTTCGGTGTTTGATGTGTATATAAAAATAAAATGCAGGGTAACAGGCTTTCATTTCAAAGCATGGGACGATGTGAGATTTTCAATGCAATGTGTTGATTGCTACTTTTAGCCAATCTGACAACTGTAACATGGACAATAAAAGAGAAGTATGGACTTTTTTTGTATTGTAGAATCATACTTACCTAGGTGGATGCAGCATTGGTCCGATGCTGCACCTGTCCCCTATTGGCTCTAACACTGAGAAGCAAGCGATCAAACACCGCAGATCGCTCAGTTCTCAGGTCCCCATGAGCAGAGAGCTGGTGACTGCCAGTCACTGCTCTTGCCCCCCCCCCTTCTTGCTCACTGGAGCGCTGGGTTGTGGAGGTGGCGAGAGCGGTTAGCTTAGGCTCTCAGCAGCTCGCTGAGAGGCTGAACCGGGTGCCAGTCCAGGCATGTGGGCGGGTCCCGACTTCATTAACGCGATCTTGCCCATGCCTGCACTGGCTCTGACATCAGCCACTGCTGAAAACAAGTCAAAGAACTGCACTCTTGTGATCCACAAGAAATACAGCCAAACAAACTAAGGCTGTACTTCAACAGAATATCTGTCGGTTATGCCTGAATTTGGCTAGTCCTGGTCAGATCAAGTTAATGGGACAGCAGGCATGGATTTTATAAGGCCGCGGCTGTGTTTATTATGGATTTCAAAAACAAATATATCAATTCATCATATAAAAGACTAAATATATAAACTTTAAGCAACCTAGCCACTATGACTCAGGCTACATATAATATATTACAGACTTCATAACTTTCCACACAATACAAACATTAAATAAACATTTGAAAACTTTAACATACTAGTAACTCTTTGTATTGTTATTTATGAATGAATGACTTGTATAGCGCCACCTATGCGAACTGAATCGCCTCAGGGCGCTTTTTGCCACTGGTGTTCATCTGTGGTATAGCGCGGTTCTTGCCCTGTGGGGTCCCGACACGCTTACAAGGTGACACCACCACATAATTACAGCCGCGACCACAGCTCAGTTTTCTGAGGCGATTGAGCCTAACGGGAAGGAACCCTTCTTTATAGCCCATTCGGGGGCCAGCTAAGCCCAGTAGAGGTAACCTGTATCCCTCTCTCCCAAGCCATGTGTGTACCAAAAGATCACCCTGAGCGCACAAGCTCCCAGGGGGAACTTGAAGCTGTCTATTCCCGCCACTCTCCCATGAGGAAAAGGGGAATTGAAACTGCCTTCCCTTTTCCTATCATTCTTCTCAAATGGGGGTATAGAACCTTTCCCATGCACAGGCAAGTTTGAGGTCTGCTACAAAAAAAAAATGAAAGTAGCCTGTATAAACCCCCCTCAACCAGAAATAAGTCACAAATTCTATATTTATAGGAGTTATTGTTTGTTAGGATGCACGACTGAATAGAAGGGCATTCAGAAATGATACTTAGGTGTCTACTCATAGCCTCCGATGTAAGGAATAAGCACTTGCATCTTATTTTATACTTAAAAGAACAACTGCTGGAATTAGTAGTGGAGAGCATTTTGTTGCTTTTAGCTTACCTCATTTCATGTGATCAGCTCATGAAATACTTAAAAGCTTTGTAATACTTAGACGCTCAGTATGCACAGACTAACAGAGCCAGGAATGGTGGGAGAACATCCAGTGCATGAGAAGAAAACTAAGGGAGCACCAACTATTACACTGCTGTCATGAAGGAAACAGCAGTTATCAAAATTGTCAGTTTCCCTGTCGGTATTTAGGGACAGCATGATACTAGTAATTGAACATTGTGAAGAACAACATTAAGCTTACAAAAATGTAAATTACACCCAGTTGGGAAATTATTATATATGAAAGGTACTATTCAAAAGGCAAAGACATTTTTCACTGACATTATCTTTAACTAAAATAAAACCGTGGTGATTTCGAAAAACCTGGGGGTGTATAATTTTTCACATCATTTCCTCAGAACAGTACATTTTTACTAACCGCCTCACAGTCATTAGTAAGCAAGAATGCTGTTTATCCTAAAGTTTAGAATGTCAACAAAAATGATGTACCGCTAAAGTTTTCTAAATATATAAAAGGTTAACAATTTAATTAGCATGTATGTAATAGGCATGTCATGGCTGTACCTCTGCAGGACAGGCAGGATGTATTAACTAAAAGGGAAACTGCAGAAGACAGCAACTGGTGGTCCTTCTTCTGGACAGACAGGACGCACTTAAAATGACTGTCAATGTAAAAAGCTGTAATGGAAAAGGTTCAACAGCAACCTTTCCGGCAACCTATTTGTTGAAATGCTACCTCTTTGCTTCTCCCCCCCCACTGCTGCAAGTATTCCACACCTCCGCGTGTGTCGAACACTTGCTCCCCCACTGCATGCTGTGGTTTCTCCCACTGGCTCAATGTCAATAAAAGATGTACAAGTTGGCTAGACTGAGGAACCAGATATTTGACCAATCCAAACAAATATGGTGAAGTCCAGATTGCCGCACTCCAACGACATCACCTTTATTGATCCATATAAAAATCAGTCAATTCACCAAAACAGATGGCAGAGTATACAGCACAGCTAACGCGTTTGACACCTTATCTGGTGCTTAGTCACTCCCTGTTGCATGCAGGACCGGCACCCTTGTGTGCATCGACAATGTAATGGTATAGAACAGGGGTCTCCACCAGGGGCGGTATTTTACTTTCTTTCAAATACTTGAAGTGGCCGGGAAGTAGTGGCATTTTTACTTTACTTGACTGATACAAGTTCGCCTTCATTTTTGTCTCAGTCTCATGGACACTGTGCAGCTTACAGTGGGAAGATTTCAGCAACAGAGTCAGTGCTGATTGATAAGATACAGGTTTGTGAATTAGCAGTGACAAAGCCAACAGTCAATTCCTCTGCAACATGTCATTTAGCTGTAGTGCAAGCAAGCACAGCCTACATTAGATTGCCAACTCTGCACTGAATTCCGCAGTGCGCCACATTTGCTACACAATCACAAAAAGCAACATTAGATGGACATCGCTGGCAGGCTCAATAGATATTTGTAGGGGGGGACTAAAAGAAAAATATACATACAGATGCACTTAAAGTGGTTGTATGCACTTAAAGTGGTTGTAAACCCTTACATACAGTGGGTATAGAAAATAATTACCCCCTATTAAAATAAACACATTTTGTTGCTTTGCAGCCTGAAATGAAGACAGTTTTTGTTTTATCCAGCTGTATTTACTTAGTGCAACTTATAACCAAGTGAAAGATGTAACACTAACATGTCATGTCACTAACATGTCAGAAAAAAATAAAAATAAATAATCAAAAACAAGTTGGAAAAAGGCGCACCTTCTCCTAAAAAATAGCTTGTAGGCTGGGTTCACACTGGTGCAATCACAGACAAATCGCATGTGATTGGCACCGCATTGCTGTGCACATCACATGCAATGTGTGTGCGATGCAAATCCAGCCATTCCATTTAGATGGCTGAATTTGTATCACAGTCAAAGATGGTGCAGTACCCTTTTTTTGGTCCGCACTGGAATCGGATCACATGTTTTTTCACACCCATGCGATCCAATTCCTGTCCGATTTTACAGTTTGCACTACGATCCGATTTACATTGACACACGCAGCGGTTCACAGTGGGCAGTGTGAATAGACAGCGAGTGAAATGCGATGCGGGAACCCACACTGGAATCGCGCTGGTTCCAGCATCGTACAAGTGTGAACCGAGCTGTGAACTCAATCAGGTGTAGCTAATCACCTTCTCAATGGCCCACAAAGCCATTTGATTTTCAACTGGTTAGCTGTGGTCATTTTGATTAGCTCGGCATAAAAAAAAAAAAGCTTTCCTGGAGCATTTCAGTTCCTGGTAGTGCAAATGAAGCATACAATCAACTAGGGGTGGCCAATGACCACACAGTGGTTAAAGGCCTAGGCAGAGTCTAAACGTAAACCTCATTGCAAATCTGTGGATTGACTTGAACACTTCACACACGGTCACCATCAAATCTAACTGAACGTTCTGCAAAGAAGAGTGGGCAAATATTGCTAAGTGTAGATGTGCAGTTAGTAGAAACATATCCCAACAGACTAAAGGCTGTAATTAAAGCAAGAGGTGGTTCAACAAAATACTGGACAGTGGGTAGATCCTCTTTCCAACTCAGCAATTAAGTTTTTACATTTTAATTTTTTTATGACATTTTGGTCATCTGCTGTGTGCTGAGGGGGTGTGGACTGTCTTCCTGGAGGCGGAGGTGTCAGCTTAAAGTCTTTTCGGTGATTCATACAGATAGCAGAGGAATCAGAGAGGAACTACACTTCAGGCCAGTACACACTATAGAGGGAAATGTTTTGTTCATTTTTCATGTCTGAGGTTTACAACGACTTTAAGCCCTCGTTCACACCGGGCAAATTTGACATGTCAAATCTGAGCCTATTGCCGGCAACGTCTAAATTGGTGCGACGTCGCCTCTATTACCAAAAGTAGTTTCTGCACTACTTTTCATGACTTCAGGGGTGATTTCAATAGACCTCTGTGCATGAACCAGCACAGATTTCTCCCAAATTGCCCCTGAAGTCGGACTGAAATGCCACTCGATTTCAAACCCGCATTCAGTGTGAACCTAGGCTTAGTGCTGCAGCACAATTTTTTTTTATTGGGTGACCATATTCTAATTTAAAACTCATATAATTTTGAAGGAAATCTTCTAGTACATCATTTGGATAAATCAGATTCCTCTACAAAGCAAAAAAACTCCCCACTAAGGCCCCTTTCACACTGGGGAGTTTTTCAAGCGGTACAGCGCTAAAAATATCGCCTGTACACCACCTGAAAAAAACGGCCCCATTCACTCGTGTGCGGTGCGCTAGCAGGACGGTAAAAAAAAAAGTCCTGCTAGCAGCATCTTTGGAGCGGTATAGGAGCGGTGTATTCACCGCTCCTACTCATTGATTTCAATGGGACACCGCGGTAATACCGCCGCAAAGCGCCGCAGCGGCGCTTTGTGGGGGATTTTAACCCTTTTTCGGCAGGTCGCGGGGGTAAAACCACCCCGCGAGCGGCCGAATACCGCGGCTAGAACGACAGTTAAGCAGCGCTAAATATAGCGCTGCTTTACCATCGCCGCGGCTCCCGCCCCAGTGTGAAAGGGGCTTTAACCTGATGCCAAGAGCTACATTTTCATCTACAATGCTGCCAGTTCTTTGATCTGAATATTATCAACTAATAATTAACAAACATGCAAATGTTTATTTGCGGCCCCTAATATCGATGTATAAAATCATTAAATGATTTGACCATATTTGTTCTCAATTTTTAAACTGAGGGTAGTGTCTTTCTTATTTTTGCCTTATAAAAAACAGGGAGGAAAGGATAAAAATTCAGCTTTAAAAGCAGGTTGTCAAGTCAAAGCGTAAATAACACTCCAAGGAGATAGTCAATGCTTTACATTTTGACCATGGGTGTTGGTTTCACTCATTAGTGCCTCTGTTGATTTACTGACATATCTTCCACTTGTTGTATAGTTGAAGAAAGCAGCTGAAAAAAGTTTACATTTGGCAGCCAATTACTACATGCGATGTTAAAGTAAAAAGGCTTTAAAATTGTCAGTATACAAAATAAAATTAACCCAGCTTTAGCACTTGTGCCACAATTAACCCACATTTAGTGAAAATCAAACTTTGGTTGTTGATTTAAAATTCAGAATACAAAAAGGATTTAAAAAAAAAAAAAAAAAAAAAAAAAAAACCTGCACATTTAAAATGCCTTGCCATTACCTTGTGCTGTGCTAATTTTTCCTTACATGTTGTTTTTCCTCTTTTAAAAATAGTGTTATAAAATATGGCATTTAATGTACTCTAATTTGACGAAAGAACACATTACTGAGTTGACCGAATCCCATACTTCCCTTTTATTTAAGCAGGGCTGGTTAGGAAAAAATAAAAAAATTAAAACACACAAGTGCACCATTCATAAAATATTTATTTTACAGTACATCTAACACCATGAAACCGGAACATTAAACCTCAGCAATTTTATTACAGTGTTAAAATAATTATTTTTATAAGCCAAGATCTAAAAAAATCCCACTGATAACATTATAATTAGACACTTTTTTCAGACATGATTATTCAAACCCATTTAAATTTACACTTAAATGTAATGAAAAAAAATAATGTAGTGAGACTAACATGCATTCTACAAAATATAGACATAAATAATCTGAAGAGTGAGAAAAGGAACATACAGGAATGAACTTTATGGAATTAATTACAATAATCAAGATTACCCATCAGCCGCACACAGTGGAGTCATTTTGTAAGGTAAACCAATGTATATTTTAGCAAATTGCCAGAAAGTGGTGATGTTAGTGGAGCACGAGGCACTCTGAGGTAAACTTAATAAATTTCTTCTGTGGCAAATGCAAAAGTTACAGTAGAAAATAAACACCAATCATTAATATCCATAAATAACCCCCTTTCATGCCTTTTTAGTTTCTACTGATTCAACTTACAAAATGGCTGCCACTACCAAGCAGTTTTTAATATATTTTAGGAACATACAAAAAGGTAGCAACACTGAAAATTCAAGATTTTTTAATTTTTTTTTTTTTTAATACTTTCTCTGACAATGCAGCAGCCAAGACACATAACATGCCTTAAAAAAAGGAGCTTGGATTCCATTTTGGAAGCAAGTTTCAGCTTGCGTTTTTCTTTAGCATTGGTAAGTAAAAAGGCAATGCTTACATCCAACATTGCAGATTAGCACAGACAAACCCAAGCAGTTCCTTCACGTAATAGAAAATTTACTGAAATTTGGTAAACTTATCTGAGCATCAATTGTGTGTCAGGGGAGGCAGTAGAATGCTATTTAAAAGAAGGCAAGTTTGGCACTTTTATACTGATGTCACCAATGTTAATGTTTCTTGGCATTTCAGGAAGGTTCATGTTCTTTACAGCAGACACAGCCCGAGCCGGAGCACCTGCTAATCCAGCCTGTGAGCAGAATAAAAAGAAAAGAAAAGGAGAATCAGATTAATGTTTTCCCTTGATTGAGTGACCATGACCACAGTTCACTTGATAAAAAGGTCACAAAAGTTGCTGGGGGTTTCCCAGTATGCATGGAATGGATAAGGATTAAAGATTAGAAAGAGCACAAAAGACAGAAAGACGCATGAAATGTCAATCTGAACATTAACATGATTATGAGAAGGCCCGGTGAGGTGCTCAAATGTGAACCACCTATATCTGCCAGGTAGGTTACACGAATTTCAAATCCTAATTTTTTTCCTGAGCTCCTGAACCAATTTGCTCTTTTCAAGTGACAACTGGCTGAGCTTTATGTGGTTCTTAGGCAGCAGCTGGAGGTTACTAGTCAGACAAGCTTGCAATTAGCTGTAATCGGAATGCCTTTTGTCCAATAACAAAATGTCTGTTTCATATTATTTAATGAACAGAGATTTTTTTAAAGCTTTACTCTGAAAATATTATGAAAAAAAATAAGAACAAGGACAAACTAACATAACCCAAATACATTTATTTTTACTACTGATTTATGTCTGCACAGAATAAAAAAATAAATAAAAAAAAGATAGTAAGAAAAAAAAAGTAAAATCTGTAAAAAGCTGAATTATTTGAGTTATAAAATAAGGACACAAAAATTTAAATGTGTCAACATGTACAGTGAACCAGTTTAGGTGCAACTTTACTATAAATAAAAAACTGGAACAATTCTACGGCAAAATGTATCCATCGTTCCTTTAAGGAGAATTACTTTATTTCCATATTTTGAGATCCCTTTCACACCAGAGTGCTGCTAAAACAGCGCTGGTAGCTTTTGCCATGCTTTAGCACCGGTTTTTGTGATAACGTGACCCCAAAAAAAAATAAAAATAAAAAAAAGACCAATTTTGCGGTGCTTCTGAAGCGCTGCTCATTCATTGCAATGGGCAGGGCGTTTTGGGAGCGCCATTTACAGCGCTCCCAACCCGCCCCAAAAATGCTACTTGCAGGACTTTTTGTAATGTCCCGCCAGCGCACCGCCCCAGTGTGAAAAGACCCATTGCAAGGGATGGGAGGCGGTTTTCAGGTGCCATTTCTAGTGCTAAAACGCCTGAAAACCACCTCAGTGTAAAAGTGGTGTAAAACACACAGTATTTGTGCATATGAGGATCTGATATCTTTTAAAAAATCCGCTAAGTGTGAATCAGTAAAATAATGTAAAATGATCAGATAAAACCAATGTGCCCCAGGTTTAATATCCTAGGTCAAGCACTTTTGGGTACCTTTGGTCTCCACAAGATGTCATGTCCGAAGACATATATAGAGAGTGTGTGAAGCCCAGACAAGGAAACACAGGCCCACGAAACATGAATGTTATCAAGCCAGGAACTGAGATTAGTGCTGCATTAATGGTATGTGACATTAACTAAACATGATCAATGATGATGAATAATGATTGTGTGATGAGATCCAACCCTTAAAGCCAAGTAAATTGAATAGAAGCAAGGCTGTTGCATTTAAATGACTACTGTACAATTACAAACACCTTGCACTTAACTGAGGCCGAATATGCACATTTTAACGGCATAGACTGTGCAATAATTTGCACTGGGATTTTGTACGATAGGAAATACACTTACGTTCCTAGTATTTAAAAATGTACTATACCTAATATCTCAAACTGATTGGTTGGTGAGTGTTGTTCTAAATGTTAGAGAATTGCCCTTTACAAGTCACATGAATACTGTGCAACTACTATCCAGATAAAGCAACTCAGATCAATACAGTTCCGTGATTATTTTACATACCAAGTTTACAAGCATTTTGGGCACTTATAGTCACATGTGAATTGTGCAATATGTTATATATTTTTTTTCACAAGAAAGTTATATATTATATTTGAATAAATATTTTGATATAAAAACAGCTACAGCAGTAAATGTAATTTGAATTGTTCTTTATGTATTTACACATACTCTACCTAGACCACTTTAAAACTAGCGGTGCTGCGATTTCCATTTTATTTTTTTTTGATTTAATGTTTTAGGATTTACTGGCTTTTTTAAATGTTTTCAAGTGAGGGTCTGCCAAAGAGCACAACCAATTATGAATTAGACTTTGGCTGTGTAGTATAGCTAAAATTATAATTGATATCAGAAAAATAGCTGGATTGTAGAAGCCATCATCTAAAACTTAATTCTGCTCACTGATAAGTCACTGAGGGCAAGCATGAGTTAGGTACTGCAGCTTTTTTTCCTCTTTTAAAAGTGCATCTTCAAAGATAAAAATGAGACCTGGCCATCATCCTTACCCAGGCATCACTACAGATTATATCACTGACCAGTAACAAGCATGTAGTCAGTCAAGTCTCAATTCTAATCCTACTTCTGTTAGAAGTTTCCTTGTGGGTATATAAAGAAGACCTTTCTCTGTAGCCTTTTTGCAATCCACTGCATTTATATTCGCTAGCCTATATTATATTCCCTAAGATCTATGGTATTAGGCTAAGTGGACACCAGTGCCCAGCCAACCATTCACTTTGAACTCCCCACGAAATCAGACATTGCAGGTACAGTATAGTGACTTTGCCCCCCTAGTGGGCACCCCTACTAGTAAAACATCTGAAAGTGAAGCAGACGGCCAGCAGTTATACAGACACTAAAAAGCACTTTTGTTTCCAGCACCTCCATAAAACGAGCCCTGTAGAAGTCTTGAACATTCAGGCAAAAAGACATTCAGGACTTGAATGCATGACTTGGGTCACTAAGGGAAGTGGTAAAGTATCAATCCCTTTCAATCCCAAGCCTGTAAAGCTTACATTTCATTTAAAATTAACAACAGTGGGGTTTTGCTCTTTTGCTCCTCCCGTCTCCTCCTTTAAAATAAACTTTGATGGGTAAAAACTTTTTGGATACACAAAGTACATGCAGCACAACAAAAACTCTCAAAATATATGCGAGAGTTGTTATCTTAGCTTATATACAACTAAAAACTGGCACTTCTGTACAGGACTGGGTTACCATTGAAGCAGAATTTCCAGTGGCCACAAAGATCTCGTGTTCTTCATTAAACATTAGGTAGATGGTTTTGGTATGTTGAAACATCAAGTTATTCAGTATCAATGCAACAGCATAAAAGGATCTACAAAATACACATCACTTAATACTACTGGCTTAACAAGACTTGGATAAAAGGTTTTAGGTGAAAGGATAGGCAACACGTTCACAAGGTAGACAGCATGATAAAACTACTTGGATGATTCAAATGAAAAGAATCAGAGAAAGAAAACAAAATGAAGTCTGCAAATAGATTGAGATGAGGCCAAATTGATAGACGTTTACAGACATCTGTCCATTTTCAGAACTATGGAATCACAGGGAAAGTAATGTAAGGAAATGGTTATATACTATGTCGGATTCATTTGCCAGATCCACAAAATAAAATATAAAGAAATAAAATGCAAGGAAAAAAATAAAATACATTACAAGAAAGTACTAGAGACTTGATTAAAAAAGTAAATGCTTATTAAAGTAGTCATCAGCTTGTATTAAAAAGGAAGTAAACCCTAATGGGTTTACTTCCTCTTTGTTTCCCTGCAAAGGTAAAGCATGATGGACTACTATGCATCGCATAGTAGCCCATTATGTGTCACTTACCTGACACAGGAGCCAACAATGTCACCGCTGTTGCATAAAGCGTCCATCTTCCTTCCGGGTATCGCTGCTCCGGCGCTGTGAGAGGCCGGAGCAGCGATGACGTCACTCCGGCGCATGCGTGCGGGACCTGTGACGGCATGTTTGCTTTCACTTGTGGCGCGCCCAGTGCGCCTGCGCCATTGTCTACTGTGCGCATGCGCCGTAGACATCGGTGCCGCTATTTCTGTAAATATCTCCTAAACTTTTTAGGTTTGGGAGATATTTCTTGGACCTACAGGTAAGCCTTAATCTAGGCTTACCTGTAGGTCAAAGGGGTCTGTAAGGGTTTACAACCACTTTAAGCCTAGTACATGCATTTAAGTGCACATTAGGCAACCATTTGAGAACCAGTGGGTGTCTACATTCTAGTCCATGGCACATATTATAAATACATGGGCTCTTCCAATCAGTGGCATTAAAAACAGGGAGTTGCAGCTTTGATGATCAGTCCAGGACTACAAAACCACTTAGATATACTAGTGCTTCTATTAGCATAAAAAAAAAAAAAATACATAAGTTCACTGAAGAAAATGCAGACACATGTTCTATGCAATCCAATTACAATGTATTTTACAGGTGCAGCTCCGCCATGATTTAGTCAAAGGCTACATGTCTAAGGCTGAAAATAAAAGGCGTCATGTAGACTTCACTGCCCTGTGCTTTCTTTCACAATGCCTGTAAATCAAGGATTTGTTTCTGGAATATTGCTGGAGCGTTATCTAGCTAATGTTAAATTTGAAAAAATATATACTTTTTTATAACTAAATAGAATTGTCTGCCCCCCTAAAATTAAAGTGGCAACCCATGTAAAGAGGAGTTCCAAGCAAAATGAGAATGTTGGTTTTCTATGTGAGGTATAGGAAACCACTGAAGTTAGGTTGTAGAGATACCTATGCGGTTTGATGTTTTCTGTCTTCTATCCACCTATTAAATATGCTGGAAAGCCTCAGATATCCAATCTGCACAAGCAGTGGCGGCCCGTCCATTAGGGGGGCATGATCTACATGCAGGGTGCCAGACACAGATTCCAATCAGGGTTTTTAAATAGGCTTCAAAAAAGAATGGGCGATCCCACCAAGTTGCATGACAATAGCGAATGAACATTCGCTATTGTCAGCGTGATTCTGCTCCTGGCCAATCAGGAAGGGGGTCCGAGACCAGTTTCCTGATTGGCCGAAAGGAGAAGCGTTCCAATTGGCCTAGGAGGAGGAGACGCACGGCGGAAGCCGCCATGATGCCTACGTAGGAGAGCAGGGGAAGCCGCCAGCGGAAGCTGCCACTGAGCACAAGTATTACAGAATGCCAGCTTAGTATTAAAAAGACATCATGGCTTTGCAACACTGGTACCCTATTATCTCCTATTAATATAAATGGTCAATAAACCCAAATAATAGTTTTACCTTCTCCAGAATAACTTCTCAAAGAAATGCTCGCTATACATTCAAAAGATTATGATGCACGTTTTCTACTAAACTATGTAACAAAAAATTGATATTACATTGATGAAAATAAAAGGAAAGCATGAAATGCTACAAAATCTAGTAAAGCACTACTAAAACAAAGAAAAAAAAAAAAGGATTGCACCAAAAATAGCTGTGTGGCTGGCACTTGTATGGGTTTGAGATTCATCTGAGATGTCTCGACTAAACAAGGTCACTGACATCATTTTGCTTTGCCTTTCTCATTAGTACATAAAGGATATGCTGGCAGAAGTACCTTGGTCTACCTGTCCTGCCTGGAGGACTGAAAGATAAAACTCTGCAAGAGAGAAAGAACGCAAGAAGCTAAAAGAAAGTTGACAGCAACATTTACAGATTGTGCTTCCTAGGTCATCTACAGATCAAATCATACACATGACATATTTTAGAAACATCTGCTCACTGGAAATTCAGGGCTTTCATTTCAGTCTTTTCCCATTAGTTTGAATCAGTAAAACTCTGTGGTTATCTTTAAGGTCTCTAAAAATTATTATATTTTAAAAAAGGAAATTTTTTCAGTAAGGCATAAGAAATGTTATTGGACATAAATGTTATGTCCAATGCTCTGTTTAACAAATTAAAAAGAAGGTCAAAAAGATACACAATAGGATATGGCTATTTTCTGGAGTGAACCAACATATACAAGAATGCTGCCTGTAAATTCACAAGAAACTGCTTACATCACTTAAAACCAGTAAGGTACTGGGTTCTAGGAAATGCTTGGCGGCATGATCTCATAAGCATTGATTTAAGTGCTGAAAACACAGCTTCCAAAATGTGTAACAGGTTTAATAGTCACTTTAGAGTGGAAATGCCATCAATCCATAATTCTAAAAGAAGCCCATGAGCATGAAACTACTTTATGGTCACTGATGTAGCAGGAAAATGAATTTCAATTCTTAAACGGGTTTTCCTGGATAAAACACAACTGGATTCCTGCTGATGTCTCTCCTGCATAGCAAAATCAGAAGTGCCCACTTCATGCCCCCCTTTATTGGTGTATGGTGCTAGGATTATTTCCCCTGTATTACCAGGAAGGAATGGTAGGCAAAGAGGATCCCCGAAAATATTGTAGTATTTAAATCCCAAACTTTTAATTAAATAGTTTTGGACACTATGGAATGCTTAAAGGTATAACTAAAAGGCCAAACTGTCTTAAGTTTTGGACAGAGTGGAAAGGTGTTAGAACACCTGTTAGTGCCCCCCATTGCTGTCCCCAAATAAGTAATAGAGGGGAAAATCGTCCAATGGAGACACTAGTCCTGGTAGCCCCCAAGGGATTCCCTTAATTTGCAAGGATTTCTGCACACTTCCTGTTTAAGCAATGGGACAGGAAGTGAAGGGAAATCTTCCCAATGGGGCACGGATGGTAAATAATAAACCAACAGAGGGTAGAACCCACCCTTACTCTATCCAAAATGAAAATAAAAAAGTGTTGCCTATAGCTCTACTTTAAAACCAGTCAGGTCTTTTTTTCTCATATGGCCATTGGAAAGGTTTCTCTTCACTTCCCATCCTGAAGAGACAAGAGGAAATGAGAAAATCTTAAAGAGGAGGGGATATCCCCTCAAAGTTGCCACTGGAACAGATGCCCCTTACTTCTTTTCAGTACCTGGTCAAGTGATAACATGTAAATATGCACAGTATATTGTATACAAAACAGCATTAAATTATGTCTTTTATATCTGTACTTAGAGATTATACTGACATCTAACAAGTTGAATGCTCATTTTGACATGAGAATCATTACCCAACAAACCAGCAGACTTCCTTCATGACTAATGAGGTAGATTCTGCATCTTGGGATACAAACTAAAATGGTACATGCTTACGATTGGAAAACATGCAAGACTTGGTTTTACATACCAGGAATAACATGCAGGAATCCAAAGGTTGGCCCAAAACTTTCAAAAACAGATGTTTAACAAGAATAAGGAAAAATTTATACATGAATACTTAACTCTTGCCTGGGTGGTATGAGTAGCGCTCCTTAAAAAGTAAAATTAGATTTAAAGCAGGCCACATTTTGCCCCATTAGGAAGAGCCTGATGAGCACGCAGAGGTGAAATCCATTATGTGGATCCAGGTTATGATGACCCCACCACTGCCTTACATTTATTAAAAAGTAGGGATGAGCTCAGGCATTTTTGGATTCTAGTTCATATCCATCTGGGCTATCCCACCAGGAAGCTGTCACAGCACAAAGCCAATCATAAGCGACAAAAAGGCATTCGGCCCTGCAGCCGCACGTATACATGCAGTTGTGGGGCAAGAATGCCACCGCTGCCTATCAGTGGTTTTATGCAGAAACAGCTTCTTGGTGGGATAGCTCAGATGTGTTTGGACTAGGATCCAAACAAGCCTGCACTCATCCTATTCACAATAAATGTAAGGCAGTGAGTTCACCATAACCTAGACCCACATAATGGATTCCACCACTGAGTACTCATCAGTTTCTGACTAGAATCTGAACACAAGACTCTGCCATTTAGTGAACTAACAGGCTGCAGGTCATAGATGTGCTAGTTAACATTCCTTAATCTAACTCGAAAGCCTGGAAAAAAAAAAAAAAAAAAAAAAAAAACTGACCCCTTTGGTCAGAGCCATACACACATTTTGAATGTCAGAGTTTTTATTGAACCGGCCGATGTCGCCCCGACATTTGGCCTGCGTGTACTAGGCTTAAGAAGGATGAAGTGAAGGAAAAATGAAGGGGTTGCTTTCCACAGCCTACCATTGTTGTAATATAATGCAGACGTGTGGACAATACTCATTTCAGTTTTTACACAATCGCCACTACTGCTTACTTTTGACTGGGATAGATGCTTTTCTGCATCTTCGATTTTGTAAGTCATTGAATGGCAAAACTGACTACTGATCCTTTTACTGTAATTTGGAAATTCTGACTAAAACTACCACTTGTGAAAAAAAAGCTCCAGTGAGGACAAAACAAGAATTGAGGGGAATATTCAAACAATATGATAATACAAATTGTTTAAGTGGCAATTAAAGAGCACCGGTACTCTGTCCTATTAAAAATAACTGAGGAAGTGTGTTATGCAGAAAATTGCCTAAGGTGACTTAATTGCTACAGACTCCCCCCTTCACCATAGGTTTATAACAGGTGACAGAAAATCTATTTTCTCCATGTTCTGCCCTCTTATTCATGGAATACAAAAACAGCTACAGTTAAGAACAGGTCATGCCCATATTCTCGATAATACCTGGGAAGACGCTGTGATTCGCGCCATTCCTTAAAAGCCTGGGCTGGGTATTAAGCCAAAAGCGCGTGTGATCTCCTGTAATAGGAGATCATTTGGAGTCAGTAAGCGGGGGTGTGTGTGTGTGTGTGTGTGTGTGTGTGTGTGTGTGTGTGTGTGTGCAGTGTGTGTGTATGTGTATAGAGGTGGCGGTTATATCTTTCTCAACCATGACTCTTGGGTGCATCGTGTGTCAGTTTCACTTTTGAAAATCATCTTAATACAGTGGACTATTCATAATATGATACAATGTGATAATTAGTCTAATTAATTTTTCATTTTTGCACAGAGTCACTTTATATACAATAATTCACCACTACTACCGTTTATTGCACAATTTCACGTTATGTTCTGTGAATTAAATTCTGCAAATCCTCAAAAAAAATCCATGTTAATTCCAGGCTGTGAGGCAACAAAACACAAAAAATGCCAAGGGTGGTGAATACTTTTGCAAGGCACCATATATATGTATATGCTTATTGAAAATGATTATCAGTGCATATAGTTTTTTCAAATCTCGATTTATAGCTTTTATAGGAAACAATCGGTCTTCTGAAAATAAGCCGTTAACATAATTAACATGCAGGCTGAGACACAAATACATAAATTCTAAATGCTAAGCACCGATTTCACTCCCATTTGCTTTTCACGTCTCACCAGTAAGATGAAGGGCCAAAAGCAATAAAGAGTAGGGAGCCGGCCTGGTGTCTCCGGAGTCAAACTTAACAAGGTACTGTGTTGTGGTTTATTCATTTTTTATTCCTGCCTCACTCTATGCTAGTGGCAATCAGCATGGGGACAGCAAGCTAATTTAGGAGAGGCAATATGCCTTATAGAATCTCCTGTTTATACTGAACACATTTTAAAACCCTACACAAAACAGGCATATCTACAAACTCCAATACCTTTAGGGTTTAGAGCTTTCACTCTGATAACCATTGTTAGAGAACCTTTCTGCCTGAAGCAAACTCAAAATATAAAAGCCACTTAAAAAGGAAAAATATGTTTACAGTATATATAGTACATGTATACTTAATCAAACGTATGTAAAGCATTATTGCCTCTGACACGCAATGTATAAGGGCAAAAAATAATAATAATAATAATTACAAAAGTGTCTTTATTACCTGGAAAATTACTGCTTTTATTTGCTTTAAACTGATTTTATTGCTTCATATAGGTTCTGCAATATAGCTTGTTGCTTAACTTACTTTTCACCTTAACTTAGGTTAAATGGATATGAATTTGAAGACAAATGAGTTCTAGAAATATAATAATTTCTTTGAAAAA
Source organism: Lithobates sylvaticus (assembly GCA_028564925.1). Lineage (NCBI taxonomy): Eukaryota > Metazoa > Chordata > Amphibia > Anura > Ranidae > Lithobates > Lithobates sylvaticus. The sequence goes on along the minus strand of CM053026.1, from coordinate 162,092,933 downwards.
ATAAATTTGGAGTACACACAGAAGCATAAATGGTTCATGAATGAGCTGGAGTTTGATATGACACCATAAGCCTGCAGTGAAGAAATTGCATTTCCTACATCAACAATAAAAATGATTCCATCAACAGACAAATTATTTGTAGTAGAAGGTAGTAGTAGTAGAAGGTAGTAGTAGTAGTAGAGTCAAGAAACCAACACAATGGGGTCGAATTACAAAAGGCAAATAAGATGTTCACTCTGAATTTACCCTTAGCTTAGTAAATGTAGTGAAACTATGCTTTGCATATATTATGCAATAACCCAATAATGTGCAAGGAAAATTAAAAATAAAAAGCATGTTTGCTTGCACATGATTGGATGATGAGCAGAACTTTACTAAGCTAAGGGAAATTACCGCACAATTTCCTCTGTAAAGTAAAGCGTCTATACGCCATTAGTAAATCATTCTGTAGTCCATTCGCCTGTAGGCTACAGAAAAGTCGTCCTGACGTATAGTGGACTAAGCCCTTATTTTTCTATACAACAGAAATTATTAACATTGCTGAGATAAAAAGAAGCAAACTGTTTTTGAAAAATTTTGGTTCAACCACAGACAGACATTTTGTTACACTTTTAAAACCACAAAGTTATTTTTTGACAAAGCGTGTGCAAAGACCAATGGATAATGTATAGTAACACGAAGAATCCTCAACACTTTTAAAAAGGCTTACCTTGGAAATTACCAATTACCTACCCGAGCTCCTTCTCTCTGCAGCAAAGTCCACGATCCCCCAGCCATCCAGTACACTCCTCCTGATTTGCTGAGACAGAGCAGCGGTGCCATTGGCTCCCACAGCTGTCTATCAAAGTCAGTCAGCCAATCAGGGCAGAGAGGGGGCGGGGCCAGGACAGAGCACCGTGTCTGAATGGATACACAGTGCTCTGAATCGGCTTGGGTAACAACCTGTAACAAGCATCTGGCTGAGGGGCACTCAAAGGAGGGAGGGTCTAGAAGCAGCAAAGAGGGACCCGAGAAGAGGAGGATATGGGGTGCTCGGTGCAAAACCAACTGCACAGAGCAGGTAAGTATAACATGTTTGTTATTTATATAAAAAAAAAAAAAAAAAAAAGCGAGCCTTTACAATCACTAAGTGTCACTTGCTGAGGCCTTTCATTCCTTAAAGCGGAGTTCCACCCCAAAATGGAACTTCCGCTTTAAGCACTCCTCACCCCCTTACATGCCACATTTGGCATGTAATTTTTTTTGGGGGGGGAGTGGTGGCTTCATTAGGAGGGGGACTTACTGTCCCCCTTCCTCCTTCCGCCCAGGAACCGCCTAGGCGACTCCTCCCTCTAGGCGATCTCCTGGGACACGTGACAGGTCCCAGGAGATCGCCTATCCACTCCGGGAGCACAGCGCGACTCGTGCATGCGCCGTGCGTGGCCGGCCGTGAAGACGAAAGCTGTCACGGCCGTGTGCCCTGCGTGGCAATGGAGGCGCCGGCGAAGAGGAGGGGGAGAGGAGCGACACCCCATTCGGCCGCATCGCTGGACCGTGGAACAGGTAAGTGTTTGTTTATTAAAGTCAGCAACTACACTTTTTGTAGCTGCTGACTTTTAAAATGCCTGGAACTCCCCTTTAACATGGCTAAGTCCTATCGAATGTATTACACTGACCAATATGAGTTGCTCAGTGGCTGAAACCTATATGGCACACTTACTGGACAGAAAGATGGCAGTCAATGGAGCTTAGCAATGAAGTCAAGAAAAGCCTCAGTACAAAATGCAACTCACCGTATTTTTCGCTCCATAAGACGCACTCCCCCAACCCCCCCCCCCCGTCTTATGGAGCGAATATTGACCAGCCCCCCCCCCCCCCCCCCCCCCCATGTTACAATACCGGCAGAAGAGAGCCAGGAGAGGAGGACAGACATCCAAAGTCTCCCACGAGCATGACAGAGTCCGAGTGACAGGCGGATGTGATGACGTCTTCGGCAGGGAATACCAGTCTGTGCGAGAAGGAGGACTGTAACAAAGTCCCGCCTCCTAGATAGATGGAACACTGATCCAATGATACATTGAAATCAGTGTGACGTGTATCATAGGAGGAGGGAATTTGTTAAAGTGAGCATTGGGATATTCAAATCCGTGACAGAGCTCTGTGTGGTAAGGCTGCATTTAATTGGCACTGGTCAGGCTGCATTTCATGGGAACTGGTAAATATTTTAGTACACCATTTGGTTCAGAATATTTTTTTTCTCGTTTTCCTCTAAAACCTAGGAGCGTCTTATGGAGTGAAACATAAGTGTGGTGAAATGTGAAGGTGTGTGTCCCGCTTGGGACAGCCGTGGAAGCAGTTGAGGTGGGTACTGTGGGAGAAATTTGTGGATCCATGACAGGGACCAGATGCCACCTGGTAAGCGCTTTAATTTGTTTCTAGGGCAGCGATGTTGGGGGAGGAAGATTTTGTCGCTTGCCAGATTAGTGACCAATCGGCATGGTCAAGGACTAAGGTTAAGGTCTCTCTCCCATTTGCCAACATAAGCCAGGGGTTTTGCTGTGTCAGGAGTAGGATGAAGGGTATATAGTTTGGAGATAAGCCCACGTCTATGGGGGTCAGATTAGCACGCTTATTCAAAAAGTGTGAAACCTGGGTCTGAAGAGTCAGAAGGGAAACGTGGGGTGAGAAAGAGTTTGATTTGCGGCTATCGGAAGAGATCAGGAGGATGGAAGGCCATAGGTCTCGCTGAGTGATAGGAAGGATATATAAAATTGTTGCATGTGAAGAATTTATAGGCCCGGAACAGGCCTGCTGCTGCCGACCACACAGAGAACGAGGTCAGGGAGGACCAAGCTGGATAAAAAGATGGGTTGCTAAGGAAGGAGAGCAAAGGGTTGTGGGGGGACTGAAGGCCAAAGCGGCCTTCAAGTCTATCCCATATTGTGAGGCTATGTCTTGTATCAGAGTTTGTGTTGGGGCGGCAGTGAGATAGAGCCAACCAAAAGGAGATTAGCCGTAGAGAGTGGGCCATAAGGGGATTTCTGTAGCATTATGGTATTTGGGGAGTTGAGCCAACTGAGCTGCATAGTAATATTTCAAGAAATTAGATACACCTAGGCCCCCTCTGATCTTAGGTGTGTATAGCGTATGTTTGGATAGACGAGGCCTCAGTTTGCCCAAAATATATTGAGACATCTGGCATTGCAGGATACGCAAGTAGTGGGAAGGCACTGGGATCAGGAGTACACGAAAGAGATGAAGGATTTTAGGGAGGATAGACATTTTGACAAAAGCGATCCTGCCCATTCAGGTCAGGGGTAAGGAGGCCCACTTGGATGGCAGAAGAGTAAGATGGGAAAGCATAGGTGGATAGTTTGCTGCGTAAAGATCTGATGGGTTAGCCGTGAGTTTAATACCCAAAAAAAGGGATGTGTCCGGTGGCCCATGGGAAAGGGAGAATCTTGCGGAGTTGGGTATGTAGTGCGATGTTGAGGGCTGTTGCCTAAGACCAAAAATACGCTCAAAGCTAGAAATAGTATCCAATAGGTTGGGTGCTGAAATTAGGGGGGGGGGGGGGGGGGTGAGGACATGAAGACAAGAATATTGTCTGCAAAGAGACACAGCTTTGATGGCCTCCAAGTGTTGATGGCCTCCAAGTTCTAAGCCTATAATGTTAGGGTTAATTGAATTAGAAGGGCTAGGGGCTCCATCGCCAGGGCGAAAAAGAGGGGAGATGGTGGGCATCCCTGGCGGGTTCCACTTTCTATAGGGAAGAGGTTAGAGTGAAAGCCAGCGTACGAGACAAAGGCTGTAGAATACGTGTACAGCGCTGAAGTCCACCTTAGAAAATGGTAGCCAAATCCCCAACAGCGCAAGATAAAGTGTAGGTATGAACAGGAAAAAAAGTATGGCAAAAGATTTATGTATATCCAGGGATATAAAGCAAGCAGGAATTTGGCATGCGAGACCCGTACGTGTCAGGTGGGTAGCTTGCCGGACATGGTCAACTGCTTGACGAGAGGGGAAGAACCCTACTTGGTATTTGTGCATTAGAGCCGATATAGGGGTTGAGATGGGTGGAGAGGATTTTCACATTCAGGTTAAGGATGGATATCGGTCTGAAGTTAGACCAGGTGGAATTGTCAGTATGAGGTTTGGGAATCCTCCAAATGGCTGCCGTTAACGATTCAGCACGAAACGAGTAACCATAAAGAAGGGAATTATAGGTTTCATTTAGAAGTGGGGAAAGGAGGTCTGCAAATTTCTTGTAATATGTTGCGGAGTGGCCATCGGGCCCTGGGTGTTTGTGGTTTTAGGGCTTTGACCTCTAGGTTGATTTCCTCGGTTGCGACGGGCCGTTCTAGGTTATCCCGACGGGAGGAGCGACAGAGGATAGATGAATTGAAGAAAGGAGTGTTTCCGCATGGGCTTGCTCAAAAGTTTTAGTGTCACTGTATAAATCAGCAAAGCGTCTACAAAATTCCCCAATGATTTTCACGTGATTACTGGAGTATGAGTTGGTAGATTCAACCAGATGGGTTTAGGGGTATGTTCGGCCCTACGGAGAGCAAGGGCCAAAAAGGTGTCAGGTTTGTTTGATTTCATGAAATTAGTGCGTCTTAACTTACGGAGAGTTTTACCAGCTGCTTCAGTCAAAACTAGTTATGTTATTCTAAACATAGGAAAGACCTATTAGACACAGTAACAAAAACTTGTTACTGTTTGTATATATGGGTCAGGACACACTGGACACCTTTGCTGCCATTGTGGGTGTCTTGCTGGGTGTCCAGTGTGCTCCTGTCCCTTTAAGGGGGCTAGGGCAGCCTCCAGGCTCACCTGTCCCACATCTATCCATTCCATGCATGTGCTTCCACTGTGGAGACACTTATAAATTTGAAGTGTTAGGACTGCAAGCAACACAGGGTGCCTTGACGAGGCCTTGCACCTTTTACATGCGTTTGCAAATGTGTGCTAACTAAACCCCTGCTTTTAACAGACAGTTAGACAGGCTAATTTGGTTGGTCAGCAGACTGGTTGGCGAGTTGAGCTATGGAATTGTTTTTGTCCTCTTGGTAGACACACCAGGACCAGAGAAGTTTAGTTAATTTTTTTTAATCGGTATACAGCACCATGGACCGATCTTACAACTATCAATCCCTCCCCTCACGCCAGGGTACTGGGTGTAATCCTAGACTCTGATCTGTCCTTTCAGCCCCAAATCCAATTGTCAAAAGCTTGTAGACTGCACCTCCGTAACATCACTAAAATTTGCTCCTTTTTAAAAACACATGAAACCACCAAGCTACTCATTCACTCCCTTGTTATCTCCCCTTTTTTACTATTGCAACTACCTTCTCATAGACCTACCTCTCCATAGGCTATCCCCTCTTCAGTCTATCATGAATGCTGCTGCCAGACTCCTCTACCTTACCAACTGCTCAGTGTCTGTCACCCCTCTCCACCAATCCCTACACTGGCTTCCGATCACCCAGCAAATTAAATTCAAAATACCAACAGCCTACAAAGCCAGGTCACAACTCTGCCCCAAACTACATCACCAATCTTTTCTCCAAATATCACCCAAAACCATCCTCTCAGCTCCTTCCAAGACCTCCTGTCCTCAAGCTCTCGTCTCCTCCTCCCAAACCTCTCCCATCCTCTGGAACTCGCTACCTAATTCTGTCTGGCTATATCCTACTCCTACTGCTGCCCTTAGGTGGTCCCTAAAAATGAATCTCTTCAGGGAAACCTATCACACCTCCAACTGAACTTTCATCACTTCCATCAGCTCACCCCCCACAGTTCTAACCTTTTGTACCACCTGCCCCCACCCTATTAGATGGCAAGCTCTTATGAGCAGGCCCATGAGAAAGGGAGAATCTTGCGGAGTTGGGTATGCCAAGTGCAGGGCGATGTTGAGGGCTGTTGATTTATTGGGTTGACTATAAGACCAGAGATACGCTCGAAGCTAGAAAGAGTATCCAATAGGTTGGGTGCTGAAATTAGGGGGGGGGAGGACATGAAGACAAGAATATTGTCTGCAAAGAGACACAGCTTTGATGGCCTCCAATTTCCAAGCCTATAATGTTAAGGTTAATTGAATTAGAAGGGCTACCATCGCCCACCATCTCCCCTCTTTTTTGCCCTGGCGATGGAGCCCCTAGCCCTTCTAGGGATCGTATTGGCCGCCAAGGAGGAGATGCAGGGGGAAGCCGCCGAAGATGCCTGCCACCTGACAGACCGAACGGGGGGGGGGAGGGGGTTGGGTGTTTGACTGATGGACCGACCGAATGAGGGGGGGGGGGGGGGGGTTATATTTGGCCAGACAGGAAGTGCTGTATGAAGTAATGCGGATGGTTCTGGGCAGTCCCAGGATGTATAGGGTATAATTGATTGCTTTTGTAGCAGTTATACAAAATTTAAAATATAAACTGGTAAATGTTTAACCACTTCAATACAGGGGCATTTTCACCCCCTTCCTGCCCAGGGGAATCTTCAGCTTTCAGCGCATGACAATTGCGCAGTCATGCATTACTGTACCCAAATTAACGACGACTGACTGACTAGAGGAGGAGACCGTTCAGTGTTCCTATATACTAGGAACACACAAACCTTCTCCTCTTCCCTGACAGGACGTGGATCTGTGCGTTTACACACACAGATACACGTTCCTGTTCTGTCACCAGAAATCGCAGGTGCCTGGCTGACATCGCAGCCGCTGGGCACGTGCATCAGCTCCTAAGTGACGCGGAGTGCGTGCGCCCCCTATATGGTCAGGAAGCCAAGGATTATAAAGATTTATTAATAGCACAGATTTGCATTCATTTGTGTCTTTTATATCTGCCTGAAGTTCAGCTTTAACCTACATGTCATCATATTTCGGGCAATTCACACCATGCCCACAGAGGAACATGCTGTGCGTTGCTGTGCGATTCACATAGCATTCAAATTGCCATCCATTTGTAATCTACAGCGGGTGTCAATATTAAGATAGACACCCCAAATGCAGGTCACAAAAGATGTGGTGCGGTGCAATTTTAGCCCATTTAAAATAAATGGGCTGAAATTGCACTGCACAGACCTGCATGTAATTGGCCCTAAAGTTCATCATATTTGCTCTTTCTTCTGAACACTGGGTACTATGTTGTGCTAGATTGGTCAGTTAGGACTTTGTAATGCCCTTTCTCCAATGCTAAATTTTGTTCAATATCTGCATGCTAATTTACCATTCAGACTCTGATGTTGTCATTACAGAGTAAGTTGTAGGTGTTTAACATGGATCCTTGCTTTATACTAGACTCATTTCCATAAATTAAGCTACTGACTCTGGAACTCTCAGCATGTGTGCTTTTTGGTTAAAGGAAGAAAAAAAAAAAAAAATAGCTGGCGCTATGATTACCATCATTGTCTGACTCAGAATACATTTTCAAAGTGATACAATACATTTAATTCCATCATCACTGCCAGCTCGTACACTTCAATAAAATTAATTTATGCTAGTACTTACAAGACATCAGGTGTGAGTCTCATGCCTTACCTCAGATTTTTCCACTTTTGTCTGTGCATCAATCTGTGTAACAATTTCATTCATATTGGTCTCCAGAACCATACCCCCCATCACCATTTCTGCCAGGATGTTGTGGACCTAAAATACAGCAAAACACAAATATACTAACTTTTTATTGTACAAAACAATACACACATATAGATGACTTTGCCCACCTGGAACTGATCTATTTCTGATTTGGGTAATAACTGAATCACTCTTCTTCTGATGGTATAAAGTGATAATAAAGGCAATTTTGAGAAAAAAAATTAAAATAACATACATGTTATACTTACCTGCTCTGTGCAGTGGTTATGCACAGAATAGCCCCGATCCTCCTCTTATCGGGTCCCTTGCCTGTGCTCCTGTCCTCTCCTTCTAAATACCCCAGAGCAAGCAGCTTGCAATGGCGGCACTGACGCAGGCTTGCTCTCGAGCGGCTGCTCTGCATGTCGATTCACACACAGAGCTGTGGCTCGGCCCTGTCTCCTCTCTCATTGCCAATGGCCCCCGCTGCTGTCTCAGTCAATGAGGAGGGCGAGTCCCCAGAGACCAGAGGCACTTGTGCACATTGCTGGGATTGCGGCGAGGCCTTATATGAAGGTAAAAAACTAGAGCCTTTAGAACCACTTGAACATCCAGATCTCCTTGATGGGGGTCCTCAGAGCTGCTACTCCAACTAAAAAGGAAAAAGGTGTCACACTGCCCATGCTGGATTCACCACACTGTAAAGTAAACTCAGCATTCAGCAGTTAGGGCCCTTTCACACAGGTAATTCGATCATGTTCGCATTACAGTCTTTCAGGCAGAACTAATCGGAAAGTTCATGCATTCTTATGGATAGGCGGATGTAACAGACTCTCATCCATTTACACCCGCCCACATCCAGATTCGCTAAAAGTCCCCTTTTAGTCCCCTAAAAAAAAAACTGAATAGGACTCGGTCTTCTGTTTAGGGGGAGAAGAACAGTGGTAGCCAGGTGTAAATGGGACAGCGGAGACCATGTTGACAGGGGAATCCCTCCAGTGGTTGATTGATCAACTTGGGCACATTCAGCCTGGGCAATACAAGATTCGAGTCTTTGCCAGTTACAGCTGAGCCGGCCATGATTTGAACCGTCGTTGCCTGGCTTTAGGCTTTACAACTTTAACCTCTAAAAGTGATGAGTTTATCCTCTTATTCTGCTTTAAAGGAAAAACACAAGTTTACAAGGAAATGTTATTGCCAAGATGCATGCCTTTGCATTTGGTAATCCAGGCTCTGATCAGGTTACCTTCCACTTCCAAAACAAGCCAACACCCATTTTGGGAAATTCCCTTATTGAAGTTACAACAAGAGATACAATAACATCCATGAAAAAGTCACATTTCTGTGGCACTGTACAAGCAGTACTCCGCAGGCCTAGAAACGAGCTTCCTTTTACTTGTGGAATATAAACAAGAGGTCTGGTCAGAAAACATAGATCAAGGCATAGTTTGTGTCTGAGATATTTCACATCCACAGCTGGAAGGTGGAGGAAATCAGTCAGCAAAAAAGAGCAACGTCGGCAGTGAAACACCTCAGTTATACAAATCATATTTCATCTGTAAGTGAAAGTGAACAGATCTTCATATGCAGCTTACACAAACTTTCCTATAAAGTGTCATTATGAGCCATTCCTTTTTCCAGGAAATTCTACTAAACATTGACAATGAAAACCCCCCTTCTGGGATCCATCAACATTGATTGCACCTGAAATAGAAAAGACTCTGGAATAGATTTAATAAGACAGGGACGTTGGAGATATTCAGTCTCAAACCTGCACAGGGAAAATGAGTAGCGTGTATTGCCCAATACAGAGAAATATGGGATTTAGATCCATTAAAGTGGATGTAAACCCAACATTTTTTATTTTTATTTTTTTTTATGTCATAATGTAGAGTATAAGATTTCCTATCATTTGAGCCCAGTCTTGCCACAAAGTTAATCCAGATCTGAGCAATCCTCTTATTGTTCAGCGAGATAAATCTTGACAAACAGAGAAAAACTTTGTCAAATCCTCCCCCTTGCTGTGAGTGACAGGTGATTTACATATCTAATGCACTAGCCTGAGAGACATGCATTATTTTTTCATTCCCTCCCACTCCTTTCTTCTGCTGCTCTGCCAGGATTGGATGTTCCACACCTCAGCATAATTGGGCATGCTGAAGTCATGTGGTTACTTTTCTGTCTTTTCACTGGATGTTATAGATCATAGCAGAAGTTCAGTGTAAGAAATATACAGGAGAAAATGCATACTGCCAAAGGGAGTGTAGAGGTGGGCGGGGAGTCTGACATCACGACTCCACCCACCGAGCTCCAGACAACTGACCCACCCACAGAATCTGCAGTTTTTCGGGTCTCATAACAGAGGGGAGACATTTGACAGGTAAAGATACATGCAGGAGGCATGTATATCCTTATAGTTAACCCCTATAATAGTATAAAATAATAGAAGCAATTTATACTATAACCGGAGAAAGGGTTAAAAAACAACCATGGACATGTCTGTTCCATGATACAGAAATGGGAGTGAGACAATATGGATCCACTTTGGTCCCCTACCTATTGAACTCAGCCAAGGCCCTGATCCCCTGCCTGTGGAAGACTCCGAACACTCCATCTATGATGGAGTGGATAAAGAGGGTGGAATGGACAAGAAAGGTAGAAGAGTCAATCCACAAGGCAGAGGATACAGAGGGGAAACATCACAAACTATGGAAGCAATGGGAGGAGTTTAGGAAAACGGAGGGATTCTTAAGGATGTGGGAATAGAAGGAAGTGAGCGAGACAGGGTAGGCCCATCCTCGTTTTTTTTAATTTTTTTTTCTATACCTTAGGGGGGGGGAGAGGGGGGTGAAGTCAATAATTGAAGGACTTGATTCAGCATGATTGTAAAAAAGTAATGTTTGTATAATTTGATAAAAACTGAAAATAAAGAATATAAAAACAAAAATAAAACCCCTATAGCAGTAGTTTAGAAAGGATGACATTGGGTTTACAAATATATATATATATATATATATATATATATATATATATATATATATATATATATATATATGAAAATGTCATTCTCTGCTGCAGAAGTGCTTGACATTCTCCGACCCGACTTTGGGGCCCCATATCTCGGGGACACTTGGTGCTAGGAACCCCAAATCTGGTATTCAAACCTAGTGGAACTAGCACTACAACATATCCTATATATATATATATATATATATATATATATATATATATATATATATATATATATATATATATATATATATATATATATATATATATATATATATATATATATATATGATGGGGTTCCTAGCACCAAGTAACCCCGAAATGCAGGGCCCTAAATTCGGTCAACTGTGTCCATCTGCAGCAATGTTACTTAGGGACCCTGTGGGCCCAGAGACCCCAAATTTTGTCTGCTAGGGGGCATTTGGAAACCCTTAACTACCAAGTTTGAAGTTTGGGGGACCTATGGCTGCAAATGGGCACAGTGAGGCATGCAAATGGGCATCGTTGACCCTCTTTTCCCACTTACAGTAGCTGCGCATTTCCCACCCTAAGCTTTTACTCGAGTCAATACGTTTTCCCAGTTGTTTGTGGTAAAATTAGGTGCCTCGGCTTATACTCGAGAATATACGGTACACTGTTATACAAGCTGTACACTCACTACTTTACATTGCAACGAAGTGTCATTTCTTCAGTGTTGTCGCATGAAATGATATATTTACAAAAATGAGGGGTGTATTTCGGGGAAACTTAGTGCTAGGAACCCCATTGGATATGTTGTAATGCTATGTCAACTGGGTTGGCATACCAAATTTGGGGTTCCTAGCACCAAGTGGCCCTGAGATATGGGGCCCCAAAGTCATTTTCTGCTGCAGAAAAGTGCTTGACTCGAGTATAAGCCAGGGGGGCATTTTCAGCACACAAAAAATGTGCTGCAAAACTCAGCTTATACCTCTAGTATATACGGTAAATGTGCTGTCCCCTCAAAATAACAACACAGCCATTAATGTCTAATCCGCTGGCAAAAAAAAGTGAGAACATCCCTAAGTGAAAACGTCCAAATTGGCCCCAATTTGCCATTTTCCCTCCCCCCGGTGTAATGCAACTCGTCAGTGTTACAAGGTCTCAGGTGTGAATGGGGAGCAGGTGTGTTAAATTTGGCGTCCTCGCTCTCACCCTCTCATACTGGTCACCGGAAGCTCAACATGGCACCTCATGGCAAAGAACTTTCTGAGGATCTGAAATAAATATGGCCTAGGCTATAGGAAGATTGCCAAGACCCTAAAACGGAGCTGCAGCACGGTGGCCAAGACCATACAGCGATTTAACAGTAGTGCTGCCAGCATTGCTGCCGAGATTGAAGAGGTGGGGTGTCAGCCTGTCAGTGCCCAGACCATACACCACACACTGCATCAAATTGGTCTGCATGGCTGTTGTCCCAGAAGAAAGCCCCCTAGGCTTTCACACAGGCACTTTACAGGTGCTACAGCGCTAAAAATAGCACCTGCATAGCGCCTGTAAAGAGCCTATCCTGTCTCTCCAGTGTGAAAGCCCGAGTGCTTTTACACTGGAGCGGTGCACTTGCAGGACGGTTAAAAAAAAAAAAAAAAGTCTTGCAAGCAGCATCTTTGCAGCGCTGTAGGAGCGGTGTATACACCACTCTTAAAGCACCCCAGCCCACTGAAATCTACGGGTGGCGCTGCCAAAACACCGGCAAAGCGGCACTGCAGGGTTTTAACCCTTTTTCGGCCACTAGCGGGGGTTAAAAGCGAATCAATAGCCCCGCTAAAACGACGGAAAATTGCACCGCTAAAAATAGCGGCGCTTTACCGCAGACGCCGCCTCAATGTGAAAGTGGCCTAAAGATGATGCAAAAGAAAGCCTGCAAACGGTTTGCTGAAGACAAGCAGACTACGGACATGGATTGCGGGAACTCTGTCCTGTGGTCTGTTGAGACCAAGATAAACTTATTTGGTTCAGATGGTGTCAAGCGTGTGTCGCGGCAACCAGGTGAGGAGTACAAAGACAAGTGTGTCTTGCCTACAGGTATTAGCCTAGGCTCACATCTATGCGGGTGTAAGAATGTGTGCAAATCTCACGCATTCCCACACCCACATGTAGCCACACACAAAATATGGTGCTTTAACCACTTCCCAGTTTGGGCCAAATTCGACACTCCTCTCCTACATATAAAAAACTATTTTGTTTTTCTAAAAAAACTACTCAGCCAAATTATATATATATATATATATATATATATATATATATATATATATATATATATATATATATATATATATATATATATATATATTTTTTTAAGCAGAGGCCATAGAGAATAAAATGGAGGGTGTGGCATATTTTTAGGTCACGCCATTTGTGCACAGTGGATTTTCGAACGCAATAGAATACCCAATTGTTTTGTAAAAAATATAAAAAGATGATGTTACGCCAAGTAAACCGATACAGTGCCAGTTTACGGTAACTAAAAATCTCCATAGGCAATGCTTTAAAGCCTTTACAGGTTACCAGTTTAGACTTAGTGCTTAAATGATTGCTCTCGCTCTGATAGGTTGCATCGATACCTCACATGCGTGCAGAAATCACATGTGCCTTCACAATGTTTGTAACAGTACATATTCATAAAAAAAAAAAAAAAAAAAAGGAGAAGTACAGTGATCATTTTCTTAAATCAACTTTATTGCTATTACAAGGGATGAACAACATCCCTTGTAATAGCGTGGGCCATGGCAAGTCCTCTCTATGGAGAGATCTGGGGTCTATTAGGCAAATGGGAAGTGGTTAAAAACAAGGGCACTTAATGGCACCCCTATGCACTAAAACACGGTGTGGTCCCCCGCACACGGAAATACATGGTGCAAATAGGGACAAGGTAGCTGAAGGAATTCCCCCTACAGGAATCCCTTCAGCTATTTTGCCCCTATTTGCCAAAGGGACAATTTCCTGTTCCTGTCACTGTGTCCAATCCATACCATGTCCTCTCCTCTGTGTTGAATCACAAATGTTGGGGTGCTAATGTGATAAAACACTGCTTTAGTGAGCCCTGTCTTTGAATGCTTTGCATGCATGTCTGACCGAATTACTGTGTAGCCCTGACCTGCACCAGTGATAGACAGAGACCCAGGGATTGTGGGATATGTAGTTTCTTCACAAGAAGTGTCAGGTCTCACACTACAGAGGTCATGCATTAGCCTGTGCAGTATCATGCCCAATACTGCGTTTCAACTCAGAAATAAATTGTTGCTACAGGAATGTGAAGATTTCCTTTTTTGTATGCTGTGTGTACTACAGGGCAACACATGACACAGTGAAACTGCATAATCAATGCACATTTTATGCAGGTGAAAAAGACAAGATGCAGTTAGGAATGTTTAGCATGCCATTACAATGCAATATAGGCAAATACATTACCTTATCTACATGGAAAATTAAATCAAGCTCACAGACGTTTTCAAAACATTTGTCCAAGGTTTCCACAAATACCTGGAAAACAAAAAAGGAATCTCATAAATCTGCTGGAATTATGTGAAATTGTTACTATTCAGATTATCACGTAAATTACTGCTTTATATTGCTACTTAAAGTAGAACTATAGACAAAACTTTTATAAAAAGGGGAGGGGGAGGGTTATAACCCCCCTTTTTTTTGCCATTCCTGTCCAATTGCCAAAACAGGCAGTGAGGAAATCAATGCAAATTTCTTTTCTGGGGACAACCCAAACTTTGTTTTTGTTTTTTTACTTTCAATGAGAATGGTAAAAACAAGAAAAATAGAGTGCAAGCCCCCTTGCACACAGGCGGACTTATCAGGACCGCCTGTCAGTTTTTCAGATGGACCCAATAGGCAGCACTGAGAGGCAACACTAAGGTGGCACAAATGGGTCTGACGGCCGGCAGCACTGACAGGTTTCACAGCCGATAGTGTAACTGTGAAACTGAATGCTCTCTGCAGCGGAGAGAGAGAGAGAGACAGAGAGAGAGACAGAGAGAGAGAGACACACAGAGAGAGAGACACAGAGAGACAGAGAGAGAGAGACACAGAGACAGAGAGAGATGTCAGCGGCTGCTGAGCGCGCTCTTCCTGCTCCATCCTCACTACCAGACAGTGCTCTGGAGGGCCTCCACTTTCCCGGCCAAGACCCAACAGCCCACCCTGTAGCAGAGGCACCTGTCACTGACAAAAACCCAGGCGCCAGGGCACAATTTCTAGTCGCAATGGCGACCTGGTGTCAGGGATTTGTCGAGCCCTGCGCTAAAAACAGAGATGAGCCTCCATTTCACATTTGTCTAGCTCAGGAATCTTCAAACTACGGCTCTCCAGCTGTTGTGGAACTACACATCCCATGAGGCATTGTAAAACTCTGACATTCACAGACATGACTAGGCATGATGGGAATTGTAGTTCCTGAACAACTGGAGGGCCGTAGTTTGAAGACCCCTGGTCTAGCAGATCGGAGGGCCGTCGGGTGTAAACAGACAGGTGGTCTGTTTACATTAGACCGTCCATAGAGGAGAGCGGGCTGTGTCTGTCCGCTCTGCATAAGTGCAGCAGACATGGACAAGCCATCCGTCTGCTCTGTGGGGGATCAGCAGAATGATTTCCCCGTGAGCCGGAAATCAGTAGGCCGAATTACAAAAAACTAAAGAGCTCAGGAGGAGCCGCTGTACTAACTATCTGATGTTAGTACAGTTATCTCCCCCACTGAACTATTGTGTTCCGACGGGGGGGTGGCCCTCCGCCAGGACATTCCAGATAGTGCAGCCATTGGCTGAGAGCGCTGAGCGGGAGCCCGATCGGCAGAACATTTTTCAGTCATGCCCCTTCTGTTGGACCGGCTGCCATACACCAGGGCCAAATACCAACTGACATTTGGCCCTTGTGTACTAGGCTTTAATCTCCCTAACGGGCACAGATAGCGATAAACACAAAATAGGTGTTCTAATCCCTCTCCACTCTATCCAAAGCTAAAAAAATGTTTTGCCTTTGGTAAACTTTAGACATATTCAATGGTATTTCAATGTACAGTATTAAGCATATGTAAACACATATGGCAGAGTTCTAATGTAAGCAGTTATAAAATAGGATTGAAATTGGAGTTATAGTCATTTTAAAATGGTGTTTTTGTGTGAGAAACTAGAAGGATAAATGTACTTACCTTAACAACTCTCTAAATCACCTCAGTCCAAACCTAGTATGAATAATCTCTATTAAACCTGGTACCTCTGCTTTTTTTTTTTTTTTTTTTTTTTTTTTTTTTTTTTTAGGTATTGGCTTTTGCCTGCACCCAGTCCACTCTCCATAAGTGAGCAAACAGCTGATATATGGGGAACTACCGATGCCTTTATCTTCTCCTGAGCACACAGCTTTCCAGCTGGGTTGGCATACAAAAATTGCATGGAAGGTGTGTATGGGGAATGTTACAGAGCAATTCTAAACAATAAATGGTGTAAGTCACTGAGCTGCTAATGCTAGCCTGCAAACCACTGCATATGTCATGTAACCTCCTCTCCATCACCGTTTCCTGAATCACCAACCGCATTCAAGCTTCTTTGGCAGGTTTGAATTTGATTGGTGGCCGTGGGCATTTTTGGACAATATATGGAAATGTTTTATCTTGTAGTGTCTGCAACTATATACAGTACACACAAAAAGGTAGTCTTGTATGAGATGGTTAGCATGTATTTTGATTGCAAACAACAATGTACATACCTGATGGACAGTATCTGTACTGTCACAGAACATCACAATATCTCATCACTAAATTACATAACAAGCATGTAGAAGGTGAAATCCACACATAATTACTAAAAGATAAACGGCAATAATATTAAACTAGCAAAAGTGTGCCAGTTCCACAACAGGCAAATCTCTATGCAGGCACGAATACTTTAAAGTGGAAGTGTGTGTGCTGGGGCCAGGATACAGAGGGAAGACCAATGCCACCACCACACACTGGTCAACATGCAATTTGTGTGCTGAAGTGTTGGTTCCACGAAAACTGGATTTGTGCATTTGTGTGCGATAGGAGAAGGAAGACCAAACTGTGTGCTGAAAGTTGGATCTCACTGCTAGGGCATACTGTGTTTCGCTGAATTCAAGAGCGGAGGCAGAATTTCCAGGGACAAAATAAAAAGTACAGGCTACACATATTATGGAAACCGCTGGTTGCCGTAAATTGGCCTCCACAATGAGAAGGCACTGCATGCAAGGAATTTCCAATTGCAAGCCACATTGGGGGAAACGCTATGTGCAGAATGGAAGCAGGTGCCAGGCGCTAAAACACAGAGCATTCCAGCACCTGGTAATGTAACCGACACCTTTGAGCCGAGTGATCTCTCTCATCATGGTGCCGTATAGTCCAGGCTCTGAGGTCTTTAAGAGGAGCAGAGCATTCATGGAATTTGCAAGGAAGGTCTTACTGAACAACAATGCTGGTTAGCAAAAATGTCCTAATAACACAAGGGAACTATTTGCTCCCAATGACCACTGACACCGTTGCGCCATTCCTCACACACCGACCACCGATATAGGGGCACCATTCTTCCAACCAACACCGAGGCATTTTCTACTGATCACCAACACAGGCATTTTATACTTTTACTTGGGGGAGGGTCAGTTTTTAGTTTCACAAATGCATGGGGTGTTTTTACTCCAAATGATGCTGGGGCATAGACCCCTGATGCAGTGGAATTTTTTACTCCCATTGACTACAGATGTTGGAGAATTTTTATTCCCATTGACCTTCTATGCTGAGGCATACTAACCACTTCCAATACCAGGCACTTATGCACCTTCCCGCCCAGACCAATTTTTAGCTTATATTAAATTAAATTATATTAAAAAAAAAAAAAAAAAACACACTTTTTTTTGTTTCTAGCGTAAAATTTTGCAAATAAGTAATTTTTCTTCATACATTTGTGCCAGAATTTATACTGCTATACATCTTTGGTAAAAATAATCAAAAATTAGTGTATATTATTTGATCTTTGTGAAAGTTATAGAGTCTACAAACTATGGTGCCAATTACTGAAAATGTATCACATCTGATCACACCTGATGTACTGAAGGCCTATCTCATTTGAGACACTAAGGCCCCTTTCACACGAGGCGGACTCCGCTTCCACGGAGTCGGCCTCTGTCCGCCGGCTCAGCGGGAGATCTCTCCGTTGATCTCCGCTGAACCGGCGGATGACAAGTCCCTCTCTGCTCACTGAGCGGGGAGGGGCTTGCGAGCGCCGCCGGTCTCTATGGAGAGATCGGATGAAAACGGACAGTGTGTCCGTTTTCATCAGATCTCACCCGATCCGATCCAGCGACGGATCTGGACGTAGAGCCATACGTCTGCTTTTGGCGGATCGGACCAGGTCGGATGTCAGCGGACATGTCTCCGCTGACATCCGACGCTCCATATGCTAACATGGAGCGGCCGTTCAGATCCGCCGTCAAAACTGACAGGCGGATCCGAACAGTCTGATCGTGTGAAAGGGGCCTAACAAGCCAGGAAAGTACAAATACCCCCTTTTTGGAAAGTAGACAGTCAAAGGTATTTACTAAGAGGCATGATGAGTTTTTTGAAGTTGTAATTTTTTCCCACAATTCTTGGGAAAATTAAGATTTTTTTTTTTACACCAACTGGTCATATTAAACAGGTTATTTCTCACACAGCATATGCATAATTGCAACTACACCCCAAAATACATTCCTCTACTCCTCCTGAGTATGGCGATACCACATGTGTGAGACTTTTACACATACAAAGGCCCAAAATTGAAGTAGCACTTTCAGGCGTTCTACAAGCATAAATTACACATATCCTTTCTCAACCACCTATTACACTTTTGAAGGCCCTGGAGCACCAGGACAATGGAATTATCCACAAAATGACCCCATTTTGGAAAGCACACACCCCAACGTATAATCTATGAGGCATAATGAGTCTTTTGAATGGTTCATTTTTTTCCAGAAGGTTTTGGAAAAAAAAAAAACGAAAATGCATTTTTTTTTTTTTTACACAAAGTTATCCATTTATAAGATATTTCTAACACATAGCATGTACATAGAAAAAAATGACACCCCAAAATGCATTCCTCTACTCCTCCTGAGTATGGCGATACCACATGTGTGAGACTTTTACACAGCCTGGCCACATACAAAGGCCCAAAATTGAAGTAGCACTTTCAGGCGTTCTACAAGCATAAATTACACATATGATTTTCTGACTACCGATCACATTTTTGAAGGCCCTTCATATTTCTAACACATAGCAGGTACATGCCAAATAACAAAAGATTACCTGTGGTTTTAGAAGTGCAGTGGTCCACAGAGGAGAGCATCGGTCCAGGCAGCAGGCAAGAATGAGGTCAGTGACAGCAAAAGCAATCATCCAGGCAGCAGGCAGGAATACTGTCCATAGTTCGTAGAGGCAGAGATACTGTCAGCACAGCCAAAGCACAGCCAGAGCACAGCCAAAGCACAGGTCCAGGTAGCAGGCAGAGGTGTCCTGGCAGAAATACTGTCCAAAGTCAGAGGCAGCAGGTAGATATATGGTCAGCAAAAGCCAAAGTATTGGTCCAGGCAGCAGGAAGGACCATCAAGCTTAGGGCCAGGGGGACAGGGGTAGAGGCTTCTCCCACCCAAATCGCTTTGAAGCCTCTGGGCAACCAGACCCTGTTCTGGGAGCACAGAAAACGAAAAACTGGTTTTCTCTACTCAGAACGCTATTCTGAAGCCCCTCACATATGTGAGACCCCTGTGTCCTAAAGTAGATGGCCAAAAGATCAGTCCAAGTGGCAGGCAAAAACATAGTCCATTAACAGGCCAAGGTCGGTGCACGTGGATGTCAGAAACATGGTTTAAATCGGCAGGCAGAGGCATCGTCGGTAAACAGGCTGAGGTTGGTGCACGTGGAAGTCAGAAACGTGGTTTAAATCGGCAAGCAAAGACATTGTCAGTAAACAGGCCAGGGTCAGTTAATTAACATGGAAGGTAGTAACAGGGTAGCAGGCAAATGGGGAAATGGCAGTCTGTTAATAATAAGGGGAACTAATATTGGATGGATGTATGATAATTTTTGAAGCAATTGCCGATGCACAGGCCAGGTTGGGAGGTACAATCTGGAAATAATAGCCGTTATCTCTTCTTACTCCTCATCTGCTGCATACACGGCATTTCTTCTGGCGTCTTCTTCCAGATTCTGTGGGGGGGAGGCTAAAAGGGATAGTGGCTCGTGAAGTCGACTGACACTATCAGAGCGAATGCTTTCTGGGACAGGACCATCTTGGTAAATGAGGGCAGTGATGATATCTTCAATATACTTGAGATAGGTGATGTGTTGATTTTGAGTTGCTGTTTGGTAGCAGACAAACGAATTAAAAAGGGCCATGTGAAACGCAACTTTCTTGAACCAATAACGGGACTTTCTGGTTGATAAATACTGCTGTACCATCTGATCGTTTAAATCCACCCCCCCCCCCCCCACGTACATATTGTAGTCGTGGACACATTCGGGCTTTACAATGGGGCCGTGTCTTCTTTGAATCTCCACCATGGTGTCATTGTGGATGGTAGAGAGGATGTGGACATCTTTCTTGTCCCTCCACTTCATGGCCAACACCTCCTCGTTCCTCATGAATGCCGATTCTCCGTTTTGCAATGTTTTTGTCAGCAGATTTTGTGGGAATCCCTTCCGTTTTTTTTTGAAGGTACCGCAGGCTGGGTTTGTTTGACAAAAAGGGGCAGACTGGTATAGTAGTTGTAGACATATACATGGTATCCTTTTTCAAACAGGGGGTATGCCAGCTCCCAGACTATTTTCCCACTGGTTCCAATATATGTGGGGCAATCACGGGGCTGGAGCTGGGAGTCTTTGCCTTCGTAGATCTGGAATGTGAAGACGTATCCAGTGGCTCGTCACATAATTTATTTAAATTTCAGCCCATACCTGGCTCTCTTGTTTGGTATATACTGCTTGAAGTGCAGTCAGCCAGTGAAATGTATGAGGGACTCGTCCACACAAATTTTTTGGTCTGGGATGAAAACTTCTCTAAATCGCTGGGAAAAGGAATCGATTACGGGGCGTATCTTGTATAATTTGTCGTGGTTTTGATGATCTCGGGGAGGGCACTGTGAATTGTCATTGAAGTGGAGAAAACGCATAATCATGTCGTATCTTGTCCTGGACATGACAGAGGAATATATGGGCATGTGTTGGATGGGGTTGGTGGACCAATATGCATGGACTTCGTTCTTTTTTGTAAGCCCCATATTGAAAGTAAGTCCCAAAAACAATTTAAATTCATCCAGTGTGACAGGTCTCCTGATCTTGGTCCGGAACTTGGTCCCAATCGCAATCTTTTGGGAGGGACGGTTTCCTCTGCGGACTCGGAATCTGATCCACTACCCTCCACTGGCTCGTATTCCGAGCCAGAATCGGATAATGGGAGCTCCCCACTACTCTCATCATCCGACATGGCAAGAATTTCATATGCCTCCTCAGGTGTATAATTCCTTTGGGACATTATGGCAGTGCTTTTTGGCAGGCCTGTGTAATGGTACGGCTGGTGGTAGTGGTACCTATGGAGGTGTTAGTGGCAAGCCTGTGTGGTGGTACTGGTGGCGGTACGGGTGGTGGTGGTACTGGTGGTGGTGGTACTGGTGGTGGTACCGATGGCAGTACGTGTGGTGGTGGTACCGATGGCAGTACGGGTGGTGGTGGTGGTACCGATGGCAGTACGGGTGGTGGTGGTACCGATGGCAGTAAGGGTGGTGGTGGTACCGATGGCAGTACGGGTGGTGGTGGTACCGATGGCAGTACGGGTGGTGGTGATGGTGGCGGTACGTGTGGTGGTACCGATGGCGGTACGGGTGGTGGTACCGATGGCGGTACGGGTGGTGGTACCGATGGCGGTACGGGTGGTGGTACCAATGGCGGTACGGGTGGTGGTACCAATGGCGGTACGGGTGGTGGTACCAATGGCGGTACGGGTGGTGGTACCAATGGCGGTACGGGTGGTGGTACCAATGGCGGTACGGGTGGTGGTGGCGGTACAGGTGGTGGTACCGATGGCGGCACTAGTGGCGATACTGGCAGTATAGATGGTGGGCCTGATGGCGGTACTAGTGGCGGTAGTGGTAGCCTGTGTGGCAGTACCGATGGCGATGGGCTGTGTGACAGATGGGCTGTGTGACAGGTGCTCTTTATGGGGGGGGGGGGGGGGGGGGGCGTGTTGTGCACAGTAATACAGTAAAAAATTAGAGAAAACTAATCTCACTTACTGATTCCTGCTCTCTCCTCACACGATCGGTGTGTGTGTGAGGAGAGAGCAGGTATCAGATAGTAACTTCTGTTTGTTTACATTTGTGACCGGCTGTGATTGGACACAGCCGGTCACGTGGTAAACAGCCAATTTCATTGGCTGTTTACCCCTGATCGGGGAAGCGCTGTGTCCAAGGGACACACGCTTTCCCCGATCCCCGCTCTGCGCGCCCCCCGGCGGCGCGCACGGAACTCGCCGCCCAGATTAACGTTACCGGCGATCGGCTGTGACTTTGACACAGCCGATCGGGTGGGAAACCGCCAATTACTTTGGCTGTTTACTGTGATCGGGGAAGCGGTGTGTCCGAGGGACACACGCCGCCCGCGATCGCCGCCCTGGGCGCGCGCTGGCATGTTATCCTGAGGACGTCATATGACGCCCAGTCAGGATAACTCAACCACTTCCCGGACGTCAATATGCTATTGACCGGGCGGGAAGTGGCTAAACACAGTTCTGAGTGTATTCGATATCTGATCTGAGGTTGTCAACAAGGGAATTCGAACTAGCAGACAAACAGGGTTTGGAGCGCGTTATACACACACACACTTGATTGATTTAAAATCAGAGACTGGACACATCAATCACCTTGCAGGCGGACAGACAGGGAGAATGCATCACAGGTCAAAACCAGGAGAGCTACACACTCCCGACACCTGCCTACTTCTTCAGGATGGCCAAGAAGAGATTATGGAAACCATGTTCACTGATCTTTGTGATGAACAAACACAGAAGTGCTTAGGTCTGTGCAGACATGAAGTGCTGAGTGAGCAGGGAATACTTTACCCCCTGTGACGGAACGCCCCTACACTCCTCTTGAGTGCGTTCGTCATATATCACTTCCTCTCAGTCTGGATATAGGTATAAGATATTCTAACCGCTCCCAAGCACCAAACGAGACAACACTTGCTTGGTGCCAACATGGACTGAAGATTTATTACAAAGATGACATTTATATACAGTAGAAGAGGAGATCCCCCCTCCTGCTCATATTATTCTAACAATACACTTGTAACAACTTAACATAAACTAATTAGCTAATTCCTTTAAGCAGCTGATGTGACTCAGGATTTCACTACAAGTCAGACTTGTGGTCACCGAGCTAAACACAGTTGATTATAAATTATCATAATTACCACCACAAGACATCTCATCACAATAGCAGGAGACCACCAGTAACAGACGGAGCGTCTCCTGCATTGTGCAGAGGACAATGGGATCAACTAACTCAATTAACATCTTGAGTTCATGACACTAGCATCAGAGTGTATGTCCCAACAGCATAAGACCACACACATTATATATATATACACATATATACAGCATTGAATGTTCTCCTTCACCCTGTGCCCCTTAAAATCCAGGGCCCATGATCGGTGGGCAGGAGGCTCGTAGTTAGTCCTCTCAAAAAGCCCGTGTCCTGGCTAGGTCTGTCACATTTCTCCCCTTTCGGCAGGAGACTAACACAGGAGGAGACCCCAGACGGGTTGACTCCGAAGTTAGTCCATAGTTCCAGTCCTCTAATGCCTGTACCCACACAGTACCCCAAACAAATTGTTTCAAACAGAGCACTCACCCAGCCAACCTCTGCCTCTCTCATAGAACATATCCGCCGCTGGGGAGAGGCCTGGACTCGCCCTTCTCCCTGGAGTCTTTTCAGCCGCTGGGGAGAAGACAGGGTGACTGGGCTCAGTCCATCATGCTGTTGGGGATCTGGGCCGACCGCCCAGCATCCATGGAGTATACAAGTGGGGACTGAAGTCCCATCCACCGATATCAGCTCAAGCTGCAGTTGTGAAGTGCAGATTGCATCCTCTCCTTGGGTCCTGAGCTGCTGCTCGGGAGTGACCACCACCCCCTCACCCTGGGCCTCCAGAACTGCCACAAGTGTGGGGCAGAGGTCTTGGACCCTCTGTCCGGTTGCCAGCACTTTAGCTGGGTTGGTGCTATCATTCTGGGGCGCCGTCTGTGCTGGACAGTGTGACCGATTGCCCCAGCTTCTTGAAGCTGTAGAGACACTGTAGGTGCTAGGCAGAGGCCAGCGGTGCTCTGCCCTGTTGCCAGTGATTCAGCTGGGAGTAGCAGCTTCACTACATCAGCTTGTCGCCGGAGAGAGGGGCCAACTGCCCCGGCTTCCTGGAACTCCACAGATACTGCTGTTGGTGCTGGGCAGAGCTCAATGAAGTTTGGCCCTAATACCAGCTCTTCTGATGGAGGCTCATCAGGCTGTTTTTCCTCAGCAGAAAAGTCTATTAAATCCCCTGTCTCTGTAACTGGTGTCTGGGGATATAGATTCACCATCTCCTGTCCATGGAACCCAGAAGATGCCATCAGTGCTGAGCAGAGGTTGGCAGAGCTCTGGCCGCTTGTCAGCACTTCAGTTTCTGGGGTGGCAATTTCCAGATTTTCCACTGCCGATTCCCTGGCATGCTGCTGGACAGGCACATTCCTCCATCCAAGATCATCCCATGCAGAAACAGGATCATCAAGGTCAGTCAGCACTTGCTGCATCCGCCATAAGACCTCCGCATCCATAGCAGCAGGGGCAGGTTGGCAAAGCACACTGTTACTCTGCCACATTGCCGACTCTTCAGCCAGACCAGAGTTGTCCACTGGTATTTCTTGATAGTCCCAGGCAAAGGCATCCCAGCCCTGGCACTGAGCAGAGTCTAGCAGCCGTCTGTAGGCAATTTCCAGCTCCCATTCCTGATCGGCCAGAAACTCCAAATCTTCCAGTGCCCAGTGCACTTTCGAGACGTTCAGTAGCCCTTTTCTGAAATCCATGATTTCATCCAACCGCCACTCCAAATCACTCCCAAAGTTAGAGTCTCCTGTCAGCTTCACATACAACAGTCCCAGGCCGCCGTAGCTTAAGCCTTCCGTTGGGCTGTCATCTGCTATCCAAGGGCATGCTTGGGATACATGCCACCGGAGGGCTCTGTAACTCTCATCCAGCTTCATCTCTGCCCAGATCAGCCTGCTTAATTCAGCTGTCTGCTCCTTGTGCGGTTTCTCTCCCAAAAACAGCACCCGCAATCCATACTGCGACCAGTACCTTTCCTGGTTGAAGGGGAGAACTTTTCCCTGGTGACGCCCGCTCACGGGCTAGCGCTTCCTTCCAGAGTTCGCAGCGAATAGAATCAAACCATCCCAGCAGGACCTGCTCTGATACTGGTCCTCTGTGCTTTAGCTGCATCTCTCGCAACCTCCTCCTGAATTCGTCTTCCATGGTGGCTGGTATCTGTACCTCTCCTCCTCTCCTGCTATCCGGACCTTGGATCCAGGTGGAGGTTTGGATGTCCCAGACTGCAGGAAGTATCCCACTGCTTGCCAACAATGTGACGGAACGTCCCTACACTCCTCTTGAGTGCGTTCGTCATATATCACTTCCTCTCAGTCTGGATATAGGTATAAGATATTCTAACCGCTCCCAAGCACCAAACGAGACAACACTTGCTTGGTGCCAACATGGACTGAAGATTTATTACAAAGATGACATTTATATGCAGTAGAAGAGGAGATCCCCCCTCCTGCTCATATTATTCTAACAATACACTTGTAACAACTTAACATAAACTAATTAGCTAATTCCTTTAAGCAGCTGATGTGACTCAGGATTTCACTACAAGTCAGACTTGTGGTCACCGAGCTAAACACAGTTGATTATAAATTATCATAATTACCACCACAAGACATCTCATCACAATAGCAGGAGACCACCAGTAACAGACGGAGCGTCTCCTGCATTGTGCAGAGGACAATGGGATCAACTAACTCAATTAACATCTTGAGTTCATGACACTAGCATCAGAGTGTATGTCCCAACAGCATAAGACCACACACATTATATATATACACATATATACAGCATTGAATGTTCTCCTTCACCCTGTGCCCCTTAAAATCCAGGGCCCATGATCGGTGGGCAGGAGGCTCGTAGTTAGTCCTCTCAAAAAGCCTGTGTCCTGGCTAGGTCTGTCACACCCCCTAATCCATATACAGAAGGGTACTTCATAGGCCTCTAATGCCTTCATAAAATAAACCACTGCTGGGTGTGGGGGGGGGGGGGGGTAGTGCAAATCCCACCTCCCAGGAGTGAAATGATGACCTCAGTCATTTGAGCACTAATTATATATATATATATATATATATATATATATATATATATATATATATATATATATATATATATATATATATATATATAATTTTCTAATGTGTACTATCACATAGGCGGCTTATCGGATACCCTGTGACAACGATCAAATGAATAAGAAAAGTGGTCACCGGCATACCATCAATATCAATACCTTGCTCCCTTGCTTTTATGGTGGTAAATACAAGATTTATCTAATATGGTGTTCTGGTGACCACTTTGCCTATGGACTTTGTCTGCTGATAACCATCTTTGAAGGAGTACGCTGGAATACATCAGTAAATATAAACATACTACACCGACACTGGATATTAAAGAACAACAAGACATGACATACAGTATATTGCCCTGTCAGCCAAAGTTCTTGAAGAGAGCTGGCCTGCGGCAGTGATTATTAAACAAAAATTGCATTAGCTAGTGTTTTTCCTTCTCTATCTCTACGGAGTTCAGCTTTAAGGATCATAACCAGTCAGCAATTATACAAAGAACGGCACCACCCAACAATCACCGATTTCCCATAATTTATCTGACAATGCTTCTCCCGAATAACTCTAAAGTGACATATTGAAGACAACAATCTGATTTCCTCGCCCTCGGCCCAGTACAGAGGAGGGTCCCTGGGTATGCAAACTCTCCATGAACCCAATGATATCATTCATAGGGGAAAACCAAAGGAATTTAAACCAGTTACAACACAATTTATGTTTACGTACAAAATGTCAAGTGGTGCCTGCACAACATTTGTGATCCTATGCAACAATGGAAGTACATTAATCACATGGAGCCTTCACAATGGTCCAAAACACAGCCCCATTCAGTGGAAGCAGAATCTTCTACCTTTCTAGGGAGATTGGAACAGATGGAGGCCGGAACAAGGCTCCAATATACAAGATTAAGTCATATCAGTGATGTTTTTTGGTTTTAGAACATAATTTATAAGATAATAAAAAAGAAAATTCTGCTGTTGTCAACACGGTGTTCACTAGAGATTTTATTACCAATGTGAGCTAAACGAAAACAATGATTAATCGCATTTTCTGAAAGCATAATAGATCTATCATGCGCTTGGAATTAAATTCATCATAACATAAGAACATGATCCAAATTTGATTAAGACCAGATGTGAAACGGAACAAAATACAACCAACAAATATGAGGTGATGAATGGCAGTTTATCAGCGATGTGAAGTGCACAATATGGTGAATTCAAGGCTTATGTTTAATGTGGTAATGTCACTATTTAGAGCGTTCATTACATAATGCCAGAAAATGTGAGGTCCCAATGCAGCAACACAGCTTTGTAAAGCACAAAGTATTTTAAAGTGGTTGTAAACTCTAATATATACCAGCTAAAGTGCCAAGCCCCAGGTGATGCACAGAAATTAAATGAGTCCTCCTGCATAAATTGTACCCGTTTATTTGCAATCCTCTACAGCCATTTAAAGTACAGAATTTAGACAGAATTTCTTAGCTCCAGCAGGCAGGGGGATCTGATGTCACACACTGCACATCATAGAGCAGGTAGCACAGTGTAAGCTGAGACCTGAGTGGAGGGGGAAAAAAAAATATTTTTTTTGGTAAAAAGTATTTGCGATGCTTGACTGCAACACGCATGCCGCAATGGCAAACAGAAATGGCAGTTGAAATGCAGCACATGATAGAAGTGTTGTAGAGTGCTGCAAGTCCAATTTGTAGCACATTAAGGTACACTACACTACCTATTCAAAGTGACCAAGTTGCCTTAAAGAGA
Source organism: Lithobates sylvaticus (assembly GCA_028564925.1). NCBI lineage: Eukaryota > Metazoa > Chordata > Amphibia > Anura > Ranidae > Lithobates > Lithobates sylvaticus. Next base: position 162,065,136 of record CM053026.1, on the reverse strand, counting down.
CCCTGTTGCTAGACCATGCATTTCCAAAAATTTGCATAAGATTATTGGTGTCCGTTTTTATGCATCTTATGTACATGTAAAAAACCTCCCTCGCGTATGCATCCAAAAGACCTGAGCTTTATGCGGGGCACCATCATAAAATGTGCCATCAGCAGCCCCAGGAGACTCAGAGTTGTCACTAAAGTGACACGCTGCACTATATAGTATCCACCTGGCTGCTACATAAAGGCTACATGAATACAGCTGTATGAAAATAATGGCCCGTACGCATGATCCAAATATTGTAAGTTTTTTCCCTTAATAGTCACAAGTAGAAACTGAATAGGTAACTAAAGTCACGAAAATTCTCGTACGACAGGAAAAACATTTTTTTAAAATTCGGAAGTGATGTCATGTGTTGTAATGTATTTGTATTGTATTTTCGGACAACTATACTGACTAAACTAAAATCGTACGATCTGGTATCGTACAAGGAAAATTTTCATGCTTGTCCGATCTAATAATATCGGATGAACTGCCGTGATCGGCTCTCGAAAGTAGTGTACACACGATCGGAAAATCGTACGATTCTTCCTCGATATTCGGATCTGTGTACAGGCCATAAAGGCAACAAGTACACAGGAACTTGCTGGCAGAAGCTGAAAATGTTACATTTATGATTAGTAAGTTACATGTTCTAGGGTTTGGGCGGACATGGGCACCTGGATGTACGAGTCAAAATGGTCTACAGTGCCATGGGTGCTCAACCTGTGGCCCTCCAGCTGTTGCAGAACTACAAGTCCCATTATGCCTCTGCCATTGGGAGTCATACTTATGTAATTAAAAGCCTTGCAATGCCCCACCCATGGAACTAGTAGTTTCACAACAGCTGGAGGGCCACATGTTGAGCACCCATGGTACACTGTTTGATCACTCACTTTATTCAACTTCGGTTAAAAGGAGTCTGTCCCAAAATTGTTGGTCAATCAGCTGTAGTCACTGTTCTGGTATTCTGACCAACAGACACCCACTGCCTTTCAGATTTCCAAAACCCTGCGCTCTGTTCAGCGTGGATGGAAGAATCTGTTGATTTTCTTTTGTTCCACCAGTAGGCTGCATGAAAGAAATCTGTCAGTGTGTGATAAAGCTGCATGATTGATCGTTAAAAGATCATGATCGCAGATTTTCCTGCCGATTTTATTTTATTTACTTCTATATTATAAACTATTAATAATAAAAAATTATATATATATAAATATATATATATATATATATATATATATATATATATATAAAAATATATAAAAATAAAAAAAAAAACTTTGTTTGCATTGTTCATTATTAATTTTTACACGTTTCACATAAAAAAAAAAAAAAAAAAAAAAAATGTATTTAAAAATTTTTCATTAACGTTTCAATGTTTTTTACCATTACCGACAGCTGAAGTTTAAACAAAAAAAGTTGCCGTAGGAATCGATAATTGGTATTGGCACCTAAAAATAAATAAAAAAACCCTAATCTAAAAACTTAATGGTATTTTTTTTTTATTTCTTTACACATTACATTTCTTTAAATGTGATTGAAGCAAAGAGTATAGGTCTTATTTTAATGGCCATCTTGTTTGATAACCTAAATGTTCAGGGGTTGTAAATCTTTTTTTTATCCAAAGAAGGGGTTGTAAATCTTTAAAATAAAAAAGAAGTTCTTCAGAATCGTAATCTTTTTTCCAAGCAAAAAAATTATCCAGAATCGTGCAACTCTAGTGTGTGGATATCTTAAAGCTGATCAATGTCACTCAAATGTACTTCAAAATGTCATATGCAGCTAACATTTGATTTTGGCGTGAATATCCTTCCCAAAAAAACGAAATTGAATTAAGAAAAAAAAAAAAATGTATGCCAATTCCTTCGAATTTTTGTGTCACTTTGGTCAAAAACCAATGTTGATTTTACCCAACTAATTATTAGATAATTGAACAAACATTCTTAAAACTAAACATTTTGAACATTCTACTAGTGTACAGCCAACTTAAAAGTGGTTGTAAACCCTTACAGACGTCATCGGCACATGCGCACTGAAGCAATGGCATGTACGTGCCGGATGTTTCAGTGAAAGTGCTGTTAAGGCCCCTTTCACACTGGGGCGGTTTGCAAGCGCTATTGCGCTAAGAATAGCGCCTGCAAACCGACCCGAAACAGCTGTTGCTGTTCCTTCAGTGTGAAAGCCCGAGGGCTTTCACACTGAAGCGGTGCGCTTGCAGGACGCTCAAAAATGTCCTGCAAGCCGCATCTTTGGCTCGCTATAGGAGCGGTAAATTTACCGCTCCTATAGCGCCCGGTCCCATTGAAAACAATGGGGGAGCGCGCCGAACCCGCCCGCAAAACGCCGCAATAGCGGCGGTTTGCGGGCGGTATTGACCCCTTTTTCGGCCGCTCGCGGGGGGTAAAAACACCCCGCGAGCGGCCGCAATGCGCCGCTAAAACGCCGGTAAAGCGGCGCTAAATATAGCGCCGCTTTACCGCCAGCGCCCCCACCGCTCCAGTGTGAAAGTAGCCTAACGGTGGCTCCCACACACATGCGTGGGAGTGATGTTACCGCAGCTCCGGCCAATCACAGTGCCGGAGCCACGACACCTGGACGTAACCCCCCCCGGAGTGATGTCGCCGCAGCGAGGGCTTCGATCTCAGGTGAATATTACATAATGAGGTAGTATGCTACGCATTATGCCTTTGTCTTGCAGGTGTTAGTTTTTTTCTTTTAAAGTGAGTTTACAACCACTTTAAGACTTAACACTGTTCTTGTAAGAAGCCGAATGGCAATAAAAGAAGAAAATGTTGCTAGAGGCAGAGTTTTACTTCTTTGTGGCAGAACCTACTGGAAGAAGAAATGCAAGCAGCACATTAGTGGCATCACCTAATCTCACGAGATCAGCAGTCACACACTGCAGATAAACAGCTATTGGATTGTAGGTACAGAAATACCCAGAAAACCTAAAATTCCAAGTCTCTGAAGATTCCTCTTTGTTAATCCCCCTACAACCTTGCATTGCTTTGTACTGGTGTATGCTTACAAGAAATAATCTAGGTTTAATCAAGTAAAAATGAAGACCTTATATTTCCCACAGCAAAATACAATAAAAACGTTATCTAGCAATATCCTCTTAGAGCTACAGATTTTTCTGACAGATAGCCCCACAGAGGGCAGAACTTGACAGTTTTACGCTGGTTGGAGGGAAAATTTAGGATTTAATCAGAAAGTGACAGGGAGAATTAATGTTAAGTGTTTTCTTAAAGCGGAGCTCCAGTCCCCATAACCCCCCCCCCCCCACTTTTTTTTTTTTTTTTTTTTTTTTTTAAAGAAGCTCCCCCGTGATGGTTAGTACTTGTACATTAATACAGGTGCATCTCATAAAATTTGAATAATCAAAAAGTTAATTTATTTCAGTAATCAATTCAAAAAGTGATTTTATATTTTATATATTTTATTTTATATAGATGTGTTACACACAGTGATACATTTTAACCACTTTCAGACCGGACCATTTTGCTGGCTTAAGACCAGACCACTTTTTGCAAATCGGCACTGCGTCGCTTTAACTGACAATTGCGCGGTCGTGTGACGTGGCTCCCAAACAAAATTGACGTCCTTTTTTTCCCACAAATAGAGCTTTCTTTTGGTGGTATTTGATCGCCCCTGCGGTTTTTATTTTTTGCGCTATAAACAAAAAAAAAAGTGACAATTTTGAAAAAAAACGCATTTTTTACCTTTTTGCTATAATAAATATCCCCCAAAAATATATAAAAAAAACTTTTTTTACCTCAGTTTAGGCCGATACGTATTGTTCTACAAAATGGTAGAAAAAAATTGGTAAAAAAAATAAAAATCGCAATAAGTGATTGGTTTGTGCAGAAGTTATAGTTTTTACAAAATAGGGATAGTTTTATAGCATTTTTATTAATAATTTTTTTAATGGCGGCGATCAGCGATTTTTATTGCGACTGCGACATTATGGCAGACACATCGGACAGTGACACATTTTTGGGACCATTGTCATTTATACAGCAATCAGTGCTATTTAAATACACCGATTCCTGTGTAAATGACACTGGCAGTGAAGGGGTTAACCACTAGGTGGCAGTGTAGGGGTTAAGTGTTCCTAGGGGCGTGTTACTAACTGTGGGGGGGGGCGTGGCTGTGATTTAGTGAACACTGATCTCTGCTCCAATCACAGGGAGCAGAGATCAGTGTCACTAGTTGCTAGGCAGAACGGGGAGATGCTGTTTACTTCCGCATCTCCCCGTTCAGCCTTCCCGTGAGACTATCGCGGGTATCCCTGCGGCAATAGAGTCCGCGGGACCCGCGACCGGACTCACGGCGCGTACTGGTCGGGAAGTGGTTAAGCATACCTTGCTTTTAATGTTGACGGTTATGACTTACAGCTAGTGAAAACCCCAAATTCTGTATCTCAGAAAACTAGATTAAATAAGCCCAGTATTATAATAAATCTTTAATACAGAAATGTTGGCTTACTGAAAAGTTTGTCCATGTACAGTATAGTTTGCACTCAATACTTGGTCGGGGGCTCCTTTTGCATGAATTACTGCATCAATGCAGTGTGCCATGGAGGCAATCATCACTGTGGAAACTTCACAATGGAACTCCACAGTTGCCAATTCCCAGGACATTCCCAGTATTTATACTGTTGTCTCGTTCTAACCGCTTCCCGGGAAATTGTCAATTTCACAATTTTTTTTGCCACTGGTGCTAGAGGTTCTGTGGTCAGCACTCGTGAATGGTCTCTGCCAACCGCCATTTTACAGAAGACCAGCTATCGTGAGGAAGAAACAAGAGGCGGTACCTAGGTTCTTCCCTTCGGCCTCCACAAGCTGGTCTTCTGTAAATGGCACGGAGACCAAATCACCAGTGGCGTCGCTACCGGGGTGCGGCATGCACCAAGGTGAAGAGGGGGGACACCTGACATAAAGAGGGACTCTGCTGGGGACACCTGATGGCAGGCAACATGGCAAGCGACACCCTCAGGACATTATGGTGAGTTGATCTATTTTATATTACAATGTAATAGAAATAAATGCGCTTCAATAACCCAGACACCATATCAACCATGTTAAAAGTACACAAATAAATGTGTGAGGAGTGCGCTTATATCAACCTTAAAACAAAATGCAAAAAACCTGTACAACACTTAGAATATATAGTGTATACACCGTGATTAATAAAAACCTGTGTAGTGCAGTGATTTAAAATACGCTTTTAGACCTCCAATTGTTGTTTGGATAGAGGGTTAAAATAATGGATATAAATGTGTCAAGTTTCTCCTATAGATCCTGAAACATTTTTGGTGATTATCCTGAGTTTATTTAATGAGGCACTTGAATGATTGCTGGTGAGAGGTATCAATTACCTATTGCTCAATGTAGAGCTGGTGCCAATAAATGAACAATTATTTGAGTATATAAAAATAGGGTAAATTAATGCATAAATAACTGCTGTCTTTGTTACAGCCGCCGATGCTCAAATTAATGAAGAATATTTCTATGCATTTACCCGGTATCCTACCAGGCTGAATCAATCTGTATCATTACATGCAGAAAAAGGAGATTGAATGCAGGAAGTTGCTGCTCACAATATGAATGGTGCACAAGTAAAAGGAGAAAAAAAAGACAAAAGAAAAAAAAAAACGTTGAAAACGTTACGTGACTGTAATGCAATGCGTCGGGAGGAGGAGCCTAGTGACATCACCGCAGCACGCAGAGTGTGGACGAGCAGGGCATCCAGCCCTGTAGCAAAAAAGCCTGACAAGCATTCGGCTATCGCTGTACCATTACCGGGTGTATGTGAGTAGATTACCGCTCACTGGTCACAGCACACACACACACATTTCTTTTTAGGAAATACTGCGCAATGGTGTATGTTTCTTTCTCTCCCCATATGCAAACTGACTGGAAGTGCCTGTAAGCACAGCGTAAAAGACAGAAAACGAACAGCACCTGGAGGTGTCAGCAGAAAAGGAAAGTGTCAGTTTTTTTTTTTTCCTTTTGTCTTTTTTTTCTCCTTTTACTTGTGCACCATTCATATTGTGAGCAGCAACTTCCTGCATTCAATCTCCTTTTTCTGCATGTAATGATACAGATTGATTCAGCCTGGTAGGATACCGGGTAAATGCATAGAAATATTCTTCATTAATTTGAGCATCGGCGGCTGTAACAAAGACAGCAGTTATTTATGCATTAATTTACCCTATTTTTATATACTCAAATAATTGTTCATTTATTGGCACCAGCTCTACATTGAGCAATAGGTAATTGATACCTCTCACCAGCAATCATTCAAGTGCCTCATTAAATAAACTCAGGATAATCACCAAAAATGTTTCAGGATCTATAGGAGAAACTTGACACATTTATATCCATTATTTTAACCCTCTATCCAAACAACAATTGGAGGTCTAAAAGCGTATTTTAAATCACTGCACTACACAGGTTTTTTATTAATCACGGTGTATACACTATATATTCTAAGTGTTGTACAGGTTTTTTGCATTTTGTTTTAAGGTTGATATAAGCGCACTCATCACACATTTATTTGTGTACTTTTAACATATCACTCACGTGTGGGAGCACTTTCTTATGGGTTTGCAGCTGTATCATTTGGCCATCTTGAAACACTAATGGTCCTCTGATTTTAATCCTCACTAGCGCTTAATTATTTTAATATTTTATTCACCATATCAACCATGGTGCCGGGATGATTGAAGTGCTAACACCAGGTGTTTGGAGTATCATTATCTGCTGATTGTTAAACTTTATGGAATACACATATTTCTATTGTGGTGTAGGATCTGGGACTGCTGTCTCTTCATCCCTCCCCCCCCCCCCCACCCCTCCGACGTTTATCTTTCGACTCAAACCACACCGCCCAATATTTCGTTGAAAACAACTCCCATTTTCACCCCCACTACAGTACGCCTAGAAATGAATGCGCTGCCCCCTAATAAGACTCCGCCTACAGAAAAAAAAAAAGTGTCCCTATAAATATTTTTTACAAAGTTGGCAACTATGGACCTCATGCAAACTTGGATTCTGTGCCTCTCCACTCTTCCTCCAGACTCTGGGACCTTGATTTGCAAATGAAATGCAACATTTTCCACAGTCAGTGATGATTTGGGGAGCCATGTCATCTGCTGCAGTCAATAACAAAAAGGTGGAATTGGACTTTGTATAAACCTTGTAAGGTTTAATAAAAAGGTATATACCACAAAATATAAAAAAATATATATAATTAATCTTTATTTACCATACATCAAGGGTCAAAACAAGAACATTACAATTATAACAAGTTAAAATCAGTTACTGTTATTTGGTCCAAGACGTGCTGATCCTGACAGGGGATCAAAACAGATGGCCTACGCGTTTCGCTGGAAACCCAGCTTCGTCAGGGCCTTAAGGTAGCACAAAATTTTGTACAAATATTTTAATAGCCTGTATAATGCCGATAGTGCAGTCAGTCCAATGGGCAGGGAGTCTGATGAGCCCATAGGGGTAAGCCCCACGCCCTCACCGGGGGAGAAGAGCAGACAACAGGGAAGCTGGTATATGGTCTAAGGAGTTCAAAAAAAATATAAGTATACATTTTTACAAGAAGGTAGGTTGAATGACTGTGGGTATGACTGGGACCCAAACCTCACTTTGGTTTCAATCCCAGTCCCAATAGATGGTATTATGAGGGAGAACCATAGAAGGACCTGGTTCCCTGTATGTGTATGTCTCCTTCCAGTGTTTCCACATATAAAATTGTACCGATGAAATTTCAGAGCTCCCTACTTGGAAGTGCTGGGTATTACGCATTAAGATATCTGATCCAGTGCAGGTAAGCAGGAAGTTAATAAAAAAGCAAATAAACCACTCACATGCTGTAGAATAAGATAGAGATCAGAAACTGACAATTGTGAAAGACGATACTGCCTTGAAATGTGTAGCCGCGCCCCCTTTATGCCTTCCGGTGTGTGGCATATTTGGCCAAGTTCCCATGCTGTCAGATTAGCTTAAGAGCTTGTATAGCCCCTCTTATTGGTGGGTTTCTGCTATAACCTCTGCACTGCTTGGGGTTCTGGATGAAGGAGCTCATGACATGCACATTTTATTCTACTACATATGCAAGTGGTTTATATGGGTTTTATTAATAAATTAATCTTACATACTGCATTTAGAAGCATCTGCTTGTGTTTTTCACCTACGTCCACACTACTACAGACAGGAAGCATGCTGTAGTTACAGGTTTCTCCATGAATACATTCATCCCCTGTAGCATCTAATCCCATTAGGGCACTAACTGGCAGATAAGAGACCAGTGGTAGACAGGCAAAGAGGTTGCAAGGTCCTTTGCAAGCACGCTAGCTTCTGCCACAATCCCACTTTGCTTTAACTATCTGATGTCTGTCCTTTCAAAAGTCTACTTTGAGGCTGCTGTGATCAGGAGAGAGTCATGAAATTGTGCATTGGATTCTACTAAAAGTTCACCACAAACCAAACATGCTTCCAAAAGCAGCATCTGCAATGCATTTTCAAGGAAGACTGGAGCTGGTTCTAAAGAAGAATTACACTGCACAGGAGGGTCCCAGAAAACTGAACACCAGGCTAATGTAAAAATGTATGAGACAATAGTAACAACCAGACAGCTAGCATTTTCAGAAGCTGGTCAGCTATGGCATGGCTGGTTTCTTCTAAAGTGTACGTATAACAAACTTTTTTGTTTTCAGGTTTTTACCAAAAACTGGGTTTTCAGAGAGAAAGTGAGGAACATCCCAGGTGCTGCACAAAAACAAACAACATGGTCTTCATTAGTAGAGTAGGGGAAGGCGGTTGCAGATTTTTTTCCCCTCACTTCCTATATGATGAAAGTTCCAATTCTTCCTTGCTCCATCCAAAATTGGGTAAAAGTTTCTGAATTGACATCCACTTTAAGAGTTAGCACAGCAGATGGCTGGTTGCCGAGTCACCACTTGCATATTAGAACGATACAGTAGCTCATCAAATATAGAAGTGTCCAACCAGTCTTGATGCAGAAGAGAATATGCCTGGAGCAGGTGTACTTTCTGTTGAAGGATATTGTGGCCTTCCTCGAATAGCTGTGTAGTCCTAGTTTCAATAGACTTTAAAAAATGAATGTCAGTAATTTATTAATTTGCAGGTGAAAACCTCGTTGTGGCCTCCTGGCATAGATTTTTTTTTATTAATTGCGGTCTGCAGTACAGCATGATCTTGCATGAGCACAGTTTGGCTCAGCTGTATGCCAGATTTCACCCAGCTATTTTTTTCTTAGGTTTATTGTTATAGGTGCTACATTGTCTTTTCTGGGGTTTACTTCCTGGAGGTCAGCCCTGTGACACAAAAGAATGCCACACACTTAAAAAAAAAAAACTTGAAGCCAATTTATGAAAATTTGAAATCGGAGATAAATGCTTATAATGTCTGAGCATCTACTTTTTCAGATGTCATTTCAGGCGTTTTTTTTTTTTGTATTTGCGCGCACGTTTGCGTATATGCATGCAATTTTGCACATTTTTCGTGCAAATTTATTCTCGCGTTCTCGTTCTGTGCAATATGCAAATGGACATTTGCATGCATTTGTGCGCATGATGCGTAAATTACTGACCGAAAACGCAGATTTTTTTCTATTTTTTTTTTACTGAAATAAACAACGCTTTTTGCGTGCTTGTATGCACAGGCACATTGCAATGAATGGGCTGTATTTTAGCCCAGTTTAAAAAAAATAAAATAAATAAATTAGGAGTTACGCTTACCGGTAACGTCTTTTCCAGTAGTCTTTCAGGACAGCCACAATGAGAGACCTTGGCTCCTCCTCTTCCTTGGAAACACTGCGCTAGCCCCCATGAATTTTCACCTTCCCCTGCCAGCCTCATTTTTTTCTAGAGCACCTCTGGTCAGCTGGGGAGACACACAAACACGTTAATAACATACCATCACATATTACTATTGTGCCTGCGTTTAGGTCTTCCACAAGACCCCTCCAAGAAAATTTGGGTAGGTAACTAGGGCTGTCCTGAAAGACTACTGGAAAAGACGTTACCGGTAAGCGTAACTAAAATTTTCCCTCCCAGTGTTTCAGGACAGCCACAATGAGGATAGACGAGTACTTACCACTTAGGGCGGGGCTACGGCTTGCAGAACCTTTCGCCCAAAGGCCTGCTCACTTGCCGATACCAGATCCACTCTGTAGTGTTTCACAAAGGTGGTGAAACTGGACCATACTGCTGCCTTGCAAATCTGCGCTGGCGTTGCTCCAACTCTTTCGGCCTGAGAAGATGCCATAGCTCTGGATGAGTGTGCTTTAATTCCTATGGGAGCCTCTCTACCCACCAGCTTGTAGGCCTGGTTCCTAGCGCAGAGTCTCCCCACCGGGGGAAACACAAATAACTGAGGCTGGCAGGGGGAAGTGAAAATTTATGGGGGCTGGCGCAGTGTTTCCAAGGAAGAGGAGGAGCCAAGGTCTCATTGTGGCTGTCCCAAAAGACGGGGAGGGAAAAAGGGTTTCTGGCTTTTTCTGGCCCTGGCCTTAAGTCTTGTCCCTAGCGCCCTGTTGATGGCGGAACTGCCTTGGCGTCAAGACATTTGAGGAAGCAGTCCCTGAGGTATTAAAAACGAGGGACGCCTGGTGTTTTTCTTCACAGGAAGTAGAGAACTCTCTATGGAAATCTTTTGGATATATTTGTCCAAATGATCACCAAAAGTTCCCCATGAAAAGGGAAACCTGGCAAAAACTTCCCCATGAAAAGGGAAACCTGCCAATAACTTCTTACAAGGAAGCTCGGCTGACCAGTTCTTAAGCCACAAAAGTCTGCGCATATGTACAGACAAGAGAGCCAAATGAGAAACCTGTTGTATTGAATCCTTTAAGGCGTCAACAGCAAAACACAGCGCTCGAGGAATATCTGCCTCCTGGTTAGGCCTGTCAGTCTGTCTGATCTGATCCTTTACGGACTGGCAGATACCAATTGCTGCAACAGCTGGCTGAATAGCTGAACTGGCCAAAGAAAAGGAAGCCTTTAATAATGACTCCAATTTTTTGTCAACAGGGTCTTTCAAGCCCTGTGCTTTATCTACCGGACAAGTCAAGTTCTTGTTTAAAAGGAAGACTGCTGCATCTACGGCTGGCATGCTCAGCATACACCGCCTGTTCCAACAGAGGGTGTAAGGGGAAAGCCTGTGTGGCCTGAAGAGGCCTAAGGGATCCCAAAGAGGACCAGGGACATCTGCAGTAACCTCTGCAAGAGGCAACTTGAAAGCAGAATGAACCATTTCGGTAAGAGTCAGGATCAAAAGCCTCTGTGATTGAGAGGCAGACACCAACTGGATATCTTCTTGTCCAGATTGCGCGGAAGCAGGCTCATCCACAGAATCCTGAGCCTTAAGCTCTTCCCCATCCTCAACCCAGTCCTGCTCCAAACTAGGAGGTTCCGGGGAGGGGGATCTGTCACGCTTCTTGCCACCCTGCGGGATGGAGGCAATCATGCCAGAAATCCTGTGCTCTAACCTGGCTAGGGCTGAGGACAGTTCATCCTTAGTGATAAAAGGGTGAAGCAGCAGCATTGACTGTAGGCACAATCCCAGATAGGCGCAGAAACTCAGATTGCCCAGAAGTCTCTGGTCCTTCAGGGGATACGACTAGGATCATCAGGAACTACTGATGACATAGGTGTGCCCTTCCCTGTAGTGTTAGTCCCACTCCTCTTTTTTGAAGACATTTACTAGACACAAAAAAGGGGAGTATCTGTGTGTAGTATTAAACACACCTCAGAAGGGAGACCCTTTAATAGGGCTCACCAAGCCCCTATGCAACAATCCTGCTAAGCACCTTTAGCCTGTCAAGCAACACCTGGTGACTCATGTGACCCAGGTAAGGAGAAATCAACTGCTGCAAGTGCCTGGTTCAGAGCCTGCTCTGTGTCCCACAGCTGCCTTCTGGAAGCACCGCATTGCTTGGCATACACAGCTTAAATAAGCTGGCTGTGCGCCGGTACATTCCGCGACTGCGTACGCACGCATGCACGGTCCTGGCGAAGGGGCGTGGCCGTACTCGCATATGACCCAAATCTTTGTGCGCCCAGATGAAGGCTACGGCGCATGTGCGGCGAAGCCACATGCGCCATTGCCGCCAAACTCCGGAGCCCAGCGGTGCTTTTGTGAACGCACGTGCGCCATGGCGAACCAAGGCGAAATGGCGCGCCGTCGTGTGCCATCATACAGGTAAACAGCCAGACCCAAGCAAAAAATAAAAAAAAAGGTACACACTTTGCAAACAAGAGGCGGTACCTGGTCAAGCTGTCCTACGCCATATCCGGTCCTCTGGTTGTTTCTTGTGGTCGGTGGAACGCACGCCATCCACGGAGGTGGACGCGGTACAGATCCAGCCATACCCATTTGTGACAAGCCAGCGGCCCCAGTGCCGTGTAGGCATTTCTTAATGTAAGGAGCTAAATCGGCTACTCTTTTTTTTATTACCTTATTAATAAACAGTATCACGCTATGGATGTTTATTACTTTTTTTTACAAATCCTGCCTTGTACTGTGAGGAAGAGGGTTCCTTGTACATCTCCAAGTCATACACATATGTGAGCAGGCATAAACCTGCCAAAGCGATACATTTGACTTTCTTTTTAAGTAAAGAAGTCAAATACATCTAGTAAGCAGTTTTCACATCTGCTCGTGTTGGGTGTGGATATTTTCTGGTGAAGGATTGCTCACCATCAAGTGCAGAAATTAAGATCACCTTGCAACAAATTCCTTACAATTGGTATATAATGTTTTTTCTTTTTTTGGGACTTTTTTTTAGCACTTATATATTTTTATCTTATCTAAGATTTTCACCTATGGACTTTCATTGTGTTTTTCATATGGTCTGGTTATTCACATTAATTTACGATTATATGTGGTATGCAGTCGTGTTATATGTAAATAGCGCCCCCTACCTCACCTTATTTGAACTTAGAAGTGTATTACTTTCAGGGGAGCAGCATATTTTACATTTTATTTTTAATTTAGTAATTATAGGTTGGCGCGGAGTCTATTTTCACATTTGACACTTTGCAAACACCCACAGCTAGCCCAAACACTCCCAAGTGGGATCGGTCAATTCCTTAATTTAAGAACCGCTTGTGGGACTAGAGACCTGGAGCTCAGAGAGCTCAAACAACCGTGCCATCTACCTTGCAGACACTGGTTAAAAAAAAAACAAGTACTTCCTGTATGGGAGGGGTTATATAGGGGATCACTTCCTGTCCAAAGACCTTTGGTCTACCAGTGTCCATTCACCTTGAGATGAAGTATAACCCAGAAAGTAATAAATATTACTCTGTATCCCATGATGTATGAAAAGCAAATGCTGACATGAAATGTCCCAAAGAACACGATCCCACAGTCAAGCACAGAGGTGGAAAAACATTATGCTTTGGGGCTGTTTCTCTGATAAAAGGAACAGGCTGACTTTGCCGCATTGAGGGGCCATAAATTGTAAAATCTTGGATGAGAACCTTCTTCCCTCGGCCAGAACACTGAAGATGGGTTGTGGATGGGTCTTCCAGTATGACAATGACCCAAAACATACCGCTAAGGCAACAAAGAAGAAGCACATTAAGTTCATGGAGTGGCCTAGCCAGTCTCCAGACCTTAATCCTATAGAAAATTTATGGAAGGAGTTGAAACTTCTTGCCAAGAGACACAAAGAAACCTTAAGGATTTAGAGACTATATGTAAAGAAGGGTGGACCAAAATCCCTCCTGAGATGTGTGCAAATCTGGTCACCAACTACAAGAAATGTCTTACCTCTGTGCTTGCAAACAAGGGTTTCTCCACCAAGTACCAAGTCATGTTTTGCTTGGGGGATCAAATAATTATTTTACTCACTGAACTGCAACTTACTTTATAGCATGTGTTTTATAGGTTTATTTCAGGATTTTTGGTTGATATTCTGTCTCTATTACTTATAATACACCTATGATAAAAAAAATGTATAGACCCTTCAGTGGGTGAACTTACAAAATCTGCAGGGGATCAAAGTATTTTCCCCCCAGGGTATGAGATTTTTTACACTTTCAATGATAAATGGAAAACAAGACAAAATAGAGAAAGTGAACCTCCCCAACAGGAGCAGACACAGCAATAGTGAAAGGTGTTCTAATACCTGTCCACTCCTCTATCGCACAACACAAAAAGTTGTTTCACTTTAACCGCTTCCCGACCACCTGCTGCGGTTATACTGCTGTGAGTTGGCTATATAGCGCAAATCGTCGTACCTGTACGTTGGTCCGTGCACACGATATAGCGGGAGTGTGCCCGCGAGTCCCGCGGACTCGATGTCTGCCAGCGATCGCTGTATACAGAGGCAGAACAGAGATCTGCTTATGTAAATAAGGTGGATCCCTGTTCTGACAGGAGACATCATGGAAATTTGCTGTTCACAATCATCGGGTACAGTGATCTGTGGTGTACCAGGCAGCCCCCCTCCCCTTACAGTTAGATCACACCCAGGGAACACAGGTAACCACTTGATCGCTCCTAGTGTTAACCCCTCCCTGCCAGTGTCATTTATACATTGATCAGTGATTTTTCTAGCGCTGATCAATGTAATAATGTCACTGGTCCCCAAAAAAAGTGTAATTTGGGGTCAGATTTGTCTGCCACAATATTGCAGTCCCGCTAAAAGTTGCTCCATTACCAGTAAAAACAAAACAAAAAAAAATTAAGTCCCAAAATCTATCCCATAGTTTGCAGACGTGGTAACCTTCGCGCAAACCACCCAATATACGCCTAATGCTATTTTTTTTTAATATAAATAAATATATAGATATATATATTTGTGTGTGGGTGTGGGGTGGTGTGGGTGTGTGTGTATGTATATATACACACACACACACACACATATTTTATTTGGGTACAGTAGCGCAAAAAAAAAAGGAACTGCATGCAGTTGGGGGGGGGGGGGCATCAATTTTATTTAGGTACAGTGTCATGCAATTGTCAGTTAAAGCTACGCAGTGCCGTATCGCAAAAAATGGTCTGGTCAGGAAGCGGTTAATAGTTATTCAAAGCTATACTGGGGATTCCATTGCTGATCTCCAAACAATACTAGCCGACTACTTTTGGCTGTAGTTCGAGTCTCTCTCCTCAACACGAGTGCAGATAATATAGTCAAAGTAAAGTCAACTCCTGGTCTGCATACTAGTTATGGGTCTGTAACAAAGCCACTAGATCAGCAGGATAGAGGTCTATAATGGCTGCTTCCATATTCTCCCTGTACAGGTTTCCTCTAATGAACAATACTTGCAAGTCATAAATCTTTAAGACTGCAGAATGTTTCCTATAAAACTATGGCAAATCCCTTGTACAGAACAGTACAAAGGTATTACCTTAAAATAGTCAAGATGGACTGTGTTGGAGGGGGCACACATAGAAGCTTTTGATCTTTTAAGTTATGTGTGCTATATTGTAGACCTGACCTCAAAGATGAAATTTTAAAGGTCCATTTAAAAATATAGTCAAGATGAATACAAGCCAAAATAAAAGAATGGCAAGCAAACTTTTTTTTTTTTCCAACCCCCTCTCTACAGCAGTTTCTTTTGATTATGGCCAGGGCTTTTGTCCAGATTCTACAGCTTATAAAAAGCTTTAAAAAAAAAAGAAAAAAAAATCTTACCCGTCCAATGTTTTATCCCCATAGCCAATCTGAAAAAGTACAATTTAATGAATGGTTTTCAGATTCCTGGGAAGTGAAAAAATATCAGGAAACTGCAGCAAGACAGAAAATAAGATGGATCCTATATGCCAATAAAGTGTAGGGTTGTCCCGATACCACTTTTTTTAAGA
Organism: Lithobates sylvaticus; assembly: GCA_028564925.1. Classification (NCBI taxonomy): domain Eukaryota; kingdom Metazoa; phylum Chordata; class Amphibia; order Anura; family Ranidae; genus Lithobates; species Lithobates sylvaticus. The sequence goes on along the minus strand of CM053026.1, from coordinate 162,049,258 downwards.
CCGAGTACAAGTACCGATACTTTTTTCAAGTACTCGCCGATACCGATTACCGATACTTTTTTTTTTAATGTCATGTGACAGTTTGACTGATGGGCACTGATAGGTGGCACTGACTGATGGCTAGCACTGACTGATGGGGACTAAAAGGTGGCACTTATGGGCACTGATAGGCGGCAATTATAGGCACTGATAGCTGGCACTGATAGGTGGCACTGATAGACGGTACTTCTGGGCACTGATAGGTGGCACCGACAAGTGGCTGGCACTGATAGATGGCACTTATGGGCACTGACAGGTGGCTGGCACTGAAATGCAGCAATAAATGACATGAGGAAAGGATTCATTTTTTAAAATGCTGTACACCCTGCCGCAGTAAGCAGCAGCAGACATCTTGTTACACCCAGCTCGAACTATATGAGCTGGGTGTAACAAGATGTCCACTGCTGGCTTACTACAGCCAAGTGCAGAGTGTACCAAGATGGGTATCGGGATGTTCAGCCGCTGACGGCTCTCTCGGTTGTCTCTCTCTCCCCCTCTCTCTGTTGTCTCTCCACTTTTTCCTGCGGTCTCTCCCCCTCTCTCTGTTGTCCCTCTCCCTGATCTCTCTCTGTTGTCCCTCTCCCTGATCTCTCTGTTGTCCCTCTCCCTGATCCCTCTCCCTCGATCGATCTCTCTCTGTTGTCCCTCTCCCTGATCTCTCTCTGTTGTCCCTCTCCCTGATCCCTCTCTGTTGTCCCTCTCCCTGATCCCTCTCCCTCGATCGATCTCTCTGTTGTCCCTCTCCTGATCTCTCTCTGTTGTCCCTCTCCCTGATCCCTCTCCCTCGATCGATCTCTCTCTGTTGTCCCTCTCCCTGATCTCTCTCTGTTGTCCCTCTCCCTGATCCCTCTCCCTCGATCGATCTCTCTGTTGTCCCTCTCCCTGATCTCTCTCTGTTGTCCCTCTCCCTGATCCCTCTCCCTCGATCGATCTCTCTCTGTTGTCCCTCTCCCTGATCCCTCTCCCTCGATCAATCTCTCTGTTGTCCCTCTCCCTGATCCTTCTCCCTCGATCGATCTCTCTCTGTTGTCCCTCTCCCTGATCTCTCTCCGTTGTCCCTCTCCCTGATCCCTCTCCCTGATCCCTCTCCCTCTCTGTTGTCCCTCTCCCTGATCCCTCTCTGTTGTCCCTCTCCCTGATCCCTCTCCCTCGATCGATCTCTCTCTGTTGTCCCTCTCCCTCGATCGATCTCTCTCTGTTGTCCCTCTCTCCCTGATCTCTCTCGATCGATCTCTCTCTGTTGTCCCTCTCTCCCTGATCTCTCTCGATCGATCTCTCTCTGTTGTCCCTCTCTCCCTGATCTCTCTCGATCGATCTCTCTCTGAGCTGGGTGTAACAAGATGTCCACTGCTGGCTTACTACAGCCAAGTGCAGAGTGTACCAAGATGGGTATCGGGATGTTCAGCCGCTGACGGCTCTCTCGGTTGTCTCTCTCTCCCCCTCTCTCTGTTGTCTCTCCACTTTTTCCTGCGGTCTCTCCCCCTCTCTCTGTTGTCCCTCTCCCTGATCTCTCTCTGTTGTCCCTCTCCCTGATCTCTCTGTTGTCCCTCTCCCTGATCCCTCTCCCTCGATCGATCTCTCTCTGTTGTCCCTCTCCCTGATCTCTCTCTGTTGTCCCTCTCCCTGATCCCTCTCTGTTGTCCCTCTCCCTGATCCCTCTCCCTCGATCGATCTCTCTGTTGTCCCTCTCCCTGATCTCTCTCTGTTGTCCCTCTCCCTGATCCCTCTCCCTCGATCGATCTCTCTCTGTTGTCCCTCTCCTGATCTCTCTCTGTTGTCCCTCTCCCTGATCCCTCTCCCTCGATCAATCTCTCTGTTGTCCCTCTCCCTGATCCTTCTCCCTCGATCGATCTCTCTCTGTTGTCCCTCTCCCTGATCTCTCTCTGTTGTCCATCACCCTGATCCCTCTCCCTCGATCGATCTCTCTCTGTTGTCCCTCTCCCTGATCTCTCTCCGTTGTCCCTCTCCCTGATCCCTCTCCCTGATCCCTCTCCCTCTCTGTTGTCCCTCTCCCTGATCCCTCTCTGTTGTCCCTCTCCCTGATCCCTCTCCCTCGATCGATCTCTCTCTGTTGTCCCTCTCCCTCGATCGATCTCTCTCTGTTGTCCCTCTCTCCCTGATCTCTCTCGATCGATCTCTCTCTGTTGTCCCTCTCTCCCTGATCTCTCTCGATCGATCTCTCTCTGTTGTCCCTCTCTCCCTGATCTCTCTCGATCGATCTCTCTCTGTTGTCCCTCTCTCCCTGATCTCTCTCGATCGATCTCTCTCTGTTGTCCCTCTCTCCCTGATCTCTCTCTGTTGTCCCTCTCTCCCTGATCTCTCTCTGTTGTCCCTCTCTCCCTGATCTCTCTCTGTTGTCCCTCTCTCCCTGATCTCTCTCGATCGATCTCTCTCTGTTGTCCCTCTCTCCCTGATCTCTCTCTGTTGTCCCTATCTCCCTGATCTCTCTCGATCGATCTCTCTCTGTTGTCCCTCTCTCCCTGATCTCTCTCGATCGATCTCTCTCTGTTGTCCCTCTCACCCTGATCTCTCTCTGTTGTCCCTCTCTCCCTGATCTCTCTCTGTTGTCCCTCTCCCTGATCTCTCTCTGTTGTCCCTCTCCCTGATCTCTCTCTGTTGTCCCTCTCCCTGATCCCTCTCCCTCGATCGATCTCTCTCTGTTGTCCCTCTCCCTGATCCCTCTCCCTCGATCGATCTCTCTGTTGTCCCTCTCCCTCGATCGATCTCTCTGTTGTCCCTCTCCCTCGATCGATCTCTCTGTTGTCCCTCTCCCTCGATCGATCTCTCTCTGTTGTCCCTCTCCCTCGATCGATCTCTCTCTGTTGTCCCTCTCCCTGATCTCTCTCTGTTGTCCCTCTCCCTGATCCCTCTCCCTCGATCGATCTCTCTCTGTTGTCCCTCTCCCTGATCCCTCTCCCTCGATCGATCTCTCTGTTGTCCCTCTCCCTCGATCGATCTCTCTGTTGTCCCTCTCCCTCGATCGATCTCTCTCTGTTGTCCCTCTCCCTCGATCGATCTCTCTCTGTTGTCCCTCTCCCTCGATCGATCTCTCTCTGTTGTCCCTCTCTCCCTGATCTCTCTCGATCGATCTCTCTCTGTTGTCCCTCTCTCCCTGATCTCTCTCTGTTGTCCCTCTCTCCCTGATCTCTCTCTGTTGTCCCTCTCCCTGATCTCTCTCTGTTGTCCCTCTCTCCCTGATCTCTCTCTGTTGTCCCTCTCTCCCTGATCTCTCTCTGTTGTCCCTCTCTCCCTGATCTCTCTCGATCAATCTCTCTCTGTTGTCCCTCTCTCCCTGATCTCTCTCTGTTGTCCCTCTCTCCCTGATCTCTCTCGATCAATCTCTCTCTGTTGTCCCTCTCTCCCTGATCTCTCTCGATCAATCTCTCTCTGTTGTCCCTCTCTCCCTGATCTCTCTCGATCAATCTCTCTCTGTTGTCCCTCTCTCCCTGATCTCTCTCGATCAATCTCTCTCTGTTGTCCCTCTCTCCCTGATCCCTCCCTCTCCCTCCCCCCCTCTCTCCCCCTCCCTCTCCCTCTCCCCCTCTCCCTTCCCCTCCCCCCCCCCTCTCCCCTCCCCCCCCCCCCCCTCCCCCCCCCCCCCCCCCCCCCTCCCCCCCCCCCCCCTCTCTCCTCTCTCTCCCCTTATCTCTCTCTCTCCCTTATCTCTCTCTCTCCTTATCTCTCTCTCTCCCTTATCTCTCTCTCTCCCTTATCTCTCTCTCTCTCCCTTATCTCTCCCTCTCTCCCTTATCTCTCTCTCTCTCCCTTATCTCTCTCTCTCTCCCTTATCTCTCTCTCTCTCCCTTATCTCTCTCTCTCTCCCTTATCTCTCTCTCTCTCCCTTATCTCTCTCTCTCTCCCTTATCTCTCTCTCTCTCTCTCTCCCTTATCTCTCTCTCTCTCCCTTATCTCTCTCTCTCTCCCTTATCTCTCTCTCTCTCCCTTATCTCTCTCTCTCTCCCTTATCTCTCTCTCTCTCCCTTATCTCTCTCTCTCTCCCTTATCTCTCTCTCTCTCCCTTATCTCTCAGCTTCAATCTCTGTCACAGTGAGGAACAGGGCAGCACGCTCCCTTGTAATGTCTTAATTATACAGGCTGACTCCGCCCACCCTCTAAGTCCGCCCACCCTCTGCCTTCACCCGCTGACTCCGCCCACCCTCTTTGTCCGCCCGCCCTCTGCCTTCACCCGCTGACTCCGCCCACCCTCTTCGTCCGCCCGCCCTCTGCCTTCACCCGCTGACTCCGCCCGCCCTCTGCCTTCACCCGCCCTCTTCGTCCACCGCTGACTCCACCCGCCCTCTGCCTTCACCCGCCCTCTTCGTCCACCGCTGTCTCTGCCCGCCCTCTGCCTTCACCCGCCCTATCCGTCCACCCGCCGACCAGGTATCGGATAAGGCATCGGGAGCATTTGTGCGAGTACAAGTACTCGCGCAAATGCTCGGTATCGGTCCCGATACCGATACTAGTATCGGTATCGGGACAACCCTAATAAAGTGTATTGAAAAAAAGTGAAGTTTCCTAATTATCAAAAGTTAGTTCCAAAGGCAACTCCTTTTACCTAAAAATTAGCTCAACAATTTGAAATTGTTGGTAAGGCTGGGCATAGAGGGAGCAAATTTCTTTCCGTCCCTGCCAGAACAGAGCGATTATTGCTAGCGACTAACAGATGCTAGCGATAATTGCATGTAAAATCATGCAGGCTGGTTGTACCCAAGTTGATCGATAAACTTGGGCACATTCAGCTTGCCCATACACGGTTCGAATCTCGACCGGATCCTGCTGAGCCAGCCAAGATTCGAACCGTCTATGGCCGGCTTTAAGTACATTGACTCCTCTCTAGTCCACATTTAACAAATAAAGAGATAAAGAAGCAGACTACCGGTCTCAGAAACTGATCTGCCCAGAGCACTTTAATCAGATACCTAAGGGCCAGTTTTTACACTTATTTACACATTGCATCTGGGCACAATTGACTTCACATGTGTGTAAAGTATATTTCCAACCTCAGTTTTAACGTTGATAAATAGATAAATTATAATTTTCAGATTCATCTTACCCATTTTCCAAAGAAGCAGTACGTGTGTAAAATTGAATCTCACTCCTACCCTGATTGAGGATTGAGCTATCAGAAGCATCAACGAAAGGGTCTCTATATAACACATGATTATAGGTAGCGGTAGGGTGCAAGAGGGCTAGTATCCATGTTGAAGAAAGTAGTCTAGTATTTATACTGTAACAAACACTGTGGGGTTGATTTACTAAAACCGGAGAGTGCAAAATCTGATGCAGCTCTGCATAGCAACCATAGCATAGCATATGATGTTGTCTTGTATAATGCAAATGAGTCCAGTCTCCTCATGTGTTAGTCTCTTGCCAAAAGGGGAGAAATGTGACAGACCTAGCCGGGACACAGGCTTTTTGAGAGGACTAAATTCGAGCCTCTTGACAACCGATTATGGGCCCTGGATTTTAAGGGGCACAGGGTGAATGAGGACCCCACTATAATCTGTGCTAGTCAGATTCAATTGCAGGGTTAATTGGCACATACAATAATAGTCTGTGTCAGGGTAGACTGGACTCATTTGCATTATACAAGACAACAGACAGGTGGCTGGAGTTGATGATATTAGCATCTAACATGTGTGAAGCTCAGTGACAACAAGTCTGACCTGTAGTGAAATACTGATGGGCACAGAGTCACATCGGCTGCTTAAAGGGATTAGTTAATTAGCTCATGTTAATTTGTTACAGGTGTATTGTTAGAGTAAGATGAGCAGGAGGGGGGGTCTCCTCTTCTACTGTATATAAATACTTCAGTCAGTTTGGTTCTAAATAAAACAGTCCATGCTAGCACTAAGCAAGTTTCGTCTCGTTTGGTGCTTGGGAGCGGTTGGAATATCTGAGATCTATATTCAGACTGGGAGGAAGTGGTATATGACGAACGCACTCAAGAGTGTGGGAGCGTTTCGTCACAGTTCTACTTTAAGTTGAGCTGTGTAGGCCTCTCAAATTTCTTTTCCCCCCAACTTATCAAACAATGTCAGTGGCCTGACTTTGAGCATTAGGGCCTTTCCAAACTGTTGCTGCAATGCTAGAAGTGAACAATTGTCTAAAAGGTCTTTGTATGCTGTAGCATTAACAGTACAAAATTACTGAAAACACTTATCTGGGAGGAGTATCCACATCATTTTGGCCATATAGATATGTGTTTTTGAACACAGTGTACCTGGAACAAGCAATACATTTTTAAGGAGCACAATACGATGATACTTGAACAAAGAAGAGCTGCATGGTCAAGTTGGCAGAAAGAAGCCTTTATTGTACAAGTTCCAACAAAAAAGAAGAAGCCTGGTTACAATATGCCCAACACCACCTTGATATGCCTCACTTTTATATCTTTTTATATCCTTTTTCCATCTTTGTAAAATTTCATTACCTTGTTATGCAGGTCTTTTGACTGTTTAACCTGTGCATGTCACCTTCTGTCTGTACCAAGGCCAAGCTTTCCAGGGTATGTAAACTTATGATCAGGGCAATTTGGGTGATTTGTTATTATGATTTTAAAAGGATCCAAAAACACTGTCATAATAAATGGCTTCATGTATTTACTGTGGCAGGTTGGCACGATCCCGCGAACCATCGTAGCTATACGTCGGCTCACGGGATTGGGATAGCAGGCGCCCGCTGCACTGTGGGGGTGCCTATGCTCGTGGCCGACGATCGCGATAACCGCCGGGTACGAGCGATCGCGAGAGGCGGAATAGGGAAGTGTGTGTGTAAACACACAAATCCCTGTTCTGAGAGGAGTGACAGATCGAGTGTTCCCATTAGCTAGGAACCACGATCCGTCACTTCCTCTAGTCAGTCCGCTCCCCCTTCAGTTAGAAGCACGTAGCAGGGAACAGTTAACCCCGTCCCTGCAAGTGACATTTTTACAATAATCAGTGCATTTTTATAGCACTGATCGCTGTATAAATGCCAACGGTTCCAAAAGTGTGTCAAAAGTGTCTGCCATAATATCGCAGTCCCGATAAAAATCGCAGATCACCGCCATTACTAGTAAAAAATAAATAAATAAAAATGCTTTACCAAAAATAATGAAGAAGAATACATATCGGCCTAAACTGATAAAAAATGTGCTTTAAAAAAAAATAAATAAAAAAAAATGGGGATATTTAGTATAGCAACAAGTACAAAATATTGAATTTTTTTCAAAATTGTGGCTCTTTTTTTGTTTATATCGCAAAAAATAAAAAAAACGCAGAGGCGATCAAATACCACCAAAAGAAAGCTCCATTTGTGGAAAAAACAAAACAAAAAAAAAGGACGTCAATTTTGTTTGGCTGCAGCATCACACAATTGTCAGTTAAAGCGATGCGGTGCCGAATCGCAAAAAAAATGGCCCTGTCATTCAGCAGCCAAATCTTCTGGGGCTGAAGTGGTTAAATAAAAGACAGTTTTTTGGCATGATCAGTCATATTTTCAATATTAATGCCAACATTTCTCAATTTCTGCCAGGGTATGCAAACTTTTGAGTAGGACTGTATTAAGCCATAGCTTTGATACTGGGTGAGGAAAGGAGTTCTACAGTTGGATATAAAGAAAAGGACAGGCTGTTTTGATATACTGGGAAGATAATTAAGTACATGCTTGGACTCTCTCTAAAGTTCTGTAATGAATAGGCTTAGGTGGGTAAATCCAAACATTCCACAAGTTCCTCTGCTGTGATAGATTTCCTTAGTGAGCGCAGCAACACAGTGAACAGTAAACCAGAAGATGCATTTGTGGACTGTGTCGCCATCTGGTGTTCATAATATAAAACAAATCAAATATGAAATTTTGCTTTTCATTACTGCTACATTATTGGAAAACATTTTTCTTAAAACCATAAAAAGCAAAAGCTGAAAAGTTTAGAAAAGTGTACCAGAAAAATTGTGAGGGTGAAAACGGTATGCTTTGAATTTTTTTTGTATAGACTAAAAAAGGAAATATATGCTGGAAAAAAAAAACCTGAAAAAGCATATTATTTTCATGTCTATAACTATTTTAATTTTATGAAATGACTTAACAGAACATTACCCTGGACTTCCAGGGGTCAGCCTAAAAGGTTTCCTTCCGGAGAAAAAAAACAGTTGTGAAACAAAACTTGAAGGAAATATTCCAATTGAAGCTGAACCCCAAGCAGTTCTGTTGGGCTGGTTATGTATAGAGCAACCTATAGCAACTCTTTATATCATATGCATCAGGGCTCAACAAACCCCAGGTGTCAGGTCGCCATGCAGCGCCGGGCAGCCGATCCAGCTCCAACATCCAAAGAAAAAACACCACAACAACCTCCAGGTATGCTGCTTACCTGCAGCAGAAGTAACGTTTCTTTCCCTGCACACACTGGCACCCCACCCCCTGCACCCTCCCCCAGAAAATCCACCTCTATTCAGCGGAAAGGCTCCCCTCTCCCTCTGCACCAGCCAATACCTGTGCACTGTGGCCTGCCCATTCCCACACAGAGAGGTGAGCAGAATCCAGCCCACACAGCAAGCCACAACAAAAACTTCAACCCCAACAACCTCAAGTGTCTAATCCCCACAATGAGAGGCCCAAAAGGGACAAGCAGTCCCAAAACCACCCAGTGAGAAAGCCATCCCACCCAGTCCCCTCCATGTGCAAATTCAAGATCTGTCACCTCCATCGCAGAAAATAAAGCCTTGTTACAAGAAAAAAAACAAACACAAAACTGGCTCCTAACTTTTAGCTGGTTCCTAAATTCAAATCAAATTTGTCAAGTCCCGATATATACAGTGGGCATAGAAAATAATCACTTCCCACCCCCCCCCCCCCCCTATAATATAATCACATTTTGTTGCTTTGCAGCCTGAAATGAAGACAGGCACAGTTTGTGGTTTATCTAGCTGTATTTAGTGCAGCTTATAACATAAAAGTGAAAGATATAACATCAACATATCAGAAAAAAATTCAAAATAAAAAAAGGAGAAAAAAGAAAGCCAATTCAAAACAATCACCAAGTTGGAAAAAGGATCAACCCCTTGTGTCAGCACTTTGTTTTACCACCTTTTGCTTTAAATGGGTTGTAAAGGTATTTAAAAAAAAAAAATAAACATGTTATACTTACCTCCACTGTGCAGCTCGTTTTGCACAGAGTGGCCCCAAACCTGGTCTTCTGGGGTCCCTCGGCGGCTGTGTCGGCTCCTCATGCTCCTAAGCACCTTCATGTGAGCTCTCTCACATGGTGGTTAGTACTTGCAGGCGCCCTCCCGTGATACAGCCGGCGGCTATAGCTGCTCACTGTATAACCTGACCCGGCACGCCGCGTCATTGGATGTGATTGACAGCAGCGCGAGCCAATGGCTGCGCCGCTTTCAATCCATCCACTGTTACCAATCAACAGCCAGGCTGAGCAGCGAAGAGGATGACAGGGGTGAGTGCGGGACTTTCGAGGGGGCAGGTAAGTAAAACGGGGTGGGCTGAGGGGGCCGGCATTGTCGATTGTTTTTTCACCTTCATGCATAGAATGCATGAAGGTGAAAAAAAAAAAAAATAAAAAAAAAAAAAATGTACTTTTACAAGCCCTTTAAATTACAGCCTTTAGTCTGTTGGGAGATGTCTCTACTAACTTTGCACATGTAGACCTTGCAATATTTGCCCACTCTTTTTTGCAGAAATGCTCAAATTCAGTTAAAATTTGATGGTGATCTTTAATGGACTTTAAGTCTGGGCTCTGACTAGGCCATGCAAGGACATTCTCCTTCAAACACCATGTGGCCCCGTCCATTTTTCCTTCTATCCTGACAAGTGCTCCAGTCCCTGCTGCAGAGAAACACCCTCATAACAGGATATTACCACCTCCATGCTTTAATGTAGGAATGGTGTTATTTGAATGGTGATCTCTGTATTGGATTTCTGCCAGACATATCGTTTGGGGATGAAGCCAAATAATTCAATTTTAGTCTGATCTGACCAGAACACCTTTTTCCATGTGGCCTCAGAATCTTCAAAAGGTGCATTTTGGCAAAGCTCAGTGGTGACTGCATGTGGTCTGTCTTGAGTGGCAGCTTTTTTCTTGCATCCCTCCAATACAAGCCACATTTGTGGAGAATTTTTGATATTGTTGTCACATGCACACAATGACAACTCTCTCATAAATTCCTACAACTTCTTGTGTTGCTATAGGCCTCTTGGTTCTCCTGGCTCTTTCATCCAGTTTGCAGCAACATCCCGATCCAGGGAGTGTCTGTGTTGTACCAAATACCTTCCACTTCTTAATAATAGACTTCACTGTGCTTCTAGGCATTGATAAGTCCTTTGAAATTTGTGTGTAGCCATCTCCTGACTTTTGCCTGTCCACAACTTTATCCTGGAGATTCCAGTGACAGTCATAGTTGGTTTGGTTCAGTTGCACTACCGGGGACTGAAATGCTCCAGGAAAGCTCTTTTCATGCTAAGCTAATCAAAATTACCACAGCTAATCACAGTTGAAAGTCAAATGGCTTTGTGTGCCATTGAGAAGGTCATTAGCTACACCTGATTGAGTTTGCAAGTAATTTTTAGGAGGTGATCCGTTTTCCAACTCAGTGATTTGGTTTTTGACTTTTTTTTTTCTGACAAGTTGGGGTTATATCTTTCACTTGGATGTTGCGTAAATACAGCTGGATAAAACAAAAACTGTCGGTCTTCATTTCAGGCTGCAAAGCAACAAAATGTGATTTTAAAAAAAGGGGGGGGGGGGAGAATTCTTTTCTATACCCACTGTATGCCTATTGGCCTAAAGAATGGCCTCGCCAACCAACCATGACAGGGTGTAGAATGCCTGCTGCGGCATGTGTACACCCCTGGCAACTAAAGCCAAGGCTGGATTCACACTTATGCATTTTTAGTGGTTTTTGCATTTTGCACTACAGTCCATATAACATGGTTTCATATGGAACACGTTCTGTAGTGCAAATCTGCAAAATGCAAAAAGCACTAAAAATGCATAGATGTGAATCCAGCCTAAAGGGGGTGTGTTGGGGCTGGGGTGGTTAACTATTGGGTTTTACCAACCCCCAAACTGCAAAAGTAAAGGAACCCTTACAGTTCTGAGCCCCCTATAAGGCTGCTTTCACACCAATGTTCTGCAGCTTACCTGCCCCGTGGGTGCAGCGCAGTGCATCTGCAACATTTCTGGGTTAGCTGCACTTCGCCATAGACTTTGATTATATCCTGCAGGTGGTGTGCAATTTCTGAAAGTGCACCAAAACTCTTGGATTCATAAAGTGCACCAAACCTGCAGGATACGGTAGAAGTCTATGGCTAAACGCAGCAAGACAGCAGGAAAGCTGCAGGTGCACCGCACACGCGGTCTGGGTAAACCGCAGAACATCAGTGTGAAAGCAGCCCTAATATATATATATATATATATATATATATATATATATATATATATACATACATATACACACACACACATACATACACACACACACACACACACACTAATATGCCTAGTGTATTGCTTCATACTAACCTGAAGATCTCTCCTGCTGCTGGTACCACTGCCAGCACTACAGAGGAGGTATCTGCTTGTACGGCTCTTGCTCCTTACTACAGCTCCAACTTTCTAAGTAGTCCCTCTACATTGCACTTTGATGCTCTGAAATGGCGGGTCAGCAAGCCCAGACTGCGATCTACCAGTCTCCTGTCAGCGATCTACTGGTTGCCGTTTCCTGCTACAATTTCTACACATTCTAAACATAGGGCCAAAATGTGTGAAAAATAAGGGTCCACAATAAAAGGGATCACGCAACATTCACTGAAGTATGCCTATTCCTTCATACCAGTTTGTCATGCCATTTTCTATGAGAAGCAGATAAATGTCCCCCAGGGGTCCTAGGGGCTGTGCATTATGCAGAGTTTGAATTATGAAAACTAAAAATTTTAAATATGGAGGTTTAGCCAATAAAATGCATTTATTCTGAAGCAATGAGCAATAAACCTAAACCTTTAACCATTTCACGTAAAATATTAACCACCTCAGCCTCAGAAGAATTTACCCCCTTCCTGACTGGGCCATTTTTTTGCGATACAGCACTGCGTCGCTTCAACTGACAATTACGCGGTCGAGCGACCCTGTACCCAAACTATTTTTTTTTCCCCACAAATAGAGCTCTCTTTTGGTGGTGTTTGATCACCTCTGCAGCATTTATTTTTTGTGGTATACAATAAAAATAAAAGAAGAAGACCATTTAAAAAAAAAAAAAAAAAAAAAAAGCAATATTTTGTACCTTTTGCTATAATAATAATCCCCCAAAAATACATATTAAAAAAAATAAATTTCTTCCTCAGTTTAGGCTGACATAGATTCTTCTCCAAAAATCGCAATAAGCATCTATTGATTGTTTTTTGAGCGAAAGTTATAGTCTACAAAATAGGGGATAGGTTTATGGCATTTTTATAAATGAACCTCCCTCTTTTTGGGTCACTCCTGGCTCCTCCTCTTCAGCCAGTATCCCCAATAGCAAGCCGCTTGCTCTGGGGCACTGGTGCATGCTCGCTCCTGAGCCCTGCTCTATGCTTCCATAAGAGAGCGCCGCAGCTCGCCCCGCTCCACCCCCGCTCTCTTCTCATTGGCTCACTGGTTGGTGATTGACAGAGCAGGAGCCAGTGGCTCCCTCTGCTGTCTCAGCAAATGAGACACCCAGGAGGAGCTCATCTCATGCACATCGCTGGATCAAGAGGGAGCTCAGGTGAGTATGGGGGGGGGGGGGGGGGGAGTATAAAAGCAAAGATATGTATATGGAGAACAGACTATGGTATATTGTCTAATAAAAGACTTTATTGAAGCAAATGTACAAACTATTGATTTAAAGACGAATTCGTCCACCTTACCAGACACCAGTAAAAAATTACAAATTGTCATACAAATAAGCACAGCAGGATCCCAAACACTTCTGCAAAGTAGGTATTTTATGTTTAGCGCCCAGGAGGTTAAAGTAGGGGTACTGGGTTGCTAAAGCACTACTTGTCCTGGATAGGGCTAATGGTAAGCTAATTGCAACACTGATACCTCCTAATCTTCCTTCAAAAACCGTGCATCACGGCTCCCTCAGCTGGAGGGTGATGGTAAATTCCCAGAGTATTAGGAGGAGCTGCACCCAGAAGTTTTTTTTTTTTTTTTTTTTTTTTTTTTTATGTAAAAAACGTGGAACCTTTAAACCACTTTAAATTTCATTCCTGGCGTCACTGGTGATCAAATTTTGTAATCTCTCGTCACCATACCTTAAAAAAAAAAAAAAAAAAAAAAAAAAAAAAGAGAAGAAGGTGGTTTTGACTTTACTTAGTTATATACTAGGTCGTTCACACTGCCTGATCACTACTCTAGGTTCAAATGTTTACTTGAAATTGCACCTGAAGCGGCCTGAAAAATGCACAGGACACTTTTTAAAAACGCACCGTGGCTGGCCTGTAGATATGTGAACCGGCTCCATAGAGAAGGCTGCTGGTTCACATGTCAGGCGAATTAGATGTGGTTCAAAGCACATCCAATTCATATATATGCACACTACACATCCCATAGTCCATGGGCACTAGCCCATCACAGGATTAAGAAAGGGTGGCTACCTTAGTACTTTTGCGAGTTAAGAATACAAACTTGAATATAATAATTTTTCCTTTTTAAACCAGAGTTTAGAGTCACTTTAAAGCGGAGGTCCAGCTGAAAAAAAAAAAAAAAAAAATGTTTAAAAGTCAGCAGCTACAAACACTGTAGCTGCTGACTTTTAATAAGCACACTTACCTGTCCAGGGTGCCCTCGATGTCGGCCACCTGAGGCCAATCCGTCCATTGGATCGGGTCCTGGCGCCGCCATTCGAACTAAGGGAAACAGGCAGTGGAGCCTTGCGGCTTCACTGCCCGTTTCCTACTGCGCATGCGTGAGACGTGTGGCACTTTGTGAATGTCCGGCTGTGTTCTGGGACAGACAGACACACACACAGTTCCCAGAACACAGTGCGCCCCATTCCCCAGTGCCAATGCGAGGAGGAGAAGAATGAAGATCACCGAGTAACAAGTGGCAGATTAGGACGATCTGCCTAGCAACAGCCATTTCTGGTAAGTAAAATTTTTTTTTTTTAGGGTGGTCCTCCGGTTTAAGGTTTTAGGCAACATAGTGCATACAGTCTCAATGCAATTTATGATCAAGTACAGGAAGACTGATTACCGTATAAACTCGAGTATAAGCCGACCCGAATATAAGCTGAGGCACATAATTTTACCACAAACAACTGGGAAAATGTATTGACTCGAGTATAAGCCTAGGGTGAGAAATGCGCAGCTACTGTAAGTGGAAAAGAGGGTCAACAATGCCCATTTGCAGCCTCACTGTGCCCATTTGCAGCCATAGGTCCCCCAAACTTGGTAGTTAAGGGTTCCTAGATGCCCCCTAGCTGCAGCCAAAATTCGAGTTCTCTGGACCCAAAAGGTCCCGAAATGACATTGCTGCAGATGGACACAGTTGACCAACTTTGGGGCCCCGTATCTCAGGGTCACTTGGTGATAGGAACTCCATCTTTGCATATGTTATAGTGCTAGGTCCTAGCACCAAGTGGCCCAGAAATACGGGATTTTTTTTGCTGCAAAAAAGTGCTTGACTCGAGTATAAGCCAAGGGGGGCACTTTCAGCACAAAAAAAATAAAAAAAATGTGCTGAAAAACTCGGCTTATACTCGAGTATATACGGTATTTCTTACAAGAGAGTTTCATATATTCACAGATAACATTTTATATCCTGAAAGTATTTAATTGATCAGTTGTTTTAGTCCTCTTTCAGGCAGTGTTGAAATTTAATAAGGGAGTCATTCAGTCTCACATACCAGCAAATCTAAGTGAAATGGAAGTTAAACTGCGATTGGACAAAGTTTGGATCATGGCCAAGCACAGTAATATTTACACAGACAAAACACTACCGGGGAAGATGATCAATATGGAAGGAAACAAACATGGGAAAATATATAGCGCACATCTACACAATAGGGAAAAGATTTATGGCATTTTTAGTTTTTTTTACTAGTAATGGTGGCAATCAGTTATTTTTAGCGGGACTGCGACATTGCAGCGGACAGATCGGACAGGACTACTTTTATTTTTATTTTTTACACTTTTTCGGAACCAGTGACATTATTACAGTTATCAGTGCTAAAAATATGCACTGTTATTGTACTAATGACACATGCAGGGAAGGGGTAAACATCAGGGGCAATCAAGGGGTTAAGCGTGTTCCCTCAGTGTGTGTTCTAACTGTATGGGGGACTGTGTGACTGGGTAAACACACAGATGCATCCATCTTCCTGCTTAGCAGAAAGACAGGATCTGAGTGATCTCCCCTGTCAGAACGGAGATTTTCCTTGTTTACACAGACAGATCCCCATTCTGTCACTGTGGGGAACGATCACGGGTGGCCGCCAGACATCGAGTCCACTGGACCCACTGACTGGCTCCCCTGCTGGCCAATGGGGGGCACGTGCGCACCCACAAAAGCGAGATCCCGTGCCAACGTACACCTACGGCGATTTGAAGGATCGTGCCACCTTGCCGCAGTATAATGATGGCAGCTGGTCGCAATCGGTTAATAGTGACCAATAAAATGCCTTGCCTTAATAATGTATTGTACAGATAACACAAGTTTTTTTCTTTTTAATGCATACGAGGTGGTATCAAAAAGTTTTGAAACTAGTTTTGTAACATGCCAACAGATGGCAGCCTAAGGCTGCATGTACAGTCATGGACAGCAAATAAGGACAAAAAGAGCAAACGTGAAATTCTGCATCAAACTGGGCAAATCTGCCATCCGACAAGTTTACACCGATGCTGCAATGAGTTGAAGATCCAGTTCAAAGGTTTGCCGATTTGACACCATTGTGAAGATCCACTGCGAATAGCAGAAGTGGCTTGTCCGGCTTTGAAAAGACTTCCAGGACACATTCCAGAAGTGGCAGTGGCTCTGTCTTGCTGTGCAAGGAGAACATTTTGAAGGTGATAGGGTGTAAACATAGATAAAGTACTTTCTTGTAAACAGAGCTTGTCTCAAAACTTTTTGATACCACCTCCTATAGTAACCAGTTACATATGCCCAAGCATCAGTCCACAAACTAAGTGTACAGAGCAGTCATGTGCAGAGAATAAAATCCAATTACCAGCAACGTCGGTATTATTACAAAATATTTTCACTAGCCATATTTAAAAAAAAAAAAAAAAATTAAATAAAAAAAAAATATATATATCTTGTATCAGCCAGAATGCCAACAAAATTACCACTGCTGCCATGGTAACCACTTGAGCTTCGGAAGATTTTACCCCCTTCTTAACCAGGCCAAATTTTTGCTATTCAGCACTGCGCTACTTTAACTGTTAATTGTGCCACACTGTACTCAAATGAAATTTATATAATTTTTTTCACACCAATAGAGCTTTTCTTTGGTGGTACAGTCCCCGAGTTACGAACAGGTTAGGGACTGCCTGTTTGTTCTGAAGTCGGATTTGTTCGTAATCCGTACGTGCATGTGCAGAATGGCATTTCCGCTATTTTCCCGACATCGTTTTCGAATGTGCCCGCCGGCGCCGCCTGCCGCTCGTAAGTAGGAGTCTTTCGCAAGTCGGATGTTCGTAACTCGGGGACTCCCTGTATTTAGCCACCACTTTTTGTAGTGTAGTATATATATATATATATATACATATATATATATATATATATATATATATATATATATATATATATATATATATATATATATATATATATATATATATATACATATACATACATACATATATACATACACACACATATACACACACACTATAATATATATTGCCTACAAATTATAGCACATATATTGGAATATTAAAAAAATGATAATTAAAATGATACTACTAGTGGTGGCAATCAGTGACTTATAGTAAGAAAACAATAGCGCAACATCTGACACCGACGCTAATAATACAGTGATCAGTGCCAATACTTAACACGGTCACTGTACTAATGACACTGGCTGGGAAGGGGTTAACATCTAGGGTGATCAATGCAATGACTTTAGGCCCACATTAATAATACAAAGCCATTCTAATAATGCCTAGAGAATTACAGTGGAAATTTAGATGGCATTGAACAGAATATCAGTAGCTGAAATACATGAAATGTAGCTGACCAGTACTGAAGAGTGATGACAAGCTCTAAGTACCTGGCGCTGTTCCTGGAAATGAGGCCAAACCACCAATTACAACACCAATTTTACTCACAAATACAAATAAACAGATACGCAGACATGACAACACACACAAACAGCGTCCTCGGCTAAGGAACCGAAAAAAGCTAGATGATGTGAAACATGAAAGCCGTTACATTTAGCCTTTCACTCTTCTTAGAACGGTTCTCTAAACAGTTGCTCTACGTTGCCGTACATCAGTAGTTCTCTCTTTACTGCCTTACAGAATGTGCCCAAAGTACAGATGACACATGTAAGCACAGGACCAATTCCAGTGCTATGTTTTTAAGTCCGCAGAGACAATGAAGATAGAACACTAGAGCTGGAGGGGGCTTTCATAAAAGACCACCTCTGGTCACAGCCTTGTGAAGCTGAAGTTTCTTTGAGATCTACAAAGTCGGAAATGATTCAAACCAAGTTATCACCATATAAATTTGAATGATCTTTAACATTTTAATAACAGTTATTTATTAAGCCCAGCGTAGCGGGTATTTTATAACATAATGCAAGTGTCACAAAATGTTCAGAAACATCCAAAACCTAAAAAGCCCAACTGAAATTTCAGTTTAATTCAGCTAAAGACATTCTAAGTGATTGAAAAAATAAATAAATAAATAGGCGTTCAGGCTCAGTTTCTACTTGTGCGACTTGTCATTCCACTTGGGACTGCAAATTCGCATGACAAGTCGTACCCCATAATTTCCAATGAGTACCGTTCATATCTATGCGACTTCAAAGTAGTCCCTGGACTACTTTGATGCGACTTGTGGTCCATAGACCTCAAAAATACACAGGCATTGCTTCAAGTCGCATCCAAATTACGGGAAAAAAAAAAAAAAAAAATGCTGAAAAATTGCGCGACTTTCAGGTCGCAAAAGTGGAGAAACCTAGCCTCAAAGTCTAAGGCCTGGTTTACACCATTGTGGGGAGTTTGCCGGGGCAGGAATTGCAGTGATTCCCGCACCTGAAATCAAAACGCACTGCTTTGTAAAGACGCGCAGGGCTCGCATTCATTCTTAAGGGAACCGCAAGGAAATCACATGGTGCAGCGAAAGCACCATGCAATTTCCCAGCCACTGCATTTACAGAACAGGGTATGCCCCTTTTTTCTGTGGGAGTACAGAATCTGCTACAGCAGGGCTCAAAAGTCCTGAGCTACTATTCAGGCCTCAAAAGGTTACTCGCCACCAGTTGCCCTAACCAACCCCTACCATGCCCCGCCTATAATTCTGCCCCTAAACAGGCCCTCATAAATTATCTCATGAAATGACACTTAATATTTATTTTTTTAATTCTGCATAAAACATTTAACAACTCCTCTATCCGTGCCCAACAATGCAGCCTGCCCATGGCCACCAATGCAGCTTGCCAGTGCAGGGGAAAGAGAGAGGAGTGCCACCGCCTGGATGATCAGAGCGCCGGGAACATAACAGCTTTAATTTCCATAGCTGTGTGTACCCCACCACGCGCCGTCACATACAGCCCCTCCCCCTTGTTCGGGAAACTTTGATAGACAGATCACCCTGTCCCAGCATTGGATGGGTGATCTGTCTATCAAAGTGCCCAGACAAAGAGGAGGGGCTGTATGTGACGGCACACGGCAGGGAACACACAGCTATTGAAATTAAAGTTGTTATGTTCCCCACACTCTGATCATCCAGGTGGCGGCTCTCCTCTCTCTTCCCCTCCGATCACTGGGAGAACGGCTCCCATACAACCCGCCTGCTAGCGGTGCTCACCCCCTGCTCCCAGGCAGCCATAACTCGCCAGCCCTCAAAATCCACTCGCAAAATGCGAGCAGACGAGTGGAATTTTTGAGGGCTGATCTACAGGTAAAGTGAACAGAATCAAACGGATGTCCACCGATGCCCTTAATACAAGTCGTAAGCCCATCGATGCAGGCCCTTAGGAGTTTATTTTATGTAAGCACTGGTCTCCCTGCAGAGGTCCAACACACCTCTTGCTGCATCAAAGTTAGGGCTCTCCAATCAGCAGAATGTGAGCTATGCTGATTGAAGAGCTCTAACTTAGCAAGGGGAACGACTTCGGGGGGCGATTTGAAAGACATCTGTGCGGGTTCATGCACAGATGTCTATTAAAAAAGCCACCGAAGTCTCCAAAAATAGCACCGGAACTACTTTTAGAAATCTGTGTGGCCCTGCACCGATTCGGAAGGTGCCTTTGCCAGCAATAGGCTCTGATTTGGCATGCGATTTGACATGTCAACACAGCCCGATGAGAACAGGGGCTAAAAGGAGAAGTATAGCTAAAGCTCGTTTGGCTGTACTTCTCCTGTGGTTCACAAGAGTGTAGATAATTTTTCACGCCTGTGACCGCTTTTCAGCAGCCCGCTGTTTGGTGAGGCAACAGAGCCAGTCAAGGCTTGGGAAAGACCCACGTGGTTCGGACCCAACCACATGCCTGGACCGGTACTTGGCTCAGCCTCTCAGCGAGCTGATACGAACCTGAGCAGAGAGCCAGTGACTGCCAAGCTTTTTGGTCAGGGAGCTCCGAGAACCGAGCAATAAGAGGTGTTTGATCACTCGGTTCTCAGCCTTAGAGCCAGCTGGGGGACAGGGAGTGCTGGAGAGGCAGAGTAGAGAGCTGGTGGCTGACCGTTACGGTTCTTTGCTCAGAGCGGAAAAGAAAGAGAAAAAAAATAAAAAAATTAAAAAAAAAAGGAGAGAAAGAGACCATCTCACACAACAGTGCTTGGTGCATGAATGACATACTGCCATGCTTGATCACCATCATGTGTGCAGAATTAAAAGGTGCCAGGAGTTCGGAATGTTATTTGTGTAGGATTTGTTGGGGCTTCCAGTGGCAGGTTAGAGTGTGTATTAAGAAAATAGTACTACAGGATGTTTACTGTACAGAATATCAGTGTTACTTTGCTTGCTCTGAAGATATTACACGTTCCCTTTAAGATTTTGATTACAGAAATCCACATCTGAAATCAATATGGACAAGACCATGTTGACTGCCAGGAAAGAAAAGCCACTCTCCCCTCACATGGATAATACAGTTTGAAGGGCCTGACATACAGTGCACAATGGGTTCAATATTTAAATATCTAGGTCAGCCCTCCATTAATATTTCATGTCAGTGTTCTATTATTCCATGAATATTTCAGCTGCTCCATCCCGCGTAAGTGGATATGACAAGAAGGGATCAATAACATGCTCGGCAATGACATTTAAGCAATATAATTACCTTCAGAGAAAAACAAAGAAATGCTTCATAGTTGGTAGTATAGTAAAAAAAAAAAAAAAAAAAAAAAAAAAAAAAAAAACTTGATTCACCTTTGAATTAAGTTTTGCAGCAATGACTATGTGCTAAATAACCCACCGCAACCAATTCAAAAATATTCATCACTGCTCTAAGTCTAACTGCATAAAATTCAAGCAGTTTCTATGGTGTATAACTATTTACAAAGCCATATTAAATATATGTCTGCTTACTCACGTAATTGCAAACACACAATTACCTGTATATTGTCTAACAAACTGTCTACAATAGCTGGAGGAATACATATTTTAACTTAACCCGTTGTAAACAATAATGTACCTAAAACTAAAATTTAAAATACAACTTCCTCTGGCTGCCCGTGCCATAAGTAAATGAAAAAATCGCTACCTGAAAAATCTTTAGAAACTGACATTTCTTGGAGTACCAAACTACTGTTCTTATATGACCAAACCCCCCCATTCCCGCCGAAAGTTTCCCCTTCCGATACCTACATCACAACAGTGCACAATTATGCAGGGGGTAGCGGACTGAACCACAGATATACAGAAGGGGGACGAGGAATCTCAACATCCCAGTAATGTCCATTTTTGAAGATTCTTTAGATACCGGTTTCTCCTTACTATGCAGGAGACTGGCAACATGGGTAGTAGGAGAGGTGGGCATCCAAGTTCCTTTTATGCAGGGGCAGATTTTAAGTTTACTGTTAAGCTTTGACAGGTATTGTGTGCCTGCAGACCTTGGTTGTATACTTTCAAGTAGCTCTGTTGCACTCTGGGAATTCCAAAAGCAGATTCTGGGTTTATCATAGACAATACATCACACAATGCCATGTGTTCTAGGCAATTAGAATGGACCCGTTCTACAGTGTGGATTGCCAGAGGAAAGTGCCTTAATAGTCTGCAGGCACCAGAAAAAGCACACTAAAAACTTGGGGCAATTTTAATTATTATTATACAGCAATCATATAGCGCCAACAGTTTGCACAACGCTTAACAAAATGAAGCCAGACATTATAATTTGGTACAAGAGGAATCAGAGGGCCCTGCTCATTAGTTTACAATCTAAAAGGGAGGGTCAATTGATACAAAAAAAGGTATTAGCTGTGGGGATGAGCTGATGGAGAAAGTAAAACAGTATTAGTTAGAAGCAGGATAGGCTACTTTAAAGAGAAGGGTTTTCAGGGATCGTCTAAAGATGGATAGATTAGGGGACAGTCGGACAGATTGGGGAAGGGAGTTCCAAAGGACGGGAGAAGCTCTGGAGAAATCCTAGAGGCGAGCATGGGAGGAGGTGACAATGGAGCTAGAGAGCAGGAGGTCTTGGGAGGACAGAAGAGAGCGGCTTGTTTGGGTTTTTTGGGACCAAGTTAGTGATGTAGCTGGGGGCAGAGTTATTGATGGCTTTGTAAATTATGGTTACTAAAGAGTGGTTACTAAGCAACCTATGCTTTAAGAACCTTGCATTTTTTTTTTAGTATACAGCAGTTTTTGTACATACAATACTTACTTGTATAAGATCTAGAATACCAAGTTCACTTTCTGAAGAATCCACACAAAAGACAAAATATAATGTTGCATAGTGTCGATAGATGAGCTTATTGTCAGATCCTCCTATTAATCTAAAAAAAAAAAAAAAAATTAAAAATTAAAAAAAAAATAGGATTTCAATATTTTTTAAAAATACATTGATAAAAAAAGTTTCATGTGATTTTAGCATCATGGATTCAGTTTCCTATTCGATGTGTTATCATCATTATACGCTCGGAAGATCAGCCATTTGAAAAAACGGCCAGATTCTTGGAGACACAGTACCGCTATCGGAAGGTTCCATTTAGGATACCGCTACAAAATATGTGAGTGTACATAATATTCTCTTGATAGTAACATATATGCTATTTAGAATCCTATAGCACCATATATCTTGTGTTTAACTCTGTTTTATCACCACATTGTAGATATATGATTGACCTTGTTATAGACACCCCTGAAGGAGGAGACAGATACACTGAAATGCGTCTGGTCAACTACGAGAAACTTACTGTCACTCATTGTGGTGATTTTGTACTTTGTACACAGTAACTGTAATCATTCCAATACATTTTATCTTTATTATAATATGTTCTTTCTATAAACGATTCGAGTGCCTTAAAAGTCTATTTAGGGGGATACCCTTTTGTTGTTTAGCATCATGGATTTGTCACTTTTTACAAAACAACTGCATAGCATAACACAGAGCGGTCATATGGCAGATAAAAACACCCGGTTTCAGACCAGTTCACACCACTGCTTTGCCTAGTTGTGCGCCGAAAACAATACAGCATGCAGTGCTTTTTCCCAGAACAGCAAAGTGCAACGCAATCCACTGCATCGCACTCTGAACATGATGAGATTTCTACAATATATATATATAAAAAAAAAAAAAAAAAATTACACATGTGTATATATATATATATATATATATATATATATATATATATATATATATATATATATATATATATATATATATATATATATATATATATATAAATATATATAAAAAAAAAAAAAAAAACACACACACACCACACAATGCCCACCCTTCGAATAGATCCCCTCCATATAGTTATATTTGAAAAATGGTCTTTCCTTACTAAAACACCCTACCCCGTGCCCTATTTCACCCATCTATCTCCCCCAGACCTTTATTCCCCTGAATAATAAAAAAAGGAGAATAAAAAGGAGAGAGGGGAAGAACATTCAAACGGGTGAATAATAATAAAAAAAAAAAAACAAATACATATTCCACTTCACTCACAAATAATTAATCTCAAGTAAGATCCAAAAGTCAGAACAGACTTGAACATACTAAATCATACCCCATCTAAAACTTATTTCATTCTTCTAAGTCCGCCTGAACTTTATTCCCCAGAATTTATTAATAACAGATAGAAGGTACTGAAGGAACATTCACACATAAGCAAAAGGGGTGTATATACACCCCTCTTCACCCACAAATCCAAGAGTGAGTACAAAAACAAATTGACCATATGCTACAGAATACCATCCATTCTCTAGAAAAGGTTCTCCCACGCTTCAGTATTGGAGGGGCATACACTCTCAGAGCGATGTGAACTGTTTTTTTTTTTTTGGAAATGCCCATTTTGGGGCAAATTAAGAAAAGTTATAATCAAACTGACAGATACCGCTTTTGAACAGGACCTCATAGCATATTTACTGCCTTTAAAGCTGAACTACACCAAGCAGGCCCACACGAACTATGTCCCTCACGAACATGTGAGGGTGCCGTTTGTGCTGTGTAAACTGTATGGAGCTGAGGCTATATACAGCATACTGCACTGGGTTCTGGGTGAGAGCCGAGACTTCCTGTCTAATACGATATGATCACCATGTATAAACACATAAGTGGTCCATATAGTGAACTTGGTGTTGCGTTACTTTCAAGGTCACCACAGAGGACAAGGGGGCATGCTTTACATCTAGGAGGAAACATCAGGAGCACCCAAGAGATACTGACTCCCCTCCTAAAAGATGTTCCCTCCGGGCCAGAGGAAACACAAAAAAACTGGAGGTGTGGTAGGGAGGTGCCTCCCTTTAAAGATCTAGAGGAAGAAGGTGTTTCCTATGGTTCGGTGGGAGGAGTCACTATCTCTCAGGTCCTGTCCTGAATGATGCCTTGTGAAAACTGCGTTTAAGACCACCGCTCAAAATACGGTGTGTTGTACTGCGGCAAATACGCAGTTGTACTGCGGCAGAATGGCACGACTGGGCAAAACGACGTTTATGCAACGTCGCTTCACCCTGTGGCCACTAGGGGGCGCGTGCGCTCGCCCCCGAGCCGATGAGTGCCCGCCAGGCTCCCGCGATCACTGATGAGACACGAAGAACCGGAAACTGTGTGTGTAAACACACAATTTCCAGTTCTCTGAGGGGAAAAGTGACAGATCGTCTGTTCATACAGAGTATGAACAGATGATCTGTCATCTCCCCTGCACAGTCCCTATCCCCCTTCAGTTAGAACACAAACTAGGACACACTTAACCCCTTCACTGCCATTTTTACAGTTACCAATTCATTTTTAATCGCACTGATCGCTGTATTAATGCCAATGGTCCCAAAAATGTGTCAAAATTGTGTCTGCCATAATGTCGCAGTCACGTTAAAAAAAATCGCTGCCATTACTAGTAAAAAAAAAAAATAATAATAATAAAAATGCTATAAATCTATTTTGTATACACTATAACTTTTGCGCAAACCAATCAATATACACTTTTTTTACCCAAAATATGTAGAATACATATCGGCCTAAACTGAGAAAAAAAAAATATATATATTTTTTTTTATATATATTTTTGGGGGATATTTATTATAGCAAAAAGTAAAAAATAATGTGTTTTTTTTTTTTTCAAAATTTCGCTCTTTTTTTGTTTATAGCGCAAAAAATAAAAACCACACAGGTGATCAAATACCACCAGAAGAAAGCCATTTGTGAAAAAAAAAATAAAAATGGATGTCAATTTTGTTTGGGTGCAACTTCGCACGACCGCACAATTGTCGGTTAAAGCGACGCAGTGCTGAATCGCAAAAAGAGCTCTGGTCAGGAAGGGGGTAGAATCTTCCGGGGCTGAAGCGGTTAAGTTATTAGATACTGTGGAGAGGCGACCCAGTTTCACTGTATGTATTAGCACTTTCAGCCTGGTTTTTGCAAAGACAGGCATGCTGGTTGCACACCTGTGGGCTGGGTTTATATTCCCTTCAGAAAGAGTGCTCAGTGCTCCACCCTGAGGCCTCGTCTAGGAGTCGGGAGAGTTCCAGGTGGAGACGGCTCCACAAGAGAGGGACAGGAGGTCTCTAGGAGCACGAAGCTGACCAAATAAGCTCCAGGAGGGAGTTTGCTTAACCACTTGCCCACTGGGCACTTAAAACCCCTTCCTAATCAGACCAGTTTTCAGTGCTATCACATTTTGTTCTTTTTCCCCCCCCCACACAAATAGAGCTTTCTTTTGGTGGTATTTGATCGCCACTGCTTTATTTATTTTTTGCACTATAAATGAAAAAAGACCGAAAATTTGGTAAAAAAACTAAAATAAAAAAAGAAGCATTTTCTTTGTTTCGGTTATAAAATTTAGCAAATTTGTAATTTTTTCCCCCTTTATAAATTTTGGCCAAAATTTTTATTATTTGGTCCGTGTGAAAGTTAAAGAGTCTACAAGCTATGGTGCCAATCACTGAAAATTGATCTCACCTAATATACTGACGGCCTATCTAATTTCTTGAGACACTAACGAGCCAGGAAAGTACAAATATTCCACAAATGACCCCTTTTTGGAAAGTAGACAATCCAATGTATTTAGTAAGAGGCATGGTGAGTTTTTTGAAGCTGTAATTTTTTTCCCAAAATTCTTTGCAAAATTAAGTGGATGGAGCATGGATGGGCACGGGATGGATGAATGGATGGAGCATGGATGGGCAACAGATCAGCACTGTGGGCACTCCAGAGACAGCCCGGCTCCCTCCTCTCCTCACACACACTGTACCAATCGGTGCTAGGAGAAGGGAGGAGCTGCACCGGACAAGCTCCAGTTTGTAGACAGGTGATCCCTCCGTCATTGGACGGAGCAATCACATGGTAAAGGGCCGCTGTCATTGGCCCTTTACCCCATTCCATGACGCGTAGGACCCAGCGGTCATGGACATTCCCGGGGGCGTGATTCTGTGAGGACGTCCATGGACGCCCTGCCATAATAAGCCGACCGCGCTGTAGCCACATTTTGGCTATGGCCCGATCGGCATGAGGGTAAGCAACAGTGAGTAAGCCAGGAGGCTGAAGTTTGTGTTATACAGTGATGGTGGAACCCTCTGCGAGTGAAGATTGCTGTAATTTTCTTTGAACTTTGTTTCCTTTTTTTTTTTTTTAAACCAGACTTTAACTGCAAGTTAACTTTTTTTACTTCCAACTTGTATTTACAGTTCCTTGGAGTTGGCAATAAGGTACCGAATAGCTTGTCTACTTACAATCCTCCTTCCAAGAAGTTGCAGACATTTTCATCTCGTTTAGAAACTAAATGGAATGTTTCTCTAATAATTTGCTGTTGGGTGTCTTCACTCTGAAAATAAACACATATAATGATTTTACTAAAATAAAGCCCTAGAAACAATTCAGACACAAGGTTTGCAAAACTGGGTCACTCAGTGATCATGTTCATTTATACTATAATGACTCGGGAAACACAACATGTTACAAATAGATTCCTGTGGTTCACAGTACATATGGTGTAACCAACCTGCCAGGAAGGGGAAGTATTGATTCATCACTTTACTGACAAGTCATACTATCTTCTATGATCAGAGGGTCACATACAATCATTAGTGACTTGACTGCACACAGCAACTAAAAAGTAACAATTAAATGATTTACAGTGATATTAGACCCACTTTAAGCACTTTCAGCAGCTGATTAAGCTTCATGTACGCGGGATGTTTTTACAACCTCTCCTGAACGATTTAACTTGACAGATAGTAACCCATGTTTAAAAAAAAAAAAAAAAGGTCAGTTTCTATTACAAGGGATGTTTACATTCCTTGTAATAGGAAAAACAGTGATCAAAATAAAATAAAAAAAAGTTTGTATTTAAAGCACCCTGTCCCTCCACAGAAGCGAAGGCACACGCAAGTCCCATCCACATATGTAAACGGTGTTCAAACCACAAGTGAGGTATTGCCATGAACGTTAGAGCGAGACCAATAATTCTAGCACTGTACCTGTAAAAAGACTTTAAAGCATTGCCATTGCACGAGCGTGCACGATTTTAAAGCATGACATGTTGGGTATAAATTTACTCGGCGTAACATCATCTTTCAAGTTAAACTACAAAAAAAAAAAAAAAAAAAAAAAAACACACACACACACGCAAACTTTACAATTTTCTTCTTATTTAAGGCTGGGTTCACACATGTGCAGTGCGAATTCCAGCTATGTTTTCTCGTTTTAGCGGCGCTATTCGGCCGATAGAATGCCGATTTTAACCCTCGCTAGGGACCGAAAAAAGGGTTAAAACCGCCCACAAAGTGAGCTGCGCATTGCAGGTGGGTTTGCAGCGCTGCCCCATTGCTTTCAATGGGAAGGGGCGTTTTAGGAACGGTAAATACACCGCTCCAAAGATGCGGCTTGCAGGACTTTTTTGACCATCCTGCAAGCGCACCGCTCCAGTGTGAAAGCCCTTGGGCTTTCACACTAAACACATAGCAGCGGTTGTTTCAGGGCGCTTTGCAGGCGCCATTTTTAGCGCTGTAGCGCTTGCAAAGCGCCCCAGTTTGAAAGGGGCCTTAAAGTAATGCAGTGCTGTATCACAAAAATGGTCTGGTCATTAAGGGGGTAACATCTTCCGGGGCTGAAGTGGTTAAATCATTAAACTGGCACATTTTATGCACTGGATTTATTTTTGTCTGTAATCCTGTTACCTGCTAGCTTCCAAGGTTGCTGCTCTGGACACGCCCCCTTTTATCTCATATACCTTACTATTGGATACTAAGACCCATCTGTGAAAAAGTAAGTGGGTGCATTTAGAGCCAATCATGGAAGATGATCATTAACAGCACTACAGAGAATAGTAGTAATAATAGAAGATAATCATGCACTGCTGCAACTATCTAAAATAAACCCACAATCACCGGCAGCTGGAGTTTAAATGAACGTTAAAGTGGATTGCTGGACCATCATAGTATTGCCTAAATAGCCAAGACTTCATAATCCTTATTCAGTACCTAGTGTAAAGGTGACATTACAGAAACATGCCCATAAAACTAGAAAAACATTCATTCATAAACCATTATGTTATGTAAAACATCTGTCACCGCACATAGTGTGAATTAGTTGTAACTGCAAGTGGTTAGAGATACCTATGGAGGCCTTTGTATTTTTTATCCTAGTTTTAACTGGAAGCGGAATCATCCACCTATCTCCAATAGGTTTCATTTACTTGTGTATTTAGACACTTGCCTTGAGATGAGACTTAAGTGATTAAAAAAAAAAAAAAAAAAGGGTATACTTACCTGCTCTGTGCAATGCTTTTGCACAGAGCAGCTCCTATCCTTCTCTTCTCAGGTCTCCTGCCGGCGCTCTTTGCTCCTTCCTCCTACCGGGTGCCCCCAGAGAAAACAGCTTGCTCACTGGCTGTGGGTGACAGCAGTGGGAGCCAATGGCTTCTGATGCTATCTCAGCCAATGGGGAGGGAGAGTCCCCGGAGAGCCGAGGCTCTCAAAAACATTGCTTGATCGTAATGGGGCTCAGGTACATGTGGGGGGTGGCATTTTTTTTTTTTTAATTATGCATAGAACGCAATGCACGAAAAAAAATAAAAAATAAACCCTGAGCCTTTGCAGCCACTTTAAATAAAAAACCTGTACTGAGAAAAAGTGGAAAGTGCCATTTCTGACCTCCCTTCTGATAATGCTAGTTGCCTTCTGTTATGCTCATTCAACGGCTTCATTGATTTCCTTGTCACTATCCACATTAAGCATGCAAATAAATCAGTTCCAACGTAATCCTGACTAATCAATAATCGTGCTTGTTCTAGGTCATTGACTCCAAAAGTTCTGAAGCCAAAGACAGCCTGGTAACCAGCAGTCTCATAACGTAAACTTTTCTTTAAATGGAGGTTACCTCTACCAGCCAGAAAACTAGCATTCACCGAAGAACAACTCTGCAATAGCAGCCTTCATGTTTCTCTGTGGAAAGGTTTCTTTTAATTTAACACCCATGGATTTTTTAAGTAGTATTAAAAAGTCTCAGCTATTTTAACTTTAATAGATGACTTATTCCAATAAATCGCCACTCAAAGCATCTTCTTTACCGAGGTATGAAAAGCACTTATTCAGAGGTTATCACCACTGCTGGCTCCAGATCACTCAGCAGTGCTTCCCCAAGCTCCCTGTTGGGGATTTGCACTCTCCGAGCATAAACGACAGTCTCCTGCACCCGTCTATCAATTAGCATAGAGGAGGCCGCAGACAGGGAGTGGCTCGCCGCCCCAGGCTTTGCATTTAGAGCCCTTTTACACTGAGGCACTTTACAGGCGCTACAGCCATGAAAATAGTGCCTGTAAAGAGCCTCTCCTGTGCTTGCAGGATGGTAAAAAAAAAAAAAAAAAAAATGCAAGCCGCATCTTTGCAGCGCAGTGTATACACCGCTCCTAACGCGCCCCTGCCCATTGAAAACAATGGGGCAGCTCCGCTTTGCGGGCAGTTTTAAACCTTTTTTGGCCCATAGCAGAGGTTAAAACCACCCCGCTAAAACGCAGCTAACTGCCGATGCCCGGGCACTTTCAGTGTGAAAGGGCTCTTATGGTGATGTATAGGACATTTGGCTGGCTGAAAGCACGCATAATAGTGGCTCCATAGTACCTTGCAAAGGAAATGAGCCACCCTGAAACTAGAGAGAAATACTACCACTGAGGGGACCAGCTGAAGCAGGAGGAAAGAGGAATTTGTATTTCTTTAAGCGGTAACATTTATTGTAATGGCCTGTACACATGATCTGAAAATCGGACGGAAAAATACCACTTTCGAAACGATCGTACGATAATCAGATCGTTAGTACAGAGCTTTCAAGAGCCGATCATGACAGTTCATCCAATATTATTAGATCAGACAAACATGAAAATTATTCTCATACAATACCACATGGTATGATTTTTGTTTAATCGGTACAGTTGTCATCCAAAAATACAATAGAAATACACAACACACGTGTTATAAAGAATAAACTTGTGCGCTACTATGTGTAATTTTGTTTTTTTAAAAAATATATACCATCAACCTACAGTATATATCGCCAAAATAAACTCAGAAAAGGAAAAAAAATATATAATAAAATGTATAGTGACCGTGAATTATCTGCAACCACTTGGTAGTGTACCAAAAAAAAAAAAACAAAAACACACACACACACACACACGACATAATCAAATGTAAAAGCTAGAAATAAGAGTGGTGCGCTTTTTAAAAATGTGCCATGAATTAATAGACGTAAAAAAAAAAAAAAAGAGCATAAGTATCCAAAAACATACAAATACATGTGAATAAAAGTCCAACTAAAGCCCAATGGTAGGAGTCAGTTCATATAAATATAAAAATCTCATAGGAGAAAAAACTGACAACACATCAGTCCAAACATCGACTGTTATATTTATGAATTGGCAGCTCATCTCCAGAAATGACCTAAAGGTCAAACAAGGCTCATCAGATAGTCGGATAAGAAATCCTGCTGATGGATCTGTAGAGACATCCAGGTCCCAAGCGAAGACGAAGAACTACGTCCAGATCTTGGTATTACTACTTGTATAAATGGTGCTCAAAGGAAACAAAGAAGTGCCATTTCTTGGAGCAAGCCGTTTTCTCTACATATGGAGTTTCCTAAGATGTTTTGATACCAAGATCTGGACGTAGTTCTTCGTCTTCGCTTGGGACCTGGATGTCTCTACAGATCCATCAGCAGGATTTCTTATCGGACTATCTGATGAGCCTTGTTTGCCCTTTGGGTCATTTCTGGAGATGAGCTGCCAATTCATAAATATAACAGTCGATGTTTGGATTGATGTGTTGTCTGTTTTTTCTGAGATTCTTATCTCTATATGAACTGACTCCTAACATTGGGCTTTAGTTGGACTTTTATTCACATGTATTTATTTGTAAGTTTTTGGATACTTATGTTCATTTTTTACGTATATTAATTCATGGCACTTATTGAATAAGCGCACCACTATTATTTTTTTCCTTTTACACTACAACACATGACATCACTTGCGATTTTTTTATTCGGTCAAACGAGAATTTGTCACTTTAGTAACCTTTCCATTTTCGAAAAAAAAAATTCGGATCGTGTTTACGGACCATAAGTCTTCACCTTAGCAGGTGAAATTGATTAAAAAAAAAAAAATAAAAAATGTAAGACTACACAAAAAACAAAAAAAAAAAACAAACACACTACAACAAGGCGATACCGCTGTAAAGGGCTTGTTCACACATGCAGCTAATACTGCAGCCCCTCTGGAGAGTGAACTGCAATAGTTCGCCTTTCAGAGGGCATTTAACAGGCAAATTGCACCTATGAAGTTGCAGAGAGACTGACCCTATGCACTTGAATGAGTTGCACTCAGTGGCACATTCAGCTGAATATGACATTTTATTATATTTTTGCCGTGGCCATGAAGCAAAGCATCTCAGATGTAGCATGTGTACATCCCTGTCTAATAATAATAATCCCTGAGCAGCTGCATATCCATGTTCTGATGGGCAGTAAAAAACAGTCTGCTTCTACCGCCCCCCCGACCGTTCATCTGTGTGAACGAGCCCCAAGATTGGTCTGAATTTTTTTCCCCCCCAAGCAGTCAGATATTTGCCAAGAACATGCATAGCCTATAGTGCAATTAGAGCACACAAAGCAGACTTCAATTAATAACTTCTTCTTACAGATCAGTGACCGTTGTCATTTCTCTGGAAATCAGCTGAGAAACATTCATTTTCAGCCCATTATGAAAGGCACCCTTTGTATTTCAACATCTGTCACCAACTCCCATCACATGGAGTCATGTGGGAAACAGCAGACAGATCACAGCCTTTCCGGACTCTACATGGCTATTTACATATACAACTGTCTGCCCAGCAAATCCTCAGAATTACAGCGAGGGTTGTACAGACTGGAGCCGCGTTCTAATCATTTACACACAAGTGCGAGGAGTCATTTATTAAATGGTGTATTTGTTAACACCTGTGTTAAAATATTCTGCAATCCAAATGCTCTGTAAGAAGACGAATGTCTGTAACCAGCTCCATGTAATAGTGGCTGCAGTATGCTGGAAGCCCACAAGAATACGACCGTATATTGTGGAACTTAGCAGATTAGCCAACCGTTTCAACAGCTGATGCGTTACAGCCATCCCTTTATCTAGAAATAGTCATGCGAGAAAAAGCTAAATAGGACAGAAAGCAGGACAATGCTTCCTAGTATGGACTAAAAAAGCCAACGGAAAGCAATAAAACACTGGAAAGAAAATGTAAATTATACTCGTCTTAGGCGGGCATACATTATACAATTTTCTTCTACATTTTTCCTTTAGATTTATCAAAACCATATAATGGGAGGTCAAACCTGAACACTTTCAACTTGTATGCAATCGGTCAGGCTCTTGCACTACATAGCGGAAGGTAAATCTAAGGCCCCATGCACACGAGACGCAGATGCAAACTCTGCTGAAAAGCAGAAACCTGCGTTTAAAAACACGTGGTTTGCCGCGTTTAACCGCGTTTGCGTCTATAAGTGTTTGTAAAGATAACATCATAGAGACCCTCCCCAAGCTCAGAAAGCATATACAGTAAACCCCCCTCCATCGCTGGGGTTATGTTCCGGACCCACCCGCGAAAAGTGAAAAACCGTGAAATAGAAAGACCCTATTTAAATACACCCTAGGCATGTTTTGTTAATTTTTTAATAGCATTTAAAAGGTCTTTAAACACACTTTTATGCAATAGAAACACATTAAAGAAAGAGAGAGAGATCAAGAGGATTTTTAAAAACACAAAAATATTGTCTTAACAGTACAGTAAAAAAAAAAAAAAGAGTACATAACTGCGAAAATGGCGAAATATTACCACAATATCAGAATAACAGGTCCTAATTAAAATACCGCGATATACCGGGACCGCAAAAACTGAACCGTGATATAGCGGGGGTTTATTGTATTAACTATTTCTGCCATTTTGGTCAGAGAGAGCAGTTGTACACTTGCATTTGCCTCGCTTTCTGTGTTTTTTTTTTTTGGAAATGGATCCCATATTGAATATACGTCAGGAAATGCTCCCGATGTTGCTCTTGGTGAGGCAGCAACGTCGTCACAAAGTGCGTGAGAGGTCCAGAGTCAGAGCTCATCAATACTGGACCCATCCGTTGATGGCACAGCGAATGTCCGTTGGATATTTCACAAACATGGTGGTGGGGGGTTGGGGCTGACTAGACATTGGTATACAGGTTTTTCTTTGTGAAAAAAAGACATTGCTATGCTTTGGTCAGACTAGGTGGAGTCACTGATTAGATTAGAAATTGGATGAAGGGTTGGGGCAAAGAAGTGGAGGCATTCCTTATTGTCTAAGCTACATAAAAAAAACTAGAGTTTTTTATGGCATTGCATCAGTGAGTATATATGCTCTATGATCTAAAGTAATTTCGACATTTTAAACCAATTTTTTTTGTATTTTTTATGGTTTACCATCATATTTCTGAGTTTGCTGGTCCAAAAAATTGGGTTCCTTTAAAAAACGCTTATAAACGCAAACGCGGGTGCCACGTGTAGCCGCGTTTTGCATCTGAAACGTGGAAAAGCAAAAGTGTCTGAACCCATTTTTTTGCTTCTGGAAAAACGAGGTTAAACACAACTGCATAAAAACGGGAAAAAAACGAGACTGTGTACATGGACACATAGGATAACATTGCATGCGTTCAGGGGCAGTTGAAAAAAAAAAAAAAAGTGTCCAACTGCCTCTGAACGCGCATTTAACAGCGTCTTGTGTGCATGGGGCCTAAGGCTGGGTTCACACTATTGACACACACACACACACACACACACACACACACACACACACACACACACACACACACACACTGCAATTTAAAGACCTAGAATTCTTACTACGCATTTCACATGGAATTTTTCATATGGTTATGTGCATTCACTACAGCCCAGCTTAATCGAGAATTGTGGGATCTAGAAAAAAACAAACAAACATTCATCCTCATCTGGATAGCTGTAGCATTGATCTGATGTCCCAGCTGCCCCCTGCTGGGTCTACACTGAGAACTGAGCGATCAAAATACCACTAATCAGCGAGTTCTTGGGTGTGCTCTGAGTAGTGACTGTCAGTTACCACTCTGTGCTCTGCCCCCCAGTGATCACTGGAGCGCCAGACTGTGGAGGGGCAGGAGCGGCTGGCTCAGGTTCTCTGCAGAGCACCAAGAGGCTGGGCCAGCTGCCGGTCAGGCATCTGGGCAGATCCCAACATTATTTTCAAGAGCCTGGACTGGCTCTGTGACATCAGCCGACAGCGCGCTTTAGCCCTTTGCCGGCTGAATCTGGGTCACAGGAGTGCAGTGACCCACAGAAGAAGTATGGCCAAAAGTTAAAATAAAACGGTAACATCATAGATTTTACAAAAATTTGCTTGCCAAAAAAATAAAATCAGTTATTAATAAATGAATGAATGAATAACATTTAAATAAAATTAATGCATTTTACATGGATCTTTTTTGCAATCCCCATCAGAGACTCCCTCATCAGCACCTCCTCCATAGCCATCAGCACCTCCTCCATAGCCATCAGCACCTCCTCCATAGCCATCAGCACCTCCTCCATAGCCGTGTCCCCATCAGAAAGGCTAATTTCTGTCCAGCACATTGCCCCCTTTGTCTCACACATTGCTGTCTTTATGTACTGGCGCAGCAACAGCACAGTTGAGACTTGGTTCACACCTATGAATTTTTTAGTACGGTTTCAGTTTTGCAGAAACACACTACAGTCCATTTAACATGGTTTCCTATGGGTTCACGTTCACATCTGTGCATTTTATGGAAAGGGCCAGGGACTTTTCTCTGTTTTTTGGTTCCATAGACTTCAATGGATCAAAAATGTGTATTGAAAAACGCAAAATGCTCCTGTAATATGCAAACTGCAACCTGCATAGGTGTGAACCATGCCTTAGTGTCCTGCACCTTCCAGCTCCCATGCACTGCTTCACAAGCACGCTGAAGGCAGAAAGAACACTATGAACATGTAAACAGCGGGCGGGAGCCAGTAGGGGGTGCACTGATGACATCATTGGTTGCTGGGATGCCAGTGGTCCCAGCAACCAACTCCAGGGCACAGCCTGGCGGCGCTGGAGGGGGTAGGGAGCAGCTGTGTCTGCTGTTTGCTGGGACTTGCTGAATATTTTTTGACAGCTGCAGATTTTGTAAAGGCAAGTAGACTGGCAGTGCAAATGTTTTAATGAGCTGGATAAAATGTACAACTGGGCCGGTTTAACACGCGGGCCAGACTTTGAAGACCCCTGCACTAGAGCATTTGTTTTCTGTAGACAGCAATAAACCTGGTTGATCCTGCAGTTGGCGGTTTCTACCTCCTCGTCTGTGTCCCCACTGCAGCCTGCGATTGTGTAAACTAGCTGTTGACATCTACTGAGCATGCTCCATTTTCAGTTCCTTTTTAGCTGTTCATTTCCTCCTTGTTCTTATCTGTGCAGCCCATATGACTATAGACATACACATGTGGGCGTATACACAGTGGTAAATGATAGTCTCCTCCCTCCCCCTCCATGTCAAGGCGCCCGAGCTCCCCAACTCCCTCGTCACAGGATCTGACTGATAGCAGCTGGAGCCAATGGTTTCTGCTGCCTCAGCAAAACCTGCGAGACCAGAAAGTGAGAGCGCTGCTGCAGACGGGCACATCGTTGGATGGAATAAGTGCTCAGGAAAGTATAAGGGTTAAACCAGGGGTCTCAAACTGGTGGCCCTCCAGCTGTTGTGAAACTACAAGTCCCATCATGCCTCTGCCTGTGGGGAGTCATACTTGTAACTGTCAGCCTTCCAATGCCTCATGGGACTTGTAGTTCCGCAACAGCTGGAGGGCCGCCAGTTTGAGACCCCTGGGTTAAACACTTCAATACTGGGCACTTTCCCCCCCAGACGTAAATTTCCAGCATTCAGCGCTGTCGCACATAAGCCCCGTACACACGGTCGGACTTTTTGACAACCAACATGCAAATTAGGTGGTTTGGACCAACATCCGACCGTGTGTACGCTCCATCGGACCAACTTTTTCCAGGTTGCATCGGACTTTTGTTGGCTGTGCGAACGGACCAACTTTCTGCCAACAAAAGTCCGAAGGACGAAAGTCCGAACGTGTGTATGCAGTACCAACTGACTTTTGTCCACAGTACAAACAC
Organism: Lithobates sylvaticus; assembly: GCA_028564925.1. Classification (NCBI taxonomy): domain Eukaryota; kingdom Metazoa; phylum Chordata; class Amphibia; order Anura; family Ranidae; genus Lithobates; species Lithobates sylvaticus. The sequence goes on along the minus strand of CM053026.1, from coordinate 162,012,732 downwards.
GCATGCTCAGAACCAATGCAAAAGATCAGACAACAATATAGAAGTTGACCAAAGGTGGCGCTGGAGTATTCGAACGTCCTCTTTTGAAGTGTCGTCAGTACGTTGAAACGTCACTACGTTCGTGTTGGTTGTCTCAAAAGTCCGACCGTGTGTATGCAGTACCAACTTGAGGGCCAACGCCCTTTGGACAAAAGTCCAAGGGAAAGTTGGTCCACGGTCCGACCGTGTGTATGGGGCTTTAGAATGACAATTGCATGGTCATGCAACACTGTACCAAAACAAAATTTTTTATCATTTTTTTTCCCACAAATAGAGCTTTCTTTTGGTGGTATTGATCATCGCTGTTTTTTTTTTTTTATTTGCTAAATAGAAAAAGGCCGCAAATTAAAAAACTAAAAAAAAACAAAAGAAGGTTTTCTTTGTTTTTGTTATAAAATGTTGTAAATAAGTAATTTTTCTCATTCACTGGATGGGCACTGGTGAGGTGGCACTGATGAGGAAAAACTGGCAGGCTTTACTGCTGGACACCTCTAAAGTTCATACCTGGTGGTCTTGGATGGCATCCCTGGGTGGGCACCCTTGGTCAACATCCCTGGTGGTCCGGGGTGCGCTGTGCAGATAGTCAATCAGCGCAGATGCCCCTTGTCAGGAGAGCAGCCGATCGGCTCTCCTCTACTCGCGTCTGTCAGATGCAATAGAGGAAAAGGCGATACAGGGGGTCCCCGAGTTACGAACTCGTTAGGGACTGCCCGCCTGTTCTAAAGTCGGAAATGTCGTAAGTCGGCCGCGCATGCGCAGACCGACAAATACGGACATTTCTGGACATTTCCGATGTTCCGTCTAATGCCGTTCTGCGCATGCGCGGCAAATTACGGACATTTCCGAAGTTTGCCGGCATTTTCCGAGGCTCCGTATGGCCGCGCATGCACAGAACAGCTGTAATACGGCGCAAAATGGCGGAGGGTCCCCGCAGCGCCCCGTTCGTAAGTAGGGGGATGTTCGTAGGTCGGGCGTTCGTAAGTCGGGGACCCCCTGTACATGGCTTTTCCTGTTTACACTGATCAGCTGTGATTGGACCCAGCTAATCATGTGGTAAAGAGCCTCTATCAGAGGCTCTTTACCCAGATCGGAGATGCCGTGTGTCAGACTGACACACCACATCAAAGATTGCCATGCGATCGTGGGTTATCCTGATCGCGTCATATGACGTCCGGTCAGGATAACAGAACCACTTTCCGCGCGTCATATTGCTATATGGTGGGAGTATACTGCTACCTAAACATTTAATCTAAATGCAAGGTAAAAAGGCAAGGAATGCATTAAGGAAAAAAAGGTCTAGGCTTTAGAAACACTTTAAGGGCTCTTTAACACCAGCCACTGGTGTGCGGTGCGATCCTGATGAGCTCGGTGCAGCGATCATGAGCTGAGCTTAGTGGATTACAAGGTTTCCTCCCGACCCCCCCCCCCCCCCCTCTTAAACGTTATAAAGCCGTCACACAGACATCTCAAAGTTTAATATCCAGCCACGTGGTGTGAAGCAGTGGACTGCCTTGCGATGCACTACACTGATAAAAAGTACTGCATGCATTCCAGCACACAGTGCCCACACGTCATTGCAACACAGTGCTGTGAAACGGGCACATAGGAGACAAGGCATTTTGCCTTGTCCATGTGGTGGGACTGCGCTGGAATAGCCGCACAATGTGGTCCCACTGCACCTGGTGTGAATATAAACTTACACCAGATGTAGTTAGGTTTGTTTTTTAAACGCAGCAAAAACACATTACAAATGCGAGAAAAATAAATGCATTCCAATAAACCAAGTTAACATCATGGCAGTGCTTTCATGTGCGTTTAAAAAAAACACAGCATGCTGCATTTTCCCATAACAATATGCACTGCAAACGCACATGAATGTGTGAACAAAGTGTAGAAAATAAATGGAAATTGAAAAATCATTCCGAAATAAAGCACTAAAATTGTGTGCAAATGCGTATGCAGAAACCCACAGTGAAAGCAGACATTGGTATAAATGAGCCCTTAATGATGAGTCACACCACAATTTCAGCTTTTTGCGTGCATGTTTAGAAGCATTTTTGACTTATTTTCTATGCGTTCCAGTGCATTTTTCACTTCTATTTGTTTCCTCTTTTGACATTTAGGAAATCATTGTGCTAAGATTTTTTATGTGCATTCACATGCATTTTGATGCGTTTCAAGCAAAAAAGCTGCAGAAGGTTGTATCTTTGTTGAATGCACTGGTGTTAACTAGGGTCATTGGGAAACGTGGCAATTACTGTACATGCAGTCTGAATGTGGTTTAACGTGTCACTAAATCCCTGCAAAGAATCCTGGGGTGTCTCCAGAACTAGTGTTCTCATTGGAACATTTCCCCACTATTACTTTTCTGACGACAACCTAAAATTTAGGATTTTCTTTTAACTTTCGACGATAAGGGTAAACAGAACAAAGAGAGGGGGAGATCTCCCTAATGGAGGCGCAGACAGCAATAAAAACTGACCGAAGTTGGGGCTTGGCACCCCCCCAGTAGTACAGAGGGCGCAGGCAGCGATCACTATGATCGCTCCTATATGTTCCACTGACAGCTCATATATAGTAGCCGCGAGTGTTACTATTTATCAGACTGTCATTTTATGCATTAATGAGGAATCTCTATACAGATTCCTCATTCATTCAAGTAAAGTGATACAGAGAAAGGGACTATTTTCAGTCTGAAGGACGTCATATGACGCCCAGTCAGGATAACAGAACCACTTCCCGAATGTCAATATGCTATTGACCGGGCGGGAAGTGGTTAACTTAATACAGGTTAAGATTTTATATTTAGTAGGAATTTTGTAAAATGCTGTGTCTGCATCTGTGTTTTGTAAAATAATGATTTTAGTGTATTTTTGGTAAACATTTGTGCAAATATCGTGGGGGTCTTAAAAATCAGTAGCACCTTCTTTTTTCTACTGGTCCTATGCTTATGGAAAATATATGGTCTGGGGGGGGGGGGGGGGGGTCTTTCACAAATTTTGAATACTGTAAGGGGAAAAATGAAAACCTTCAGATTTTTTGAGAAATTTGTATATTTACATTTTTGGGTACATTCGGATTTTAACCATTCTGCAATGTAAAAATTACAAATATTTGTTATGTATTAATTCCATACAGGTAAAGCTTGTATATTTAGTTGGAATTTAGCAGGCATTTTGTAAAATTAGCTGTGTTTTTATCTGCTAATAAAAGGTTTTAGTGTATTTTTAGCAAACATATTGTTTTTTTTTTTAAACTCTTTATTTTAACAATTTTAAACATTTCGTCTTACATTTAACTCACTTTGTAACATCACAACTATCAAGAGCATGTTCTCTGACTTATGTTTTACATCCACTGTTCCTTTGGGATTCCCTCTAATCCCCCTATTACCCTTCTAAAACAACAAAAACAGCGAAAACAACAACAACAAAAAAAAAAAGGAAAAGGAAAAGGGATTTCCTTTCATATCAAAGTAAAATCTCCGCCCTCGTCTCTCCCCCCCCAGGCATCACCCGACCCCGCCCTCACCTACCTCCCCCCTATATAGGAAATAGGGTGCCCATGTGGCCCCATACCCCTCCTCCTGATCTCTTATAGTCATTGTCAGGTTTTCCATTTGTTGAATTTCTCCCACTTTGGCCCACCATTGGGCCCTCGTGGGAGGTACGTCCTTTTTCCAGAGAGCAGGAATACAGGCTCTCGCGGCCGTGAGAAGATGTTTTAATAGTGATTTTTTATATTTTTCAACCGACATTGGGACATCGTTTAATAAAAATGCAGCCGGGTTTTCTCCAAGAGACACCCCTGTAATTTGCTTTACTGTTTCCTCCACCATCTTCCAGTATTCTCTTATTTTATCGCATTCCCAAAAAATGTGCAGCATTGTACCCTCTACTTTCCCGCATCGCCAACATGTATTCGGCGTCTGTGGGAATATATCATGTAACATGCTAGGGGTCCTATACCACCGGGTGAGAATCTTATACCCCCCCTCCTGGAATCTACTTGCTATTGATGTTTTGTGCACAGATCTCAGTATTTTTTCTCTTTTTGTTTTTGGGAGAACGTGACCTTCAAATCTTTTTCCCAGGCACATATATAGCTTAACTTTTCGGGGGCTTCATGTCTTGTAATCATTTCATAAAAATATGACAAGGGGTGCCTCAAAGTCCCGCAGTCCAGACAAATCTGCTCAAACTCCGACAACCCCCGAATTTCGGGGTATTTTTTACTTTTTGAGAGAATGTAAGCACCCAACTGCATTGCTCTAAAGTAGTCTAGTTCTGGGGTAAATTGGTTTTCTATCTCCCCTCTTGTCATTATTTTTCCTTCTTTTGAAAAATGTATAATCCTGTTTATCCCCCTACTTCTCAAATCAGAGAATTTCTGATCCGATAGACCTGGCTCAAAGTCATATGTACCTAATATAGGTAGCATAGGGCTTGGTTCACTTGATATCTTGTTTTTATTGAAAATCTTTTTACTTATATTTAGGGTTGCCCCGATCAGTGGGTGTTTTTTAACTACCATTGGAATATCCTTTCCAGCCATCCATGCCAACCCCTCCAAGGGGGCTTTGCTCGACGTTTGTTCCATATTTACCCATGGCTTCTTTTTAGCACACCACTCCTTTATTCTAACTAAATGTGTGGCTTCCTGATACTTACATGGGTCTGGAAATCCAATGCCACCATCTTTGGGAAGGGCCAAGATGGATCTTCGTAATCTTGCAGGCTTTCCAGCCCATATAAAACTCAGGAATCCTGACCGCAATTCTTTCATAAAGCTTTGGGGGATCTTTACTGGCATAGTTTGAAATAAATATAGGAGCCTTGGCATTACATTCATTTTTATTATGTTCGTCCTCCCAAACCACGTAAAGATTTCTTTATCCCACCTTTTCAGGTCTGACCTTATTTGTTTTAACATTGGGGCGTAATTTAATTCAAACACCCTACTTAAGATTTTGGGTATCTTGGTCCCTAAATAATCAATGTGTGAGTCTATCCATCTAAATTTGAATTGGGAGGTTATCTGGTGGGTCAAGGACTCGCTCATTTCTAATCCCATGGCTTCTGACTTATTATAATTCACTTTAAGATTTGCTATGTCCCCAAATTTCCGTAGCTCCCCCAGGAGGGGAGGCAAGGATATGGCTGGAGAGGATATAAAAAAAATCAGGTCATCTGCAAAAGCAGCTAGTTTGTGTTCCTCAGTATCTGTATTTATGCCTCTAATGTCTCGATTTGAACGTATTTTCCTTAGAAATGGTTCCATTGTGAGGACAAAAATAAAGGGGAGATAGTGGGCATCCCTGACGAGTTCCATTTTGAATTCTAAAAGGGTCCGAGAGTCTGTCGTTTACCTTCACTCTAGCAGTCGGTATTGAATACAGGTTTTGGAACCATCTCATCATTCCCTCCCCTAGGCCAATATGTTGTAGTGTAGCCCGCAAATACAGCCAATCCACCCTATCAAAAGCTTTTTCTGCATCTGCTGAGATTATTGTTAAGGGTTTATGTTGACTTTGGGACCAATATATTGCGTTTATTACTCTTTGTGTATTCTCCCTGCCTTCCCTCCCTGGGGTAAACCCAACTTGGTCGGGATGAATAAGTACTGGGATATATTCAACCAGTCTGTTAGCTAATATTTTGGAGAAAATTTTTAGGTCCACATTTAGTAATGATATTGGCCGATAGCTGGAACACTGAGATGAATCTTTCCCCTCCTTCGGGATAACTGCAATGTGAGCTAGTAGTGTCTCCTCCGGTAGTTTGTGTCCTTCCTGTAATGAGTTAAATGCTGCTAAGAACCTTGTGACTAACTTCTCTTCAAACGCTTTATAATAAGACAGGGAGTACCCATCAGGGCCTGGCGCTTTACCTAGGGGTAAGGAAATCAAGACTTTCTTGAACTCCTCTGCCGTTATTGGCTTGTCTAATTTCTTCAAAGCTTCTTCTGTAAGTTTGGGCATTTCTGATGAACGGAGATATTCTCTGGCTGCTTCCTCCTTTTCTTTGCTTTTTCCTCCCTTACCCGCTCCCTCCAACTGATATAGACACTCATAATAGTTTTTAAAGGCTTGCGCCATTTTCACTGAAGAGTTCAGTATCTCTCCGCTTTGAGATTTAATGCCCATTATTTGTCTCCTTACATTAGATTGTTTTAATGCTTTCGCTAGCATTCTACTCGGCTTATTCCCGTACTCATATATTGTTTGTCTGTTTTGCTTTATTTTGGCTTTAGCTTGCTCGATCAGCAGGGAGTTTAAGTCGCCCCTTAAAATATTTAATTTCTCTTCTATATTTTGTGCCTGGGATCTTTTATGTACCATTTCTGCTTCTCTAATGCCTTTAAGTAGGGCTTCTATTTGTTCATTCAGCTTCTTTTTCCTGTGGGCTCCTAAGGAGATAAAAACTCCTCTCATCACACATTTATGCGTCTCCCAGATACCAAATGGCATTATTTCTTCCGATTCGTTGGTTTGAAAGAAAGAATCCATTTCGCGATCTAGTGTTTTTTTATATTCTTTATCCTTCAATAGTGATTCATTCATCTTCCACTGCCATTCACGGTACTCTACTTGCCCCAAGTCCATTTCGCAACTGGTCACATATTGTTTTGATAAACTCAGTGGCACCTTATTTTTATTCCAGAGGTCCTATGCTTTCAGAAAATATATGGTGGGGGGGGGGGGGGGGGGGGGGGGGGGGTGTCTTTTTACAAACTCTGAAAGCTGCAAGTGAAAAATGAAAACCTCCGGCTTTTTTGAGAAATTTTTGGGTACGTTAGATGTTCACCATTTTGCAAAAAGGCGCAGTTTGTTATTTATTACCTCTATACAGGTTAAGCTTTTATAGTTAGTAGGGATTTAGCAGGAATTTTGTAAAATTAGCTGTTTTTCTGCCAATAATGGTTTTAGTGTATTTTTTGTGAATATATTGTTTTGATAAACATTTGCGCAAATACCACGGGGAGGCCTAAAAAAAAAAAAAAAATAAAAAAAAAAAAAAAAAATCAGTAGCACCTTCTTTTCTAGAGGTCATATGCTTTCTATGCTTTACACAGGAGTCTATGCCTCTTCCTGTCTGCTGGGAGACACACGGGTCCCAGAGACAACGCGGACAATTCTCATTGCACTGCGCGACGCGCGCATGCGCAGTAGGGAACCGGGAAGTGAAGCCGCAATGCTTCACTTCCTGATTCCCTCACCGAGAATGGCGCCGGCAGCAGCGGAGAGCCGAGCGATTGATCGGCCTCTGCTGCCGACATCGCTGAACCCTGGAAGAGGTAAGTGTCTATTTATTAAAAGTCAGCAGCTGCAGTATTTGTAGCTGCTGGCTTTTGACGAAAAAATTTCAGGTGCACTCCCTCTTTAAGTGTGTTATTGCTGAGAATTACAGGCCTACAATATAAAAATAAAAAAATATGGTTTTGGGGGTCTTTCACAAATTCTGAAAGTTGTAAAGGGAAAACATAAATTTTTTTTTTTTAGAGAAATTTCGAATTTTGCGTCTGCTCAATTTGCACCATTTCGCAAAAAGTCACAATGTAAGAGTTACAAATATTTATTAACTCAATACAGGTTAAGCTTTTATATCTAGTAGGGATTTTGTTATATTTTCAGTGTATTTTTTTTTTTTAGCTGATTTTAGTGTATTGTTAGCAAAAATATTGTTTTGATAAACATTTGCGCAAATATCGTGGGACCTTAGAAATCAGTAGCACCTTCTTTTTATTCTACTGGTCTTGTGCTTTCAGAAACTATATGGTTTGGGTCGGGGGGGGGGGGGGGTCTTTTACAAACTCTGAAAGCTATAAGTGAAAACTAAAATTCGGATTCCAAAATACCATTTCACTACACAAGCTCAGTTTACTGTTAAAAATAAGTGTGAAATGCAAGACTCCAGTGGGTGTAAAAAGATGTACGCTTGGAGCCTTCTGACTGTAGGCTTACTGCGCGATGTACCAAGATGGCTGTGACGGAAACGTTACTTCCGATACAAAATGCATTAAGATAAAAAAAAAAAAAAAAAAAACCTTCTGCCTTTACAACCACTTTAAAGTGATATTAAAGTTTTGGGGTCCCCCACCAGCACTCCTGGCCCCTCCCTCCTTTCGGGTGCCTCCATAGCAAGCCGCCTGCTATGGGGGCAACCGAGCTGAGACTATGTACGTCCATTAAGACACAAAGCCATGGCTTAGGCCCACCCCCTCTCTCTGAGAGACAGCCAAGACTCTTGTGCAACAATTGCTGAATTGAGGGCTCAGGTGGGGGGGCTTTAGCTAAATACATAGAGTGTATTAAGATATAAAAAAAAAAAAAAAAAAAAAAACACTTCTGCCTTTAGAACCACTTTACTGAGACTTAAATGCAGATAGCAAATGTAGTGCATTTGCTTGCACCAGATCGCATGTTACCAAAGTACCATGCACTCTGGTTGCTGTGCGTTTACAAAAAGTAGTGCTACTTTTGGTGCGATCCAGTGCGATTTGAGCCTTTTCAAATTAATGGCACTGGACTCAAATCGTACAGGTCTACAAGAATGTTCCTGTGCGATTTCTGGTGTGAACCGGCCCTAAAAACACACACAAACCTGCATTGAGAAATGCATGAACATGAGCCCTTAGGACCCTTGTGCACTTAAAACGTGTCATGCGTTTTAGACACGTTTTCAGCATTTTCGGGATTCCTGCCTCCCATTTAAAAATGCACCGCAGCCCCCAGCACATTGGTGTGATGAGTTCCATAGAATTTAAAGGGATACACTTTTCATGCACTTGTGTTCCGGGCACGTTTTCAGCATTTTCTGGATTCTTGCCTCCCAGCATGCACCTGTGAAACCTGCACATTGACTCCAAAAATGCACCACGGATGCCATTTTGATGCATTTTCCATTCGTTTCAATGGGGAGGTGTATTTTTGGTGTGCTTTTTAACCACTTCAGCCCCGGACCATTTGGCAGCCAAAGGACCAGAGGTCTTTTTTCAATTTCGCACTGCACTACTTTAACTGGTAATTGCGCGGTCATGCAATTTTGTAACCAAACGAAATTTGCGTCCTTTTCTTCCCACAAATAGAGCTTTCTTTTGATGGTATTTGATTGCCTCTGTGATTTTTTATTTTTTGAGATATAAACGGAAAAAGAGCGAAAATTTTGAAAAAAAAAGAGATTTTCTACTTTTTGTTATAAAAAAAATCTAATAAACTCAATTTTAGTCAAACATTTGGGCCAAAATGTATTCAGCCACATGTCTTTAGTAAAAAAAAATGCCAATAAGCGTATATTTATTGGTTTGCGCAAAAGTTATAGCGTCTACAAACTAGAGTACATTTTCTGGAATTTACACCGCTTTTAATTTATGACTGCCTATTTCATTTCTTGAGGTGCTAAAATGGCAGAGAAGTACAAAACCCCCCCAAATGACCCCATTTTGGAAAGTAGACACCCCAAGCTATTTGCTGAGAGGCATGTTGAGCCCATTGAATATTTTTTTTTTTAGTCCCAAGTGATTGAATAAAGACAAAAATAAAAAAGATTTTTTTTTTTTTTCAAAAAGTTGTCACTAAATGATATATTGCTCACACATGCCATAGTTATATGTGGAATTGCACCCCAAAATACATTTTGCTGCTTCTCCTGAGTATGGGGATACCACATGTGTGGGACTTTTTGGGAGCCTAGCCGCGTACGGGGCCCCGAAACCCAAGCACCGCCTTCAGGATTTCTAAGGGTGCAAATTTTTGATTTCACTCCTCACTACCTATCACCGTTTCGAAGGCCATAAAATGCCAAAATAGCACAAAACCCCCCCAAATGACCCCATTTTGGAAAGTAGACACCCCAAGCTATTTGTTGAGAGGCATGGTGAGTATTTTACAGCTCTCATTTGTTTTTGAAAATGAAGAAAGTAAAGAAAAAAAAAAATTTTTTTTTTTTTTTAAATTTTCAAAACTTTGTGACAAAAAGCGACATATGCAAAATACTCACAATACCTCTCAGCAAATAGCTTGGGGTGTCTACTTTCCAAAATGGGGTCATTTTGGGGGGTTTTATGCCATCTGGGCATTCCATGGCCTCCGAAACTGTGATTGGCAGTGAGAAGTGAAATAAAAAAATTACACCCTTAGAAAGCCTGAAGGCGGTGATTGGTTTTTGGGGTTCCGTACGCAGCTAGGCTCCCAAAAAGTCCCACACATGTGGTATCCCCGTACTCAGGAGAAGCAACAGAATGTATTTTGGGGTGTATTTCCACATATGCCCATGACATGTTTGAGCAATATATCATTTAGTGACAACTTTTTGTAAAAAAAAATATATATATTTTTTTTTTTTCATTATTCAATCTCTTGGGACAAAAAAAAAAAATATTTAATGGGCTCAACATTGCTCTCATCAAATAGCTTGGGGTGTCTACTTTCCAAAATGGGGTCATTTGGGGGGGGTTTGAACTGTCCTGGCATTTTATGCACAACATTTAGAAGCCTATGTCACACGTCACCCACTCTTCTAACCACTTGTAGACAAAGCCCTTTCTGACACTTTTTGTTTACATGAAAACATATTTTTTTTTTTGCAAGAAAATTACGTTGAACCCCCAAACACTATATATATTGTTAAAGCAAAGGCCCTACAGATTAAAATGGTGGGTGTTGCATTTTTTTTTTCCACACAGTATTTGCGCAGCGATTTTTCAAACGCATTTTTTGTGGAAAAAAATACACTTTTTTTTATTTTAATGCACTAAAACACACTATATTGCTCAAATTTTTGATGAAATAAAAATATGATCTTAGGCCGAGTACATGGATACCAAACACGACATGCTTTAAAATTGCGCACAAACACGCAGTGGCGACAAACTACATACATTTTTAAAAGCCTTTAAAAGCCTTTACATGATACCACATTAGATTCACGGAGGAGGTCTACTGCTAAAATTACTGCCCTCGATCTGACCTTCGCGGTGATACCTCACATGCATGGTGCAATTGCTGTTTACATATGACGCCAGACCAACGCTTGTGTACGCCTTTGCGCAAGAGAAGGGGGGGCAGGGGTGCTTTTTTTTTTTTTTTTTGTTTTTTTTTTTATTTATTTAGCTTTTTTATTATTTTATTTTTAAACTGTTCCTTCCATTTTTTTTCTTTGTTATGATTTTTTATTGTTATCTCAGGGAATGTAAATATCCCCTATGATAGCAATAGGCAGTGACAGGTACTCTTTTTTTGAAAAAATTGGGGTCTATTAGACCCTAGATCTTTCCTCTGCCCTCAAAGCATCTGACCACACCAAGATTGGTGTGATAAAATGCTTTCCCAATTTCCCAATGGCGCGGTTTATATCCGGGAGGGGGGACATTCCCTCCCACTGCTTGTAAAAGCAGTCTAGAGGCTAATTACCCGCTAGAATTGCTTTTACATGAAAGCCGATCACTGGCTGAAAAGAATGATACCAAGATGATACCTAAACCTGCAGGCATCATTCTGGTATAACCATTCAAAGTCCAGCAACATACTGGACATATATTGTAATCTTTTTTTTTTCATGCAGCCTCTTGGCTGAACGAAAAAAAGAGATTGATTGGTGGGTATGCCCACCATTAGAATACCTCCCTTCATCCACCCACTTCTAATGATGGGCATACATGCACCATTTATATATGCCGATGCATGGGGGCATCCTCCCGCAAAAGTTATGCCGTGTACACACGGTCGGAATTTCGACCGTATGTACGTGGCATTAGGAGCCAATCGCTCCTCCTCCCCCCCCTGCTGCCCCCATGCTTCGGCATATATGCTCTTTTTTTTTTAACTGTGGTGGTGAAATCACCTCCTACAGCGTTGGAGTCGCGGCTTTATGTATCGTGGGAGCAAACGCTGTTGCTGTCAAGATAAATAAATCCGCGTTGCAACTGAATGGCGCACCTGAAAACAAAAAAAATGCTTAACACTAAAACACAGTAAACAAAATTACATACCTGAAAAGCAAGCATGATAAAACATGATAAAACATAATAAAACATTGCAGAATAGAATGGAGTAAAAAAAGAGCAACAATAGAGAGAGAATAGAGTGAGAGAGAGAACAATAAAACGACAACTATTTTTATTTTTTTTTATTTTTTTGAGATTCACAGGTAAAAAAGCTCCTGACTGAAGCGACTGAATCAAAACGCTACCACAAAAAAACTGTTAGCGATCGCAGGGATCAGGCCTGACTCTGCGAACGCTGCAGTTATGTGTGCTTAGTGTTTTGTAAGTGACAGTGATCGATCGATACTGCACTTGGGTGGGCTGGGCTGGGCGGAGGGGGAAAACGCAGGTGCTAGCAGGTATCTGGGCTGATCCCGCTAACAATGCGTTTTTTTTTGGAACCCTAAACTGCTGGGACGCTAGTATAGATCTGATCAGATCAGATATCGATCTGTTCAGATACTGTGCCACTAAGGGAGGTGTATGCTTTGCGCGTGGGTGTTTGCGGTACTGGCACTAACCTGGGGCGACGCAGACCTTATTTGACCCTAAAACCTAATTGATATCACCCGCCGGGCGATCAGGGGGTTAAACCGTTATTGGGTAATAAATGGCGGGTGCCCTGACAGTATAAAAAACAAGCTAACTAACCAGCGTCACCCGTAACAGTAATACAAAAAAAAACTGGTTACCTAGCGACACTAATGCAGCGATCAGAAAAACGATCGCTTAGTGACACTGGCAAAAGGGGTGAAAGGGTTAACTAGGGGCAATCAGGGGGTTAAACCTTTATTAGGTAATATATGGGGGTACCTGACGCTATATAAAAACCTGACGGGGAACCTAAATAACGAAATAACTAACTGGCTAACCAGCGTCACCAGTGACAGTTATACAGTGATCACTGGTGAAAGGGTTAACTCTAGGGGCAATCAGGGGGTTAAAACCTTTATTTAGGTTGTAATATGGGGGTACCTGACCTATAAACCTATTTATGAACCTATATAAACATGGCGGTTACCTAAAAAAAAAAAATGGTTACCTAGCGACACTAATGCAGCGATCAGAAAAACGATCGCTTAGTGACACTGGCAAAAGGGGGTGAAAGGGTTAACTAGGGGCAATCAGGGGGTTAAAACCTTTATTAGGTAATATATGGGGGTACCTGACGCTATATAAAAACCTGACGGGGAACCTAAATAACAAAATAACTAACTGGCTAACCAGCGTCACCAGTGACAGTTATACAGTGATCACTGGTGAAAGGGTTAACTCTAGGGGCAATCAGGGGGGTTAAAACCTTTATTTAGGTTGTAATATGGGGGTACCTGACCTATAAACCTATTTATGAACCTATATAAACATGGCGGTTACCTAAAAAAAAAAATGGTTACCTAGCGACAGCAGTGACACTAATAAAGCGATCAGAAAAACGATCGCTTAGTGACACTGGCAAAAGGGGGTGAAAGGGTTACTGGGGGGGCAATCAAGGGGTTAAACCTTTATTAGGGGGGGGTAGGGGGCTACCTTGGACCTAAAACCAACTGCCCTGACAGTTATTACAGTCACACTGACACTAAATGCAGTGATCAGTAAATAAATGATCACTGCAATTAGTGACACTGTGACTGGGGGGGGGGGAGGGGGTGATCTGGGGGGTGATCAGGGGGTGACAGGGGGGTGGAATATGTGCCTAACTGTACTGGTGTCAGTGTAGTGTTGTGCACTAACCTGTACATGTTCGCCGCTCGGCGTCTCCGGTCACATAGACCGGCGCACCGAGCGTGACATCACTTCCGCCTTCCTGTCTATACAATAGACAGGAAGGGGAAGTTTCTCATTGGCCAGGAGCGATCGCGAGGGGGTGGCCAGAAACCACTGGCCGTCCCCTCGTCCCGGATCGCTCCTGAAGCGATCCCGACCGTCCCCGCCGGCGGAGGGGGGTCCGATCGGACCCCCCAACCGCCGGAAGAATGTCACGTACAGGTACGTGATTCTGCCTGTACGTGCCATTCTGCCGACGTAAATATACAGGGGGCGGTCGGGAAGTGGTTAAACATGCACAAAAAATGCAGCATGCAGGACATTTAAAAACGCACCGCAGCCCCCAGTAAATTGGTGTGATGAGTTCCATAGGATTTAAAGGGATACACTTTTCATGCACTTGTGGCCCGGGCATTGAAGGGCCCTGTACGGGTACATGGAAGCCCTGCCATGGTGTACACCAGGCTCATTGGAATCCATTCATATTTGTGCTGCCGATGAGAATACACGTGAGTGCAGGTGGTGCTGAGCCCTGAGAGAAGAGACAGGTGTATCCCCAGCCAGGTACTTACGTAGTGCTGGTAGAATTTGCAGAGCCGGGGCTTGCCATGATTATTGAAGATGAGGATGGCTTTGATCATGGTGGCTCCGGGCTGTGACCACCTACAGTAGGAGCCTCGCAGCGCTCTGCCCTGTCCAGGTATTTGATCCCCGAATGTCCAGCCGGCTCCTCACTCTCACACACGGGATCAAATCCGAATCAGCATCCAGACAGCAGCCACTTCCCGAGACACGTCACTCCAGTCATGTGATCCACAGCTCGGCTTATCGGCGCACTACTGGCACCGCAGGGGGAACGAGAAGCGCTGCTCTGGCTTCACTACGTCATTACAAGGCGACACTGCAAGGGCTACTCAGGGGAGAGGGGTGCAGGGAGAGAGTACCTTAACAAACCGGGAGGCAGTGTGTCACAGAAATCGCCGCCGGTGCGGTCATAGTTCCCTCCCAGCGTCTTTGGGTGCTCTCAGGATCATGGGTGCCATTTCTGTCCCCTATAATGCTACTTCCTGACTAGATGCTGTTGCCATGGCAACCAGGGCCATGAAGACGAGTACAGGGACAGACATAACTCTTATTTATTTATTAGACGGGCGCCCTCTACTGCAAAATTCGAAGATTACATAATGTGCACACAAAACAGATGTCTGAGTAACAGGGAATGTATGGTGGGGGAAGAAATGACTTGACACTCGTGCATGTACTGTTGCATGATGGCAGCTGATTGGTCCTTTCAGGTTCCACAGCGTAGCCTCCCTAGCGGTATGATTATGTCAGGTTTTTGCTTCTCAAAGCGGTACAATTATTTTGCATAGATATTTAGCGTTTTATATTGTAGGCCTGTAATTCTTAGCAATAACACACTTAAATCTGTCCAAACAAGTGTCTAGTAGACATCCCGGGTATGATAAGTTGAAGTTTGAAACACAAAATCGTAAATTTTAATATAATAAATAAATATAAATAATAATATAATAATAATAATAATAAAATGAATTTCTCCACGATTCACTATCGCTCAATTCTGCAAGTATTCTAATTTACTATCGCTGTTTTCTAGCTGGTCTAAAATCACTTTTGACATAAAGGGACACTTTTTAGTTGCTATGGGCAATCTCAAGTTTCCAGGCAGAAAGAACAGTATATATCATCTAAAACTGCATGCAGGGCATTGGACAAAGCATTAGGGACAAAAGGGATGTGAAATGATTTCATACAGTAATGTAATCTGTAAGATTACACTGTACTGTATGTATTATGATTTAATTTTTTTTTAATTTGCTGCCAGGCTCCGCCCCCATGCGTCGCAACGCTCACAGGGAACAGAGCCTGGCACAGAGAGGCTTCGGAGGGAGGACAGAGACCGCAGACACCGCGGGGGGACATCGCTCGGGGTTACTACTAATGGTGCTGAAATTTAACCCCGAGCCACACTCTGGAAATCCGGCAGGGAGGTTAAAGGTGCATGGCTGTAAAGCCTCTCTCTCACTTTTGCCAACCTCCTGCAGCATTTTTTACTGACAAAACATGAAAAATGAGACAATCAATATTAGAACAGTATAAACATAATCTGGAAACACAGAGAAGACCCATAACGAAAAATGTGCCTGGTTTACACTAAGGCGACTTTCACACTGGGGCCACCCAAACGTTAGCGCTAAAGTGCTGTTCGTTTTAGCGGAGCTTTATCGCTGTTTAAGCAGCACTTTTCGGCCGCTAGCAGGGTGCTTTTAACCCCGCTAGCGGCCAAAGAAGAGTTAAAAGCGCCGGTGTTGCGGCGCTCCCAAATCGCTTTTTAGGTGCCTCAGGAGCGCTGCCCATTCATTTCAATGGGCAGGATGTTTTGGGAGCGCTGCATACAAACTGCCCCAAAGATGCTGCTTGCAGGACTTTTTCTAACGTCCCACAAGCGCACCACCTCAGTGTGAAAGCACTCAGGCTTTCACATTCGGGCAGCATGAGAGGCAGTTTTCAGGCGCTATTTCTAGCGCTAAAACACCTGAAACTACCTCAGTGTGAAAGAGGTCTTAAAAAAGTCAACACAGCATGACAAATTATCAGCCCCTGATTTTTACAAACTGTATATAAATTTACTGACGGTCGGCAACCCTGCTTTTTCTTCACATAAGACCCCTTTTCACACTGAGGCAGTTTTCAGGTGTTTTAGCGCTAGAAATAGAGCCTGAAAACTGCTTCCCATTCACTTCAATGAGTGCTTTCACCCTGGTGCAGTGTGCTTGCGGGACGTTAGGAAAAGTCCTGCAAGCAGCATCTTTGGGGTGGCTTGGGAACGCTATAAATAGCGCTCCCAAAATGCCCCTGCCCATTGAAATGAATTGGCAGAACTTCCAAAGCGCCTTGTAAGCGCTGAAAAAACGTGTCTTTTTTTGTTTTGTTTTTTAAGGTCCCGTTGTCACGGGAGCTAAAAAAAAATGGCCCACTAGCTTGGGTGTAACTTTATGTGCTTGGGTGTAACTTTTAAAATAATTTTATTTAGATTTTTTTGGTGACAGGTTCTCTTTAATGAGACATCCAGGGTCTTTTAGACCCTGGATGTCTCCCCTGTGCTCCACTGAATGTATTGTAATGTACATCGCATTGCATTACATTCATTCTCGGGTATGCTGGCTGGGGACACCGGAACGCAGACTCAGAAGTGACGTGAAACACATCACTTTCCAGGTCAGCAGCAAGAAGAGGGGGAGAGCGGACTTGTGTCCTCCTTGCTCTCTCCCTTCTACCTACCAGCACCCACTGTCAGTCCTGGGCCTGCACATGGGCAAGCAGAGCCTGGGATACATGGCAGGGGCCGTTGGGGGGGGGGGGGGGGGTTGGGGGCAGGAGCCATTACCAGGAGTGTGTGAACGCAATCTGGCGGCAGCGCAACAGAAGTCTGCTTGATAGATTTATACACAAACGCAATGGCTGCGAAAGGTTAATGTGTGTTGCATTCAAATGAATGAATGGGTTGCCAACACACACTGCAGTGGATATGCACCTAGTTTGGTTAATGTAGTGCACTATGAACTACTGCATTAGTGCATACTTTTTGCGTGCTGCAACACAGGGGCATCGTGACGGTGAACTGGGGTGCCATTCACAATTGCACCACAGTGCACCAACACACATGTGTTACCTAGGCCCTTGCTGCATTTCCTGTAATGTATTGAACTGTGCTGCCATTGTTTGTAAGTGCCATCCTAATGCACTATGCAACAATGCTTAGGCTACTTTCCCACTGAGGTGTTTTCAAGTGTTAAGGGGGTAAAAATAGCACCTGTAAAGTGCCTTAAAAACACCTCCCCTGCCACCTCAGTGTGAAAGCCCAAGTGCTTTCACATTGGAACGGTGTGCTTGCAGGACAGGAATAAAAGTCCTGCAAGCAGCATCTTTGGGGCGTTGCGGGAGCGCTAAATACACCGTTTCTAAAATGCCCCTGCCATTGAAATCAATGTAAAAATACAGTGTAGCGCTAAAAACTTTAAAGTTATAGTGTACTAAACCATAACAAATGTGTAATCTGTGCAACAATATTCACTATAATGAATAAATGAAAGAAAAAATGTGAAATTAAACTTAAATGTCCATAAAAATACAATGGTGATTCTTCACTCAAAAATTACGGTGTGCAACATGTAGTTGGCAATAAAACTGTGAGGATGAAAAAAACGATCCTCTGTTGTGAGACAATGGGTGGATACTCTTACCAGATGTGGTGGACCCACTTACCAGCGGTTAGTGGGTCAATCGAGCATGTGTGGGCCGAATGCCTCACAGTGTAGATCAGGAAGGGAAAGGGATCACCCCAGCAGGATACACCCGGACTTCAGTGATGACATTCCTGGCACGGTACCTGGATCCTTGTGGTTCACCAGTAGTAACACCAAATCTCCACTCAAAGTACTGACCCTCGGAGTGTCAGAATATATAAAAGAGGCTCAACCAACCGGGCCAAAAAGGGAAGAAAAAGGGAAAAGGCTCCATATGGTGAAGGTCAAACCAAAAAGTGAAATCAATGGCCAGCCCTACCAAATTGCCCGCAAAGAGCTTTGGCAGCGGCGCTTTGCGGGTGCTTTTAACCCTTTTCCGGCCGCTAGCGGGGTTTAAGAGCGCCCCGCTAGTGGCCAGAAAGCGCCACTAAAACGACGGTAAAGCGATGCTAAAAATAGCGGTGCTTTACCACCGATGCCCACCCACCCCAGTGTGAAAGTGCCCTTAATGCAGTCTCATTGCAGAGCATAATAATGCACATACCACAAGATGTGGTGCACTGCATTCCCAAAAAAGGTTCTTATAGGGGTCCAAACCATCCACCTACTCCGCCCCCACTGCCCCATAGTGTCCAGCACAGGTGAGCTGTTTACTAGCTTGTTGGCTGGCACTTACTGATATCTGCAGTTTGTTATGTATGCTAAAGCCCGGGAGCAGTGTGGTTAATTGCATGCAGTGGTGCGCTAGCTGGAGGCTAGGTCACATCCGGTTAGAGGGGTGTATAAGCATAGTACATAGTCCCCAGGGTGGTTGGAAGTCATAGGAAGTAAGCAACCTCTTAAACGCTGTGATACAGAGACATACTGTAACATTGGGTGTAGTTTACCCGAGACAGGACCTTGAGCCAGGGACAAGCAAGAGAGTGAAAGTGTCTGGTCACTTGAGGCCAGGTGACAGATGCACCCCGTTGGGGTCAGGAGTGCACTACTGAGGTAGTGGACCCTATGGCTGACTGCTGTGGATGGAGCTCTGGGTTGTTCAGGAAAGCAGGTACTCTGGAGGACCAACATGGATTGCACTGGGAGCTAGAGCATGAGATTTCCCAGGGCACAGAATCAAAGAGCTAGCAGGAGTTCACCAGGGCCCCTGATGGTGGGGATGAACTTCGCTGCAGTCTGGCTCCAGGTCGCGGCCCCCCGGGTCTCCCAGCTCACGCTCACTGTAGACTACTGAAAGATAGAAAGGAAGCAGCAGCCTGGGACAACAAGGATAGTCAGGAGATAAGCCAAAAGGTCAGGTCAACAAGCAGATAGGGATAGTTAAAGAACATGCCAAAGGTCGGTATATGAAGCAGACAAGGACAGTGAAGAACAAGCCAAGGTCAGTAAACAGGATCAGACATAGGACACACAGTAATGAGCACACCAAAGCCAAACACACAATATTGATCAGCAAGGCTTGGCTTGCAGTGCACAGCCTTGCACTACTTGCACTAGGAACTGCTATGTGTGGCAGAAAACTAACACTGCAAATCGCCCTGAACACACCATCCCCACCGTGAAACATGGTGGTGGCAGCATCATGTTGTGGAGATGCTTTTCTTTAGCAGGGACAGGGCAGCTGGTCAGAATTTATGGGAGGATAGATGGAGCCAAATACAGGGCAATCTTAGAAGAAAACCTGTTAGAGTCTGCAAAAGATTTAAGACTGTGCCAGAGGTTCACCTTCCAGCAGGACAAGGACCCTAAACATACAGCCAGAGCTACAATGGAATGGTTTAAATCAGGGGTCTCCAAAGTACGGCCCGCGGGCCACATCCGGCCCGCTGGGACGTTTTTCCCGGCCCGCAGGTTGAGTCGCCGATCCGTGATCCGAACGGGCCACCCCGTTCGGATCGGCACACCCCGCGATCCGCGGAGCGCTCCGCGGCCTCGGCCTTAGGAAAGGCCGCGGCTTCGGCCTAGCTCCGGAGCGGCGGCGGCCATCTTTGTACACCCGGCGGCCTTAGGAAAGGCCGCGGCTTCGGCCTAGCTCCGGAGCGGCGGCCATCTTGGTACACCCGGCCACTGTTTACAATGTGATCGCTCCGTCAAATTTGACGGAGCGATCACTTGTAAACATACCCTGCATTACCCAGCCAATATACTGCATTAACCCTGCATATACTCTGCATTAACCCTGCATATACTCTGCATTACCCAGCCAATACTCTGCGATACTCTGCATTACCCAGCCAATACTCTGCGATACTCTGCATTACCCAGCCAATACTCTGCGATACTCTGCATTAACCCTGCATATACTCTGCATTACCCAGCCAATACTCTGCGATACTCTGCATTACCCAGCCAATACTCTGCGATACTCTGCATTACCCAGCCAATACTCTGCGATACTCTGCATTACCCAGCCAATACTCTGCGATACTCTGCATTAACCCTGCATATACTCTGCATTACCCAGCCAATACTCTGCGATACTCTGCATTAACCCTGCATATACTCTGCGATACCCAGCCAATACTCTGCGATACTCTGCATTAACCCTGCATATACTCTGCGATACCCAGCCAATACTCTGCGATACTCTGCATTAACCCTGCGATACCCAGCCAATACTCTGCGATACCCAGCCAATACTCTGCGATACCCAGCCAATACTCTGCGATACCCAGCCAATACTCTGCGATACCCAGCCAATACTCTGCGATACCCAGCCAATACTCTGCGATACCCAGCCAATACTCTGCGATACCCAGCCAATACTACAGTGGGGAGAGGATGTGGATATTACAGTGGGGGAGATGACGTGGATATTACAGTGGGGGAGATGACGTGGATATTACAGTGGGGGAGATGACGTGGATATTACAGTGGGGACTATATGGTGGCGGAATTTTCACAGGTTTTTGCAAATTCAATTATTTGCTGATCCGAAAAATGATCCGATCCGTGACTCCTGATCCGAGGATCGATCCGATCCGTGAGTTTTTTGATCCGTTGCACCCCTAGCCCTGATAGTATGCAGCACAGGTCCCGCAGCCCGACGGAGCATGTCCAACCCGGCGCCTCACTAGTTGTTGATAGGACCTACTGCGCCTCCCGGGTCCCGCCCCTCTGTTAGCATCAGTGTCCTTTACGGCTGTGCTTTTGGCTACAACGTGCCTGTGTAACAGCCGGGCGGGAGTCAGGAGGTGCAGCAGAACAGCGCTGAAGCCGGACACAGATGTAAGAGGGACACAGATGTGACTGTTGGAGGTGATGGGGACACAAATGTGCGGCGGGGGCTAGTTTGAGAGACACAAAAGTGAAAGGGGAGCTCTAAGGGGGACACAGTTTTGCAGGGGGCTCTAAGGGGGACACAATTGTGCTGGGGTCTCTGATTGGGGCATAAATGTGGAAGGGGGCTCTAAGGGGGACACAATTGTGCTGGGGTCTCTGATTGGGGCATAAATGTGGAAGGGGGCTCTAAGGGGGACACAATTGTGCTGGGGTCTCTGATTGGGGCATAAATGTGGAAGGGGGCTCTAAGGGGGACACAATTGTGCAGGGGGCTGTGATGGGGGGCATAAATGTGGAAGGGGGGCACTAAGGGGGACATAATTGTGCAGGGGTCTCTGATGGGGACACAAATATGAAAGGGGGCTCTGATGGGGACACAAATATGTAAGGGGGCTCTGATGGGGACACAAATATGGAAGGGGGCTCTGATGGGGACACAAATATGGAAGGGGGCTCTGATGGGGACACAAATATGGAAGGGGGCTCTGATGGGGACACAAATATGGAAGGGGGCTCTGATGGGGACACAAACGTGTCAGGGGGCTCTGATGGGGACACAAACGTGTCAGGGGGCTCTGATGGGAATACAAATATGCAGGGGTTCTTATTCAGGCACAAATATTCGGGGGGGCTCTAAGGGGGACACAAATATGCAGAGGGGCTCTGATGAGGATACAAATGTATGGAGGCGTGTGTGTGTTGACAGTAACACAGATGCAAGACCCTGTGAACACTGGAATTTTAGCCCCAGTGCATGAGGTTACATCGTTTAGGTGCGCCATCAAGCTCTACTGCCGGCAGCCTGTCAAATTCTATTTTATTCTACTGCCGATTCATTAAAAAAAAAAATTTATTTTTTCGGCCCGCGAATATGTGAAAAATGCACAATGTGGCCCCCGAAGTGAAAAGTTTGGAGACCCCTGGTTTAAATGAAAGTATATCCATGTGTTAGAATGGCCCAGCCAAAGTCCAGACCTGAGTCCAATTAAGAATCTGTGGCAAGACTTGAAAATTGCTGTTCACAGACGCTCTCCATCCAATCTGACAGAGCTTGAGCTCTGAAGAATGGACAAAAATGTCACTCTCTAGATGTGCAAAGCCAGTAGAGACATCCCCAAAAAGACTTGCAGCTGTAATTGCAGCGAAAGGTGATTCTACAAAGTATTGACTCAGGGGGGCTGAATACAAATGCACGCTACATATTTATTTGTAAAAAATGTTGAAAACCATTTATTATTTTCCTTCCACTTCACAATTATGTACTACTTTGTGTTGGCCTATCACATACAATTCCAATAAAAGAAAATTTATGTTTTTGGTTGTAACATGACAAAATGCGGAAAATTTCAAGGGGTATGAATACCTTTTCAAGACACTGTAAATAGCAGTGTAGTCAAGCATGGACTTTGTGCTGCTGCGCTATTCACTTTTTACCACTAGGTGGTGGTAAAGCACCAGATGGACTCTGTTAATGTGTTTCTTTGTGGCAAAGTATATTGCATTGGAATAATACCCTAAAGTGATTCTAAAGGCTAACGTTTTATAAAAAAAATTCTCTATGCAATGGTTTTGCACACAGCTGCTCCAATCTTCCTCTTCTCGGGTCTCCTGCTGGCATTCTTGGCTCCTCCCTCATACTGAGTGCCTCCATAGCAAGCTGCTTGCTCTGGGGGTACACGTGCTTGCTCACTTCTGAGACGGCTGTGTATGTCTATGGGCACACAGAGCTCAGCCCCACCCTCCACTCTCTCCTTACTGGCTGTGATAGACACCAGCAGAAGTCTGCTGCTATGTCTGAGCCTATTAGGAGGGAGAGAGCTGATGCCTTCATGCACATTGTTGGATGGAGATCAGGCTCATGTAAGTATAAGGGGGGCTAGGGGGGGGGGCTGCATACAGAAGGTTTTTTACCTTAACCTGGGGTTTACTCGACGTGTGGCGTTATCACGCAGAGCGTTGTGGCTTGTTATTGTGGATCTGATGTTTTTAGATATGCATATCCATTCCATACTTGTGTAAGTGCAATATTTTTGGTTTTAATACATTTTATGTTTTTTTTTATGAGCAGTGCATTTATTATAAATGTTTGGAGAAGACGTTTTGTGGTGATTGTGATGGATGAGCATGGGGAGCCCTACCGATTATCACGTTAACGTTTTTGAGGCTCAATACCATCTGGTAAGCAGTGTGGCTTATTCAGTCTTGGTGTCGTGTGGATTATTCTGTGCATGATTATTGTGGGACTTTCCTTACATCTACAAGTTTGGCCTTCCTACACTCTTTGATGGGACAATTTGAATGGGCTCATTTTTTATTTATTCTATTTAATATTCACTGGTTGTAATTGATGCTAATTTTATGTATGCTCTAATTTGTAAATGTTTAGCGCTGCATATATTTATGAATTGATATTTTTAATTTATGGTGAGCAAATTATGTGTGTGTATGTATATATATATACAGTATCTCACAAAAGTGAGTACACCCCTCCCATTTTTGTAAAATATTTTATTATATCTTTTCATGTGATAACGCCAAAGAAATTACACTTTGCTACAATGTAAAGTAGTGAGTGTACAGCTTGTAAAACAGTGTAAATTTGCTCTCCCCTCAAAATAACTCAACACACAGCCATTAATGTCTAAACCGCTGGCAACAAAGTGAGTACACCTCCTAAGTGAAAATGTCCAAATTGGGCCCAAAGTGTCAATATTTTGTGTGGCCACCATTATTTTCCAGCACTGCCTTAACCCTCTTGGGCATGGAGTTTACCAGAGCTTCACAGGTGGCCACTGGAGTCATCTTCCTCTCCTCCATGATGACATCACGGAGCTGGTGGATGTTAGAGACCTTGTGCTCCTCCACCTTCCATTTCAGGATGCTCCACAGATGCTGAATAGGGTTTAGGTCTGGAGACATGCTTGGCCAGTCCATCACCTTTACTGTCCGCTTCTTTAGCAAGGCAGCGGTTGTCTTGAAATACTGCCTTGTGGCCCAGTCTCCGAAGGGAGTGGGTCATGCTCTGCTTCAGGATGTCACAGTACATGTTGGCATTCATGGTTCCCTCAATGAACTGTAGCTCCCCAGTTCCAGCAGCACTCATGCAGCCCCAGACCCTGACACGCCCACCACATGCTTGACTGTAGGCAAGACACACTTGTCTTTGTACTCCTCACCTGGTTGCTGCCACACACGCTTGACATCATCTGAACCAAATAAGTTCATCTTGGTCTCATCAGACCACAAGACATGGTTCCAGTAATACATGTCCTTAGTCTGCTTGTATTCAGCAAACTGTTTGCGGTCTGTCATCTTTAGAAGAGGCTTCCTTCTGTAACGACAGCCATGCAGACCAAATTGATGCAGTGTGCAGCGTATGGTCTGAGCACTGACAGGCTGACCCCACCCCACCCCTTCAACCTCTTCAGTAATGCTGGCAGCACTCATACGTCTATTTGCCAAAGAAAACCTCTGGATATGACGCTAAGCATGTGCACTCAACTTCTTTGGTCGACCATGGCCAGGTCTGTTCTGAGCGGAACCTGTCCTGTTAAACCATACCATTGTATGGTCTTGGCCACCGTGCTGCAACTCAGTTTCAGGGTCTTGGCAATCTTCTTATAGCCTAGGTCATCTTTATGTAGAGCAACAATTCTTTTTTTCAGATCCTCAGAGAGTTATTTGCCATGAGGTACCATGTTGAACTTCCAGTGACCAGTATGAGAGAGTGAGAGCGCTAACACCAAATTTAACACACCTGCTCTCCATTCACACCTGAGACCTTGTAACACTAATGAGTCACATGACACCGGGGAGGGAAAATGGCTAATTGTGCCCAATTTGGACATTTTCACTTAGGGGTGTACTCACTTTTGTTGCCAATGGTTTAGACATTAATGGCTGTGTGTTGAGTTTTTTTGAGGGGACAGCCAATTTACACTGTTATACAAGCTGTACACTCACTACTTTACATGGTACAAAGTGTAATTTCTTCAGTGTTGTCACATGAAATATATAATAAAATATTTACAAAAATGTGAGGGGT
Organism: Lithobates sylvaticus; assembly: GCA_028564925.1. Taxonomy (NCBI): domain Eukaryota; kingdom Metazoa; phylum Chordata; class Amphibia; order Anura; family Ranidae; genus Lithobates; species Lithobates sylvaticus. The sequence continues at coordinate 161,987,352 of CM053026.1, read as the reverse complement.
GTACTCAATTTTGTGAGATACTGTGTATATTACTGAGATAATGACACTCATAATGCAGTCCACGGGGACTCCAGGTTCCTTTTCTTAAAGCAGAAGTAAACCCATCGATTTAACAGTTTCAAAAAACAGTTACATTCCCGGCATGCCGGGAATGCTATTTGTCACATTGATTGTGCTCTCAACCAAACTGTCAAACCATCCAATGGCTGATGTCATAACTGATCACATGTGCAGAACCATGGCAGTTGAAGTTTAAACAGAGGCCAAGATGGCAGCTTCCTTGGCTGAAAACGATAGGGGGTTTACTTCCACTTTAAGCATCCTCCTGTATGCTACATAACAGGTCATATGTTTATGACCTGGCAAGCATATAGATTCATTACCTGGGCTCACGCACTCCTGACTCGAATGCACAAGCAGAATCCACAAACTGGAGCAGAGCTCCTGAAAACTTTATTCAGATAGGTGCTTAACAGCAGCCGAAAAGCCTTGGTGTCATAGTGTGTAGTCATAAGGCATTGTGATTAGTGCCTTCTCCTATTTTAATTCTCTGTAGGCTAGTGGTACAGAGAGACACGTTTAGAAAAATGTGAGAAAGCATGTCTGCATCTCTAAAAATTGCAGGCCCTTTTGTACATTTTGGGAACAAGCATCATCCAATCATCAGCATCCTTTATAATCAAAGTTATCTTATCATATCCAAGATGCTGGATGTGAACAAGAGGAGTTATATTGCTTATCATAAAGTTATCTCAAATGTTTTTACTTCTGTGCCAAGTTTCAGAATCACTAAACATTGAGAAAATGACAATACACCCATCATTTGGCTTGCACATGCCATGCTTCATGTGTCCCTTATCTCAATCAACAATAACTTTTAATACTTTAGTTGTCCTTGACAGTGAGCACTGCCTACACGCAGATGATAGAAAGAGGATACAAAAACACTTTCTACATTGCCGCATATTGTTTTATTATAGACAAAGTGAAAAGAAAGTAATTAAAGAGACAGGATGTCATGTAAAATTTAAGACAACATTTTTCTGTATTTCACTCATGTTGTACCATAATTTGCACACATGGAATGCTCATAAATATAATTTCTTTGATCTCTTCAGCAATCTAGGTTTGCTCCTTTTCTCCCTTTGCTTTAGCAACATACACCTTCTTGTTACATTATTTTAACAGTTGATTAACCACTTTCAGACCGGACCAATTTGCAGCCAAAGGACCAGGCCCCTTTTTGCGATTCGGCACTGCGTCGCTTTAACTGACAATTGCGCGGTCGTGCGACGTGGCTCCCAAACAAAATTGACGTCCTTTTTTTCCCACAAATAGAGCTTTCTTTTGGTGGTATTTGATCGCCCCTGCGGTTTTTATTTTTTGCGCTATAAACAAAAATAGAGCGACAATTTTGAAAAAAATGCATTATTTTTTATTTTTTGCTATAATAAATATCCCCAAAAAAATATATAAAAAAACATTTTTTTTCCTCAGTTTAGGCCGATACGTATTCTTCTACATATTTTTGGTTAAAAAAAATCGCAATAAGCGATTATTGATCGGTTTGCGCAGAAGTTATAGCGTTTACAAGATAGGGGATAGTTTTATAGCATTTTTATTAATAATTTTTTTTTTATTATTAATGGCGGAGATCTGCGATTTTTTTTGTGACTGCGACATTATGGCGGACACATCGGACATTTTTGACACATTTTTGGGACCATTGTCATTTTTACAGCAATTATTGCATTTAAATGCATTGATTTACGTATAAATGACACTGGCAGTGAAGGGGTTAACCACAAGGGGGCAGTGAAAGAGTTAAGTATGCCTAGGGGTGTGTTTTTTACTGTGGGGGGGCGTGGCTGTCAGCTAGTGAATGCTGATCTCTGCTCCAATCACAGGGAGCAGAGATCGGCGTCACTAGTTGCTAGGCAGAACGGGGAGATGCTGTTTATCTCGGCATCTCCCCGTTCAGCCGCTCCGTGAGACGATCGCGGGAGTCCCCGCGGCCATCGAGTCCGCGGGGACCGCGGCCGGACTCACGGGGGTCCCGACCGGCGCGGGAGCGCGCCGCTCCCGGCGCGCTCCCGATGGCACGGACAGGCTAAAGGAGGGACGTAGATATACGCCCTCCTGCCTGTACGTGCCATTCTGTCGACGTATATCGTCGTGCGCCGGTCGGCAAGTGGTTAAAAAGGTAAATCCTGTTTTAATAGAAATATATAATTTTCCCCATATTTTTATTGAATATTTTTTAAATCAAGATATGAAATAGAAGTTACAAAAATTCAGATACAACATTTTCAAGTTTTTATCAGTAGTGATATATGTATATAAATGCTGAACTTGACATTTATTTAGTGTTTAGTAACAAGATGGGCGTTTCAATATCCAACGAATAGTATGTACTATTAGATCCAAAACATGTCAGTGATTTCGGTCATGCTGCCAACACATCCAGCCATCCCAATGGGAACAGACTGTGTCCAGATGTGGGCATGACCAGTCATCCTACTTGTGTATGATTCCAATTGTTTGAAAACAATGTGCCATCTTAATATTTCATCGTAGTGTAGTTAGAATATTAACCTGTTTAATCCTTTCACCTGCAAGAGAGGTTTCAAGGCCAGGTGATCTACTTGTATTGAGGTTTTTGTGACAAAGGGGTAGGAGTTATAGGAAAGAGAATTATGTGTAAGGTTAAAAGAGCGGTGGAAGTGAGGTTTGTAGATCTTTCATGTGTAGGGGTTTGTCATTTGGTCTGATAAAGATTGTTTGATCATCTAAGGAGGGTGGTCTCTTTGTAATGAGTTTGAGTAGCTGGTCCAACATGCCCAAGTTTTACTGTATTTGGAAGGGTTGTCTCTCATTAAATGTATAAGCTCTTCCATTTCAGCTGTTTGATTTACATAGCGTATCCAAACTGATATTGTTGGTGAGGTAGAGGAGTTCCATTTCAGCGGGATGCATCTTTTAGCTGCGTTTTACCAGATGTAAGGCCAGGGATTTGTGGTATAGAGAGTGTGGGAGGGAGGAATGATGTAAAAGATATTGTGCAGGTGTAAAGTCTAATGCGTATGTGGTGATCTTTGTTATACTTTCATGTATCTCTTTCCAAAAGGGTTGTATTTTCGAGCATGTCCACCAAATATGTAACAGGGTACCCCGTTCTTTTCTGCACCTCGAGAAACGTCTGTCTAAGAGATTTTTAAAGATGGCCATTACCATTTGTTGTATTTGGTCAGATTCAATCGATTCTGGGATTATTCCTGCGTCCACGATTGTCGAGGTCTTCCATATGCCTTTGCATATCCCTTAATTGTAGGGTGTATGCATCTTGAGTGTTTTGAAGCTGATCTATTTGTGCATCATGCTGGGCTGCAGAGACTTCCAACTCCTGCACTCTGTCTGCAATGTCCTGTATGTCATGGCGTAGAGCTGCTATGGCTGAAGAGAAGGCTTCTGTTAGTGTTTCTTGTATATCTGTGGCCACAGCATGCAGATCATTTAGGCTTAGAGTGGTTTGTAATTTCAGTATTTGCACTGGTGGGGGTAGATTCTCTCACCACGCCTGGAGTCTTCTGTAGTGGCTGGCTGTGTGTGTTGGGCTCCGTAGCTGCAGTTTGTGTGGCGGGCGGGTATGCCGCAGTCGCGAGGGGAGCCTACTGCTGGGTCCGAGTTCCGCTGGGATCTGGAGCAGGATGAGGATCGGCTCCTATTTGGTTCCCCATAGTGATATCATGTCATTATTTTACCTCTGATGGCCGGAGAACCAGAACTAAGTGTCCATCTTAGCCCGAGGTTAGGACACGCCCCTAATAGAAATAATAATAGAATTAGAAATATTTAGAAATAATAATAATAGAAATAAAAGAAATATTATAGAAAACAATCATTCTTATAACAATCCCCACAAAGACAACACCTTGCAAAAGGTTCTAGTCCACTGCATTACAGCCATTCACAGAGTGACCAGTTACTAACAGTTTTTCCTAAACCTTAATTTGGAGAAATGGCCTTCTACTGAGTCATATTAATCAGGAATAATGTACAACAGTCTTGGCCAATCAATACACATAGAGTACCTAATTTATATTGGCTAAAATGTTGTCAATAGCTAATCTGTTTTGTAAATCTACCTTAAAATGTGGGTTATATCAGAATTAAATTTAATAAATGTATACTTTGTTTAATTATCAAGTATCTCAAAACAAGTTTGACAGTTCAGTGTCAGTGAGGGCATGGTTTACACCAGGGGTGTCCAACCTTTTGACATTCCTGGGCCACATTAGAAGAGGAATTGTCGGGGGGTGTGGCCTAGACCGGCATGTGAGAGGACACAGCTCTCACAGTTCCTGAGCTTGATCGGCACCGATCCTCCCTCAGCCAACTTACCAACATTCTGCACATATATGCTGCAAGCTGCTGACCCAGGGATCACAGGGGAACCTCCGCCAGCCCTCTGCACCCGGGGAATGACCCGAAAATCGCAGTTTGAGATGGGTCCCGATTTCCAAGATACAAAGACATATTTGGGAAGCACTCACCAATGCGTTTAAATTCAAGATGGTGCTGCCATAAGACCAACAAGCAATAGCGAACATATTACAGCGCACACATTCAAGAATGACGTTTCCTGCAGGGCTAGTTAAAAACACCTGAACATATTCAAAAAATACGGGGGTTTGGTCACACTATATGGTTATATAGTGCTAAGCCCACTTACTGCGACAAAGTACCCCGAATTAGTGGGTCCTACCCTAGTAATAGAATGAAAGATCCTGCGTCTCAACCATGGGAGCCAAACTCCTCTATGTGGGAGAACTGAAAGGATTCCTCCTATACACTGGTGGTCACTAAATAAGAGGTAATGAAGAGGGGGAGGGGTGCTCTAACCCAAAAAAACCTGGTCAGGGTTTATTACAACATACAAAGACATATTTGGGAAGCACTCACCAATGCGTTTAAATTCAAGATGGTGCTGCCATAAGACCAACAAGCAATAGCGAACATATTACAGCGCACACATTCAAGAATGACGCTTCCTGCAGGGCTAGTTAAAAACACCTGAACATATTCAAAAAATACGGGGGTTTGGTCACACTATATGGTTATATAGTGCTAAGCCCACTTACTGCGACAAAGTACCCCGAATTAGTGGGTCCTACCCTAGTAATAGAATGAAAGATCCTGCGTCTCAACCATGGGAGCCAAACTCCTCTATGTGGGAGAACTGAAAGGATTCCTCCTATACACTGGTGGTCACTAAATAAGAGGTAATGAAGAGGGGGAGGGGTGCTCTAACCCAAAAAAAAAAACCTGGTCAGGGTTTATTACAACATACAAAGACATATTTGGGAAGCACTCACCAATGCGTTTAAATTCAAGATGGTGCTGCCATAAGACCAACAAGCAATAGCGAACATATTACAGCGCACACATTCAAGAATGACGTTTCCTGCAGGGCTAGTTAAAAACACCTGAACATATTCAAAAAATACGGGGGTTTGGTCACACTATATGGTTATATAGTGCTAAGCCCACTTACTGCGACAAAGTACCCCGAATTAGTGGGTCCTACCCTAGTAATAGAATGAAAGATCCTGCGTCTCAACCATGGGAGCCAAACTCCTCTATGTGGGAGAACTGAAAGGATTCCTCCTATACACTGGTGGTCACTAAATAAGAGGTAATGAAGAGGGGGAGGGGTGCTCTAACCCAAAAAAACCTGGTCAGGGTTTATTACAACATACAAAGACATATTTGGGAAGCACTCACCAATGCGTTTAAATTCAAGATGGTGCTGCCATAAGACCAACAAGCAATAGCGAACATATATAGTGTGACCAAACCCCCGTATTTTTTTGAATATGTTCAGGTGTTTTTAACTAGCCCTGCAGGAAACGTCATTCTTGAATGTGTGCGCTGTAATATGTTAAGTGGGCTTAGCACTATATAACCATATAGTGTGACCAAACCCCCGTATTTTTTGAATATGTTCAGGTGTTTTTAACTAGCCCTGCAGGAAACGTCATTCTTGAATGTGTGCGCTGTAATATGTTCGCTATTGCTTGTTGGTCTTATGGCAGCACCATCTTGAATTTAAACGCATTGGTGAGTGCTTCCCAAATATGTCTTTGTATGTTGTAATAAACCCTGACCAGGTTTTTTTGGGTTAGAGCACCCCTCCCCCTCTTCATTACCTCTTATTTAGTGACCACCAGTGTATAGGAGGAATCCTTTCAGTTCTCCCACATAGAGGAGTTTGGCTCCCATGGTTGAGACGCAGGATCTTTCATTCTATTACTAGGGTAGGACCCACTAATTCGGGGTACTTTGTCGCAGTAAGTGGGCTTAGCACTATATAACCATATAGTGTGACCAAACCCCCGTATTTTTTGAATATGTTCAGGTGTTTTTAACTAGCCCTGCAGGAAACGTCATTCTTGAATGTGTGCGCTGTAATATGTTCGCTATTGCTTGTTGGTCTTATGGCAGCACCATCTTGAATTTAAACGCATTGGTGAGTGCTTCCCAAATATGTCTTTGTATGTTGTAATAAACCCTGACCAGGTTTTTTTGGGTTAGAGCACCCCTCCCCCTCTTCATTACCTCTTATTTAGTGACCACCAGTGTATAGGAGGAATCCTTTCAGTTCTCCCACATAGAGGAGTTTGGCTCCCATGGTTGAGACGCAGGATCTTTCATTCTATTACTAGGGTAGGACCCACTAATTCGGGGTACTTTGTCACAGTAAGTGGGCTTAGCACTATATAACCATATAGTGTGACCAAACCCCCGTATTTTTTGAATATGTTCAGGTGTTTTTAACTAGCCCTGCAGGAAACGTCATTCTTGAATGTGTGCGCTGTAATATGTTCGCTACCGATTTCCAAGATGGCGCTGCCGCGTCTGTGATGAAAGGAACCCCACGAGGCGCTGACAGGCAGAAGGACCAGGGACACAGAGGAACAAAACAGCCCAAGTCACAGGGTAAGGAGACACCTAGAGATATGGTGTATTACACCCAGAAAATTAACGGGCTGATGGGGAGTGAGGCTGCTGGACATTCACACTGTAATGAGCCTGCCATGCATGGGACACAGGCTGGGGCGGCCATCTTAGCTGCAACTAGTGAACATGATGAGACTGATCACTCTGACTCTGGGGCCCCTGAGACAAATGAGCAGGACACATCTAGTACTATTCAGCGCACATTAGCTGATATTCTCAGGGCAGTTAATATTGGCAATGCTTCTGTGGCCTCTGTGAAGGAGGAACTGTTGTTGCTGCGACAAGATATGCAGGAACGCACAACTGCAGTGGAGAGCAGAGTGAGTGAAATAGAGGATCATTTACCCCCCATTGAGAGAGAAACCAAGGCTGCTTACCAACTTGCAACGGAGGCTATTGACAGAGCCGAGGATTTTGAGAATCGCCTTAGGAGGAACAACCTACGCATTGTGGGGCTCCCGGAGAAGGTGGAGGGCAGGGACCCCACGGAGTATGTGGAAGGATGGCTGCTGGACATATTCGGCAAAAATGCATTTTCCCCCTTATTCGCTGTGGAGCGGGCTCACAGGGTGCTGTCCCGACCTGCTCAGCCTGGGGGGCCCCCCAGGTCCATGCTGGCAAGAATATTGCATTATCGAGATAGAGAAACTGTCCTCCGGCTAGCCCGGCAACGGGCCAACATACAGCACAATCGGGCCAGAGTATCTTTTTACCCCGATTTTTCGGCGGAGGTGCAAAGACGCAGAGCAAAATTCTTTGATGTAAAACGCAGGCTGCGACAGCTGCAACTTCCATACGCAATGCTATACCCAGCAAAACTGAGGGTGATAGTGAGAGGTCAAGCGCAATTCTTTGAATCCGCAAAAGATGCCAGTGTTTGGTTAGACCGCCACGAGCAAGCCCTGCGGCGGCGAGACCAGAACGAGGAGGAAGGATGAGGCTGGCAGGGGAGCAGGAGCAGAGTACTTGACTTGAACTCTGTGATGTTGTGCCTTGATATGGAGAACAGGTACTAAACCTACCCAGATTAACTCTGGCTGAGGGACATTATATTGCATCGGATCAAGACAAGAGCTGCAGAAATCGTCTACGTGAATTTCTACATTTTGCACTTAGAAGTCTCCCTGAGTGAACACTCAGGGCACAGAAGTTGTACCGACATGTTGGCGGGCGAAGGTTTAATGCTGCTGGAGGGGACTGCCTGTTGCTTCCCCCTGATAATTTATTTTTTCACTTTTTTATGTTTTTTTTATAGGTGGTGTACCGGTAACACTTCTACAATATATTATGTACTTTGCATATGCATTCTTTTTCAGGACTCAGGCTTAAGCCCTAGGACTTCCAGGCTCCCTGGTATGGGAGGGGTATATATGCATGTTTCCATACTCTACTCAGTCAAATGGCAGGAATTCCTATAGTATCTTGTAACGTGAGGGGACTCCACTCACCCCTTAAGAGGACCATGATGCGCATGTGCCTTAAAAAATTTCTACCGGGAGTGTTATGCTTTCAGGAAACACATTTGACTGGGGAGACTGTGAGCTGTATACAGTATATATGGGTGAATAAGGCCTATCACTCGACTCATACATCCCATTCTAGGGGTGTGAGCCTTTTGATTCATGGCTCCCTAGACTATGAAGAGATAGACACTCTCATTGATTCAGAGGGCCGGTATGTATTTCTCCACTGTAGACTGGGTATGTTAACCTGTGTTATTGCTGGTATATATGTCCCCCCCCCTTTACGGTGGTGGTGCTGAGGGCCTTGCTATCATATTTGGATGGCAGGCCAGAGGTACCGCTTCTGGTAATTGGGGACTTTAACTGTTGTTTAGACCTCTCGCTGGATAGGCACCCGGCCGCAGGAGCCTCTGCCCACTCCAGGGGTACCCCCCTGGCGAGGTTGTTGCAAGAGGTGGGCAGGGTGGATGTCTGGTGACAATGTCACCCGGGGAGAAAACAATACTCCTGTTTTTCAAAAACGCATGGTAGTCTTTCTAGAATAGACATGGGGGTGGGAAACGCACGCATGCTCCAATATGTGTCCTCTGTGGACTATAGGCACCGTAGCATATCTGACCACTCCCCACTAGTTGTTTATCTGGTGGTCTCCCGACCAGCAGCACTCCCAAGAGCCCCGTGGAAATTTAATGCATACTGGCTGAAATTGTTTAAAAATCCAGAATCTATAGACGAGAGCGTGCGTGGGTTTTTCACCGCCCAAAACCCTGAGGGTTCAAGTACGCAGCAGTGGGAGGCCTTTAAAGCTTTCTTGAGAAGGTTGTTGACAAATGAGATGACTAAAGTTAAGAAAGATTCTATTGTGGTGGACTTGGAGAATAGAGTAAAGGAGCTGGAGCAGCAATTTATTTTAGATCCTTCAGATTCGGCAAGGGAGGTGTGGCAGGCCGCTCAATCAGCGTATGAGCGGGTGCTTACCTCGACTACCGAAAAAAAACGCTTCTTCTCTAAACAGGCGTTTTTTGAGGAAGGGGAAAAAACTGGGCGTATGTTGGCCCGCATAGCAAACTCACATCAGAGATCGCCAACTATAGGGGCCATTAAATCTAAAGCTGGGCCACTTGTTCGATCACCCGAAGGCATTATGCAAGAGTTAGCCGGGTTCTTTGAAGAGTTGTACTGCTCAGGTGCCGCCTATGACAAGGAGGCTCTGGACCAGTACCTTGGGGGGCTGACATTTCCCAGACTTACCACGGCGCAGAGGGATGGGTTGGATGCACCTCTCACGGTGGAGGAATTGCACAAAGCCGTGGGGTTGTTCACTAACTGTAAGGCCCCGGGGGAGGATGGTATACCCATGGAAGTATACAAACAACATGCAGAAACGATACTGCCCCATTTACTACAGGTATTTAATGCTGCCCGGGAGGCGGGAGAACTTCCGCCCTCCATGGCAAAAGCAAACGGTTGATCCAGGAGCATACAGGCCAATCTCACTATTGCAGTGTGACATCAAAATCCTAGCGAAAGTGTTAGCCCAACGCCTTAATACAGTCATAACATCCCTTATACATGATGACCAGGCAGGGTTTATGCCAAATAAATCTACGGCCATCAACTTGCGGCGGTTATTTCTGAACATGCAATCTAATGTAAATAATGCGGGTAGCAGGGCCCTGTTGTCATTGGATGCCACAAAGGCGTTCGACAGCATTGACTGGACGTATCTGTGGGCAGTAATGGAACGATTTGGTTTTGGTGACACATACATTGCGTGGGTGCGTCTACTATACAGTAGGCCTGAAGCTGCTATTCGGGCTTTTGGTTTTCTGTCACAGGACTTTGCTTTGAGGAGGGGGTTGTCCGCTGTCCCCCTTGCTCTTTGCAGATGATACCCTACTCATGTTGGGAGATACGGACGAGTCCCTGCAGGGTATACTCAGGGTTACAAATCAATTGGTCAAAGTCCGCCCTCTTACTGCTGGATGGCGACGCCACACAGGTAGTGGCTCAGTCATGTCCCATACCTGTCACCACTTCATTTAAATATCTGGGGATCCAGGTTACGTCCAACCTCCGAGATTTCGGTCGGTTGAATATTTCACCCCTGCTTCAGAGGTTTAGAGAGAGAGCGAGGACATGGAATGGCCTGCACATGTCGGTGGCGGGTAAAGTAAACTTGGTTAAAATGATTCTCATGCCCCAATTGCTTTATTACCTACATAACACCCCAGTGGTAATACCTTTAAAAATATTTTGAATGGTTAACTCCATCTTTTGCGCTTTACTATGGAAAAATAAGACTCCAAGAATAAAGCTGGAACATCTTCAGAGGCCTAAAGACGATGGCGGGTTGGCATTGCCTAACCCGTGGTTGTACTATTTTGCCGCTCAGTTACAGCACCTAGTAGGGTGCTTTGAGACAGAGCCAGCCGGCTCCTCCCAGGCACTCATGCTTCACACGGTATGCTCGGGCCCCATCCCCATGGCACTGGAAGCCCTGGCATTTGCCAGGCCTAACAAAAAGTACCCTACATACAACCTAATACAGAAGGTTTGGAACAAATGCAAATATTTACAGCAGGCTGAGGGGTATACTGAATATAGTCCTCTGTGGCATAATGATACCTACACAGAGCTAGCCAAACTGCAGGACGGGGCCAGGTGGATAGTACATGGTGTCACACATGTTAAACAGGATTTATCTTGCAAAGCTACAATGCACTTTTACAATACTTCTTGGGGCAACACCCCCTGAGAGTGAAAGAGAGATGGGAGAGGGATGTGGGTCAAATGGACGGTGAGGAATGGGAGGAGATATTTCAGGTGGTTCTCTAAATGTGGCCCCAAGGCTTACTCAACTATACATTATTTTGAGGGTGTACTACACACCGCATAGACTACGGTTAATGGGGTTACAATCCGAGGATACGTGTACCAGATGTCGTCGAGACCATGGGGATCTTATTCACCTTCTGTGGCGCTGCCCCAAGTTACATTTATACTGGAATGAAGTGGTGAACTTGGTTAACTCTGTATTTGTGCTGTCATTACCGGTTGATCCAAAAGTATGCCTCTTGGGGGTGGTGGAGGAATTTGTGATGGCAGTTCACACCAGGGGGGCGGTAAATAGGGTACTGTTCCAAGCCAGAAGGTTGATTATGCTTTATTGGAAATCTTAGACACCCCCGACCTCGAGGGAATGGATAGGTAAAATAGGGGAAATGCTGCGCATGGAGAAACTTATATACCAGCACAGGGGGAGCACAAGGAAATATGAAAGTCTCTGGGCCCTGTGGCTGGACACACCAGGGCTTGCCCCGGTGGATCTAGTCATGGATAGGCTGCTTGGATAATGGTGAGATAAAGTAAATGACTATAATGGCTATTCTGTAAGAATGAAAACAATGAGATGACGTGCCTTTTATCATACGCTATATTGTGTGATTACACAACAGGAAGTGTTACCTGTTGATTTGATGTTGTTGGATGTATACCACCTTTTTGTACAATAAAAACCTTTGTTGGTAAAAAAAAAAAAAGAGGAATTGTCTTGGGCCACACATAAAATACACTAACAGGAAAGATAGCCGATGTAATAAAAACTAAATTTTTTGGGGAATATTTTTTTTATTGTAAAAGAGGGCAACATAAAACTAGTGTGATATTTGACACTGTTTTTGATAAACAAACACATCAATATCGGGTTCGATGGATGTAGTAGCAATTCTCAATGAATTCTCAAGGTGCTCATCAGATATTTTGGTTCTAGTTTTGCCCCTCATGTGCTTCGTCCTTGAAAATAGTTGCTCATGATGAATATAGATGCATCCGAAAACTGATGACATGAATAAGGCATGATTGTGAAGAGTGAGATATTTTTCTTTGGGAAGATAAAACTTATAAAAGTCCAGGAAAAAGACACTGTCAATTTTCTCTTCGGCCGCAAGTGTGACCCATTTTTACAAAAATCCAGAAAAAAATATATTTTGTTGGGCCGCATTCATAGCCATCTTGGGCCACAGGTTGGACACCCTTGGTTTACACAAAAAGGCAGGGCATTGATGGGAACACTACTTCTGCCTGCATGAAGGTTTTTTCGATAAACCTGGTTGCGTATGACTCCTTTGGACTATTTATTAACCCTGGTGGCAGCTGCAATCGAGGCATGTTTCCATAGCCCTTTGGGACATCCAATTATAGGCTTCTTGTTAGCATACAAAATATCAGCCTTCTTGACCATCATGTGACTAGAACTTTCACATGATTAAACACAGCAGCTACAGTGTTTTTTGTATTTTTGTATTTTTTCCACAGTGCAAAAAATATACTTCATGGGTCTTTACTGCTCACACGTTTAGATGTCCTGACTAACATCTCTGCAGGCTGTCAGATTTTCCTGCAGTTTCTAGCTGTTATCACAGATAGCTTTACCTATAATAAAGTGTTTTATGGATCATGTCACCTTTACTGCACTATAAACAGTGTTTTTTTAACCTTGTTCGGTAACATTAGAACAGATTGTGGGTCTATCATAAATTGCAACAACTGATTGGGATATACCCTTTTCTACTATTAGATAATTTAACATTAATCATTGATAGGGTCAATTAAGGTAATAGGGAATGCAATAAATACAATAAAAGATTTTCTTTGCTCTGATAACATGGGTATATGAGTACAAGCCCAATGATCAAGGCTTATCAGTTTAGCAGCTTCTACATGCTTCATTGTTAATCTGCGAAAACATTTTATGTGATATAACTACAATGACAAAAGATTCTTAAAATAGAAAGGCAATGCAGATCCATCATGGAAAAAGCAGATTTGTCTGGCTCCAATTTGAGGATTTAACCACTTCGCATCCGGCCGTAGCCGAATGACGGCCACAGCGCGGATGCCAAATCCCGGGAGGCCGTCATATGACGGCCTCCCCTTTCCTCGTTCCCTGTGCGCGCTCACGAGCGCGCAGCAGGGAAATTCTGTGTTGGCCGTGTCCCTCGGACACGGCCAATCACAGATCGCTGTAAACGGCCAATAACAGCGGCCGTTTACAGCGCGATCGCCCTGGCCAATGAGAGATGATCTCATATGTAAACATATGAGATCATCTCTCAGCGCCGCTCCTCCTCCTCACACAGAGACAGCGTGTGAGGAGGGGGAGATGAACGGCTGCAGCGCCGTAAGTTTGAAATAAGAAAATAAAAAAATAAAATGCCATCTGTGCCCACTGCCACCACTGCAACCTGTCCCCAATGCCATCTGTGCCCAGTGCCATCTGCCAGTGCCATCCCCAGTGCCATCTGCCAGTGCCATCCCCAGTGCCATCTGCCAGTGCCATCCCCAGTGCCATCTGCCAGTGCCATCTGTAGTCAGTGCCACCTGTAGTCAGTGCCATCTGTCATCAGTGCCACATAGTGCCATCTGTCATCAGTGCCACATATTAGTGCCATCTGTCATCAGTGCCACCTGTCAGTGCCACGTGCCATCTGTTATCAGTGTCACCTGTCATCAATGCCACATATCAGTGCCATCTGTCATCAGTGTCATGTGTCATCAGTGCCACGTATTAGTGCCGTCTGTCATCAGTGCCATCTCTCATCAGTGCCACATATTAGTGCCACGTGATATCAGTGCCATGTATGAGTGCCATCTCTCATCAGTGCCACATATTAGTGCCATCTGTCATCAGTCACGTGTCATCAGTGCCCCGTATTAGTACCATCTGTCATCAGTGCCACGTCAGTGTCACGTGTCATCAGTGCCACGTCAGTGTCACGTATCATCAGTGCCACGTCAGTGTCACGTGTCATCAGTGCCACGTCAGTGTCACGTGTCATTGTCCTGGTGCTCCAGGGCCTTCAAAAGTGTAATAGGTAGTCAACAAGTTAGATGTGTAATTTATGCTCCTAGAACACGTGATGCGCTCCCTGAATGTTGGGCCTCTCTATGTGGTCAGGCTGTGGAAAAGTCCCACATATGTGGTATCGTAATAATCAGGAGGAGTAGCAGAATTTATTTTGGGGTGTCATTTGTGGTATACACATGCCATGTGAGAGAAATAACCTATTACAATGACAATTTTGTAGAAAAAAAATAAAAAATAAAAAAATAATTCATTTTGCAAAGAATTGTGGGAAAAAATGACAACATCAAAAAGCTCACCATGCCTCTTACTAAATACCTTGGAATGTCTACTTTCAAAAAAAGAGGTCATTTGGGGGGTATTTACACTTTCCTGGCTTGTTCGGGTCACAAGAAATGAGATAGGCCACCAGTACATCAGATGTGATGAATTTTGTATGATTCGCACCACAGATTGTAGAGTCTGTAACTTTCACAAAGGCCAAATAATATCCGCTAATTTGGGTTATTTTTACCAAAGATATGTGGCAGTATAAATTGTGGCCAAAATTTATGAAGAAAAATTAATAATTTCCTAAATTGTATCACAGAAACAAAGAAAATGCGTTATTTTTCAAAATTTTCGGTCTTTTTTCAATTATAGCGCAAAAAATAAAAAACCCAGAGGTGATCAAATACCACCAAAAGAAAGCTCTATTTGTGGGAAAAAAAGGACAAAAAAAATTCATTTGGGTACAGTGTTGCATGACTGAGTAATTGTCAGTCAAAGCGTGAGAGCACCAAAAGCTGAAAATTGGTCTGGATGGGAGGGGGGTGTTGGTGCCTGGTAGGCAAGTGGTTAAAGTGGAGTTTAAGGTTCTCATTAATGGGTCTAGCTCAGTGTTTCTAAACCTTTTTTCAGTTGCGGCACCCTGTAAAATTCTGCAAAATCTTGAGGCACCCCATTCTAAAATGTAAAAAGCTAAACAAATTGTTTTACTTATTACGACATCATCCACACATATAGGATACCCAACATTAGAGGTGATTTATTCTTACAATGCACACTGGTACTGACTAGTATTCCAGCGTTTTCTCTTTTCCCTCGTTTTCTTTTCCTCACTTGGCTAACGTGACCTCGGTGCTGAAGGAGAGGGGCAAACAAGGAAGTCCTCAGACATTCGACATCCACCTTATCAACCTATGACATCATTGGTTGTTATGACACTGGCAGCTGACCTGCATGGTGCCCAAGGTTGTAATGATGCACAGGAAAAAACCTGTAACCTTGTGTAACAAAAAAGCAGGCTTGATCTACCCACTGACTTGGTGCCTTTTTCTTCCGCGATTGGGGGCAACTTTCTTGACATTTTTCCAAGGCACCCCGGAAACATTTGGCATCCTGGTTGAAAAAAAGCTGACTTAGTGCAACACAAGAAATTAATTTTACCTCTGAATAGGCATTGCCCTGCCTGGAATGTGTTGATTCTCCTGGAGAATAGAGTTTCTTTATTTATGTCCTTGGACAATTTTTAGGCATTTTGTCAGGGCACCCCTGGAAAACCCAGAAGGCACCCCAGGGTGCCACGGCACCCTGGTTGAAAAAGGCTGGTCTAGCCTATAACCCAGTTACCTGGCTTTAAAGTGTAAAGCCTGGCACACGCTATTTTTTTTTCAACCCAGTGGGCTGAGCAAAAAAAAAAACTGAAGCGCTTGGGAGGAGCCGCTTTACTAACTATGCAACATTAGTACAGCAATCTCCCCCCTGAGCTATTGTGTTCTGACAGGGGGACTGTCCCTCTGACAGAACCCACCAGTCAGCTCTCTCAGGCTTTTTCGGTCATGCTCCCAAAAGGCCAGCTTCTGTCGGACCGGCTGCCGTACACATGGACGGAATGTCGGCCCGTTCAATATTCAGCCCGTGTGTATGGCCCTTAAGAGAGTAGTAATAATGTGAGTGGCAAACAGTAATCCTAAAGCAGTTTGTCTGTAAACACACGTGGCTAATTAGGAAGTATAACAGGAGTTTCATTTATCTTCCCATGAGTAATTCATGAGAAGGCAGTCCTGTTCCTAGATACATGTGAGAATATTTTCATGAAGCAGCAAACAGTGTTACTTTGTGTATAACATCCAGGTCCATCCCTTTATAAAGTCCTTAGGATGTAATGCCTTGGAGGAGGAGCTTTAGCCAGAGGTGTAACTAGAACCTTTAGGGCCTGGTGCAAAAAAACAATGAAGGTCCCCTCTGACCCAAGTCCGGGGCACTTCCCTCTGAGAACAAGGCGCTTTACTCCCATTGCAGGGCCCTTTATTATGGTCCTGCTACGAGACACTTTCACATGTTCTGGACCGGACCCCCATCCTGCCCTTCCGTTAGAATCCCCTTTACATCAGAGTTCCCCTTTACAGCACATCAGAGTCCACAGGGTGACCTTGCAGTGCATCTGGGAACTCTGTGGACCCTGATGTAAAGGGGAACTCGGCGGACCCTGATGTAAATGGGAACTCTGTGGACCCTGATGTAAAGGGGAATGTTGAGGATGCTGGTATAAAGGGGAACACTGATGGTCACCAGAGCCCCCCTTACATTAGAGTTTGCAAAGTTCCTCCTTACCTCAGAGTCCACAAAGTTTCCCCTTGCACTGTAAGGGTGATCTCTGCTGACTCTGATGTAACAGGGGAATGCTGGGAACTTTGATGACCAGAGAACCTCTTAAACCAAAGTTCCCCTTTACATCAGAGTCTACAAAAATAATACACTAAGGTAAGGGGGTTCACTGATGTAAGAGGGGAGTGAAGACACTGATATAAGGGGGGAATCTTTATATTAGTGTCCCCCTTACCATAGAGTCTCCACTCGCCCCTTACATCAGTGACCCTACATCGAGTGACTGACTGCCACACAGACTCTGTGTGGCCCGGAGCTGTCACAAACTTCCTGTAATTGCATGTAGCCTTTGGTCCTCCTCTTCCCTGTGCCCCCCTCCTTGCAGTTGCTTTCAAATTAGCTGGAAAGGCGCCAAGCGCTATGTCACAGTGCACCTGAGCAGCAGACTGCCATCCCTGGCCCACTCAAGCACAGCCGAGACCAAGCCGAGCTCAGCCGATACTACTAATCGGCCTGCTTGGAGCCCCACCACAGTGGCAGAACACCAGGGAATGGTCGCAAATGTGACCTTTGTGACCCTGTTAGTATTTCCGCCACTGGCTTAGCACACATCAACCTGTTATATCATTTGTCTTGCTGTGAATTGTCAGGAGAGGCAGAATCAGTTTTCTGACAAGTGAGAGACATCAAACAACACATAAGCTGTCAACAATAGTGATTTTAACTAATGCGTTTAGTAGAAATGTGGGTGCATATGGTTTTACATTTAATGTGGCTTTAATAGAGAAAGTTATAAAACTTTAATATAGAAGAAAACAATCTGCAGGCCGTTGAGGTCAGTATTAAATAAAAATCACTTTATTAAAATAAGCAGCACACTTAAATTGAAGTTAGCATGAAAAAGCATAGATATGGAACACCTGAGACCAAGCAGCTGTGATCAGTGTGAGGCTGTATGCATCACTGAGCAAACAGAGACCAAGGATGACAGGGAGCCAGCCAGCTCAAAGTATGGATATTAGCGGGGGTGTTCTAAGCTGCATGCGAGGATGGCAGCTGTCAAAATGCCTCACACTGATAACAGCTGCTTGGTCTCAGGTGTTCCCTATCCATGCTGTTTCATGCTAACTTCAATTTAAAGCCTCGTACACACAATCCGATTGTTGGCAGGGCATTGTGTGATGACAGACTGTTGACCTAAAATCCGACCGTTAGTACGCTTCTTCAGACAATTGTTGTACAACTTTCGGCCTACAAATGTTGGATGGAGGGCTAGTAAATTTTTGGCGGACAACAGTCTGTTGTCAGATTTTCGTATCGTCTGTTTTGTTTTTATTTGATACTGACCTCAGTGCCCTGCTGTTCGTTTTCTTCTACATTGAAGTGATCCTATCCAGATCTTCTGTGGGAACTGCAGAGGTTCCAGTCTTGGTCCCTTCTCCTCTTCAGCCACCCATCCATCTATCCATTATACAGTTGCCTCATCTATTCCTCTACCCTGTCGATGGTCTACAGATACAAATGAAAGTTCCAATGGACCAAGGGACTCTGCACTCTTAGGAGGCCGTATTTACTGTGTACTTGAACACTTTGGATTTGCCTTTAAAACTTTATTACACTTTTTGGAGTCTGTTCTGTCTCATTGCATTGCGGGAGAGGTGAAGTGAATGTGAAAGGTGGATCTTCTGCTCTCCACCCTGACACTAATGCCAACCCTGGTACCCATGAGGGAGGCACCTTCTGCAGCATGTAGTTGTGAACAGATGGCTTAACAGCCGCTCAAATCTTTTCTACAAGAAAACTGACAGCTTTCTGCCAGAAGTAAACAAACACTCTGCTTTCTATCGCAGCCAAGAGTCTGTTTACATAATGGTGCTGCTGTCATCATAATCCTTTTGTCCGTGGCAGCAGAAGGGTTTGTGTCTCTCACTGCCAGCAGATTTTGTGTAGATTTATAAATAAAAGAAACAAATTATGCAGGCCTTTGATTTAAAGCCCATCTCCGGGCAAATGTTTTTTTCCTATGCAGTGGGGCTATGCCCATGCTACATGGGTCAACTGCTCCTTTTTTATAGGGGTGAGCACAAAGTTTATACTCACCTGATCCACCGATCCTCTGGAAAACCGCGTCCCCCATGGTCCAGTGGTGGACTGTTCCTGTCTATGGGACGTGCTGATGTCAGGAACAGTCCATTTTCAAGCCTGCTGGAACACGGGGGTGCCGGACCGAGGAACAACGAATCAGGTAAATATATATCTCCACTGTCCTCTCCCCTAGAATAAAATGAGCAGGTAACCCGTGCAGTGGGGGGAAATTTTTTTCCCCAGAGTTCAGCCTTAAGCTGGTGTAAAAATAATGATGAAATTATATAAAAAAGTTTTATCATTTCATATTCTAACATCCAATCTGATGTCCCGGTGCCTGCCTTTCAATCTGATGTCCCCGTGCCTGCCTTCCAGTCTGATGTACCGGTTCCTGCCTTCCAGTCTGATGTCTCAGTGCCTGCCTTCCAGTCTGATGTCTCGTGCCTGCCTTCCAGTCTGATGTCTCGGTGCCTGCCATCCAGTCTGATGTCTCGGTGCCTGCCTTCCAGACTGATGTCTCGGTGCCTGCCATCCAGTCTGATGTCTCAGTGCCTGCCTTCCAGTCTGGTGCCTGCCTTCCAGTCTGATGTTTCAGTGTCCACGTTCCTGCCTGAAGTTCCGGTGCCTGTGTCCCCGCTTGAAGTTCCGGTGCCTGTGTCCCAGTCTGAAGTTCTGGTGTCCCAGTCTGAAGTTCCGGGGTCCCATGAGCATGGCCAAAACAAGTACAACTGAGGGAGATAGAGGGTGTAACCAAAATACTGAGATATCATAGTTAAACATACCTGAGGAAATAGCATAAGCCAACCATTCTAATTTGGCAAAAAAATATCGACATATAACATTAGTAAAGTGAAACCCATCACAAGCGATAAAGGGCAATCTCCAACTAAGTTCTAAAGATGATGCACAAGGAAGCCCGCATTTTGCTGAAGACAAGCAGACTGAGGACATGGATTACTGGAACAATGTCCTGTGGTCTGATGAGACCAAGATAAACTTATTTGGCTCAGACGGTGTCAAGCGTGTGTGTGGTGGCAACCAGGGGAGGAGTACAAAGACAAGTGTGTCTTGCCTACAGTCAAGCATGGTGGTGGGAGTGTCATGGTATGGGGCTGCATGAGTGCTGCTGGCACTGGGAAGCTACAGCTCATTGAGGGAACCATAAATGCCAACATGTACTGTGACATACTGAAGCAGAGCATGGTCCCCTCTCTTTGGAGACTGGGCTGCAGGGCAGTATTCCAACATGATAACAACCCCAAACACACCTCCAAGACGACCACTGCCTTGCTAAAGAAGCTGAGGGTAAAGGTGATGGACTGGCCAAGCATGTCTCCAGACCTAAACCCTATTGAGCATCTGTGGGGCATCCTCAAACAGAGGGTGGAGGAGTGCAAGGTCTCTAACATCCACCAGCTCCTTGATGTCATCATAGAGGAATAAAAGAGGACTCCAGTGGCAAACTGTGAAGCTCTGATGAACTCCATGCCCAAGAGGGTTAAGGCAGTGCTGGGAAAATAATGGTGGACACACAAAATATTTACACTTTGGGCCCAATTTGGACATTTTCACTTAGGGGTGTGTTCACTTTTGTTTTTGTTTAGACAATAATGGCGTGTTGAGTTATTTTGAGGGGTGTCAGGAAAGGTTCCATCCACTGGTAATATCTATCATTTGGCGTGCAGTACTGTGGTCCACCAGCAGGTGTCTCCTGGCAGTTTGGAACTGTCAGGAGAGCTTTCCCATGCCGGTGTTATGTCATCTTTGGGCCGCAGTACAGGCGTCCACCAGCGCATGGATCCTGGCAGTGTGGAGCAGAGAGCACCTCCTGCGATCAGGTGTCACATGAGGCTAATTGCAGGTGTGCATATAAATACCCGGCAAGCATTCACATGCTTGCCCTGGTATCTTCCTTGTGCCTTGATCTGGACCTGTGGACCTGTGAACCTGACTCTGTAACCTGTAACCTGTAACCTGTAACCTGTAACCTGTAACCTGTAACCTGAACCCGATCGCATCCTGATCCTGTCCCTCCTGTGTTCCTGTTCCCTTGTAGTCTGATCCCATCCATCATCTCCCTCTCCTGTCCTGCCCTTGTTCATCTGCTGATCTGCTGTGTATGACCCTGGCCTGGCTAACGTGTTTGATTTTGGTACGTCCCTTTGGCTGTATATATTATCTGTTGTCTGTGGGTTTCTGTTGGTTAGTTGAACACTATTTGTATTTGGGGTGTTTACTTGTTTACTACTTATCTTTAATAAACTTTATTATTCATATTACATGCGTTTTGGTTTCCTCTTTGCAGTCCACACAGTCTGGTCACACCTGTTCATTACAAGGGGACAGCAAATTTACACTGTTATACAAGCTGTACACTCATTACTTTACATTGTGGCAAAGTGTCCTTTCTTCAGTGTTGTCACATGAAAAGATATAATAAAATAGTTACATAAATGTGAGGGGTGTACTCACTTTTGTGAGATACTGTAGATCTGGACTTTGACTGGGCCACTCTAACACATGAATATGCTTAAATCTAAACCATTCTATTGTAGCTCTGGCTGTATGTTTAGGGTCATTGTCCTGCTGGAAGACAAACCTCTGCCCCAGTCTCAAGTCTTTTGCAGACTCTAATGCCACGTACACACGGTCGGAATTCTCGTCGGAAAAAGCTCTGATGGTTTTCCCTTCGGAATTCCGACGGAATTTCGCTCAAACTGTCTTGCCTACACACGGTCACACCAAATTCCGACGGTCTGTAACACAGCGGCATACAACACGTTCGACAGCACTAGAAGGGAAGTTTAATGCTTCAGATCATGCGTCGAATTGTTTCCGAGCATGCGTCGGAATTTTGCGTGTCGGAATTGCATACACACGATCGGAAAAACTCTGATCAGCTTTGGTCTTATCTGACCAGAGCACCTTCTTCCACATGTTTGCTGTGTCCCCCACATGGCTTTTCGCAAGCTGCAAACCGGACTTCTTATGGATTTCTTTCAACAATGTCTTTCTTCTTGCCACTCTTCCATAAAGGCCAAATTTGTGGAGTGTACGATTAATAGTTTTCCTGTGGACAGATTCTCCTACCTGAGCTGTGGATCTCTGCAGCTCCTCCAGAGTTACCATGGGTCTCTTGGCTGCTTCTCTGATTAATGCTCTCCTTGCCCGGCCTGTCAGTCTAGGTGGACAGTCATGTCTTTTTAGGTTTGCAGTTGTGCCATACTCAGTCCATTTTTGGATGATGGATTGAACAGTGAGATGTTCAAGGCTGTGAGATGTTCAAGGTTTGGGGTCATTTTTTATAACCTAACCCTGCTTTTAACTTCTCCACAACTTTATCCCTGACCTGTCTGGTGTGTTCCTTGGCCTTAATGATGCTGTTTGTTCACTAAGGTTCTCTAACAAACCTTTGAGGGCTTCACAGAACAGCTTTATTTCTACTGAGATTAAATTACACACAGGTGGACTCTCTTTACTAATTACGTGACTTCTGAAGGCAATTGGTTCCAGTTGATTTTAGTTAGGGGTATGAGAGTACAGGGGGCTGAATACAAATGTACGCCACACTTTTCACATATTTATTCGTAAAAAAAAAATTAAAAAACATTTATCATTTTCCTTCCACTTCACAATTGCATGCGCCGCTTCGTGCTGGTCTATCACATAAAATCCATTTACGTTGTTGGTTTTAACATGATAAAATGTGGAAAATTTAAAGGGGTATCAATACTTTTTCAAGGCACTGAATTAGAATATCTGCATCAAAATGGCCTGAGAATATTACTAGCGTGTGAGTGTTAGAACTTTGTGATATAAGATGCAGTAGTCACTTCCAATATTGATATTAAAAGATACAAGATAAAAACCTAAAAAAAAAAAAAAGAATAAAAACAAACCTACAAGAGATTGGTGAAATGCCCTTTAACATGAATATAAAATAATAAACATACATACATAAGAAGAGAAGCAGATTACACAGTAATCTGAAATATGATGAAAAGCAAGAGGAACAATGTAACAGATTGTAAGGGTAAATGACCTGCACTGTAATGTGTGTGATATTTTTTACTTTGGATCTAGCAGCAGATGGCGCTGATTGCCAGGTTTTGTCTGCATGATTTCTTATAATTGCAACCTTGTCTTGCAGTAAAGAGCAAACACGTCGGTCCTTGCTTTGTCTGCTATCAAAGTCTTTTAGTTAAAAATAGTTAGTTCTTACCTACATTTAAATTATAGACAGACTATAGCAGGGGTAGGCAACCCACGGCACGCAAAGCCTCTTTTGCCGGTACCCGACTCCCTCCCCATCAGCAGAGCAGCACAGGGAAGTGTCAGTGAGACACTAATGCATTCCAATTTCAGAATTCCCCATGCCGCACCTGCACTGGGGGGGAGGCACTGTGCCCCCACACATTGTAAAAGATGGGAAACATTGTTTGGTTCTCTAACTTTGCTGTAGCTGCGATCGCCAGCTTTTGTGATGGGGAAGAGATTGGGTGCAGTTCTGCTAGGGGAGGGGGGGCGATCCCTGTTTAGGACTGTGATTGGCCACTACTAAAGCCAATCACAGTCCTGCTAACCCCGTCCACCATCTGGAGGAAGATGACTTGTTAGGTTGCCACTACCAATCTCAGAAAGAAGGGATTTCACTGTGATTGAGAAAACCACAATCAGGTGACAGTTTGTGGAATTACTGTTGAGCTTCTGGGATAGGGTGACCAGACATCCCCGGTTTCCGGGGACAGTCCCCGGATTGAGGAGACTGTCCCCGGACCAAGCCTGTCCCCGGTTTTGTCCCCGGATTGGAATTTGAACAGGGGCACTGGAGGGCTCAGTCTGACAATTGAAGTGTACCCTAATGTGCTAATATGCTGTGCATACTTGTACATTATGGCATAACCTACCTCAGGGCCTCTAAAAAGTAGTAATGTTAGAAAAGTTTACTACCGCTTTAATATCACAGGAGCCTCTCAAAAATATTTTCAGGGACACTTTTTTTTACAAGTGCTATATTTAGAGTAGCTGACATCCCCTATGTTCACCTATACATCACAATAGTAATTACAAAATTAAATGAGTACTAATAATGGGGCAGAACAAATATGAGGACTGAGATTTCCTTTAGTTGAACTTACAAAAGTGTGCCCATTCTAGAGCATTGAGGATATTCAGTATAATTTTAAAGAACTGTTTTTTATGGGTAAGAGGCATAGGGGAGGAGTATGGATGGTATAAAAGTGGGAAGTATGTGCAGGTGAGGGAGAGGAATGTGGAGGGTCTAACTGTGGGTACTATGTACATGAAAGGAGTGTGGAGGGTATGGCAGAAGGCACTATGTACAGGAGAGGAGTGTGAAGGGTATGACAGTGGGCAGTATGCACAGCAGAGGAGTGTGGAGGGTATGACAGTGGGCAGTATGTACAGGAGAGGAGTGTGGAGGGTATGACAGTGGGCAGTATGTACAGGAGAGGAGTGTGAAGGGTATGACAGTGGGCAGTATGTACAAGAGAGGAGTGTGGAGGGTATGACAGTGGGCAGTATGTACAGGAGAGGAGTGTGGAGGGTATGACAGTGGGCAGTATGTACAGGAGAGGAGTGTGGAGGGTATGACAGTGGGCAGTATGTACAGGAGAGGCGTGTGGAGGGTATGACAGTGGGCAGTATGTACAGGAGAGGAGTGTGAAGGGTATGACAGTGGGCAGTATGTACAGGAGAGGAGTGTGAAGGGTATGACAGTGGGCAGTATGTACCGGAGAGGCGTGTGGAGGGTATGACAGTGGGCACTATGTACAGGAGAGGAGGAGTGCGGAGGGTATGGCAGAAGGCACTATGCACAGCAGAGGATTGTAGAGGGTATTACAGTGGGCACTAGGTATACGAGAAGAGTGTGGAGGGTATGACAGTAAGCAATATATACAGGAGAGGAGTGTGGAGGGTATGACAGTGGGCACTATGTACAGGAGAGAAGTGTGGAGAGTAGGACAGTAAGCAGTAATTACAGGAGAGGAGTGTGGAGGGTATGACGATGGGTAGTATGTACAGGAGGAGTGTGGAGGGTATGACAGTGGGCACTATGTATAGGAGAGGAGTATGGAGGGTATAACAGTGAGTAGTATGTACAGGAGAGGAGTGTGGAGGGTATGACAGTGGGCACTATGTATAGGAGAGAAGTATGGAGGGTATGACAGTGAGTAGTATGTACAGGAGAGGAGTGTGGAGGGTATGACAGTGGGCACTATGTATAGGAGAGGAGTATGGAGGGTATGACAGTGAGTAGTATGTACAGGAGAGGAGTGTGGAGGGTATGACAGTGGGCACTATGTATAGGAGAGAAGTGTTGGGGTATGACAGTGGGCACTATGTATAGGAGAGGAGTGTGGAGGGTATGACAGTGAGCAGTATGTACAGGAGAGATGTGTATGACAGCGGGCAAAGGAGAGGAGTGTGTAGGATATGACAGCAGGTGCTATGTATAGGAGAGAAGTGTGGAGAGTATGACAGTGGGCTATGTATTGGAGAGGAGGATGAAGTAATCTGGGAAGGAAAAATGTAAAAAGGTTTGTGGAAGGATGTTTAGGGACTGTGTAGTGGTTAAGCGGGCCATACATGGATTGAAATTACACCAATTAAGCAGAGACCAGCCATAGTCGATCTATGTATGGGCTAGCAGGTTTTACACAGGTCAACCTATTAACCGACTTGAGTACAACCAGCCTGTCAGGTTTTCCCCAAAACAATCAGTGCTGCCAGCTATAGTTAGCAACACTGATCATCGTATTCACTGGCAGAACACAATAACACTGCGGGAGTGATTCCCCCATTCACAGGTCAGCAGGTGAAAGGGTGTGTGGGGACAGGCTGGGGAGAGATACTAGTCAGTGGCTGGGTAGGCACTGGTTAGTATCAGAGCCAGATACACACATGTGAGGTATCGCCGCGATCGTTAGAGCGAGAGCAATAATTCTAGCACTAGACCTTCTCTGCAACTCTAGACAAGTAACCTGCAAAAAAATGTAAAGCATCGCTTGTTACACAAAAAAAATCGTGCTAACATTAGTGTTTTTTTTATGAATGAAACAGTTTCTTTCCCAAAAAAAACTTTTGAAAAATTGCTGCGCAAATATCGTGTAACATAAAAAGTTGCAAAGGCCACCATTTTATTCCATAGGGAAAATGGAAAACAATATATATATAATGCTTGAGGGTTCTGAGTAATTTTCTATCAGAAAAAATTATGATTTTTACATGTAGGAGAGAAGTGTCAGAATTGGCCTGGGTGGTGAGGGGTTAATTATCATAAGTAATATACAAATAATTATTATAAGCACTGTTTTTTTTTTTGATTTTTTTTTTTGGGCAAATGGGCCTATCTTGAGAAAGGGGCCTGGAGCTGCAGCTCCAATAGCCCCTATGTTAATCCGGCCCTGGCTGGGGCAATTTCAAAGACAGCCCGTGCAGAATAAAAAAAAAAAATCTGAATTGCACCCCCCCTCCTCTGCCACTCCTACTAGCTTATGGGGGTTTATTTTTTTACATTATTTGTGCCCCTTTCTGATTATCATGTTCTGGTCAGAGCGGAGGGACTATTTCTTCATTTTCGGGGCGCATGCTCATTCAGCTCCGCTCGCATGTTCTCCTGCCTTGGCTCAAGTCCCGGCCAGCCGCCTGCCTGTTTATCTCCTTGCCTTTCTTGGTGGAGTGATCTTCCTCTGCTTCCCACCCAGTAGTACCTGGGGCCCGGAGAGTAAGACTTGACAGGCTGTGAGGCGGGCGGCGGTGGCAGAGATGGGCAAAGAGTCGCCGATTGCTGCCATTACTAGTAAAAAAAAAATATGTCCCCGGATTTCATTTTAAAAATCTGGTCACCTTATAATCTGGAAACTTTGTTGAAATTATTCCTGAATCTTTGTGTCTCTTACTACTGAACCCTGCACTCTGTGTCCCGTTAAGCCACAACCAGTATTCAGCGCAATGCAAATCACACCCAACTTTTGCTGCAGCATGGATCACTGAACTTTTTGTCAACCGCGGGGGCCCAACATATGATCCTGCACACAGGCCCACTGCTTTCAGAAAATGCCCCTGACCTGAGCTTATCATTGCGCATCCATTCCAGATGCTTGTATGTAGGGGTGCAACAGATCGTCACCGATCCGTGATCCGAACGTCACCTTGTTTGGATCAGCACACCCCGCGCTCCGCGGCTTCGGCCTAGCTCCGGCGCGGCGGCCATCTTGGTACACCCGGCAGCCATTTACAATGTGATCGCTCCGCCAAATGACGGAGTGATTACTTGTAAACAAACCTCTCTCCCCTCTGTGTACTGATCTGTACAGTGGAGGGGAGAGATCTGATGGCAGCAGCGCTGTGGGCTGGATCTGTAGTGTCCACAGCGCTGCTCTGTGACAATTGCAGTCACATCCATCCATGCTCAGCCATCCCTCCATACTTTGCCAATACCCTGCCAATACTCTGCAATACCCTGCAAATACTCTGCCATACCCTGCCAATACTCTGCCATACCCTGCCAAAACTCTGCCAAACTCTGCAATACCCTGCCAATACTCTGCAAAACTCTGCAATACCCAGCCATTCCCAGCCATACTCTGCCATACTCTGCCATACTCTGCCATACTCAGTGATACCCAGCCATACTCTGCAATACCCGGTAATACCCAGCCATACTTGGCGATACCCAGCCATGCTCAGCCATACTCAGCCAATATTACAGTGGGGGAGATGACGTGGATATTACAGTGGGGGAGATGTCCATTAAAGTGGGGAAGATGTCGTGGATATTACAGTGGGGACTATATGGTGGTGGAATTTTCACAGGTTTTTGCAAATTCAATTATTATTTGTTGGTCCGAAAAATGATCCGATCCGTGACTCTGATCCGAGGAACGATCCGATCCTTGAGTTTTTTGATCCGTTGCACCCCTACTTGTATGTGACATCACATACATCATATACAAGCACGTGGGCTGGATGCGAGAGGTGGATCAACAGGATGAGTGTGCCAGGACAGGTAGATGTGTCATGTGTGCTTTCTTTCACCACTCTACATATCACGCATATTAACTACTTCCCACCCGGCCACTGTACATATATACGGCCGGGTGGGAGCCGTCTACTTCTGATAGGACGTTCCGGAACGTCCTTCAGAAGTAGAGGGATCGCGCGCGCGCGCGCGTGCCCACACAGCGGCGCGATCCCGATGCGGCCGTGTCACCCGGACACGGCGCATCTCGGATCGGCAGGAGGGCTCGTGATTGGCCCTCCTGATCACATGACGGCCGTGTCAAATCACAGCCGTCATGTGATGTAAGCAAACAGCTGGTTGCTAGGCAATCGGCTCTCCTCTCCTCACACGGAAGTCGTCGGTGAGGAGAGGAGAGCGGATCGCTGCAGCCGGCTGGTGATCAGTGAGTATTAGCTGTTTTTTTTACTCACTGATCACCAGTGTAGTGTCCCCACAGTGTAAACACACATGTCCCCAAAACACACATGTCCCCAAAACACACATGTCCCCAAATAATAAAAACACATGTCCCCAAATAAAAACACATGTCCCCAAATAATAAAAACACATGTCCCCCACATATGTCCCAGTAAAATAACATGTGCCAATGATTATCTGCACACATATGTCCGTGATCACCTGCACACATCTGTACATGATCATTTGCGTACATATGCCCGTGATCACGCGAACCAATTATTATACACTTAACGGAATTTTTTTTTTTACTAAAAACATGTAGCAGAATACATTTTGGCTTAAATTTATGACAAAATTAGATTTAATTGGATTGAATGATTGGATGGATGGATGGATTGGATGAAGAAAGGAGAAAATATTGTTTTTTTTCAAAATTTCCGCTATGTTTTCGCTTATATCGCAAAAAATAAAAAACGGAGTTGCAAATAAATACCACCAAACTAAAGCTCTATTTGTGCGAACAAAATGATAAAAAATTCATTTGGTTACAGCATTGCATGACCGCGCAATTGTCACTGAAAGTGCGAAAGCGCTGAAAGCTGAAAAATTGGTCTGGGAAGGAAGGGGGCGAAAGTGCACAGTATTGTAGTGGTTAAAGATAAGAAGAGGGCACAGTGGTGGAGCAGATGTGAGGGGGGGGGGGGTACAGGGGTGGAAGAGATGAGAAGGGAGTTCAGCAGTGGGACAGAAGAGCAGGGGGGTTCAGTGTTGGGCCAGGTGAGAAGGGACAAAATATATGAATACAGCACTCACAAACAAAGACCCATAATAGGTGACAAAAAACATATAGTGCATATAAATGTGTTTCACAACTCAGTACAGTCCATATAAAACTAAAAAAGGTGCTTCACAACTAATATGCAAAATCGCAGGGAATGCTTCACATCTGGTGTGCAAAAAGTGCAGAACATTTTTTTTTTCAGGCGTACCAAGACACCCCCACATGTGTCCCCACATGTGTCCCGAATCACCAAATCACAATGACACCCAGCTTTTCAGTCTGGGAGTCAATACAGGCTTAGAACGATATCCAGAAAATGACACAGGATGACGCCCTGTGGGAGGGCGAAATGCATTGACGTGACTCACTTCCGGCACTGACATCAATTCCGGTCTCGTAGGAACGCTCCTAATGGTGTTTGCTGCATCTTCTTACTATTTCAATGCCTGTTTTTAGCTTACTTTTGTAAGTATACCCTTTAAGCTCAATAAATTAGCTTTCTTAGCATACTTCACTATTGGTCCCATTTTTTCTTCCTTTCTGGGTACCCGCTTTGTATGGCTGAATATTTACATTGAAAGATCGTCTATCATCTCATCAGTGAACTTGCCATCCTGTGTCATTTTCTGGATATCGTTCTAAGCCTGTATTGACTCCCAGACCGAAAAGCTGGGTGTCATTGTGATTTGGCGAGGGGGGACACATGTGGGGGTGTCTTGGTACGCCTGAAAACATTTTTTTTTTCTGCAACATTTTTTCTCTGCACTTTTTGCACATCAGATGTGAAGCATTCCCTGCGATTTTGCACATTAGTTGTGATTGTGAAGCACCTTTTTTAGTTTTATATGGACTGTATTTAATTGTGAAACACATTTATATGGACTATATGTTTTTTGTCACCTGTTATGGGTCTTTGTTTGTGAGCGCCATATTTATATATTTTGTCACTATGGTCAAGTGTTTAGCACTTTGTGTATAGCAGCTACATTCATTTTTTACCACATATTTTTTTACCACCCATTTTCTACACCATCAGTGCAAGTTTATATATTTAGATTATATATTTTCCCAGATGAGAAGGGGGCTACAGTGGTGGGACAGATGAGAAGGGGGTTACAGTGGTGGGACAGATGAGCAGGGGGGTTCAGTGTTGGGGCAGATGAAAAGGGGGTTCAGTGGTGGGACAGAAAAGTAGGGGGATAGAGCAGTGGGGCAGATGTGAAAGGAGGTGTATTGGTGTGAAAGATGAGCAGGGGGTTACAGTGGTGGGGCAGGAGAGCAGGGTGAACAGAGGTGGAGCAGAAGAGCAGGGGGGTACAGAGGTGAGACAGATGTGTAGGAGGTACATTGGTGGGGCAGATGAGAAAGCGGGTTACAGTGGTGGGGCAGATGAGCAGATGGGTTCAGTGTTAGGACAAATGAGAAGGTGAGACAGAAGAGCATGGGGATATGGCGGTAGAGCAGATGTGCAGGGAGGTACAGTGGTGGGACAGATGAGAAAAGGGGTACATTGATGGGGCAGATGAGCAGGGAGGGTTACAGTGGTGGGACAGAAGAGCAACTGGGTACAGCATTGAGGCAGATGTGCAGGAGGTACAGTGGTGGGAGGGATGTTAAGGTGGTTCAGCGGTGGGACAGAAAAGTTGGGGGTACAATGATGGTGCAGATGAGCAGGGGTTACAGTGGTAGGACAGATGAGCGGTGGGGGATTCAGTGTTGGGCCAGATGAGAAGGGGGTTAAAGTGGTGGGAAAGATGAGCAGGGGGGGTTCAGTGCTTGGGCAGATGAGAAGGGGGTTCAGCGGTGGGACAGCAAAGCAGGGGGGTACAGCAGTGGGGCAGATGTGAAAGGAGGTGCATTGGTGGGACAGATGAGCAGGGGGTTACAGTGGTTGGGCAGAGGGGTGCAGAGGAGAAAGGAGGTACATCAGTGGAACACATGAGCAGGGGGTTACAGTGGTGGGGCAGGGGAAACAGATGTGGGACAGATGCCCAGGAGGTACAGTGGTGGGGCAGATGAGAAAGGGGGTTACAGTGGTCGGGCAGGTGAACAGATAAGTGAATGAGATGAGAAGATGGTTGTGCAGTGAGACAGAAGAGCACGGGGGTACAGCGGTGGAGCAGATGTGCAGTGAGGTACAGTGGTGGGGCAGATGAGAAAGGGGGAACATTGGTGGGGCAGATGAGCAGGAGGGTTACAGTGGTGGGACCGAAGAGCAGGGTGGTACAGTGGTGGAACAGATGTGCAGGGGGTTACAGTGGTGGGACAGAAGAGCAGGGTGGTACAGTGGTGAGGCAGATGTGCAGGGGGTTACAGTGGTGGGCCAGATGTGCAGGGGGTTACAGTGATGGGGCAGATGTGCAGGGGGTTACAGTGGTGGGAGAGATTTGCAGGGGGGACAGTGATCTGAGGTGTGAAGGTGCATGAATTGGGGCTGATCTGAGGCGTGAGAGTGCAGGATGTTAATTTCTTACTAATACTCAAGTAGTTTACAGAATTTACTTTATAAAAAATCATTTTCGTGATTGAGAGTGTGAAGTTGACATTTTTTTTGTTATAAAATCAGCATGCTTAATTCCTTAGAAAAGATTTTTGCATACTGTGCTCAAAAAGTTGCCTACCTCTGGACTAAAGTAATAGCAATCAAACAGAGTTCAGATTGTGGCTTGGTAAGTTAATCAAAGAGGAAGTGAATTCAAACAACATTTTCTTATTTTGTCCCCCTCCCCTCTTACACAATTGTTACAAATTTTTATTCTATTTTTATAATTTTTATTCTGCACTTCTGCATTCCTGGCTTAAGTTGGGCCCCCTGCTTTCTGGGATGGCTAAGTCACAGCTATCCCAGGAGGCAGTGGGTTACTAAGTGGAGGATCTGTGCATGTGCTGCGGATTTCTGCACATTGAGCCCTGGTTCACATTGCATCGATTTGGCATGCGATTTGACATGTCAAATTGCATGTCATTTCGTCGGCTATTGCCAGCAATGGCACCGTCCGAAGCGGAGCGATGCCGCATTTGCGGAGCCGCACCGATTCCCAAAAGTAGTTTCTGTACTACTTTTAGTGACTTCGGGGTGCGATTTCAATAGACATCTGTGCAGAAACCCACACAGATGTCTCTGAAATCGCCCCCGAAGTCGGGACTGACATGTGGGAATTAAATCGTGCAAGTTCAGATCAACTCGAACAATTTATTCCCGCTGTCAGTGTGAACCTGGGCTCAAACAAATTCCACTAAGTGCTATATTGCCCTTCCACCAGAAGCTGGTGGCATTTGTGAACTTGCACATAAATTATCTTTCAAGTGTAATAGTGGTATCAATTCGCTAGGTTTCCTCACTGCATACCTCCCAATCTTGAAAGAACAAAAGCTGTATTAAAATGTATAATTTATTGGTGCTTATTCCTCTTAGTCAGGGGGTGCTCCATCTGCCAAAAAGCCATGCATATATGTAGCCAGGAGAAACAGCTCTATGGCTACTGCCCTGTGGTAAACAGCTATTTCAGCAAGAGGAGGGAGCTGCTGAGCTGAAAGGGTTTAAAAAACTGAGCCAGGTAGCAAAACACTGTTGGAACTGTAGTCCTGAGACTCTACTGTGTAATCAAGACCTTTTGAACAAATTTCCCCAGGGAGAGATTGCCGGGAGGAGGACAATCCCCTTTCACCTTCTGTCCTGTTTCTCCTGGAGGTGATGACAGGATGTAACAGGGCATAGAGTGGCACGGGTGCCTTGCAGGAGATCCTGGCTGGAGGAATCTTGCAGCAGGTGCTGAGCAGCAGGCGGACTGATGAGCTGGCTGATGCAAAGGCACAGCAGCAGGTGTGGAACCATGGGCAGCAAGCAGGCTGGCCAGCAGGTCAACGTAGGATATTCTGGCAGATGCAGAGGCCATGTAGCAAGAAAAGCAGGCAGATGCAGAATCTCAGGTGGTCGGGCAGGCAAGAGTAGGTATCAGCCAGGCAGCAGAGGTGCAGAATCAGGAACCAAACAACAGTCAGGGCCAGGCAGGGATCAATATCAGGCGAGCAAAGAAAGGTACCAAAACAGCAAGCAGAAGGCAGGGTCAAGTCACAAGCCAGAATCAGCAACATATCAGTATCAGGAACAAGCAGGGTCAAGACAAGCTGGGTAGTACAGGGTCACAAACAGTAGACGTTGATGACAACTCAGCAATCCTCTGGTCTCTGGAGACACTTTAAATAGGCAAGTGAGCACCAAATATTCACTCATGCTCACGCTAATGTGCACAGGCACATGTGCCAAGTTAGGCTACATTTAGTTGTCACTCAAGAATTATAATGCGTGTAGCACTGACTCCCGAAGGAGCTGCTGAATTTGTTTAGGCCTGCACTCTGCTATTAAACCCCCACCGACTTGGCTCAATCCTCTTGACACAGCTGTGGTGCAATGTTGGTGTGAAGCCAGGGGCGTACCTAGTGCATTTGGCACCCGGGGCGGATCCTATATCTGGCACCCCCCCCCCCCCCCACCTTAAAATGTAAAAACACCCCACTGTGCTCCCTTCATACCTCTGCATCCTTTGTCACTATCAATATCAATATCTCTTTGTCACTACTGTGTACATTACACAGCACCCTGCACCCCTTTACAATACACAGCACCCTGCACCTCTGGACCCCTTTACATTACACAGCACTCTGGACCCCTTTACAATACACAGCACCCTGCACCTCTGGACCCCTTTACATTACACAGCACTCTGGACCCCTTTACAATACACAGCACCCTGCACCTCTGGACCCCTTTACATTACACAGCACTCTGGACCCCTTTACATTACACAGCACCCTGCACCTCTAGACCCCTTTACATTACACAGCACTCTGGACCCCTTTACATTACACAGCACCCTGCACCTCTGGACCCCTTTACATTACACAGCACTCTGGACCCCTTTACATTACACAGCACCCTGCACCTCTGGACCCCTTTACATTACACAGCACTCTGGACCCCTTTACATTACACAGCACTCTGGACCCCTTTACATTACACAGCACCCTGCACCTCTGGACCCCTTTACATTACACAGCACTCTGGACCCCTTTACATTACACAGCACTCTGGACCCCTTAACATTACACAGCACCCAGCACCTCTAGACCCCTTTACATTACACAGCACTCTGGACCCCTTTACATTACACAGCACCCTGCACCTCTGGACCCCTTTACATTACACATTACCACACCTCTGGGCCCCTTTACATTACACAGCACTCAGGACCCCTTTACATTACACAGCACCATGGACCCCTTTACATTACACAGCACTCAGGACCCCTTTACATTACACAGCACTCTGGACCCCTTTACATTACACTGGACCCCTTTACATTACACAGCAACCTGCACCTCTGGACCCCTTTACATTACACAGCACTCTGGACCCCTTTACATTACACAGCACCCATGCACCTCTGGACCCCTTTACGTTACACAGCACCCTGCGCCTCTGGACCCCTTTACGTTACACAGCACCCTGCGCCTCTGGACCCTTTTACATTACACAGCACCCTGCGCTTCTGGACCCCTTTACATTACACAGCACCCTGCACCTCTGGACCCCTTTATATTACACAGCACTCTGGACCCCTTTACATTACACAGCACTCTTGACCCCTTTACATTACACAGCACTCTGGACCCCTTTGCATTACACAGCACCCTGGACCCCTTTACATTACACAGCACCCTGCACTTCTAGACCCCTTTACATTACACAGACACCCCCCCCCTAACAGCTCTGGACCCCCTGCATGTTACACAGACCCGCCTACAATACAGACCCCCCCTGCAATACAGACTTCCCTACAGTGCAGATCCCCCCCTTCAGTACAGATCCCCCTACAGTGGAGACCCCCCTACAATGCAGAGCCCCCCCTACAGTACAGACCCCCCCTTCAGTACAGACCCCCCCTACAGTGGATACCCCCCTACAATGCAGACCCCCCCCCTTAAGTACAGACCCCCCCTTACTACAGTAAAGACCCCCCCCTCTACTACAGTACAGACCCCCCCTACTACAGTACAGACCCCCCCCCCCCCCCTACGACCCTTAATGTACCTCATGGTCAGGAGGATTGTCAGCGCGGGACACACAGCAAACTACAAGGAGGAGGGGGAGGCGGAGCCGGCGGCTTCACTCTGCTCGGCTGTATGACACAGCCGAGACAGATCAGAGCCACGGAGAGCCGCGTAGAGCGGCGAACACCCTCCCCCTCTCCCTCCTCTCACCTCACCTGACGCTGGCTGTCACTCACCGCGCCGCTGCTGCGCAAGATATATCAGCGCTCGGCGCGCTGTCCCCGACTCCCCGCTTCCATCGCGGAGGGGGGCGCCGGCCTGACACCCCCCCAGTGTGTGGCACCCGGTGCGGCCCGCCCCCCCGCACCCCCCCCTTAGTACGCCACTGTGTGAAGCTAATAGTGAAGGATAACCCCACAATGTGCAATATAACAACAATATACTTTTGTTATTACCTGGGTATACGATGTTCCACCTGCTGGAAAACGAACAACACTCCACACCAATTGTATTTAACCGGAAACATATTTTTACTGGGGTTAGTGTAAAATGGTAACTACAGCATTTGCACTGTCACACCAACATAATGTAACAGTACAGTAGGTATACACAACAGTTTGTACATCCACAGTTGTTTTAGATGATCCCTGAGAATGTGTCTCCAATTGGCACTAGTGCTCACTCTGGGCACCTTCCCACTTCCAGCACACTCTGGTGACTACAGGAATGCAAAGTTATTAAAGCACAACACAATTACTATAGGAGCTCCGCCTACTTTAATAGTATGCAAGGCCTTGCAATGACAGATGCAGTCCTTAGTCTTCTGCTAATCCCATATCTGTATTTCTGCCCTGACTGGGACTCAGCTCTATTCACTGCACCCAGAGGTTAATTTGCTTGGTTACCAGCTCTGATTCACCTCACCTAGAGGAGTACCAACCCTTTGTCCCCCTTGAAGTAGGTATTACCTGCCATTGGTCTGTATGAATCTCCATATTGCCAACCTACACATAAGTAGGGCCTCCTAGGTAACTCCTGCCTGCCTGCATCCAACACTTTGTCACACAATATACTCAGTTTCTGACTGGATACACTATTAGTACCCCTGCCTTTAATGGCCTACCCTGCGCCTTGCTTCTAACTACCTCAGCTGAGGATTTGTGCAACTTCTATTTCTAGATGCCATCATCTGAGTGTTTAATTAGAGTGATTGGCTGTGTATATGGGTGTGTGCTCAGCTGTGGATCCTGACTCTAGACAATGTTGTCTTTTTGATTTTTAACAAATGGTTGGTAAAGGCGAAATGTATTGCTATTTTTGTATTGTATTATTTTCTATAATAAAGCTGTGTTCTTAATTTAACAACAGTGTTCCACTTATGTCACTTTCTTGGTCAACATAGTGCCCTCTTTCTGTAGGTGTGTCAGAGGGGCTGAGGCTGTTCTTGGAGTCGAGGTGCAAAACAGATATCCCAAATTACCAAGCATCTCCTTCGGGGGTAGCACTACATATAAAGAGCCAAGTGACAGGATTTATACACATCGCGGACATCAGGCATATCAAAAATCATTTTTATTGCTTATATCCTAAAATATAGATGATTTGCTTCAAATAAAGACAATTACCTGTAACTCTATATATGTGCCTTTATAACCAACACACACAACATGTAAAAACATATCATTATAAGATAAGTGGAACACTGGGCATGTTTGCATGAATTCAGGGATGATGGCATGGGGAAAAACCAATCCTGTTTATTCACAAAGATATTTTAAAGGAAAACATAGGAACTGGGGTGCAGAAAAATGGCAGCAGGTGCTCTGGACCGATGAGGCAGTTTGTACATGAAGAGCTGGAGAGTGATGCATTAATAAGTGTCTGCAAACAACAGTGAAGCATGGTGGAGGTTCCTTGCAAGTTTGGGGCTGCATTTCTGCAAATGGATTTGGAGATTTGGTCAGGGTCAGTGGTGTACTCAAAGCTGAGAAATACTGGCAGACACTTATCCATCATGCCATACCATCGGGGAGGCCTGTGATTGGTCCCAAATGCATTCTGAAGCAGGATAGCAACCAAAAACATGCAGCCAATGTCATTGAGAACTATTTTCAGTGTGAAGAAGAACAAGGAGTCCTGAAAGTGATGGTTTGGCTCCCACAGAGCCCTGATCAAAACATCAATGAATCTGTGTGGGATTACATGAAGAGACAGAAGGATTTGAGGCAGCCTACATCCACAGAAGATTTGTGCTTAGTTCTCCAAGATGTTTGGAATAACCTACCTGCTGAGTTCCTTCAAGTGTACCTATTGAAGAATTGATGCTGTTTTGAAGGCAAAGGGTGGTCACAACCAATATTGACTTGATTTTGATTCCTCTTCTGTGGCAGCAGTATGGGGAGAAGTGCCCCATACTAGTGTAGCAAGGTCCCAGGCCTCCTTCGGTCTAATGAGAACTTCCAGGGCAAGAGTTAGCTGACATCCTTCTGTGTATGGTGGGTTGTGAGGCATGGTGGGTACAAGATGATTAAAGTCATTGGGTGCCAGACACTTCTTGAATGCAAAAGAGAGTTTCTTTCTCTTAACAAACTTTTGGGGGGAAGAGGGTTAGGGCCAGGACACCCTTAGGTAGTTGCAAGTTCAATTGGCAGACTCTGAGACTTCAATAGGAGGACAGCCATGCAGGGAAAGGCATGTAGCAAAATGCCACAGGAATGCTGTCTCCTATGGCAACAGTCTTTAACAGTTCTTAACACATACGTAACAGTTCCTTTCGCATTCACTACAATCTCTCCTTGTAGTACTTCAGCCCACTGAGCTCCCGGTCTTTCACTAGACCCGCTTATTCACGGCCACGGAATCCCTTGAGCTCCTCCAATCTTTACGGTGGTATCTTCCTCAAGCCCCCCCCCCCCCCCCCGTTCTCTGCTAGGTCCCTAGCTTGGCACTCAAAATACCTCTCAAGCTTCACCCTCACTGGCCTGCTCGGTCCCTGGCTTGACACACAAGGCTGCTCTCCAAGTGTCACCTCTGCTGGCTGGGTCCCTGGCTTGATACCCACTGAAGTTTCCAATTTCTTCACCATTGGTGAGAATGCTGCTCAGGTACTTGCTTCAGTTACTCACTGTGGTCCCTAATTAGTCAGATAGTCCCTTGCTAGAGACAGCTTCCCCTCTACCTCCAACCACAACAAGTTCTCCGGCCCGCAGAACCGTCACTTCTGGTAGGACTGCAAGCCACAGTCCCAACCCTGCGCTGCTCTCTTGCTTCTGGATAGGCCCTCAGACAGCCTATCAGCCAGATGTGGCTGGGATAGGCCCAATCTCTGGCCTAGCAGCCCAGGCAATACAACACATGTCCACCCAGACAGCTGTCCAGGTGACACAGAACATAGATTGGATGAGAAAACGAAAGCGCTGCGCTAAACCGGGGGCTGATAATTGACTGTCTGCGCCCTATTAACAGAAAACACATAAAATTTCATCTAGTAATAAACCATAGAAAATACATATATACCTGGAGTGTATGATAAATTAATATAAGATTATTCAAAACCTAAAAATAAGGTAAGGAGTAAGGCTGGACCCCTAATTTTACCTAGAAGTTCCAGTACACAAAAACCACAGCTGATTTTTCTTATATAGGTGTATACAAGAACACCAACTGTATACGTGAATATATAACAGTATCAATCATATACATCATATAATATAACGGTGATAAATGCAATCATGACGTGGTGAATTCATAAGAAATGTGAAAATAGAAAGTTCATGAATCATCACACAGTGCCTTGCGAAAGTATTCGGCCCCCTTGAACTTTTCAACCTTTTGCCACATTTCAGGCTTCAAACATAAAGATATAACATTTAAATTGTTTGTGAAGAATCACCAACAAGTGGGACACAATTGTGAAGTGGAACGAAATCTATTGGATATTTTAAACTTTTTTAGCAAATAAAAAACTGAAAAGTGGTGCGTGCAAAATTATTCGGCCCCTTTACTTTCAGTGCAGCAAACTCACTCCAGAAGTTCAGCGAGGATCTCTGAATGATCCAATGTTGTCCTAAATGACTGATGGTGATAAATAGAATCCACCTGTGTGTAATCAAGTCTCTGTATAAATGCACCTGCTCTGTGATAGTCTCAGGGTTCTGTTGAAAGCACAGAGAGCATCATGAAGACCAAGGAACACACCAGGCAGGTCCGTAATACTGTTGTGGAGAAGTTTAAAGCCGGATTTGGATACAAAAAGATTTCAAAGCTTTAAACATCCCAAGGAGCACTGTGCAAGCGATCATTTTGAAATGGAAGGAGTATCAGACCACTGCAAATCTACCAAGACCTGGCTGTCCCTCTAAACTTTCAGCTCAGACAAGGAGAAGACTGATCAGAGATGCAGCCAAGAGGCCCATGATCACTCTGGGTGAACTGCAGAGAACTACAGCTGAGGTGGGAGAGTCTGTCCATAGGACAACAATCAGTCGTACACTGCACAAATCTGGCCTTTATGGAAGAGTGGCAAGAAGAAAGCCATTTCTCAAAGATATCCATAAAAAGTCTCGTCTAAAGTTTGCCACAAGCCACCTAGGAGACACACCAAACATGTGGAAGAAGGTGCTCTGGTCCGATGAAACCAAAATCTAACTTTTTGGCCACAATGCAAAACGATATGTTTGGCGTAAAAGCAACACAGCTCATCACCCTCAACACACCATCCCCACTGTCAAACATGGTGGTGGCAGCATCATGGTTTGGGCCTGCTTTTCTTCAGCAGGGACAGGGAAGATGGTTAATTGAGGGGAAGATGGATGCAGCCAAATACAGGACCATTCTGGATGAAAACCTGTTGGAGTCTGCAAAAGACCTGAAAGTGGGACGGAGATTTATCTTCCAACAAGACAATGATCCCAAACATACAGCAAAATCTACAAAGGAATGGTTCACAAATAAACGTATCCAGGTGTTAGAATGGCCAAGTCAAAGTCCAGACCTGAATCCAATCAAGAATCTGTGGAAAGAGCTGAAAACTGCTGTTCACAAACGCTCTCCATCCAACCTCACTGAGCTTGAGCTGTTTTGCAAGGAAGAATGGGCAAGAATTTCAGTCTCTCGATGTGCAAAACTGATAGAGACATTCCCCAAGCGACTTGCAGCTGTAATCGCAGCAAAAGGTGGCTCTACAAAGTATTAACGCAAGGGGGCCGAATAATTTTGCACGCCCCACTTTTCATTTTTTTATTAGTTAAAAAAGTTTCAAAAATCCAATAGATTTCGTTCCACTTCACAATTGTGTCCCACTTGTTGGTGATTCTTCACAAAAAATTAAAAGTTTATATCTTTATGTTTGAAGCCTGAAATGTGGCAAAAGGTTGAAAAGTTCAAGGGGGCCGAATACTTTCGCAAGGCACTGTATATAGTGGAAGTCCATAAATTCAATAATAAATGGATATACACCCGTGAAAAATTAAAAATAAATCAGATGGAAAGAGTCCATCCACAGAGCGAGTCCTTAAGTGCTTGGTCTCATGTGATCCACCACCAGTGTAGATAAATTCAACTCTTACCAGAGCGCCATGACACCCCACTACAGAGCGTCATGAGAAGCATGTATGAATCTCTCTCCCTTAGGTCTATGGACACTCCTCCTCTCTCTCTCAATGGGCGGCTTCCTCGGTACAGATCTGATAGCCCGCACTCCTCTCTCCACCCCTCAAATAATACCGCTCATCCAATACAGAGTGTTCACATGAAAAAAATAAGGGCTCCGTATAGTGTAAAACCCAAGATGTTTATTATATAAAACAGTTAAAAATAGCACTTACAGCAATGCATAAAAACAACGCCTCAAGTCAGGTGCGCCGGCCGGATGCACACTAACAGACCTGTCCTTCCTGGTTCTCCGAGCAACACGATGTGAGGTGACGTCAGCGCGTTGCTCCGCCCTACGCATTTTGTGACACAATCACGTCGTCCAGGGGTACGTCCAGGGGCACAGAACATAGATTACCTGACTCCACCCAAATATATAGGCTCTCCAAAGGGATTCAAGAAAACCCCTGCCCATTGGCTGAGATACCCCATATACCCATAACCTGACCTTGGGTTGCCCTTCTCGTATCTAGTACCACCAAGTACCCGGCCACCTAGTGGTAATAGAGAAAAGTGCAACAAGGCCAAACTTAGGGAGAAATCAAAAGATCTCTAACAATCAACCAGGATAATTATTTCTGGCTAGGGATGAGCCGAACACCCCCCCCCCCTCCCTGGTTCGGTTCGCAGCAGAACATGCGAACTGGCAAAAAATGTGTTCGAACACGCGAACACCATTAAAGTCTATGGGACACAAATGTGAAAGCTAATTTTAAAGGCTTATATGCATGGTATTGTCATAAAAAGTGTTTGGGGACCTGGGTCCTGCCCCAGGGGACATGTATCAATGCAAAAAAAAGTTTTAAAAACTGCAGTTTTTTTCGGGAGCAGTGATTTTAATAATGCTTAAAGTGAAACAATAAAAATGAAAATATTCCTTTAAATTTCGTACCTGGGGGGGGGGGGGGGTGTCTATAGAACAGTCCCTGCACAAAATGAAATTTCTAAAGGAAAAAAAGTCATTTAAAACTACTCGCGGCTATAATGAATTGTCGGGTCTCAGCAATACAGATAAAAGTCATTGAAAAAAAGGCCTTTGGGTCTGGTATGAATACTAAGGGGAACCCCGTACCAAAATTAAAAAAAAGAAATTGCGTGGGGGTCCCCCCAAATTCCATACCAGGCCCTTCAGGTCTGGTATGGATATTAACCACTTCAGCCCCGGACCAATTTGCAGCCAAAGGACCAGGCCCCTTTTTGCAATTCGGCACTGCGTCGCTTTAACTGACAATTGCGCGGTCATGCGACGTGGCTCCCAAACAAAATTGGCGTCCTTTTTTTCCCACAAATAGAGCTTTCTTTTGGTGGTATTTGATTGCCCCTGCGGTTTTTATTTTTTGCGCTATAAACAAAAATAGAGCGACAATTTTGAAAAAAATGCTATATTTTTTACTTTTTGCTATAATAAATATCCCCAAAAAATATATAAAAAAACTATTTTTTTCCTCAGTTTAGGCCGATACATATTCTTCTACATATTTTTGGTAAAAAAAAAATGCAATTAGCGATTATTGATTGGTTTGCTCAAAGGTTATAGCGTTTACAAAATAGGGGATAGTTTTATAGCATTTTTATTAATATTTTTTTTTTTACTAGTAATGGCGGCGATCAGCGATTTTTATTGTGACTGCGACATTATGGCGGACACATCAGACATTTTTGACACATTTTTGGGACCATTGTCATTTATACAGCAATCAATGCTATTTAAATGCATTGATTCCTGTATAAATGACACTGGTAGTGAAAGAGTTAACCACTAGGGGGCGGGGAGGGGTTATGGTCTGTGACGTGTGTTTTTTTTTTACATTAGGGGGCGGGGCTGACGTCTGACGTCATTGATCGGCTTTCCCGATGACAGGGAACAGCCGATCAATGACAGGCAGTGTAGGAAGTGCGGGGAGAGGTTTGTTTACACAGACCTCTCCCCGTTCTTCAGCTCTGTGACCCGATCGCGGGACACCCACGGCTAGGCAATTAAAGGGGACGTACCTGTACGTGCTTTTGCCTAGCCGTGCCATTCTGCCAACATATATGTGCAGGAGGCGGTCGGGAAGCGGTTAAGGGGAACCCTGCGCCAAATTTTTTTTTATTTTGTACCCCTACCATTTTGTACCCCTACCATTTCCCAAAAAAGTGTCAAAATATTAAAAAAACACAAGACACATCTTGGGACAAGTCCTTTATTAAAAAAAAAAAAAAATGTCCCACGAAGTCCATTCATTTTCTTCTCTCGCTCCACCGACGGACCAAAAAAAAACCTGCACGCCGCCACCGATCCACCTCCATGGGAGGCACCCGCCGTAATGACCGTCCTCTCAGGTGACAGTTCTTTTACAACTGAGGGCAGGGCCACACGGTGACGTACCCGGGTGACCCCGTCCCCTCTGACGCACGGGGACTTCCCAATGGCTTCCCTGTGGCGTCAGAGGGGGGCGGGCCACCCGTTTACATAAATGGGTGGCCCGCCCCCCTCTGATGCCACAAGTGAGAGGACAGTCATTACGGCGGGTGCCTCCCATGGAGGCGGATTGGTGGCGACGTGGTCTGGTATGGATTTTGAGGGGGACCCCTACGCCATTTAAAAAAAAAATTAGTGCAGGGTTCCCCTTAATATCCATTCCAGACCTTAAGGGCCTGGTATGGAATTTAAAAAAAAAACCCCCCCCCCCTGAGTGCAGGGTTCCCCTTAATATCCATGCCCCCCCCCCCCTCACCCCCCCAGCCCCACCCTTAAGGGCCCCCCCCCCCAAACCCCTCACCACACCCACCCCACACCCATCCCCGACCTTAAGGGCCTGGTATGGAATTTGGGGGGGACCCCCATGCAATTTTTTTTTAATTTTGGTTCGGGGTTCCCCTTAATATTCATACCAGACCTAAAGGGCCTGGTATGGATTTTTAGGGGGACCCCCATGCTGTTTTTTTCAATGACTTTTATCTGTATTGCTGAGACCCGAAATTTAAATTTAAAGGAATATTTCACTTTTATTGTTTCACTTTAAGCATTATTAAAATCACTGCTCCTGAAAAACCTTTTTTTGCATTGATACATGTCTCCTGGCTCCCCAAACACTTTTTATGACAATAGCAAGCATATAAGCCTTTAAAATTAGCACTTTTAATTTCTCCCACTTTTAAAGGGTGTTCCGCGGCTTTCGAATTTGCCGCGAATACCCCAAATTGTTCGCTATTCGGCGAACAGGCGAACACCCGATGTTTGAGTCAAACTTACGTTCGACTCGAACATCGGGCTCATCCCGATTTCTGCCAAGTAAATTTGTGAGGAGCAACCCTGCCTAAACTCCAGGGGGCTACACTAGCGTCATTCATACACAAAGCTCTGTGTGTAAATGAACCACAAGTCCCGACATCCTTAGGGGCTGTCGACTTGTAGTTATCAGTGAACTACCACGGGGCTGTGGAGCGCTGTGATGGTTCATTGAGTCTTCCTGTCAGGGAGTATTGGCTTACGGCAAGCAAATAGACTGACAGTGTGCAGGTGACCAGCATGGCATCAGCGATCTGCTGATTGCTGATGCAATGCTTTGCAGACTCCTGCAACAAAAAATAATAAATGCAAATTTTTTTACCCGCAAAAAAATGTGCATTTATTATTTATTTTAAAAGGTGAACTTATCCTTTTATTTACAACATTTTTTCACACCTGCCTAAGACTTTTGCACAGTACTGTACCCCATACACATTAAGGCCTAGCTCAAAATCAATAATGTAATGTATAATTGAAAGTGCACTGGAAGTGCAGTCGCTGTAGATCTGAGGGGAAGATCTGAATTGAGGGGAAGCTCTGCTGATTTTAATATCCAATCATATGCAAGCTAAAATGCTGTTTATT
This sequence comes from Lithobates sylvaticus, assembly GCA_028564925.1. NCBI lineage: Eukaryota > Metazoa > Chordata > Amphibia > Anura > Ranidae > Lithobates > Lithobates sylvaticus. The sequence goes on along the minus strand of CM053026.1, from coordinate 161,942,544 downwards.
ACTTTCCTTGCACGTCCCCCTCAAATCTACAGCGATTGCACTTCCAAGTGCACTTGTAGTGCAAAGTGGATTTGTCTTTAGTAAATAACCCCCTATATGCCTTATAATGCAAACTGTGAACTGTTTGCAGCCTGAAATGAAGACAGGCACAATTTTTGTTTTATCCAGTTGTATTTACTCAGTGCAACTTATAACATCCAAGTGAAAGATACAACACCAACATGTCGGGGGAAAAAAAAAATCAAAAACAGGAGTTGAGTTGGAAAAGGGATGTCAGGGAGTATTGGCTTCCGGGCAAGCAAATAGACTGACAGTGTGCAGGTGACCTGCATGGCATCATCGACCTCCTAAAAATGTCATGTAATCTAAATCAGGTGTAGCTAATCACCTTCTCACTGGCACACAAAGCCATTTAATTAGCTCAGCATGAAAAGAGCATTCCTGGAGCATTTCAGTCCCTGGTAGAGCAACTGAAGCAAATAATAAACTATGGGTGGCAAGGCACTGTCAAAAGATCTCCAGGATACAGTTGTGGACAGGACAAGTCAGGGGATGGATACAACATTTAAAAGATTTTATCAATGCCTAGAAGCACAGTGAAATCTGTTATTAAGAAGTGGAAGTTATTTGGTACAAGACAGACCCTCTCTGGATCAGGACGTCGTTCCAAGCTGGATGAAAGAGCCAGGAGGAAACTGGTCAGAGAGGCTATCAAGAGGCCTACAGAAACTGAGGCAGTTGCAAGAATTTATGACAAATAGTGGTCATTGTGTGCATGTGACAACAATATCCTAAATTCTCCACAAATGTGGCTTGTATAGGAGGGTTCCAAGAAAAAAAGCCACTCCTCAAGAAAGGCATGCAGACATGACTGAGCTTTGCCAAAACGCACCTTGAAGATTCTTAGGCCACATGGAAAAAAGTCAGATGAGTATAAAATTGAATTATTTGGCCTCAACACCAAACAATATGTCTGGCAGAAATCCAATACAGATCACCATCCAAATAACACCATTTGTAGAGTAAAGCATGGAGGTGGTAATATCCTGTTATGGGGGTGTTTCTCTGCAGCAGGGACTGGAGCACTTGTCAGGATGAGGCCGGGTTCACACTCTAACCCGCTGCGGATTTCACAGGAGCGCTGTGCGTCCCTGTTCCCCGTTTCGGGAACGAATCAGGGCCGATTCTATGCCTGAATTTGGTCCTGAAACGGAGCCAAAGACGCACAGTGTAGTGCAGTGTTCTCCGCAGCCGCTACGAGATATGTGAACCGGCTCCATAGGGAGCAAATTACATTCTCCTGCCATGCGAATTGGATGCGGGAAAAACCGCATCTAATTCGCATAGGTGTGAACCCAGCCTTAAAGAACAATGAATGGGACCAAATACCGTCAAATTCTTGAGGAAAATCTGCTGCCCTCTGCCAGAAAGTTGTCAATGGGAAAAATGTTTACCTTCCTACATGACAATGACCCAAAGCACACAGCAAAAATGACCACACGGTGATTGAAGGACAAAAATATGAATGTCCTTGCATGGCTTAGCCCCCGTACACACGGTCGGAAATTCCGACCACAAAATCCGTCTGATTTTTTCCGACGGATTTTGTCCAACACTGGTGTTGCATACACACGGTCGGACAAAGTTGTCGGAAAATCCGATCATTCTGAATGTGGTGACGTTCGTTGCATAAGTCAAAACTACGTAGAGGCTAGTAGCCAATAGCTTTGGTCTCGTAATTTGATCTGAGCATGCGTGGCACTTTGTCCGCCGGAATTCTCTACACACGATCGGAAAAAGTCCAATCGGATTTTGTTGTCGGAAAATTTGAGAGCAGGATTCCGATGGAAAAAGTCCGATGGAGTCCACACACGGGCGGATTTTCCGACAACATGGTCCGATCGGACATTTTCCATCAGAATTTCCGACCGTGTGTACGGGGGCTAAGTCAGAGCCCAGACCTGAACCCCATTGGAAATCTATGAAATGACTTGAAGACTACAGTCCACAAATGATCACAATCACATTTAATTTAATTTAAATTTAAGAAGCGTGGCAAAGTTGCAAAGTTAGTAGAGACATATCCCAACAGACTAAAAAGGTGGCTCAACAAAATACTGACACAAAGGGATTATCCTTTTTACAACAAGTGATTCTGTTTTGAATTTTTTTCTGATATGTTGTTGTTATATCATTCACATGGAGTAAATACAGCTGGATAAAACATAAAAAAAACTGTGTCTGTCGTCATTTCAAGCTTCAAAGCAACAAAATATGTCTATTTTAAAGGGGGGGGGGGGGGGGTGATTCTTTTGTATACCCACTATACAGTATATATTTTTTGTGACCAGGTTCTATGGTTGATTATCGCAATAAGCAGATTACATAACATACTGATTAATGGAGTCACCTGTCAATGCATTGTTCCAAAAAGGAAGTGCAAATACCACCCCATGCACAACAGAACTTTAAATTAAACTAGTTATTTTTAATTTAATGCAAATAAAAAAAACTTGGTTCTCATTAAATCCATGTAAAAATAAAAGTGAAATTATATGCAGTATCTTACAATGTATGTAATAAACTACATATGATCTCAGAGGGTAAATATATGTATTTATATGAGGCTGGGTTCACACTATGTGCTGCCGTGGGGCACCGCAGGGGGTCCGGTGTGTTCCCGTTTACTGGTCCTAATTAGGACAGAATTTTTGCCTAAATTGGATCTGAAACTGAGCCAAAGATGTACAGAACCCATGCCTCAATGTGGAGCTCCTCCCTACACCCTATGTAGAGAATAACAAAGAAGCAGAAAAAGAAGATCCTATAAATGCTTTAAACTTCTGAAGAAAAGAAATACCTTCAAAGTAGAAAAACAATATTCATGTCACATGAGAATTAAAAAGAAAGAATTAGTACAGTATGTATTTTGTGAACCAGTTATTCATGATGTTGGCTTGTTCTCATTGAGCAGGACCTCACTGTGCCTCGTGATGGCTGGGATGTAATAAGGGCATTGTAAGGGGTAAAGAGACAAAGCACCTTGTTGGCAAAACAAATTCATGTAAAACTAGAGATCCTGTTTGGCTAGAAAACTTCAATTTATACGGTTAGTTAAACTTTTTGTACTTCAAAAAAGAGCTCCAAGTATACTTGCCAGGCCATCTAATTACCATAAAAGAACTCAGCGCTGATGGGCAAACATATATACACAAAGGCCTTGTTCTTCTTTTTGATAATTAAATTTTTTTCTTAGAACTAAGAATACACAAAATAGGTTTTTGCTGTATTTCAGACAAGTCTATTTTAAAATATTTTGTTATCCAAATTAATTGGCAGTTTAGTTCAAACAATCTCCATTTGTTTTTTTCCCAAAGAACCTATAGAATGTATGAGCACAGTATACACTTATAGTGTCTGTAACTGTGTTATGTAATAGTATCAGCCAAAAGAACAAATAGTGAGCAACTTAGGCCCCTTTCACACATGCGGACCGTACATTAGATCAGTTCAGTCACGTTTTTTTATCATCAGTTGTTGTCAGTAAACATCAGTTTTCATCCATTTTCATTTCCGTTTTTCGTCTGTTTACGTCCGTTTTTCATCCGATTACGTCAGTTTTTCATCAGTTTTTTATCCGTTTATGTCCGTTTTTTTTATCCGTTTATGTCAGTTTTTTATCCGTTTAAAAAAAAAAAAAAAAAAAAAAAGTTTTTTCATGAATTATGGGAATTTTTTTGCTGAAAAACGGATGTCAGCGGATCGGATGGGAACGGATCGTCCGCTAACGTCCGTTTTTCGTCCGTTCCGTTTTTTTTTACGGAAGACAAAATAGGGTCTTCTTCCGTTCAGAAAAACGGACCTTAACGGAGACGGATGTTAACGGACGTTAGCGGATGATCATCCGCTAACGTCCGCTATCCCATAGACAAGCATTAATGTCCGTTTTCATCCGTAAACGGACGTATGAAAAAACGGACGAACGGTCCGCATGTGTGAAAGGGGCCTTAAAGTGTTATTAAACCCACAACAGTAAAATCAGTCTGTATATGCAGTATAGCATGCTTGTTATATGCAATGTGGAACTTAAGGGGTTAATCCTCTGCATTGTGTAAGAAGGCTGTTTTATCCTGTATGCACAGATCCTTCCCTCCTGCACTGTCCTGCACATGCTCAGTTGTGTCTTTTATGCTGGAGAGAACATTTACTCGTTCTCAGAGTTAGCCAGGTCACATGATATTGACATCACACACGTGGGCGTGTATACAGGCTGTAGTGGAAATCTTCTCCTTCCTGAACTATCAGCACTGGAGAAACTGTGCAGTTTATCATGTAACCGTGGTATACAGATCGTCCAAAAAGGTATATAGTGGCAGTATTTTAATGTAAAAAGAAGATTTATAAGCTGTGGCACCGGGCAGTTGAAGTTATGATGTGCTAGTATGCATCGTATACTAGCACATTATGACAGACTTACCTGAAAACAAAGCCCTCCAGCAGCGTGCTGTCCCCGCTGAAAGCACTTCCATCTTCACCTGGTCTTCCCTCCGGGTTCGCTGGCTTTGGCAATATGAATGGTGCATGTGCGTGGGAGTCGCTGTTTATGGCATGGCTCCGAAGGAACTGCACACATATGTCGTTCCTTCAGAGCACATGTGCCAGTGACGTCACTGGCTGCATCTAAACAAAATATCTTCTAAACGTGCACGTATTTACTGTAACTATATGTAGTGGTCACTACCCAAAGGTAAGTGATTTTGGAAGTATTTTAGTGACAGGATCCAGTTTCAGGCAAATTTAGCCAGGCCTGTGACTTCAGGCAGGCCTGGATGTTTTGATTTGGGGAATGGGAGTGTCAGTGTAGTGGGGTGTGTGGCCACCTGTGCTTTGGTTCAACGGATACCTCCCCTGCTTTTAGTGAAATTGTTCTGGAAGAGGGGCAGGACTTGGGACCTGAGTGGCAGGCAGCTCATGTGGAGAGCTCTGACCAATCATTAATTTTCTTTGGCAGGGGCAGGTCTCCCATATAAGCTGGGGTCACATGCTTCCTGGGGGCAGGAGAAGAAAGACAGCATGGAGTAGCTGGTGTAGCCTGGGCATCCCCCTGCGGGAGGGGAATGCGCCACGTGGAGAGGAGGGATGGAGGAGCCATCCGGAGGGAACAGGAATAAAGCAGAAGGAGAAGACTGGGTGATCAACGTTCTGTGAATGGGACATGGACTGTTCATCAGGAGGACAAGTGAGTGGATACCCAGGGAAACAGTACTTCCAAAGACTGAGGGATGCTGGAACGTGAGTCATGGAAATAGGCGGTGATGGCCTGTGGCTTTAGGTTCAACACCCCAGGAGAATCCAATCAGTCAGATAAAGGGGATTATTCAGAGTGATGCCTTAACTTGGGAGTGCTGTACAATCGAAGTAGCAGTGAACAGGCGGAGGTAGAGCAGCAAGTGTGCCCAGGGATGCAGAAATGTTCTAAAGGAAAAGGCCTACGGGTGAAGAGTTATTCGGAGTGACTCTATATCATCTAGCCTATGTATTCTCAGGGACAATTCTACCAAAGTCTATACATAAAGAGTTATTCAGAGTGTCTCTTTATCACAGTAATCAAGGGAAGAATCGATATACACTAAGAGAGCATCTCAAGAAATCCGCTCCCCATTCAAGTTAAAGTTTATGCCATCAAGTATAAAAAACCCTAAGGCCGCGTACACACGATCGGACTTTCCCGTGGGATTGTCCGCTGGACATTCCGACCGTGTGTGAGGCTCCGGGGGACTTATCGGAATCCCGGCAAAGCGGAGGCCCGGCAAGAACAACAGAAGAGACCCCCGAAGTCGGAACAAGACCCCCAGACGGTGGCGGCGACGAAGAAGAAAGCCGGGCTCCTCCGCTAGTGAAAGAGCTAGTAAAAGAGCAGAAGATAGCGGAGGAGTCCGGCGAGAAGACCCCCCAAGACGGCAGAAGACCCCCGGAGCTGTGCAATAAAGTATTTTAAAAAATGGTGTCGTTTTTTTTTATTTACACTTTTTTCCTTAGGTGAATGGGTAGGGGTACATCGTACCCCATACTCATTCACATAGGGTGGGGGGCTGGTATCTGGGGGCATCCGCCCGCAGACCCTGACAACCAATGGCCAGGGTTGTCGGGAAGAGGCCCCTGTCCTCATAAACATGGGGACAAGGTGCTTTGGGGTGGAGGGGCCGCAGGGCCCCCCCTTCCCCAGGGCAACCCCCATGTTGAGGGCACGCGGCCTGGTACGGCTCAGGAGGGGGGTGCTCACTCGTCCCCACCCCCTTTCCTGATGGGCCGGGCTGCATGCTCGGATAAGGGTCTGATATGGATTTGGGGGGGATCCCCACGCCGTTTTTTCGGCGTAGGGATTCCCCTTTAAATCTATACCAGGTGACGGGGATAGCACGGCGGCATTGACTGCCTTTGATTCACGTTCTAAATGAACGGACTTTCCTCCGTGTGTGAGGCAAGTCCGTTCATTTCAAAAGTCCCGCGGACTTTGGCCAAAACTCCGGAGGATTGTCTGCCGGAAAAGTCCGGGCATGTGTGGGCAAGTCCACACGGAGAAAAGTCTGGCGGACTAGGTCCGAGCATGTGTACGCCGCATAAGATAGACTGTTGCAATTTCTATGGGGAGTGGTGTGTATGGCAGTAGTGGTGATTGGCAGATGAACAACTATTCAGCAGCTCCTAAGGGGGTAGTGCGCTACATATAGGCAAGCCTTATTATAGACTTACTTATTGGTAAAATTTATACAAGGGAGTTCGCTCCCACTTTAAAGGATAAGTTCACCTTTGTTTTCTCTAAATTCCAGCTCCTATATGCACCAGTAGCATTAATGTACTTATTTTGCAAAAATATCAAAAGCTTTCCATTAATTCTACAGAGGCTTACCTCACTGTCTTCATGGATGTTTCAAACCCTGTATCTATTATTTCAGCCTTACTTCCTAGACATGTAAAAAAAAGAAAGTGCAGCGCAAAACATATAAAAAATAGAATATAAAAGTTCATATCCAATTAGCAATGTGTAGAGTGATGTGGATGAGAACACCCAGTGACTGTAGACTTTCAGTAAGTTTCACAGTGACAATCCTCCACCAAACGGAAAAGGTACTCTTACCCAATGTGATAATCAAAAACGCATGGACCCATTCGTGGGATGATGGTGCGATAACGATCCAACCAGGAGAAAATCCAAAGGTGTGTGATGACCAGGACACCAGAACTATCCTGAGGATGCGGCTCCAACCAAGATGATCCACCATGAGATGATTATGCAGGTTTAATGCCCAAGAAAAAATAAAAGATGCAATCTCAGTGCAGACTGTATAAAAATCTTGTTTTATTTAAAAAAGGGGGGATAACACTGAAGCTCCAATGGATATAAAGGACTGCACAGACAGTTGAAGCATGCAAGCCTCTGCATAAAAAACAGCACAGCAGTGGAGCCCAGTAACTCAATTAGAGCTCTGATGAGTATAGGCTGTACAAGCAATTAGGGCAAGCAGGTATCTGCACTGAATACAGCACATACATAGAGCACAATGAAAACAAATAACTAAAAAACATCACATCCCACCCACCGCTGACGAAGTCCACAGGACGTAACGTGCGTACGGGGGAGGAGCTATCGCTTATGCCAGTCACCCGCGCTCCATCACGCTATACACAGTGGCTTTACACCGCTGATGTTTTTTAGTTATTTGTTTTCATTGTGCTCTATGTATGTGCTGTATTCAGTGCAGATGCCTGCTTGCCCTAATTGCTTGTACAGCCTATACTCATCAGAGCTCTAATTGAGCTACTGGGCTCCACTGCTGTGCTGTTTTTTATGCAGAGGCTTGCATGCTTCAACTGTCTGTGCAGTCCTTTATATCCATTGGAGCTTCAGTGTTATCCCCCCTTTTTTAAATAAAACAAGATTTTTATACAGTCTGCACTGAGATTGCATCTTTTATTTTTTCTTGGGCATTAAACCTGCATAATCATCTCATGGTGGATCATCTTGGTTGGAGCCGCATCCTCAGGATAGTTCTGGTGTCCTGGTCATCACACACCTTTGGATTTTCTCCTGGTTGGATCGTTATCGCACCATCATCCCACGAATGGGTCCATGCGTTTTTGATTATCACATTGGGTAAGAGTACCTTTTCCGTTTGGTGGAGGATTGTCACTGTGAAACTTACTGAAAGTCTACAGTCACTGGGTGTTCTCATCCACATCACTCTACACATTGCTAATTGGATATGAACTTTTATATTCTATTTTTTATATGTTTTGCGCTGCACTTTTTTTTTTTACATATTATTCTTAAGGATTTGTGATTTACCTTTTTGTGTTCAGCTTGCAATTTTGTTTGTCTTTTGTTAATTTTGGTTTGCGCTGATTGCTTTATATACTATATTTACTTCCTAGACAGACTATAGGCCATGACACAGGAAGGAGTTGACCAGCTGACCTCATTTGCACACACCCGCATTGTATCAGCCACCCTCCTACCTACCCACCCATTTCCAGATGCATGTTATTTAAATGGAACAGGTGCATCCGCGCTACCACCTCCTGTGCAATGCAAAAAAGGAGAAAGGGTGGTGCCATGAAAGTTGGCTAAAACATCTTTTATTATTGCATGTGAACAACAGCCAAAAAGAATGCCAATGAGCTGATTAAGAGCCATGATTAAGGCCTGACAGCTGAAACTCGTTGAAGCTCCCCAGGCATTGCACAGGAGGTAGTAGCTCAGATGTACCTGTTCCACCTCCTGTGCAATGCCTGGTGAGCCTCAAGAACACAGCACTCAGCCTGGGAAGTCTCTGCAAACCTCCATGTAATCCATGCAAAAAAGGGGGAAAGGCTGGTGCCATGGACGTCGGCTAAAACATAATTTTATTATAGCATGTGAACAACAGTCAAAACAGACAATGCGTTTCATCCATCAGGCCATACGGCCACGATTGACCACTTGCCGACTGGCTCACGCCAACATACTTCGGTAGGAATGGCACAGGTGCGCAAAACCACATACCTGTATGTCACTCTGTCATCGGTGGCTAGCGGGCACACGCCCGTCACGGGAGCATGCCTGCGGGTCCCGCAACCTTGATGTCCATCGGTGGCCCGATGCCTTGTAAACAAGGCATTTCCCTGTTCTGCCTAGCAACATGACAGGGATCTACTACTCCCAGTGATCGGGAGCAGTGATCTCTGTCATGTTCTAGTGAGCCCATCCCCCGTACAGTTATAACACACTGAGGGAACACACTTAACCCCTTGATCGGCCCTAGTGTTTAACCCCTTCCCTGCCAGTGACATTTACACAGTAATCAGTGCATTTTTATAGCAGTGATCGCTGTATAAATGTCAGTGGTCCCAAAATAGTGTCAAAAGTGTCTGATCTGTCCGCCGCAATGTCAAAGTCACGATAAAAATCGTAGCTCGCCGCCATTACTAATAAAAAAAGAAATTAATAATAAAAATTCCTTAAATCTATCCCCTATATTTCACTCCTGCATGTCAGTCCTGATTTCGCCGCAATTTCAGGTTTCTGCACAGATGTCAATGTAAATTGCAGCCCGAAATCGCAAAAAGTAGTACAGAAACTACTTTTTGAAATCGGTGCAGCACCGCAGATGCGGCGTCGCACCAATTAGAACAGTGGCATTGATGGCAATTGCCCCCTGATTTGACATGTCAAATCGCATGTCAAAAACGCTCCAGTGTGAACCAGGGCTCACTGTGATTTTTGGAATGCAAGGAAACACACAGATGTGACTGGAGGCTCATTTTTCTTGTCTTAATGCACCAATTTCACTTTCACATTTAGCATAGTGGCTCATTTTTCCTGTGACACGCATAGGGCAGCCTGTTGATTTCAATGGGCTGCTCTACATGTGGCTCATGGGACATTTTTGCGTGCTGTGAGTTGCATGTTTTTTACTGTGCGTTTTGCAGCAGTTGCCACTCATTTTTTCACATGGCAAAATGTGTGTTTGCTTCTGTGTTTGGTTTGCCATTAACATTTTAATGGCACTAAAGGCGCAACTAGTAATTTTAAGTGTATAAAGGTGGCCATACACTATACAATTTGATTGTACAATCACAGGCCCTTGCACTTCATAGTTGATGGTAGATCTAAAGGAGGTTGTACAATCAGATTCTATAGTGTATGGTGAAATTTACAGAACACAGGAGACACTGTTTTCAATACTACAGCTCTGCTCCACATAGGTTGTTATATCATCTTTCATTTCCTGCACACTTTAAAATGCCAAATGAATGAACTACGCAAGATTAAAGTTAAGGTAGGAACAAAAAATCGATACCTGTGTATTTAGTGAGAAGGGTGATCACTGATTGATTGCATTTCATTTAAATAACATGCACCTGGAAGTGGGTGGTACGTATCGCGTTCACTGGACCCTGATGTGTTTCATCAGCACGTTCTGACGTCATCAGCATTGACCCCTGATGACGGCAGAACGTGCTAATGAAACGCATTGAGTCCTGTGAACGCAATACGTACCACCCACTTCCACTCTTTGCTGAAACACAGCTGAAGCGCTACGGTGTCCATGCTTCCTGAACTGTTTGTACCACTGTATGCAATGATTTTAATCATTTTAAATAAATGATCGTGATGTACTTCACCATGGAAGCATGTTTCCTTTCTACATTACCCCACGGATGTTTGAAGTGATGACGGCACGATCCGAGTCTGGAGGGACCCGCTCTATTGGTTGCTTATCTTGCATATTTAGACTACCTGTAATGGGTGTCATGACGATTTGGTGAATAGGATGTTTGACAGGTGTTGGTGGAGGAAGACACATAGTCACTTCTATTTGTGGTTACAAAGGTCACTGAAGATTCATCTTTATCACATTTTTTAATTTGTCACTGTATGGACATTCCTGATAGATACCCATACCATACATTGGACTTTTTAGCTGATTTGATTGCACATTTGCACTTTATTGAATTTGTGTATTATTATGCACATTGCACTTTGTTTATGAATTTATGGTTCATGTTCAATATGCTAAAGTTTTTTGGTTAATATCATAGCACTTTATACTACATGCTAGGTCACCTGAGGCCAGGTGACAGATGCACCCCGTTGGGGCCTGGCGTGCACCGCTGAGGTAGTGGACCCTACGGCTGACTGCTGCGAATCGAGTTCTGGGTGGTTCAGGAAGGCAGCACCAACATGGATCACACTGGGAGCTAGAGCATGAGATTTCCCAGGGCGTGGAATCTAAGAGCCAGTGGGAGTTCACCAGGGCCCCTGATGGTGGGGATGGACTTTGCTGCAGTCTGGATCCAGGTCGCGGCCCCCCAGGGTCTCCTAGCTCACGCTCACGGTAGACTACTGGAGAATAGAAAAGAAGAAGCAGCCTGGGACAGCAAGGATAGCCGAGAGATAAGCCAAAAGGTCAGGGCAACAAGCAGATAGGGATAGTCAAAGAACACGCCAAAGGTCGGGATATGAAGCAGACGAGGACAGTCAAGAACAAGCCAAGGTCGGTAAACAGGATCAGACGTAGGACACACAGCAATGAGCACACGGAAGCCAAACACACAATATTGATCAGCAAGGCAGTACACAGGTAATATAGTGTTCCTAATTATAGGCTGGGGGTGGAGCCATGCTTGGGGGAAGATTACTTAAGCATACAGGTGAACAGCGACTGGCCTCTAAGCTGAACACAACAGAAAGGTGAGCAAACAGACAAGAACACTACTGCAGAATCATGACACTACATTTATGAGAGCGCGGTTTCAATTAATTTATTCATTTTTTCTTCAACTAAGGCTTATTGCATATAACGAGCAGCTCTCACAATTTATAAATGTATTAATTTCACTTCACCATTTGCGCAGTTAGGGTACTTTTGTTTACTCCTCCCCCCCCCCCCGTTTCAAACATAGATATAAACCCAGTGCCGATCCTGACCTCCCTGGGGCCCTAAGCAAAATTCTGCTGAGGGGCCCTCTACCTCACCCGTGATGCTGTGAGCTATGTAAAACATTTGCTATTGCCACACATTCACACCTGACACTTCAGCGCTCCCAATACAATCCTCCCTCCTTTAAACAAAACAGTCAAAGAATAAGTACAACAATATAGAACAGACATTATATATTTATCTTTACATATCTGAGTGTGGATCCCCCACTTACATCAGGATCCCCAGAGAGCCTCCCCTTACACCAGCGTCCCCAGAGAGCCTCCCCTTACACCAGGGTCCCCAGAGAGCCACCCCTTACACCAGCGTCCCCAGAGAGCCACCCCTTACACCAGCGTCCCCAGAGAGCCTCTCCTTACACCAGGGTCCCCAGAGAGCCCCCCCTTACTCCAGGGTCCCCAGAGAGCCCCCCCCCTTACACCAGGGTCCCCAGAGAGCCCCCCTTACACCAGGGTCCCCAGAGAGCCACCCCTTACACCAGGGTCCCCAGAGAGCCACCCCTTACACCAGCGTCCCCAGAGAGCCACCCCTTACACCAGCGTCCCCAGAAAGCCTCCCCTTACACCAGCGTCCCCAGAGAGCCTCCCCTTACACCAGGGTCCCCAGAGAGCCCCCCTTACACCAGGGTCCCCAGAGAGCCCCCCCTTACACCAGCATCCCCAGAGAGCCACCCCTTACACCAGCGTCCCCAGAGAGCCTCCCCTTACACCAGGGTCCCCAGAGAGCCACCACTTACACCAGGGTCCCCAGAGAGCCTCCCCTTACACCAGGGTCCCCAGAGAGCCTCCCCTTACACCAGGGTCCCCAGAGAGCCTCCCCTTACACCAGGGTCCCCAGAGAGCCTCCCCCTTACACCAGGGTCCCCAGAGAGCCCCTCCCCTTACACCAGGGTCCCCAGAGAGCCTCCCCCTTACACCAGGGTCCCCAGAGAGCCCCCCCCTTACACCAGGGTCCCCAGAGAGCCCCCCCTTACACCAGGGTCCCCAGAGAGCCTCCCCTTACACCAGGGTCCCCAGAGAGCCCCCCCCCTACACCAGGGTCCCCAGAGAGCCTCCCCTTACACCAGGGTCCCCAGAGAGCCTCCCCTTACACCAGGGTCCCCAGAGAGCCCCCCCCTTACACCAGGGTCCCCAGAGAGCCCCCCCCCCCTTACACCAGGGTCCCCAGAGAGCCTCCCCTTACATCAGGATCCCCAGAGAGCACCCCCCTTAATCAGGGTCCCCAGAGAGCACCCCCCTTACATTAGGGTCCCCAGAGAGCACCCCCTTACATTAGGGTCCCCAGAGAGCACCCCCTTACATTAGGGTCCCCAGAGAGCACCCCCCTTACATCAGGGTCCCCAGAGAGCATCCCTATAAAGCCCCTCCTTACATCGGGGTCCCCAGAGACCCCCCTAGACTGGCCTGTCGGTGCTGTCACTGACCTCCTCTCAGGTGCATCGTGCAGGGCTCAGTCAGTCGGCTCTAGCTTGGTGGCTCTGGTTTTATCCCATAGTTTCCTCTCCACAGTCCATACATGTCTGACTTCTCCCATGACCCCCATCCTGGCTGCGCTCCCTCTCTTGACTCAGGGGAGGTCAGTGGCTGCTGATGGGACAACAGGAGAGGTCAGAGGCTGTGGGGGGAGGGCAACAGGAGAGGTCAGAGGCTGTGGGGGAGGGCAACAGGAGAGGTCAGAGGCTGTGGGGGAGGGCAACAGGAGAGGTCAGAGGCTGCGGGGGGGGGCAACAGGAGAGGTCAGAGGCTGCGGGGGGGCAACAGAAGAGGTCAGAGGCTGCGAAGGGAGGGGGGACAGGAGGTCAGAGGCTGCGAAGGGGGGGGGACAGGAGGTCAGAGGCTGCAAGGGGGGGACAGGAGGTCAGAGGCTGCAAGGGGCGGGCAGGAGGCCAGAGGCTGCAAGGGGCGGGCAGGAGGCCAGAGACTGCAAGGGGGGGGCAGGAGGTCCGAGGCTGCGAGGGGGGGGCAGGAGGTCAGAGGCTGCGAAGGGGTGGGACAGGAGGTCCGCGGCTGCGAGGGGGGACAGGAGGTCAGAGGCTGCGAGGGGGGACAGGAGGTCAGAGGCTTGCGAAGGGGGGGGCAGGAAGTCAGAGGCTGCGAAGGGGGGGGACAGGAGGTCAGAGGCTGCGAGGGGGGGGGCAGGAGGTCAGAGGCTGCGAAGGGGGGGGGGGGCAGGAGGTCAGAGGCTGCGAAGGGGGGGCAGGAGGTCAGAGGCTGCGAAGGGGGGGGCAGGAGGTCAGAGGCTTTGAGGGGGGACAGGAGGTCAGAGGCTGCGAGGGGGAGGGGGCCCAGGAGGTCAGAGGCTGCGAGGGGGAGGGGGCCCAGGAGGTCAGAGGCTGCGGAGGGGACGTTTTATTTTTTTAAAAATGGCCCACTCTGCGCCATCGTGTCACTGCGCATGGGGCCGCTGCCGCCGCTGTGAGGGCAGCGGTGCCTGAAAAAAAGATGGCCGCGGGGCCGACATGCAACTGCGCATGCGCCAGCGCTGTTGCCGCTGCTCGGCAATTTTCGGAAAGGCGGGCGCATGCGCAGTTGCATGTCGGCCCCGTGGCCATCTTTTTTTCAGGCGCCGCTGCCCTCACATCAGCGGCAGCGGCCCCAGGGGCCCCCGAGCAGAGCCGATCCGCCGCGGGGCCCTACGCAGCTTGCATAGTCCGCGTATAGGGCGGATCGGCTCTGTATAAACCTTTCGGTCAGCTCATCGAGGGTGCAGGTCACAGTAATTTCAACCTTCTCAGATAGAGCTTAGCAACAAAATCTTTGGTCATTCTGTTTCTAAAAGCATGCACCAGAATACACCAATATACCAGGAAGCCATTCTTTCTGCAGTGGGACCATGCAGTTCTTCTCAATACCTTCTCCAAGCCACCCTTCTCTCTCGTATCCATCCATACATTTACAGGTAAGATTCTACTTTATTAAATATATTAAATGGCAATTTCAAGTAAGTAAGGAGAGGTTAGTGTAAATAACACACACACCCACTTCTGTTCCACTTTTTAGCTGTTTGAAATTTTTAGGCCCAGTGCACTTTTTGAACCTGTCAGTATACCCCATTAACATAAACTACATCATTTTCATACATTTCTTTGGGACTCTTATGCAACTGACTGGGGGAAACTAATGCCATAGGGACAACAAGTGTAACTTTGAATCATAACTACCCAGCTCCAAAGATCATTGTGATTTGAAATCTCCTTTAATACAGTATTTCCACTATTAGATTAGCATTACATTAAGGAATATGTGCCGCCCCCCCTCTCCTGTCACTCTCTATATACCATAGATAGATTCATGCATTGCATGAATCTATCTATGGTCGCTGCTGACACCCCCTATTCAGGTGTCCGGCCCCTTTTCTGTCACCGGGCGCCTGAATTACAGCGGTGGGGGTGTTTTTTGGAAACACCTGATTAGCGCCGTAGGCGCTAATAGGCGTCCAAAAAGGTGACAAGTGGGCGCAACGCTGTGCGTTCCTTGTCACTCAGCACTGATGTTAGCAAACCGAAGGAATTCGGCTTGCTAACATTGTATTGCCCCTTAGCCAATCAGGAGCACAGGTCTTTCTGACCTGTGCCCTGATTGGCTGAAACGACAGGCGCTGTTATTTGGCGCCTATCAGGCGTCCAATCATAGCAGAGGATGAGAGGAAGAGAGGAGGAGCAGGCAGGAGAGGAAATGGAGGACACGATGCCGCCGTCACTCGAGACAAGGTAAGTGCAGGGCGGGGGGGGGGGGGGGCTCCAAGACATGTCACCGGCTGGTGATCTTGCAGGTAACAGTAACAGGCGTATTTCCTGTGGTTACTGGGAAGAGCGGAGGAAGGGAAGGGGAGGGGAGGAGATAGTATAACAGGTTTTTTTTTTTTTTTTTTTAAATACAAAGTGACAATCCCACCGATCTATCAATCGTGCTACTGTGTTGTCCGTTCCTGCACACACACACAGTCCACCCTTGTCACCATTAGACAGTTGTGCCAGCGCACAGATGGTGTGGTCAATAATGAAGCCTTTACATGTAAACAAGAAGTGGATGCAAAGAGGCTGGAGGAGATCCGCAGCAAAGGATGCAAAAGGGTGCATCCTTTGCACTGCCCAACTGCCCTGTGGCAGTTGGAATACTGGATTAGATGGGTAGGGCAGTCCTCCATCATCATGTTAACAAAAGTGCCACTTGTTTCAGTGTGGTGCAAATTTAAAAGAAAAAAAAAAACTGTTTGCAATTCTTTTCTGCAATTTGTCATGCGTAGGGCAGCCTATTGAAATGAATGGCCCATTCATGCTGTCACACCTGCATAGGTGCAAACTAAGCCTTAAGAGGTGCCAACATGGCGATCCTGCGTTTTGATGGGCAAAGTGACTGCGTTTTGATGGGCACAGTGGCTGCGTTTTGATGGGCACAGTGGCTGCGTTTTGATGGGCTTTTTCAGAATTTTTCAGTTTATTTGCGCCCCCCCAAAAATTTTGAGCACCAGCCGCCACTGCCACAATCATGTTGAATGTTTAATGTGTGCACCTAAACTGTCAGCTAAGTATTGTGCTGATAGAAAAAACAAGTTGTCCCGGGATGCTGTAATATTTCTCTTAATACTTGGTCTAATTCTGGGAAACCATTGTTTAAAGTTGAGGAATATTACACCGAGTTCTCGTTACTAAAGAAAAAAACGTCCTCTTGAGTGTTTCTCTCGGTGCCAGCGGAAAAGACTATGTGGCTCACATGCTTCTGTGAGCAGGCAAAGCAAACAATGCTTGTGCAGTGTAGACCATTGCCAGGAGCGTCTGACAGAAGCCCTTGTTTACCACAGCCTTGCCCGTAATGAAAGCTGCTTTTTGACTGACTTCACTGGTTTTCAAGCCAAACAAAGAGGTGAAGAATGTTGATGAGGCAATTGCAAGAGTTACAGTACATACTGACAGCTAGAAACTTCCACAGAACTTTGCTCACTGGCTCCTGAGAGAAAACAAATCTTTTCCTTAAAGTGAACTGTCTACTGCTCCACCGCTGTTTAAGATTAATGGACTGCATGAGAGAAAAACACAAATACAGGAAAAAAATATATTTTTAATGTGTTACATGTGTAATTATTATTATTATACACGATTTATATAGCTTTTAGATTTATATTTATTTATATACGATTTATAATTAGTAAGTATTTTATTATAACTGCTATTGCAGTTATTATGCATTCCTTTATACCAGCCTTTGTCAACCCTTTTTTAACATGGAGGAACCCTTGAAATAACTCTCCGGTCCCACTCATACTACCATTTTAAAGTCACAAGTCTTCTGGATGAATTGGGCATGGCATATGGTACCATAGAGGGAGACTTATTCTGTACAGTTTTGTCTTTCTATGCCTCATGGTTAAGGTTGATCTGTTTGCTACACTTTATAGCTATACCTTTCAAGGTGTTACTCAATGTATATTAGTCTGTGTAAGTGGTGTAGCCATATAATAAACAACATACTCCTGCCCTAAATTGTTAAAGTGTTACTAAACCCAGGACCCTGCATTCACTATATCTGGTCTCTCACAGTACACAGAACATAGAAATGCAATAATTTTAGTAAATATAAACTGCTAAATAGCTTTTCTCATCAGCAGTATATAGCAGTCTTTGTGACTTCTTTTTTTTTTTTTTTTAATTCCTTATTTAGTTATAAATTTTCAAATACATATTACCAATATAACAAGCTGGTTTTCATCACATATTTTTACTTCACGTTAAAAATACTTTAACCCCCCCCCATCCTTGCATAGCTCACATAGAGGTATAAAGCTACTTTCCCGATATTGACCAGATACTCCCAACATACAACGCTAGAGGAATTTTAACTTCTGACCTCGGCCAGATATCTCCATGAATTTTTAAAGTTATTCCATTCTGTCCACTTATTCTTCCTATCTGTTTCTGCCTCCCCCTTTGTGACTTCTATCAGTGCCTGGTTAAAGCTTTTTAGGAGGTGTTTTCATACTGCACTGGCTGTCCTATCCCTGACCCCTGACCCTCTGTCTGGACAGTGCTGATTGGCCCTGTGCTGATCACATGCACTCTCCCAAGAAAAAAGCAAGCAATATACACCAAACTGAGCATGTGTAGCCTGACTCCAGTAACTCTGTTTTATCCGGACATGTTTTGGAGACAATGCAAGAAGGGGAGGATTTCCGCATGCAGGATAAAACAGCCTTTTTACACAATACAGAGGATTAAACACTTGGGTTCCTACAGTGAGTATAACAAGCATGCTTTACTGATTTTACTGTTGTGGGTTTAGTGAAAGGATATTAGATGTATTCTTCGTAATTGTACTTTGTCTACTGATTGATCTCTGAACTTCTGAGTGAATCCCAACATCCTTAAAATTTACAGTAGTGGATACATACTTCCATTTATTATGAATAGTAATAATATTACTGTTATATTTACATTGTTATCATCAAATAACAAATCAGAACCTTCTGCGGTCCTGAAAATTTAATTGTGATCATCCATTGATCTACTGTAGTACAACAGGCATTTCCATTGCTAGATGATCAAAATCTTTCCATTAGAGAGCTCCAATATCCAATCCAGGCATTTTAAAATTTGCACTGGAGACCTTCTGGTCTGTAGGTTAAACTGGAACTTTAGTCAGTCCTGCTAAATCACTTTAGGCTGGCCCCTTTTGCAGGTATAGCTATGTAAAACATTCAAAATAAGGGCCTATACTGTGTAAAATCCAGTAATACACTGTCTTACCCTGTTCTGCACATGCTCAGTTGCTCTATATTTTTAGACACTGCCGAATTTGTAAAGGCCAATGTGCTGACAGCCTTAAAGCGGAATTAAATCCTCCTATCCTTTAGGCTCCTTTCACATCTAGGCGCATGGGGGTGACAATTGTGGTAAAAACGTGCAAATAGAATCACAGGACGCCCGTCACCCAAAAGAAGCTTCTGTATTTCTTTTGGGCGACAGGCATCCCACGATCCTGTTCACGCGTTTTTACCGTGATTGTCGCCCAACGAATCGTGGGAAAATCATTTGGGGTGCTATAGGAATCAACGGGCAACACACTGGGAATGCCTGTGATTTGCCGCCATTGCAAATTGCAGGCAGAAGCGATGCGACACCACCCACGATTCCAAATGCAGAGATGTGAACGGAGCCTTACAGCTAGTTTGATCTGCAATTGCCATGTGATTGCATACGTGATCAGTTCTGCCACCAGCCATTTGATAGTTTGACAGTTTGTTCGCGGACACAAGGAAATGTGACAGTTAGCGATCCTGGCATTCAATGGATGTAACATTTTTTTTAAACAGTTTAATCGATAGGTTTAGTTCCATTTTATGATTTACTGCTGTTCAGGGGCTCTGGGCTTCAGCAAAGGGGCAGCCTCCAGGAAGAAGAAACAGGAGCAATGCTGGAGGCAATTTACACCACACACTAATTTTGGTAGCTTAATTATCAAAGTAGAATGTATCTTCCTTGTTAAAAAATATGTTTTTTAAGTTGTTATGGGTAAAGTTTCATTTTAAGACATGATTTGAGCATAAATGTTACATTTTATTCCTATATAATTGAGTTTTAAGCCTGTACTGTATGAATAACATTAATTGTTATTAACAGTATTGCAGCTTATGGAAGTAGGAATTTCAATACAGTCAATTAACAATGTTCTAAGCTGTTTGCTTTAAGCTGGAAAATATTTCTAGTTTGAGATTTAACCGCTTCAGCACGGTGCCATTTTTTACCCTTCCTTACCAGAGCACTTTTTGCAATTCGGCACTGCGTCGCTTTAACTAACAATTGCTCGGTCGTGCGACGTTACACCCAAACAAATTTTTTTTCCCACAAATAGAGCTTTCTTTTGGTGGTATTTGATCACCTCTGCGGTTTTTTTATTTTTTGCGCTATAAACAAAAGAAGAGCGACAATTTTGAAAAAAAACACAATATTTTTTACTTTTTGCTATAATAAATATCCAATTTTTTTTTAAAAAAAAATATTTTTTTCCTCAGTTTAGGCCGATACGTATTCTTCTACATATTTTTGGTAAAAAAAATCGCAATAACCGTATATTGATCGGTTTGCGCAAAAGTTATAGCGTCTACAAAATAGGGGATAGATTTATTGAATTTTTTTTTTTATTTTTTTACTAGTAATGGCGGCGATCTGCGATTTCGGACACTTTTGACACATTTTTGGAACCATTCACATTTACACAGCGATCATTGCTATAAAATTGCATTGATTACTGTGTAAATGTGACTGGCAGGGAAGGGGTTAACACTAGGGGGGCGCTGTAGGGGTTAATGTGTTCCCTATAGAAGTGATTTTAACTGTGGGGGGGAGGGGACTCAAGGGGAGAAGACAGATGATGTGTTCCTCCGTACTGGGATCACATGATCGGTCTCCTCTCCGCTGACAGGACGTCGAGCTGTATGTTTACACACACAGCTCCACGGTCCCGTTGTTTTAACGGGCAATCGCGGGTGCCCGGCGGACATCGTGGCCGCCGGGCACTCGCACCGGGTCCCGAGCGATGCCACGGGCACGCGCCCCCCAGGCGGCCGGGAATCCGAGGACGTCATATGACGCCCACCCAGGATGGGAGATCCACCTTGAGGGCGTCATATGACAATGGGAGGTATTGAAGTGGTTAAGTAACCAATTCTGTCAAATAGATTTCCCCTCACAATACATCTGGTAAATGTACACCAACTGGGGAGAAAAGTGTGCCCTCATGTAAAGCAGTGTGATTATTAAATTAAATCATTTTTTTAACTACAAATTGAATTAAACAACCAAAATTATTTGCTAGCTTTTTACCATAACAACCAACCAAAATCAATATTTGTGTAGTATGTTTATGCAATCAGGTACTTTTTAGGTGCTATGACCTATGTACCTCTTTTCACTCATTGTTAAATAAATGTCATTCTGTTATTAAAAAATACTCATGTTTTATAAGTAACTCATTATGCTATAAAGTATATTGCTAGTTTTTCTTGGCAAGGGTTCTTATTGCTTATTACTCAATGTAAAGTCAATACCATAAACTTGTCCAGACTATTGAAGTAACAGTTACATTTAAAGTAGATATAAACACTAAGGACTCTTTTCGAATGCCATGTATTGTTTAGTATTATATTAAAGCGTTTGTTACCCCCAACACTTCATATTCCGGATATGTGTCTGCTGTACAATGTACTTGCATGAGACAGTATCCAGTTCTCTTTGTATTGCTTCCTTTATGCAAAATCCCTGCTGTTCCTGCCAGTCCCTCTGCTTTCCTCTTAAAAACTGACCACACTAGGCAGGAGAACTGTCAGGTCACCTGAGGCCAGGTGACAGATGCACACCGCTGGGGTTAGGAGTGCACCTCTAAGGTTGTGGAACTTTTGGCTGACCGCTGCGGATGTAGCTCTGGGTGGTCCAAAAAAAAAGCAGCTCCTCCTGAACACCGACACGGACCAGACAGGAAGCTAGAGCGTAAGATTCCCCAGGGCACAGAATCTAAGAGCCAGCAGGTTTAGACCAGAGCCTCTGATGGTGAGGATGGATGGGGCTGCAGCTGACTCCAGGTCGTGGCCCCCCCTCGGGGTCTCTCAGCTCATGCTCACGGACTGGCTCTGGTGGACAGAGCAGAAGCAGGGTTAAACACAGGATAGTCAGGAGAACAAATCAAGGCTGGGGCAAGTAGCAGACAGAGATGGTCAGAAGGACATGCCAAGTTCGGTACATGGAAGTCAGAGATAAACACACAGCAGGACGCCACACCAGAAGCCTAATCACAACTTTGCTCAGCAAGGTTGGCTTGCAGTGCGCAGGGTTTAATAGTGTTTCCTGTTGAGAGGCTGGGGTGGCGCCACACTGAGAGCTTATACTTAAACACCCAGGTGTGGGGGCATGCTCTCTAAAACTGAGACACAGACCTGAGAGGTAAGCAGATAGTCAGAGCCTAAAACATTACTGCAGATTCATGACAAGAACACAGCATGGTCAGTTCTCTAGCTCCTCCAATGATCAGACTTGTCCTGACACCCCCCCACTGCACAGCCATTCACTTGGAAGCTCAGTGTGTTGCTGCTTCTCCTCCCCCCAGCTCTTATGCAGCTGAGAATAGAGGGAATGTGATCACTTTTAAAAAGGGAAAAAAGGTATTTTTAATGTTTTTTTTATATCTATACAAAAAATGTTTTGCCTTTTATTTATATTTTAAACTGAACGGATTGTTTTACAAGGTCAGAGTTTACAATCACTTTAAGGCATCCCATTCAAGAGCTATGTTACCATGTACTGGTGCAGTCGTGTTGTCCCCTACTGTACTTGTGTTTTAGGGTGCAATTGTAGATGAATGGCACCACAAAGCACTATAGAAAATGCTATACTTTAACACATGTTGCAGGATTGCGTGATTTGCTCAGTAATGCCAAACCAGCATAAGTAAATGCCATTCAGTTCTCTAAAACACCATAGGGGGGATTTACTAAAATCTGAAGCACACAGAATCTGGTGCAGCTGTGCATAGTAACCAATCAGTTTCTAACTTCAGCATTTTCAATTAAGCTTTGACAATAAAACCTGGAAGCTGATTGGTTACTATGCAGAGCAGCACCAGAGACCGTGTGCTCCAGTTTTAGTAAATCCCCCCCATGTATCATAAGCAATTGATATTTTTAAAAAATACTTATTTTGATGTTTCTTTACATCCCCTATTGCAGCTCGGTGCTGCCAATCCTCTGCAGCTTCTTTACAGCGACTTCATTTCCATATGCACGCATTCAAGTGATTGCGGCATGACATTTCTCAGGACTTGTTTCCTGAAGGTGAGAACAGTGGACCATGCCTGTGTAATATGTTAAAAAAAATGCTTGTAGCCTACACTGGAAGCCCATTTGATAGGGTGACATAGCAGGACCACAACAGAGAGATGGGGACACAGAGCTGTCAGCTTATAACAGGAAGTGCCTAAACAAAGATGTTCATGGCAGGATTGCCAGGTATCATTAGTTTTTTTGTAAATGTATTATTTATAAATCAAATAGCAATATACGGTTGGCAGGGTGTTTATTCAAAGACATCTGTAAGTATACTGGAATCAATGATCAACACAGATATTACAATATTGTGAGTAGCAGTAGCGGCTGGTGTTTTTTTTTTTGGGGGGGTGGCAAACAACCATCCCCCTCTCCCCTTAGTGGCCGGCGGCACCCCCCTCCGCTGTTTTTCCAGGTGGGTCTGGCACTTACCCCATCTAGGCGGGTGGCGGGCAGTGGCACCATGTCCTCTCCTCCATCGGTGGCTTCCAGCGTGCGACTCCTCCCCTCCTCCTAGGCATCCAATAGGTTTGCCTGTCCTTTCAGCCATTTGGGTGACAGGTGTCAAAACCCTCTTTCTGATTGGCCAGGAGAAGGATCAGTGTTACAATAGCAAATATTAATTCGCTGTTGTAACACACCTGGATGGACTGTGAGCACATTCTCACAGCCCACCCAGGTGCCCACCCTATTTTGAAGCCTATTAGAGCCTCTGGCTCTTATCAGTGCTTCAAAAAAACACCCACCCCGCATTGGAATCCATGCATTCGGCATGGACAGGGGGAAGCAGTGATGGACGGGGGCGGCGCCCATGCGCCCCTTAATGGACTGGCTGCCCCTGGTCCGTAGGCTAAAAACAAAGGATTTGAGGAAGACTGTTTTGGAGACCAGTTATCCTGACTGCTCTGAGACCATTTTTAGGCCAGATTCACACTAGCTACGGCCGTGGCTCACAGCAGGGTCCGGTGTGTCCCTGTTCTCTGTATCAGGGGTGAATCCGGTCCAAATTTTTGCCTGAATTCGGACCTGAAATAGAGCCAACGACACACAGGACCCTTTTCCAGTGTGGACCATGGCTGCCACGGAGTTGCCACGGAGCTGTTTGAACCGGCTCCATTGAGAGCCAGTCACAGTCTACTGTCATGCAAATGCAAAACAGCTGTTTTCACAAGAGGAGATGTCTACTGCGCATGTACCCGATCCCCATTCATTCCAGCAAGCAGAGCCTCTGCCAGAAAGATTCTCTGTTTATGTCGGGGCTGCGTCATTTCCTCATGTAGACGTCAGCCCCGACATCCCACGATGTTTCATCCAAAAGAGCATGATGGTTATCACGTGACCTTAACTTCACATGATACAGGAGAGACATGGTTACTGCTTGCCGGTGTACGCTGTGAATATCTTTTCTTCGTTTCCATAGTAACCGGAAACGAAGGAAGGGCTTGAATATTGTGACCCTAATGCACACGTGCAGGATTACTGGGTCAAAAAGGAACTGTGGGCGGAAATGCAAATAGAATAAGACCAGGAAGACCACAACGGAGATGGCACGGACTTAATACAGAAATAACGCTTTAAAAGTTACACAGAATATACAGTAAGAATAATTATTTAGATACAATTATAGCAATCAATCGATTTAGAATTACATGGTATTTATGTATATGTTAATTGTTTAGAAGGTAGAGGAGGGTTTACTACCGATTTAAAGCAGTCAAATAACTCTGTAATCAACGGAATAGGATAGGCGTTGGTAATCGTTAAACGATTGAGACCATAATCAATACAAGGTCTCAGTTCACCACTCTTCTTCTTCACAAAGAAGAAACCAGCACCAGCAAGAGACAAGGATTTGCAGATGAAACCTCGAGAAAGGGCATCTGCAACATACTCCTCCATGGCCTTATCCTCCCAAGACCGACAAAGGGTAAACCTGGCCACGAGGGGGTATGGCACCAGGTTGAGGGTCAATTGCGCAATCATATGACCGGTGTGGAGGCAAACTACTGACTTGACCTTTGTCAAAAACATCAGTAAAATCACTCTCCTCCCTGCCGGAGGAGTACCGCGAAGAGGTGCACAGGACCTTGGCTACCTTCTGGAAGCATGTCTTACTGCATTGTGGCGACCAGGAGAGAACCTCAGCAGGGAGCATGAGTTTATCTTCACAGACCGACTCGGTACCAGGAGGCATGGGAGGTGAGGGAGGCAAGGGTGGGACTGCAAACTTTGGAGACAAATGTACAGGAGGCTTCTGCAAGGGAGTCTTTCTCTGAGTCTGGAGTCAATGAAGATGGCAAACGTGATGAACCTCTCCAGCTCAGTGGGTATATCTCGGCTGTTATCTCATCCTTGATGGTATCCGAGAGACCATGAGAAAAAGCAGCCATGAGGGCCTTATTGTTCCAAGCAACCTCTGCTGCCAGAGTACAGAATTCAATGGCGTAATTGGCAACAGTTCTCGTACTTTGATGGACATGAGGCACTTGGCAGCAGAAGCGGAGCGTGCGGGAACGTCAAATATCCTTTTAAAAGAAGTCACAAACTCAGGGTAACTGAAGACAACAGGTTTTTGCATCTCCCTAGATGGTGTGCCCAGGCCAAGGCTCTCTTAGAAAGCAAAGATATCAGGAAACCTACTTTTCTTCTGTCCGTGGGAAACACCAGGGACAGCATCTCAAAGTATATCTCAACCTGGTCGAGAAACCCTCTGCATTGGACTGGATTGCCCCCAAATCGCTGGGGAAGACATACCAGATATAGGGAGGTAATACTCGAGGCGGGTGCCTGCACAGAGCCTGGAGCAGCAGCAGGGACAGCCTGCAACACAGGTTGTACCAGAGCAGCCACAGTGGGAAATTCCAGGTGAGCTGTGCAACTCAGGAGCGTTTGTAACACCATGGCAAACTGCTCCATGTGGTGATCCTGCTCATCCAATCTGGAAAAAATATTACCAACAAGTGGATTCACTGCATCTTCTGAATTCATGGCCTTTGCCTACTGTCAGAAACCATGATTTAGACTGAGACAGAAGTACAGTTAAATCACACTTGTTTAATAATAATAAAAAAAGGTAAACAGAGTAAACGTAGTCAAAACATAGCTAGAGTTCAGGAACCGGAATGTATAGTCAGACAAGCCAAAACGTCAGGGAGTCAAAGATGAGCGTAGTAGAACAGCAAGCAGGATCTGGAGCCAGAAGGAATGTCAGCCAAGCAAGTCTTTAACAGGAACACAGAAGCACGTCTCTAGAGATGAAACCAAGGTGAAGGCAGCGATCATCTGGACTGGACGGCTTAAGTAGGCAGGACTGATGAGCAGGATATCATCAACAGGTGTGTCACTGTAGAAAGATAGGAGCTGGCAATTAGCCGATAACTGAGCAGCCAGCTTTGAGAAGGAAGGGCTGAGCCCAGCCCTGACAATTCTTAAGACTGGGTTTACACTTATGCAAATTGGATGTGGATTTCCCTGCATCCAATTTGCATGCCGCCTCCCACCTCCACCAGCCAGGTACAGGGGAACCTCTGCAAGGGGGGGAGTCAGCTGTTTGGGGGCCCAAATGTAAGAGGGGGGGCTTTCTGGGGAATTTTATGTAAGGAAGGGGGCCTCTGGGGACACTAATGTAAGAGGGGGGCTCTCTGGGGACACTAAATGTAAGGACGGGGCCCTCTGGGGACACTGATGTAAGGACGGGGCCCTCTGGGGACACTGATGTAAGGACGGGGCCCTCTGGGGACACTGATGTAAAGACGGGGCCCTCAAGAATATGGCTCTAGGTATTATTTGAATCTGTGCTTTGACAAAGTGTGGGAGATGCATGTGAAATGGGCGTTGGCTGGCAATTGTTAATAAAACGATTTATTGCTTTTAATAAAATTATTATGACTACAAGTGCCTCCAGATTCTTTTCACTTTGTGGTATGTATTTTTTTATTGAAAGCTGGAGTTTTAAAAACATGATTGGGCTTACATTACTTTATACAAATTAGATTTTACAGTGCCTTGCAAAAGTATTCACCCTCCTTGGCTTTTTACCTAGTTTGTTACATTACAGCCTTTAGTTCAATGTTTTTTTAATCTGAATTGTATGTGATGGATCAGAACACAATAGTCTAAGTTGCTGAAGTAAAATTAGAAAAATGTATATGTGACGGACCTAGCCGGGACACGGGCTGTTGGAGGGGACTGAGTGCGAGCCTGTTGCCTTACGATTATGGGCCCTGGCATTTGGGGGAACAGTGCTCTTTGAGCTGCAAGCCTGGGACCCCTGAGCTGGTGATACTTGGATTCAGGTCCATGCTGGCCCCCCAATACACATAGAATCTGTATGTGTATTTGGCATATTAGCAAGAGACGCTAATGTCATGACTCATGAACTCCAGCCACCTGTGTTATGTAATTGAGTATAGTCTGGCTTGTAGAAGTGTTTCACCTATTGTTGTGTGTGCTAATTAACCCTGCAATTGAATGAAGGAGCCCAGTGTTGATTAAGATAATTAGCTCATGCTAATTAGGTTAGGCTTGAGTCATCTGTCAACTGTATATAAGTGTGACATGTCAAATAAAGATTCATTCCTGATGTACCCTACACTGGTGTTGTCTGGTGACTGGGTAAGCTAAGGGGGTCTTGGATTGTGTGGTACCGGACAGAGGAAGCAGTTACGGCGGACATCTTGGGTACGAGGTCCGTCACAATTGGCTGGCAGCGGTGGGATCGTGCTTCCTTGTCGTGAACACATCCAAACCATCACCTGGATCCAAGGCCCGGATGCGTCATGGAAGAGGAATTCGGAAGGAGGTTGCGAGAGATGCGGATACAGCACAGAGGACCAGTATCGGTGCAGGTCCTGCTGGGATGGTATGATTCTGTTCGCCTACAACTCTGGAAAGAAGCGCTAGCCTGTGAGCAGCGACACCAGGGAAAAGTTCTCCCCTCCATCCATGTAAGGTACTGGTCGCAGTATGAAGTACGAATGTTGTTATTGGGGGAACAACCGAAGCAGGAGTGGACAGCTGAGTTAAGCAGGCTGATCCGGGCAGAAATGCGTTTGGACGAGAGCTACAGAGCCCTCCGGTGGTATGTAGCCCAAGTGTGCCCGTGGACAGCGGATGACAGGCCCACGGAAGGCTTTGATTATAATGGCCTGGGATTGTTGTACTGGAGGCTGTCCGAGGACCCCGACTTTGGGAGTGATCTGGAGTGGCGTTTGGAGGAAATAATGGAGCACAGAGAGCAAAGATTGAACGTCTCGGAAGTGCTCTGGGCACAGGAACATTTGGAGTTCCTGGCCGCTCAGGAATGGGAGCTTGAGATCGCCTACATACAGCTGCTAGACACTGCTCAGCAGCAGGGTGGGGCTCCCTTTGCCTGGGACTATCAGGAAATACCAGCAGACAGCTCTGAAATCCTGGCTGAAGAGTCGGCGATGTGGCATAGTAACAGAGTGCTTTGCCCACCTGCCCCCGCAGCTATGGACGCGGAGGTCTTATGGCGGATGCAGGAAGTGCTGACAACAGGGCAGAGCTCTGCTAACCTCTGCCCAGCACCGATGGCATCTTCTAGGTTCCACGGACAGGTGGTGAACCTCTATCCCCAGCCATCAGTTGTAGAGACTGGGGATTTAATACACTTTTCTGCTGAGGAAAAACAACCACATGAGCCTCCATCAGAAGAGCTGGTATTAGGGCCAAACTTCACTGAGCTCTGCCCAGCACCAACGGCAGTATCCGTGGAGTTACAAGGAACTTCTCCAGCTGAAGCGCAGGTCACCGGACAGAGGGTCCAAGACCTCTGCCCCACACCGGTGGCAGTTATGGAGGCTCAGGGTGAGAAGGTGGCGATCACTTCCCAGCAGCAGATACAGGGGGAGAAGGGAGAGGAGGTGTTTGTTGTCCCTCCTCAACAGTCGGCCAGGGTGGAGAAAGCGGCCTTTCCTCCCCAGCAAAGATCTGTGCACCTGGGAGACAGTACCAGAGACATGTTGTCCCAGCAGCCAGATGAGGGAATGGAAAAGGAAGCAGCCGGCTCCCCTTCCCAATGGCAGCTACACAATTTGGGAGTGGAGGAAGCCAGCCTCCTGCCCCAACGGTTAACCAGAGCGGAGGATGTGGAGTCCCCAGCAGAAGTGCTGGCAACAGGGCAGAGTGCTGCCCACCTCTGTCCAGCACCAGCAACAGCTGCGGAGTTCCAGGGAGCTGGGGCAGTCGGCCTCTCTCCCCAACAGTTAGCTGGAGGAGATGATGTAGGGAAGCTCCTACGCCCACCTGAACTGCTGGCAACGGAACAGAGCGCTGCTGGCCTCTGCCCGCAACTAAAACAGGACAGATTTCCTGTAAAGGGGGATGGGACTGCAGTCCCCACCTGTATACCCCAGGGATGCTGGGCTGTCGGCCCAGATCCCCAACAGCATGATGGAGTGAGCCCAGTCACCCTGTCTTCTCTCCAGCGGCTGAAAAGACTCCAGGGAGAAGGGCCAGTCCAGGCCTCTCCCCAGCGGCGGATATGTTCTATGAGAGAGGCAGAAGTTGGCTGGGTGAGTCGTGCTCTGTTTGGAACAATTTGTTTGGGGTACTGTGTGGGTACAGGCATTAGAGGACTGGAACCACTGACTAACTTCGGAGTCAACCCGTCTGGGGTCTCCTCCTGTGTTAGTCTCCTGCCGAAAGGGGAGAAATGTGACGGACCTAGCCGGGACACGGGCTGTTGGAGGGGACTGAGTGCGAGCCTGTTGCCTTACGATTATGGGCCCTGGCATTTGGGGGAACAGTGCTCTTTGAGCTGCAAGCCTGGGACCCCTGAGCTGGTGATACTTGGATTCAGGTCCATGCTGGCCCCCCAATACACATAGAATCTGTATGTGTATTTGGCATATTAGCAAGAGACGCTAATGTCATGACTCATGAACTCCAGCCACCTGTGTTATGTAATGGAGTATAGTCTGGCTTGTAGAAGTGTTTCACCTATTGTTGTGTGTGCTAATTAACCCTGCAATTGAATGAAGGAGCCCAGTGTTGATTAAGATAATTAGCTCATGCTAATTAGGTTAGGCTTGAGTCATCTGTCAACTGTATATAAGTGTGACATGTCAAATAAAGATTCATTCCTGATGTACCCTACACTGGTGTTGTCTGGTGACTGGGTAAGCTAAGGGGGTCTTGGATTGTGTGGTACCGGACAGAGGAAGCAGTTACGGCGGACATCTTGGGTACGAGGTCCGTCACAGTATATATAAAACTATTTTTCAGAAATAAAAAAATGATAATTGGCATGTGCGTATGTATTCACCCCCTTTGTTATGAAGCCCATTAAAATCTCTGGTGCAACCAATTACCTTCAGAAATCACATAAATTGTGAATTGATATCCACTAACCAAACACTGCCATGAAGACCAATGAACTCTTCAAACAAGTAAGGGGCAATGTTATTGAGAAGTACAAGTCAGGGTTAGGTTATAAAAAAATCCAAAGCTTTGATGATCCCTAGGAGCACCATCAAATCTATTATAACCAAATGGAAAGAACATGGCACAAGAGCAAACCTGCCAAGAGATGGCCGCACACCAAAACTCACGGACCGGGCAAGGAGGGCAATAATCAGAGAGGCAGCACAGAGACTTAAGGTAACCCTGGAGGAGCTGCAGAGTTTCATAGCAGAGACTGGAGTATCTGTACATAGGACGACAATAAGCCGTATGCTCCATAAAGTTGGGCTTTATGGCAGAGTGACCAGAAGAAAGCCATTACTTTCAGCAAAAAACAAAATGGCCCATTTTGAGTTTGCAAAGAGGCATGTAGGAGACTCAAAAATGTATGGAGAAAGGTGCTCTGGTCTGATGAGACTAAAATTGAACTTTTTGGCCATTAAAGCGGAGTTCCACCCAAAAGTGGAACTTCCGCTCATCTGATTCCTCCCCCCCCTTAGGTGCCACAATTGGCACCTTTCAGGGGGGAGGGGGTGCAGATACCTGTATAATACAGGTATCTGCAGCCACTTTCGGGAATAGACTCCCGCAGGAGTCACACCCCTTACCGCACCCCCCCCCCCCACTGTCACCTGGGAAACACACAGGTCCCAGGAGATAGCGGGGACCATTTAGGATGCGCAGCGTGACTCACGCATGTGCAGTAGGGTATCAGCAAGTGAAGCCGTAACGCTTCACTTCCTGATTCCCTCACCGAGAATGGCGGCGGCAGCAGCCGAGAGCCGAGCGACTGCTCGGGTTCAGCTGCCGACATCGCTGGACTCCAGGAAAGGTAAGTGTCCATTTACTAAAAGTCGGCAGCTGCAGTATTTGTAGCTGCTGGCTTTTAATACATTTTATTTAGGTGCGCTCCCGCTTTAAAGAAAACGCTATGTCTGGCGCAAACACAACACATCACATTACATCACCCAAAGAACACCATCATGGTGGTGGCAGCATCATGCTGTGGGGATGTTTTAAGCAGTCAGGACTGGGAAACTGGTCAGGGTTGAGGGAAAGATGTATGGTGCTAAATACAGGTATATTCTTGAGCAAAACCTGTACCACTCTGTGTGTGATTTGAGGCTAGGACAGAGGTTCACCTTCCAGCAGCACAATGACCCCAAACACACTGCTAAAGCAACACTTGAGTGTTTTAAGGGGAAACATGTAAATGTGTTGGAATGGCCTAGTCAAAGCCCAGACCTCAATCCAATAGAAAATCTGTGGTCAGACTTGAAGATTGCTGTTCACAAGTGCAAACTATCCAATTTGAAGGAGCTGAAGCAGTTTTGCAAAGAGGAATGGGCAAAAAATCCCAGTGATAAGATTTGGCAAGCTCATAGAGACTTATCCAAAGCGACTTGGAGCTGTGATAACCACAAAAGGTGGCAATACAAAGTATTGACTTTAGGGGGGTAAATAGTTATTCAAATTGACTTTTTCTGTTATTTTGTCCTATTTGTTGTTTGCTTCACAATAAAAAATAAATAAAAAATCTTCAAAGTTGTAAATTAAATGATGCAAATCCTCAAACAATACATGTTTATTTCCAGGTTGTGAGGCAACAAAACATGAAAAATGCCAAGGGGGGTGAATACAAGGCACTGTATATAAATGACCTGAGTGTTCCTGTGTTGGGAGACTTACTCCTATACCTCCTCTTTACTATCATTGTGCAAATCTGAAAGAGTAATAACAAAATTCTGATCCAAAGATGCAACATGAGATTCCCTTATGCGGCGTACACACACTCGGACTTTGCCGCGGGATTGTCCGGACTTTCCGAGCGTGTGGACTTGCCCACACACGCCCGGACTTTTCCGGCGGACAATCCGCGGGAAAAAGTCAGCGGGACTTTTGAAATGAATGGACTTGCCGACACACAATCGGAAAGTCCGTTCATTTAGAACGTGACTGCAGGTAGACGGTACTAGCGAAGGCAGTGAATGCCGCTGCGCTAGCCCCGTCACCTGGCATGGATTTAAAGGGGAATCCCTACGCCGAAAAAAACGGCGTGGGGGTCCCCTCTATATCCATCTCAGACCCTTTGTCACGTACCTGGTGGTGCGAGCCCGAGATTGCAGGGAGAGGCCTCCCTTGCGTCTCCCACTCCTGGTCCCCTGGTGTGGGAACAGGAGAGCCAGGAGTGAGGAGGAGCACGGGTGCCTGGCAGGATCAACAGACCGGTGGGAAGGAAACAGGTTAGCTGAGCAGGCGGGATCTCTGGAAAGCAGGCTCACAGGTAAACTGGATAGCAGAGCTGGCAGGATCGCTGGGAAGCAGGCTCACAGGTAAACTGGATAGCAGAGCTGGCAGGATCGCTGGAAAGCAGGCTCACAGGTAAACTGGATAGCAGAGCTGGCAGGATCACTGGAAAGCAGGCTCACAGGTAAACTGGATAGCAGAGCTGGTAGGATCACAGGAAAGCAGGCTCACAGGTAAACTGGATAGCAGAGCTGGCAGGATCACAGGAAAGCAGGCTCACAGGTAAACTGGATAGCAGAGCTGGCAGGATCACTGGAAAGCAGGCTCACAGGTAAACTGGATAGCAGAGCTGGCAGGATCGCTGGAAAGCAGGCTCACAGGTAAACTGGATAGCAGAGCTGGCAGGATCGCTGGAAAGCAGGCTCACAGGTAAACTGGATAGCAGAGCTGGCAGGATCACTGGAAAGCAGGCTCACAGGTAAACTGGATAGCAGAGCTGGCAGGATCACAGGGAAGCAGGCTCACAGGTAAGCTGGATAGCAGAGCTGGCAGGATCACAGGAAAGCAGGCTCACAGGTAAACTGGATAGCGGAGCTGGCAGGATCACAGGAAAGCAGGCTCACAGGTAAACTGGATAGCAGAGCTGGCAGGATCACAGGAAAGCAGGCTCACAGGTAAACTGGATAGCAGAGCTGGCAGGATCACAGGAAAGCAGGCTCACAGGTAAACTGGATAGCAGAGCTGACAGGAACTGGACAACGGCTTGGCAAGCAGGTTCACAGGTAAACTTGGATAGCAGAGCTGACAGAAACTGGACAACGGCTTGGCAGGTAGGTTCACAGGTACACTTGGATAGCAGAGCTGACAGGAACTGGACAATGGCTTGGCGAACAGGTTCACAGGTACACTTGGATAGCAGAGCTGACAGGAACTGGACAATGGCTTGGCGAACAGGTTCACAGGTGAGCTTGGATAGCAGAGCTGACAGGAACTGAACACAGGAAACGGAACCACTGAATGGACTGGAACCAACAGGTGAACAGGCTCGTTTACAGAGGGTCAGACTGCAGACTGGACAAAGGCTAAACAAGGAACCAGAGTTCATCAAGAAGTCAGGTAATGAATCTGAACTAGGGCAAGGTACAATGGATCAGGCAGGAGGATGGTCACTGGAAGCCGGGGTCGGGTACAGGCAGAAAGCAGGATAGTCTTTATGGCAAGCCGGGTCAAAGGAACAGGTATAACAGGATCAGGTTTCTTTTACTACACCACAACGCTGTAGAGCAGACAGCAAAACCGTCTGCTCAAGTCAGGCTTAAATAGGCCGGCTGGTGCTAACTAGGGCGCGCGCCCGTCTCCCTGAGCGCGGTTGTGCACGTGCCCGCGCCCGGGGCGCGCATGCGCATGCGCAATGGAATCTGAGGGCCAGGACGGCCCGGGTTTAGATTTCTATCAGGATCTTCATGACATTGCCCCCCTCCTAGGGGCAACCTCCGGGTGCCCCTCTGGGCAAATCTCTCAGGATGAGCTCTTTTGAAGGCTTGAACTAGACTCTTAGCATGGATATTACACTCGGGCTCCCAGGAATTCTCTTCAGGACCATATCCTTTCCATTTGATCAAGAACTGATTCTGATTTCTCCTTTTTCTAACATTTAGTATGGCCTCTACCTCATATTCTTCCTCGCCATCTACCAAGACTGGGTCCGGGGGTACCGTCCTTCTGTTGGAAAAGGGGTTGGAAGTGGAGGGCTTTAACAGGGAAACATGAAAGACTGGATGGACCTTGAGGGAATCAGGAAGTTCCAACTCATAGGCTACTTCATTAATCTTTCGTTTGACTGGAAAGGGACCTAAGAACTTAGGGCCCAGTTTCTTTGAGGGACAAGCCAACTTCAGATTCAAGGTGGAGAGCCACACTGTGTCACCCGGTGCCAGTATCAATTCTCCACGCCTCTTTCGGTCAAAGACTGTTTTGTTATGTTCCTGGGTCCGGGCCATGGTGTCCTGCAGGAGTTGGTTATTGGAAGCAAAGAAGTCAATCTTCTCCTGGACTGCGGGCACAGTACATTCAGGAAGAGAATTGGGCAGGAATGAAGGATGAAAGCCATAGTTGGCGAAGAAAGGTGTCTGTTGGGTGGCCGAGTGGATAGCATTGTTATATGCAAACTCGGCAACTGGTAACAGGGAGATCCAATCGTCTTGGGAGAAGGAAGAAAAGCATCGAAGATATTGTTCCAGGGTCTGATTGGTTCTTTCGGTCTGCCCATTGGTTTGAGGGTGATAAGCGGAAGAAAACGATAGCTCAATGTTGAGGGCCTTGCAGAGTGATTTCCAGAACCGAGAGGTGAATTGTACCCCTCGGTCGGACACTATGTTGGCTGGTACCCCATGGAGTCTGATGACTTCTCGGATGAACACTTGTGCGGTTTCTGAGGCAGAAGGGGTGCCCTTCATGGGAACAAAGTGTGCCATTTTTGACAGACGATCAACTATCACGAAGATCGTAGTGTGGTCCTCTGCTGGGGGCAGTTCCACAAATCTATGGACAGCATTTTCCAGGGGCGATCTGGGACTGGTAATGGCTTGAGTAAGCCCCAGGCTTTGGTTCTGTGACTTTTGCTCCGAATACACACAGTGCATGTTTCCACAAATTTCCTGCAGTCTTCCCTTAGCTGAGGCCACCAGAAGGTACGTTGTACCAATTCAGTGGTCTTGGTGACACCAAAGTGTCCGGCAAGCTTGTGATCATGGCACAATTCCAGGACGGTTACCCGCAGACCCTCGGGAATGAAAATCTTATCCCCATGCCACAATAGCCCATCCTTGGCCTGCAACCCAGGACCGGGAGTGGGTATGAGGCCACTGGAAGCCCGCCTGAGCTGGGACCGTAGGTCTTCCTGTAGCAGGAGAAAGTTTCCAGGGGCAAGGATAGTGTCTGGAGGGGAACCATCCTGGGATTTGTGATACATACGAGACAGAGCGTCCGGCTTTGCGTTTTTGGAACCCGGACGGTATGTCACGTGAAAAGTAAAACGAGAGAAAAATAAGGCCCAACGGGCCTGTCTAGGTTTTAACCTCTTGGCAGTCTTTAAGTACTCTAGATTTTTGTGATCTGTGAAGATCAGGATTGGGTGAGTAGCCCCTTCTAGCAGGTAACGCCATTCCTCGAGGGCGGTCTTTATGGCCAGTAATTCCCGATCCCCCACATCGTAGTTCTTCTCGGCTGGGGACAATTTCCGTGAGAAGAATGCCACGGGGTGTAGCAGGGCTTTGATGCCCTGTCTCTGGGACAGGATGGCCCCTACAGCTATCTCTGAGGCATCCACTTCGAGGACAAAGGGCAGAGAAGGATCTGGATGCTTCAGGATAGGGGCTGAGGTAAAGAGCCCCTTGAGGGCCTCGAAGGCCCCTTGGGCCTCAGGGGACCAATGAAAACGGGTACCTTGTTTGGTGAGTTGAGTAATGGGTGCCACTATGGCCGAGAATCCCTTGATGAATTTGCGATAAAAATTGGCGAAGCCAATGAATCGCTGGATCCCCTTTTTATCTGCGGGAACTGGCCAGTCCAGGATGGCTGAGATTTTCTGGGGGTCCATCCGGATGCCTCTACTGGAGATGATCAAACCTAGGAAGGGTATGCTTTCCACCTCAAAGAGACATTTTTCTGCCTTGGCATAGAGGCCATGTTGCCGGAGACGGCCCAACACACTTTTAACATGTCCACGATGCAGCTCTAGGGAGGAAGAGAAAATTAGTATGTCATCAAGATAAACAACAGCAAAAACATCAAGGAAGTCCCGAAGCACATCATTTATGAAGGACTGGAAGGTAGCGGGGGCGTTACAGAGTCCAAACGGCATCACCAGGTACTCGAAGTGCCCAAATCGAGACCGAAATGCCGTCTTCCATTCGTCCCCATCCTTTATACGTATTAAATTGTATGCCCCTCTGAGGTCCAGTTTAGAAAAGATGGAGGCCGTGCCAAGCCTCTGAAACAGTTCAGGTACCAGGGGAAGCGGGTAGTGATTTTTGACTGTGACCTCGTTTAGGGCACGGTAGTCCACACAGGGTCTGAGAGAATGGTCCTTCTTCTCTACAAAAAATATTCCTGCACCTGCAGGAGACGTAGACCTGCCTCGTTTTCGAGGCAGAGCAGAGCAGAGGGTCCTGCGGGGG
Organism: Lithobates sylvaticus; assembly: GCA_028564925.1. NCBI lineage: Eukaryota > Metazoa > Chordata > Amphibia > Anura > Ranidae > Lithobates > Lithobates sylvaticus. The sequence goes on along the minus strand of CM053026.1, from coordinate 161,905,904 downwards.
CCAAGGAGCCGCAGGACCTTTGGCAGTAGGGAGAAGAAAAGGCCACCTCTCCTGTGGACCAGTTGATGACCGGGTTGTGTGCTTGCAGCCAGGGGATCCCTAAAATGACTGGAAACAAGGGAGAAGAAATTATGTCCAAACATAACAGTTCTTGATGTGACTCTGAGATCACTGTGTGCAATGGGCAGTCTCCTGAGTCACTGGGCCAGATTTGATGGTGGACCCATCTGCCAGGTGGACAGACAGGCCTTGTTTTCTCAGACGGAGAGGAATTCGATGCCGGGCAGCAAAAGCAGAGTCCATAAAGCAACTGCAGGCACCAGAGTCAATGATAGCTGTGGTTTGTAGGGTCCTTCCTGAGAACTGGAAGGAAACAGAAAGGGCAAGATGAGATGAAACCCCAGTCACAGGATCCACATAACTGGAGAGAATAGTGGGGAACTTACGGAGTTTAGCCGGGCAGTTCCGGACATAATGACCAGGCTCTCCACAATACAGGCACAGATTGTTGCTGCGGCGTCTCTGGCGTTCTGCTGGGGTGAGAGAAGGCCGCAGGAGTCCAAGTTGCATGGGTTCTGATGCTGAAGAGGCATGAGTAGGTTTAACAGGGGGAGCAGTGCGGAAGTGACTTGGACCCCTGGGGAGCATCCAGGTAGGTTTTGGGGACCCCAAGGTTCGTTCGGCCCTACGCTCCCGTAGGCGCCGGTCAATTTGGATGCTTAGGTCTATGAGGGAATTCAGGGTCTGGGGTACCCCCACTCTGGCGAGCTCGTCCTTGAGTGCGTCTGAGAGGCCCATGCGGAATTGGTGACGGAGGGCAGCATCGTTCCAGTCGGTGTCGGCACCCCAACGCCTGAACTCAGCCACATAGTCCTCTGCTGGTCTTCGACCCTGTTGGAGAGAACGTAAGGCGGCCTCCGCAGTGGTTGAGAGTTGGGGGTCCTCATAAAGCTGCGCCATGGCATCAAAAAAGGTGGAGAGACTGGTCAATGCTGCATCCTTTTGTTCCACGAGACGGTGGGCCCAGATTTGGGGATCCCCAGTCAGTAGGGCTACCACAAAACCCACCTTGGTGGTCTCTAAAGAGAAGGTCCTAGGTTGCAGGGCAAAATGGAGTTCACAAGAGTTACGGAAAGTTCTGAAGCTACCACGGGCACCCGTAAATTTCTCTGGAGTAGGTACCTTGGGGTCAGGTGGTAGCATCACTATAGTCTGGGTAGGTGCAGGCCCCGTTGGGGGTATTGCTGGGTGAGGAGTTCCTTGGGTACTGGATGGACCAGACAGGGCCAGTACCCGTTCCTCCAGCCGGGTGTAACCCTGCTGGAGGTTCTTCACCGCTTCGGTCAGACCTGCCAGGTGTTGGCATAGCCCCTCCATGGCGGGGGCTCCCTGCTCGGGCTCAGACATGGCTGTCTGCTACTGTCACGTACCTGGTGGTGCGAGCCCGAGATTGCAGGGAGAGGCCTCCCTTGCGTCTCCCACTCCTGGTCCCCTGGTGTGGGAACAGGAGAGCCAGGAGTGAGGAGGAGCACGGGTGCCTGGCAGGATCAACAGACCGGTGGGAAGGAAACAGGTTAGCTGAGCAGGCGGGATCTCTGGAAAGCAGGCTCACAGGTAAACTGGATAGCAGAGCTGGCAGGATCGCTGGGAAGCAGGCTCACAGGTAAACTGGATAGCAGAGCTGGCAGGATCACAGGAAAGCAGGCTCACAGGTAAACTGGATAGCAGAGCTGGCAGGATCGCTGGAAAGCAGGCTCACAGGTAAACTGGATAGCAGAGCTGGCAGGATCACTGGAAAGCAGGCTCACAGGTAAACTGGATAGCAGAGCTGGTAGGATCACAGGAAAGCAGGCTCACAGGTAAACTGGATAGCAGAGCTGGCAGGATCACAGGAAAGCAGGCTCACAGGTAAACTGGATAGCAGAGCTGGCAGGATCACTGGAAAGCAGGCTCACAGGTAAACTGGATAGCAGAGCTGGCAGGATCGCTGGAAAGCAGGCTCACAGGTAAACTGGATAGCAGAGCTGGCAGGATCGCTGGAAAGCAGGCTCACAGGTAAACTGGATAGCAGAGCTGGCAGGATCACTGGAAAGCAGGCTCACAGGTAAACTGGATAGCAGAGCTGGCAGGATCACAGGGAAGCAGGCTCACAGGTAAGCTGGATAGCAGAGCTGGCAGGATCACAGGAAAGCAGGCTCACAGGTAAACTGGATAGCGGAGCTGGCAGGATCACAGGAAAGCGGGCTCACAGGTAAACTGGATAGCAGAGCTGGCAGGATCACAGGAAAGCAGGCTCACAGGTAAACTGGATAGCAGAGCTGACAGGAACTGGACAACGGCTTGGCAAGCAGGTTCACAGGTAAACTTGGATAGCAGAGCTGACAGAAACTGGACAACGGCTTGGCAGGTAGGTTCACAGGTAAACTTGGATAGCAGAGCTGACAGGAACTGGACAATGGCTTGGCGAACAGGTTCACAGGTACACTTGGATAGCAGAGCTGACAGGAACTGGACAATGGCTTGGCGAACAGGTTCACAGGTACACTTGGATAGCAGAGCTGACAGGAACTGGACAATGGCTTGGCGAACAGGTTCACAGGTGAGCTTGGATAGCAGAGCTGACAGGAACTGAACACAGGAAACGGAACCACTGAATGGACTGGAACCAACAGGTGAACAGGCTCGTTTACAGAGGGTCAGACTGCAGACTGGACAAAGGCTAAACAAGGAACCAGAGTTCATCAAGAAGTCAGGTAATGAATCTGAACTAGGGCAAGGTACAATGGATCAGGCAGGAGGATGGTCACTGGAAGCCGGGGTCGGGTACAGGCAGAAAGCAGGATAGTCTTTATGGCAAGCCGGGTCAAAGGAACAGGTATAACAGGATCAGGTTTCTTTTTACTACACCACAACGCTGTAGAGCAGACAGCAAAGACCGTCTGCTCAAGTCAGGCTTAAATAGGCCGGCTGGTGCTAACTAGGGCGCGCGCCCGTCTCCCTGAGCGCGGTTGTGCACGTGCCCGCGCCCGGGCGCGCATGCGCATGCGCAATGGAATCTGAGGGCCAGGACGGCCCGGGTTTAGATTTCTGGCAGGATCTTCATGACACCCTTATCCGAGCACGCAGCCCCGGATGGCCAGGAAAGGGGGTGGAGACGTGCGAGCGCCCCCCCCCCTCCTGAGTCGTACCAGGCCGCATGCCCTCAACATGGGGGGTGCCCTGGGGAAAGGGGGGCCTCCCCATGTTGATGAGGACAAGGGCCTCTTCCCGACAACCCTGGCCATTGTTGGGGTCTGCGGGCGGGGAGGCTTATCGGAATCCGGGAGCCCCCTTTAATAAGGGGGCCCCCAGATCCCGGCCCCCCACCCTATGTAAATGAGTATGGGGTACGATGTACCCCTACTCATTCACCTAAGGTGTAAAAGTGTAAATAAAAAAAAAACTAAATTTTTTCAAATATTTTTTTGCACTGCTCCGGGGGTCTTCTTCCGTCTTGGGGGGTCTTCTCGCCGGACTCCTCCGCTCTCTTCTGCTCTTTTACCTAGCTCTTTCACGAGCGGAGGAGCCCAGCTTTCTTCTTCGTCGTCGCCGCCGTCATCTGGGGGTCTCGTTCCGCCTTCGGGGGTCCTCGGGGGTCTTCTGGGCTCTCTTCTGTTCTTGCCGCTGTCGCCGCCTTCTGTGCCGTCTTCTTCTTCTTCCGATGTTGACTCGTCGCTCTCTCTGGCAGGAATGGCAGAGACACGCGGTGTTGTGACTTATATAGGGACAAGGGGGCGGGGGTCACATTCTCATGTCACATGGTGACCCCGCCCCATATGATGTCACAGTCCCAGAATCCTCTGGGACTGTGACATCATATGGGAGCGGGGTCACCATGTGACATGAGCATGTGACCCCGCCCCCTTGTCCCTATATAAGTCACAACACCGCCATGCCGGCTAGAGAGAGCGACGAGTCAACATCGGAAGAAGAAAAAGAATAAGACGGCGCAGAAGGCGGCGACAGCGGCAAGAACAGAAGAGACCCCGGAAGACCCCCGAAGGCGGAACGAGACCCCCAGACGACGGCGGCGACGACGAAGAAGAAAGCGGGGCTCCTCCGCTCGTGAAAGAGCTAGGTAAAAAGAGCAGAAGAGAGCGGAGGAGTCCGGCGAGAAGACCCCCCAAGACGGAAGAAGACCCCCGGAGCAGTGCAATAAAATATTTAAAAAAATTGTGTGTTTTTTTTTATTTACACTTTTACACCTTAGGTGAATGGGTAGGGTACAACGTACCCCATACTCATTCACATAGGGTGGGGGGCCGGGATCTGGGGGCCCCCTTATTAAAGGGGGCTCCCGGATTCCGATAAGCCCCCCGCCCGCAGACCCCGACAACCAATGGCCAGGGTTGTCGGGAAGAGGCCCTTGTCCTCATCAACATGGGGACAAGGCACCCCCCATGTTGAGGGCACACGGCCTGGTACGGCTCAGGAGGGGGGGGGGCGCTCGCTCGTCCCCACCCCCTTTCCTGGCTGGCCAGGCTGCGTGCTCGGATAAGGGTCTGAGATGGATTTGGGGGGGGACCCCCACGTTGTTTTTTCGGCGTAGGAATTCCCCTTTAAATCCATGCCAGGTGACGGGGCTAGCGCGGCGGCATTTGCTGCCTTCACTAGCAGTGATGTAAGTAACTGAGTTAAAATAAACTGAGTTACCTAACGCAGTTACTTTAGAGGGTAACGAGTAATCTAACTGATTACTTTTCCCCTCATGGTAACTCAGTTCCTATTACTTTGGCTTAGTTACCCCAATTACATCTACCGCCAATAGATGGCAGTAGTGTATTTCCGGTGTCCTGCCGAAAAAGTTCCCCCGCCGGATAAGGACCCCCTGTACTGCGCAGGCGCAGGGCTTGCGCAGTACGAAGGACTACGGAGCTTCCGAAAATTGCCGAACCTAAACAGCTCTGAGTGAACTCTACACCGCGCAGGTGCAGTTAACATGTAATTGTACGAGGCAATGTCGCACGCTCCTGATGCTCGTGCTACTCTGCAAGGGGCGTCTATCGTGTAAGTAAGGGGTGGGTCTAGTATTACTGTAACCAAGAGGCGCATTTATTATTATTGTTATATATCGTGCTCTGCCCATTAATTTAACATTCGCCCTCTTCTGTAGCCATCCACCCCTTACACGATATAATAATAATAGACCCGCCACTTGCTTACACGCTATAACAGATCTGCCCTTGGTTAGAGTAATAATAGAGCAGCCCCTTGGTTACACGATATATAACAATAATAATAAATGCGCCCCTTGGTTATTAAATAGACCCGCCCCTTAGTTACACTTATAGAATATTTTTAAAAAAAGTCAGTTACTTTGCTGCGTAACTAATTACTTTTCCAATGTAGTAACTGAGTTACTAACGCAATTACTTTTTGGGAGAAGTAATTTGTAACTTAACTAATTACTTTTTTAAAGTAAGATGATCAACACTGTTCACTAGTCCCGTCTACCTGCAGTCACGTTCTAAATGAACGGACTTTCCGATCGTGTGTCGGCAAGTCCATTCATTTCAAAAGTCCCGCGGACCAGCACACAGACCACGGGATTGTCCGCAGGACTAGCGAGTCCAGCGGACAATTTTAACTGAACTGAACTTAGTCCGCTGGACTTTGGGAGGAAAAAGTCCGCGGGCGCCCACACACGGGCGGATTGTCCGAAGGACAATCCCGCGGGAAAGTCCGCTCGTGTGTACGCGGCCTTATTCTGCTCCTGATAAACTGCTCTGTGAAGCGGCTTGATGAAGTGGAAGAGGGTTTAAGGACCTGGACTGCACAGTATAGGGTCTTTCACAACATAAAACCTGCATTCCTTAAGCGTTTCACGCACCGTGTTCAAAATACATTGGGTGTGCGATCTGCTGCGGTTGTCAATATATTCCCAACGACACCCCAAATACAGATCGCAAACACAGTGCGTTTGCCTGCATTGGATCGCATGGCACCACATACTTTTTGTGCAATCCAGTACGATTTCAGCCCATTCAAATTAATGGGTTGAAAATCGCACCACACTGAGTCGCACAGGAATCGCACCGGAATGCGGGCCGCGTTCCTGTGGACTTCAGGTTTTAACTGGCCCTAAATAAGGAAAATATGTGAAAGTTATTTGTATTAAATGTTCTTATCTGTTCATTGTTGACAAATAATAATAATCAGTTTTTTTTTTAAATTAGAATTAGAATTCTTCCTCAAACCCTTTCTAACTGCCAATGTCTGAGTATTGGTCTGGGCAGTCTAATGGCTCTGCTTTTGCCAAAACCAAATTATCCAACTTACTGAAAACAGAAAGGACATAGATGTTTTGTCAATGCCTGAAATAACATTCTGTAAAGCATGGAAAAGTCATTACACAATCAGATTTCCTTCTGTGGAAATACACCCAGAGAACATATTCTGGATATTTGTAAGAATGATGTGAGATTTGCCACTAATGGAAATCTTGCTCCAAGCCCATTATGAGTATTATTAAAAGTGATACTAAAGTCTTGTTTTTTTTTCTTTAAAAATAACAAACATGTTATACTTACCTGCTCTCTGAAATGGTTTTGCACAGAGCAGCCCAGATCGTCCTCTTCTTGCCCTTGCCCCTCCCTCCTGTCGAGTGCCCCTACAGCAAGAAGCTTGCTATGGGGGCACCCGAGCCGAGTCGCAGCTCCATGTGCCCATTCAGACACAGAGCCGCAGTTCTGCCCCGCCCCCTCTCTTTCCTGATTGGCTGACTGACTTTTATTGACAGCAACAGGAGCCAATGGCGAATGACGGCCACAGCGCGGACCTGAATTTCCGGGAGGCCCTCATCAGTGGTGCCAATCAGTGCCACCTAACAGTGCTGCCTATCAGTGTAACCAACCAGTGCAGATCAGTGCCCATTATTGCCACCCATCAGTGCCCATCACTGCTACCCATCAGTGCCCATCACTGCCACCTATCGATGCCCATCAGTGCCACCTCATCAGCGTACATCAATGAAGGAGAAAAATTCTCTGTTTGCAAAATTTTATAACAAAATATAAAAAAAATATAAAATGTATTTTTTAATTCAGGCTTTTTACATAAAAAAAAAAAAAAAAAAACGCAGAGGTGATCAAATACCACCAAAAGAAAGCTCTATTTGTGGGAAAAAAATGATAAAAATGTCATTTGGGTACAGTGTTGTATGACCGCGCAATTGTCATTCAAAGTGCATCAGCGCTGAAAGATGAAAATTGGTCTGGACAGGAGGGGGGTTTAAGTGCCCAGTAAGCAAGTGGTTAATGACCAGGCCATTTTTTGCAATAAGGCACTGCGTCTTTTTTACTGACAATTGCGCAGTCATGCGACGTACCTAAACAAAATTAATGTCCTTTTTTTCCCCACAAATAGAGCTTTCTTTTGGTAGCATTTGATCACCTGTGCTATAAACAAAAAAAGACTTACAATTTTAAAAAAGAAAATATATTTTTTACTTTCTGCTATAATACATATCCAAAAAAATAAATAAAAATGTATTCATCAGTTTAGGCCAATGTGTATTCTTCTACATATGTTTGGTAAAAAATATTGTAATAAGCCTATATTGATTGGTTTGCGCAAAAGTTATAGCGTCTACCAACTATGGGATAGATTTATGGATTTTTTTTTTTTGATTTCTTTACTAGTAATGACGGCGATCTGCGATTTTTAGCAGGACTGATATTGCGGCGGACAAATCTGACCCCAAGTGACACTTTTTGGGGACCAGTAACATTATTACAGTGATCGGTACTAAAAAAATGCACTGATCAATGTATAAATGACACTGGCAGGGAAGGGGTTAACTGTGTTCCCTGGGTGTGTTCTAACTGTGTTGGGGATGGGCTTGCTGGGACAACACAAAGATTGCTGTTCCTGATCACTAGGAACAGCAGGTCTCAGTGCTGTCTCATCAGAATGGGGATCCACCTTGTTTACACGGCGGTGCGCGCGTGCCCACTGTATCTCATGCACAGACCGATGTACAGGTACGTCGGTTTGCGCAGCCAAGCCGCCTTGCCGCAGTATGTGGAAGGCAGTCGGCAAGTGGTTAAAGCAATGTTTCTCAACTCCAGTCCTCAGGTACCCCCAAACGGTCAAAATTAGAAATAGACTTGTAAAACTTAACATTAATAAGTAACCAGGACCAGATGGCTTGCACCCGAGGGTCCTTAAGGAACTCGGTCAAGTAATTGCCAGACCATTGTTCTTAGTTTTTATGAACAGTCTACTGACTGGAATGGTACCAGCTGATTGGAGAAAAGCCAATGTAGCACCAATATTTAAAAAAGGGCCAAGATACATCCCTGTGAATTACAGACCAGTTAGCCTAACATCAATTGTATGCAAGCTCTTGGAGGGGTTGATGAGACTATATACAAGATTTTAGTAATGACAACGGTATCATTAGCAGTACTCAACATGGATTTATGAAGAATCGTTCTTGCCAAACCAATCTATTAACCTTCTATGAGGAGGTGAGCTGCCATCTAGATAAAGGAAGGCCCGTAGACATGGTGTATCTGGATTTTGCCAAATGCCAAAGCATTTGATACAGTTCCCCATAAACGTCTACTGTACAAAGTAAGGTCCGTTGGCATGGACTATAGGGTGAGTATGGATTGAAAACTGGCTACAGAGGTGAGTTCAGAGGGTAGGGATAATGGGGAGTACTCGGAATGGTCCGGGGTGGAAAGTTGGGTCCCCCAGGGTTCTGTCCTGGGACCGATCCTTTTTAATTTATTCATAAACGACCTGGGGGAGCTCAATCTCTGTATTTGTGGGCGATGCTAAACTAAGCAGGGCAATAACTTCTTCGCAAGGATGTGGGAACCTTGCAAGAAGATCTAAACAAATTAATGGGGTGGGCAACTACATGGGAAATGAGGTTTAATGTGGAAAAATGTAAAATGATGCATTTGGGTGGCAAAAATATGAATGCAATCTACTCACTAGGGGGAGAACCTCTAGGGCAGGGGTAGGGAACCTTTTTGGCTGAGAGAGCCATGAACGCCACATATTTTAAAATGTAATTCCGTGAGAGCCATACAATATGTTTAAAACTAAATACAAGTAAATGTGTGCATTTTATGTAAGACCAACACTTTTGTACAATAAGTCTCTGAATTAAACAGTCAGGTGTTCTTTATTAAGAGATAAATCACAGAACAAATAAATATGGCAAAGTTGCCGAACATGACATGACCTCTGAATTCTTTTTAATAACGTTGTTCTGCTGTTGCTAACCAATGATGAATAAAGTACTTCTTACCATTAATGCGACTTCTGGTGCTGCATGGTTTTGCTGATAGCTTTGTAGTCTGGTTGATACATGGTGAGGTTAAGCTTCATGCAGGCGTTGAGACTTCCATCCGTTAAACGTGATCGTAGGTTGGTCTTAATGTTCTTTTTTTTTAATCGATTAATCGACTAATTTTGATTAATTATAACTGTAATGTTGTCATCTCCCCCACTGTAATATCCACGTCATCTCTCCCACTGTAATATCTACATCTCCCCCCACTGTAATATCCACGTCATCTCTCCCACTGTAATATCTACATCTCCCCCACTGTAATATCTACATCTCCCCCACTGTAATGTCCACATCTCCCCCACTGTAATGTCCACGTCATCTCCCCCACTGTAATGTCCACATCTCCCCCCACTGTAATATCCACGTCATCTCCCCCCACTGTAATATCCACGTCATCTCCCCCACTGTAATATCCATGTCATCTCCCCCACTGTAATATCCATGTCATCTCCCCCACTGTAATATCCATGTCATCTCCCCCACTGTAATATGCACACCCCCCCCCCCCACTGTAATATGCACATCTCCCCACATCTCCCCCACTGTAATATGCACATCTCCCCACATCTCCCCCACTGTAATATGCACATCTCCCCACTGTAATATGCACATCTCCCCCACTGTAATATGCACATCTACCCCACTGTAATATGCACATCTCCCCACTGTAATATGCACATCTCCCCCACTGTAATATGCACATCTCCCCCACTGTAATATGCACATCTCCCCACTGTAATATGCACATCTCCCCCACTGTAATATGCACATCTACCCCACTGTAATATGCACATCTCCCCACTGTAATATGCACATCTCCCCCACTGTAATATGCACATCTCCCCCACTGTAATATGCACATCTCCCCCACTGTAATATGCACATCTCCCCCACTGTAATATGCACATCTCCCCCACTGTAATATGCACTTCTCCCTATATCTGACTCTGCTTGCTTACTACTAGCAGGCAGATCCATGAGGCGGGCTAAGATGATGACGTCAGCGCGCCGCTCACCTAGTACCAAGATGGCCGCGGCTCCGGAGCTAGGCTGAAGCCGCGGCCTTTCCTATGGGCTCAATTCGCGGATCGGCACACCACGCAATCCGCGGATTGAGAAGCGAGAGCCAGATGTAGCCATCAAAAGAGCCACATCTGGCTCGCGAGCCATAGGTTCCCGACCCCTGCTCTAGGGGAATCTAGGATGGAAAAGGACCTGGGGGTCCTAGTAGATGACAGGCTCAGCAATGGCATGCAATGCCAAACATGCTGCAAGCAAAGCAAACAGAATATTGGCATGCATTAAAAGCGGATTAACTCCAGAGATAAAACGATAATTGTACCACTCTACAAGAGCACTCAACTTAAACTCTCTGGAGAAGAGACCTTTCGAGGGGATATGATTTAAATGTACAAATGCCATACTGGTGACCCCACAATAGAGATAAAGCTTTTCCATGAATAGGAATTTAATAAAACACGTAGCCATTCACTAAAATTAGAAGAAAGCGGTTTAACCTTAAACTGCGTAGAGGGTTCTTTACTATAAGTGCGGTTAGGATGTGGAATTCTCTTCCACAGGCAGTGGTTTCAGCAGGGGGCATCCATAATTTCAAAAAACTATTAGGCACCTGAACAACCACAACATACAGGGATATACAATGTACCGTATTTATCGCGTATAACACGCACTTTTTCCCCCTTAAAATCGGGGGAAAGTCGTGGGTGCGTGTTATACGCCGATACCCCAAAAAAAAATGACAAAAATCGGTTGCGGCGCCGAAAAATGGCGACCGCGGCCGAAAAAGGCCGGAAAAAGCCGAAGCGCGGCCGAAAAAGACCGAAGCCGGCTGTTCAGCTCCGCTCGTAGTCCCGCCTCCCTGCGCTCGCTCCCGAAACAGCAGGGAGGCGGGACTCCGAGCGGAGCTGAACAGTCGGCTCGGTCTTTTTCGGCCGCACTTCGGCCTTTTTCGGCCGCGGTTCGGTCTTTTTCGGCCGCGCATGCGCGGTATTTCTCGCGGCGGGAAATTTAAACACAGGCGAACTGCAAATGACACTAGCAAGCTGCAAATGACGCTGGGCAAGCTACAAATGACGCTGGCAAGCTACAAATGACGCTGGGCAGGTTGCAAATGACGCTGGGCAGGTTGCAAATGACGCTGGGAAAGGCTGCAAATGACGCTGGGCAAGCTGCAAATGACGCTGGGCAAGCTGCAAATGACGCTGGGCAAGCTACAAATGACGCTGGGCAGGTTGCAAATGACGCTGGGCAAGCTGCAAATGACGCTGGCAAGCTGCAAATGACGCTGGGCAAGCTGCAAATGATGCTGGGCAAGCTGCAAATGATGCTGGGCAAGCTGCAAATGACGCTTAAATGTAAGTTTTTTTTTCCCTAAACTTCTCTCCTAAAACGTTTTTTCCTTAAAATTCCCTCCTAAACTTGGGGTGCGTGTTATACGCCGGTGCGTGTTATACGCTGATAAATACGGTAATTGTCAGGAGAATTAGTAGACCAGACTGTTTGGACTGCACAGAGACAACCAAAAATGCATATAAAGTGAACAGTAATTATATTTATTATAGTGTGGGTGACCTTCGCGCTGTTGATGAACTAGATAATATGCACAAATAAATATGTGGATAATAAAGATAAAAGTGGAAATAAATAAGGTGCCAGCTCCAATGCTGTGTGTGGTCAAATCCCTAAAAAAGCAGCAAAATCCAAGGGTGAACACAATCCCGCAAATAACATATAATGAGTGATGATTTCACGCTAATATGCACCAAAATGATGTAAATAAATATAAAAGTGAAATAAATATGATATGCAAGTGAAATAAATTGATATGTATACGGTGCACCAAGTGCTAAATATCATAATAATAGTTACTAGCTAATACACATTCATATATATACACACTATGCACTTTAAAATAAATGTATAAAATTGTGTACCAAATTATATAAAAACTAAGAGTGCACCAAGTGCTACAATTAGTTATAATAAACGATAGGTATCAAAATTACATGAATAAATTATATGAATAAATTATGCCTATAAATAAACGATATAAAGTGCATACTTTGCCAGTTATCCTAAATGACTGGACTACAGGTGAAAAATGTGACAATAAATACACAGTGATCTTAATAAATATCCAATGGGTGGGTGAGAGATAAAAGTGCAGACTAATCAATTGGAGAGATGATGAACAGTCCATACACTAATTGCTTATGGAGTCCTTGTAGTGGTAAAAAATATTAATAGTATAGCCCAGGTAGTATAAAAGCTCAGGAAACGTCTCTAAATATAGAGGGGGTAGCCGAGGTGTTAATGTTCATTTATCTCCAAAGTGGGGGATGTTGGGTAGTGAGGACCTTATCCTAAATTGTGCTCTCTAGCCTCTCACCTCTAGATAAAAATACACAGGCATCCAAACGGCACAAGGGGTCTGCTCCACTTCCACTATGCCTCTCAAATGGCTCCAAAGGTTCCTGCTTCTCAAAGATGGATCCACTTGAACTCTTTCCGTAATGTCTCCCCTCACTACTTGCCTCTAATGGGGATATCTCTCCAGCTTCCTATGTAAATGGCGACCACGATCCCGCAGAGATAACTCGCCAAAAGTGGGGATTTAAACAAAACAAAGGGGGGCCCAATCATGAAGCAAGTCTCAATAGTGAATTTTAATAATAGTAAATAAAATCCTTACATTCAAAAAACATAATAACAGCAAACAAATGGCGATCTGCTGCCTGTCTCACAGCACTTCCGGTATCGTCTGTCCGGCCGTCACGTGCTCGTGACTTCATCAGGGGAACCTGATTGGCTAAAAATGGACTGTCATTTATTTAGGAAAACCGGAAGTTGATTGGCGGCCATTTTGCCGAGGTCCGATTTTTGTAAACAAACCGCGGCCATTTTCTAATAGTCTCATAGCGGTTTGTACAGCAGGCTTATCATTGAAGCTACTGCAGACAGAAAATATTATTAGCGATGTGATAAATAATTGCACAATTGGCGATGATAGTCATTGTATGAAGAATCCCCTTTTCCTAATAGTAATGTTACAAAACGTATCTAGCAACCTATACTCTCGTTTTGTAATTCTTATCTTTTGGAACAGGGACAAGGTGATTTCTCTAGAGGCAAAAACGAAGTAATAACAGTACCCCTGCAGCCATTAACAAGTGGCCCGTTGTATAAGTTACTGACAACCATTTTTCTTTAGATTTTAATGACCTTAAATTACGTTTTAAAAGGCTAATGGGACATTCCCTGCTGACAGTTTACTGGCTGTCATGTTACTACGCCTATCCAACAGATATATGGTGTTAATGTGACTAATAATTAGATATGCACGTTATATGAACATACAATTTGAATGACCGCAAAAAACATTAGTGACAATAAAAATATGTATATGTATAATTAAAAATGTATATATAAAAATATTTATATATAAAACAATTCTTAGAAGGATGGGTCATAATTAATATATAGCAATGCTGATAGCAGTGCATTTAAAATTGCCTAGCGTCTCCGACCTTCATTCTATAGAACCAAGGCCGGTTGTGGCGTGACCAATAGTAGTTGTGTATAAAAATGTATATTGTGACCCTTATTATATCAAAGCCTAATCCATTGTTATAATAACATATTTAAAACATTATTATTATTATTTTAAAATACAGTTATTGTTTATAAAACTACTTTGAGACATGATCAATGTCAACAATGTCTAAAAAATATATATATATATAAATTCCCCTTATGGAATGGACATGTTACTCTTTAGATTGGTTGTAACATTAATCAATATTAAATATCAAGACCATCAATATTAATGGATTAATTTACCCATAAAGCATTAAAATATATTAGTTAAAATACTTTGATTAAAAATATGTATAAGGTGGTTATAAGAATGAACTTTAATATAAACGTTTAAAAGTTTAAAAGGTCCCAGCTAATTATTGGGGGGGGTGTAGTATACGTGTAGGTATATGGGGTACCTCATAACCCAGCCCTCCTCCCACAGCTGGGACATGTTACCGGAAATGCTGTGTCAGACAGCATTATCATGAACACAGTATAGGGATACATTAAATAACAGTATATATGATGCTGTCAACATTAATATGTGACTACGCTCCTGTATATGTAAAAATGGAAATATAAATATTAACACTGGTGATAGATAGAGCTGGTGAGTGAGTAAGATATTCTCTAAAAATTACTTAAAAAGCAGTTTAAATCGAACTCAACATTTAACCCTTCCGGAACCAAAGTCCGCATGGAATGAATCCACATGTATTCCTTCTGGCTGATCACTCTAATTATATGACTACCTCGCCATGATGGGTTATAACGTTCTATACCCCAAAACTGTAACTGGTTTGGGTCTTTATTATGCACCAAAGCAAAATGTCGTGAGACATTATGTTTGGGAAATCCGTTAATGATGTTCTGAACATGCTCTTTGAGCTCCCTCTTTGTTCTCCCTATGTACTGGAGAATGCAGCTACATTGCAAGCAATAAACAACACCCTCAGTGTGACAGCCGATGAAGTCTTTGATCGTATATGTTTGTCCTGTTGTAGTAGCAGTGAACTCTGTTCTCTTTCTCTGAAATTTCTGTGCTTTGCGGCATGCAAAGCAATTCCTACGGGGGTAGAAACCCTTGCCTGAAAAGAAGGTGTAACCCTTCTTGGGGGGTGGTTCCACTACGGATTTAACTACCAAATCTCTTACTGTGGGTGCCCGCTTATATATAATATTTGGTTTCGTTGGGAGAATGGTTTTCAAGTCTTTGTCACTAGTCAATACATGCCAGTGTTTCCGAATCACTTTGGCCACATCTTTGTATTGTGCATTGAAGTCTAGTATCAGGCATGGAGCTTCATTCCGACTGGTTGACCTATTTTTAGGCTTGTCTTCCAACATCTTGGTTCTGTCCATGTCTTCCACTTGGGTAATTTGTTTTCTTATCCAGAATTCCTCATAGCCTTTCTCCTTAAATCTAGCACCAATTACTTCAGCTTGCATTTTGAAATCCTCATCTCTAGTGCAATTGCGCCGAATTCGTACCAATTGCCCTTTCGGGATGTTATATAGCCAGGGTTTAAAGTGACAGCTGTGCATTGATAGATAACTGTTGGTGTCTACGTTTTTGAAATGGGTTTTTGTGATGATCTTGTCCGATGATATGGAAATATTGAGATCAAGGAAATCTATGGTGCTCACATTGATATTCCACACAAGGTTGATGTTTTTATCATTGTTATTAAGGTTCTTTAAAAACTCTTCTAATGATTCTCTACTTCCATTCCAGACTATTACTCATCAATATACCTTTTGTATAATGTTAATTCTGCTGGCATATTGGCATAGACTGAGTCTTCCTCCCAGTGTGCCATAAATGCGTTGGCCACACTTGGGGCAAATTTTGCCCCCATAGCAATCCCTATAGATTGCTTGTAGTAAGATTGATTATGTCAGAAATAGCTGCATTTCAAACAGAAGTCTAGACACTTGATTAAAAACTTTCTCTGCTTACATACTAAAGTGCTGTGTGCTCTTAGTAGCCACTTCGTGGCTGTGCATGCTTCGTGGTGAGGTACTTTAGTATCCAAGGACGACACGTCTGCCGTGGCTAGAATTGTGCGTCCTTCCAATACTTGCACTGTATCCAATAACTGTAGCATATGCTTCGTATCTTTCAGATACGCCCTGGTCTTCTGCACTGCCGGCTGTATGAAATAATCAATGTATTCTCCCATTCGGGCGGTGAGTGAATCAATCCCGTTCACGATTGGTCTGCCAGGTGGAGATTCTTTATTTTTATGTATCTTGGGGATAGTATATATAATTGGTATCCTACAGGCCTCTGGAATTAGATACTTGGACTCTTTTTTATTTAATATATCTTTCTTAATGCCTAAATTTACCACAAGTTCTAGTTCTTTCTTATATTGTTGTGTTGGATTGCCTAGTAGTTTGATATAGGTTTCTTCGTCTTGTAGTTGCCTGTCAAGTTCCTGCATGTATTGTTCTTTAGACTGGACCACTACTGCTCCACCTTTATCGGCAGGTCTGACCACAATATCTTTGCGTTGTTGCAATGATTTTATTCCCTTACGTATATGTATTGGATCAGAGATCTTCTTGATATCCATTGATTGTAAATCTCCCAGTACCAATCTTTTAAACACTTCAATGTGCTGATTGTTTGCAACTTGGGGGTTGTACACTGAATTATTCCGTAAAGTGCTTTGTGCCAGAGGTTGTTGATGCAAAATATTCGTTTGAGTGGGTTTAAATGGATTACCCATAATATGCTATAATATGCTATACTATTAATATTTTTTACCACTACATGGACTCCATAAGCAGTTAGTGTATGGACTGTTCATCTTCTCTCCAATTGATTAGTCTGCACTTTTATCTCTTACCCACCCATTGTATATTTATTAAGAGCACTGTGTATTTATTGTCACATTTTTCACCTGTAGTCCAGTCATTTAGGATAACTGGCAAAGTATGCACTTTATATCGTTTATTTATAGGCATAATTTATTCATGTAATTTATTCATGTAATTTTGATACGTATCGTTTATTATCACTAATTGTAGCACTTGGTGCACTCTTAGTTTTTATATAATTTGGTACACAATTTTATACATTTATTTTAAAGTGCATAGTGTGTATATATATGAATGTGTATTAGCTAGTAACTATTATTATAATATTTAGCACTTGGTGCACCGTATACATATCAATTTATTTCACTTGCATATCATATTTATTTCACTTTTATATTTATTTACATCATTTTGGTGCATATTAGCGTGAAATCATCACTCATTAAATGATATTTATTAAGATAGGTGATAAAATAAGAAAATACAAGCAGTGCACAACCAACCCAACAAACCCACCAACAACAATAGTATATACAGTGAGGGACAGTACCAGAAACACCAAAGTCAACCAGGCCAGGGTCATACACAGCAGATCAGCAGAAGGACAAGGGATGTTCCAGAAACATAAACGTTAGCCAGGCCAAGGTCATACACATGGAGATCAGTAGTAAGAGACAGGAAACCAACAGGACAGGGATGGGATGGATCGAGCTGAAGGGTCAGGGTTAGGGATGAGCCGAACACACCCCGGGTTCGGTTCGCACCAGAACCTGCGAACGGACCGAAAGTTTGCACGAACGTTAGAACCCTATCAGTTACAATGGACGCGAACGTTCGAAATCTAAAGTGCTAATTATAACGGCCAATATGCATGTTATTGTCATAAAAAATGTTTGGGGACCCGGGTCCTGCCCCGGAGGACATGTACTAATGCAATGCAAAACTGACGTTTTTTCTGGAGCAGTCATTTTAATGATGCATAAAGTGAAAAAAAAAGTGAAATATTCTTTTAAATATGGTACCTGGGGGGGTGTCTAAAGTATGCCTGTGAAGTGGCATGTGTTTCCCGTGTTTAGAACTGTCCCTGCACAAAATTACATTTGTAAAGGAAAAAAAGAAGCCATTTAAAACTGCTTGCGGCTTTAATGTCATGTCTTTTCCTGGCAATATGGATGAAAATCTTTGAGAAAAATGGCATGGCTACCCCATCAAACCCCCCCCCCCTCACCCCAGCCCATTACCAGCCCCTTTGGGTCTTGTATGGATATTAAGGGGAACCCCGCACCCAAAATAAAACCTTATACCTACAACCCTATATACTCTGAACAGCAGTATACAGGCGGTGCAAACAAGACAAGGACTGTAGGTTTGTTCTTAAGTAGAATCTGTTTGTAATTTTGAACAGGTAAATTTTTAAGTGTAGCTCCATCCAAAAAAAATTATTTTTACGCTTTTTGGAGAACATAGGGAAGGGTTATCACCCCTGTAACATTTGTTTTGCTGTCTGTGCACCTGTTCAGAACATTTCACCTCACTTTCCGTCTTTAGTCTGACACTAGCCAATAGCTTTGGTCTTGTAATGTGATCTGAGCATGCGTGGCACTTTGTCCGTCGGACAAAGTTCTATCTCCTGCTGGATAGATTTTTCGACAACAAAGTCGAGCATGCGTGGCACTTTGTCCGACGGACAAAGTTCTATCTCCTGCTGGATAGATTTTTCGACAACAAAGTCCAATCACACCAATTCCGATCGTGTGTATCGAATTCCGACGGACAAAGTGCCACGCATGCTCAGATCACACTACAAGACCAAAGCTATTGGCTACTAGCCTCTACGTAGTCCCGTCGTAGGCAACAAACGTCACCACGTTCAGAATGATCGGATTTTTCGACAACAAAGTCCGACCGTGTGTATGCAACACCAGTGTCGGACTAAATCCGTCGGACAAAATCCGATGGATTTTGTGGTCGGATTTTCCGACCGTGTGTATGGGGCATAACAGGATAGAATTTTCCTTCCTAGGGGTAGATTTCCTCTCACTTCCCGTTTTCTCTTCCGTTTGCAAGTAGGAGTCGTTTCTAAGTTGGATGTTTGAAAGTAGGGGCCTGCCGTATATACTCTGCAGAAATTTGCCCCATTAGATGTTGGTGTTGCCACAACCCTGTAAGCCCTCACAGCTACTCTTGGTGGGCGCTGGAACGCCCTGCTGTGAACTATTATATCAGGAATTGTAATTACATGCCATTGTTGAACAGTGTTAGGAAAAATTGGGCCTTTGGTGGTGGTGGTGGTGGTGCTACAGCACTGTAAGCCCTCACAGTTACACTTGGTGGGCACAGGAATGGGCCCTGCTGTGAATTATTAGATCAAGAATTGTAATTGCATGCCCCTGTTGAACGGGGGCAGAAAAATTGGGCCTTTGGTGGTGGTGGACGGTGTTGCCACAACACTGTAAGCCCTCACAGTTACTCTTGGTGGGCACAGGAATGGGCCCTGCTGTGAATTATTAGATCAAGAATTGTAATTGCATGCACCTGTTGAACAGGGGCAGGAAAATTGGGCCTTTGGTGGTGGTGGTGGACGGTGTTGCCACAACACTGTAAGCCCTCACAGTTACTCTTGGTGGGCGCAGGAATGGGCCCTGCTGTGAATTATTAGATCAAGAATTGTAATTGCATGCACCTGTTGAACAGGGGCAGAAAAAATTGGGCCTTTGGTGGTGTTTTTGGTGGTGGTGGTGGACGATGTTGCCACAACACTGTAAGCCCTCACAGTTACTCTTGGTGGGCGCAGGAATGGGCCCTGCTGTGAATTATTAGATCAAGAATTGTAATTGCATGCACCTGTTGAACAGGGGCAGAAAAAGTGGGCCTTTGGAGGTGGTGGTGGACGGTGTTGCCACAATACTGTAAGCCCTCACAGTTAGATTCTGTCCTATCGGACAATGTTGTCGGAAATTCCGACCGTGTGTAGGCACCATCGGACAGTTTCCATCGGATTGTCCGACGGACAAAGTTCTATCTCCTGCTCTATAAATATTCCGACAACAAAGTCCGATCATACCAATTCCGATCGTGTGTAGCGAATTCCGACGGACAAAGTGCCACGCATGCTCAGATCACATTACAAGACCAAAGCTATTGGCTACTAGCCTCTACGTAGTCCCGTCGTAGGCAACAAACGTCACCACGTTCAGAATGATCGGATTTTCCGACAACTTTGTCCGACCGTGTGTATGCAACACCAGTGTCGGACTAAATCCGTCAGACCAAATCCAATGGATTTGGTGGTCGGATTTTCCGACCGTGTGTATGGGGCTTTAGTCTTGGTGGGCGCAGGAATGGGCCCTGCTGTGAATTATTAGATCAAGATTTGTAATTACACGCCCCTGTTAAACAGGGGCTAAAAAATCGGGCCTTAGGCACTGGTGCTGGTGCCACAACACTGCAACCCCTCACAGATACTGTACTTGGAGCACAGCAATGAGACCTGTTGCAAAGCATTGCAGAAAAAATTGTAATTACACGCCCCTGTTAAACAGGGGCTGAAAAATTGTGCCTTAGGCACTAGGGATGAGCCAAACACCCCTGGGTTTGGTGCGCACCAGAACCTGCGAACGGACCGAAAGTTTGCATGAACGTTAGAACCCTATTAGTTACAATGGACGCGAACATTCAAAATCTAAAGTGCTAATTATAACGGCCAATATGCATGTTATTGTCATAAAAAAGGTTTGGGGACCCGGGTCCTGCCCCAGGGAACATGTATCAATGCAAAAAGAAGTTTTAAAAACTGATGTTTTTTCTGGAGCAGTCATTTTAATGATGCATAAAGTGGGGAAAAAAAGTGAAATATTCCTTTAAATATGGTACCTGGGGGTGTCTAAACTATGCCTGTGAAGTGGCATGTGTTTCCCGTGTATGGAACTGTCCCTGCACAAAATTACATTTGTAAAGGAAAAAATAAACCATTTAAAACTGCTTGCGGCTTTAATGTCATGTTGCAGATGGCTGGATTAGATGACAATAGGGCAGAGGGGCAGATACAGGTGCAGGTTGTATACTGTGCTGTGCTAGACTCACACAGCACACACACTAACTCATGCAGATGGCTGTATTGGTAGAGAACAGCACTTTCCCCACATGCAAATGCCTGAGAAGAACACACTATCCCTGCCTATTTTTCCTCTATCCCTACACTTTCCCCACACGCAAAGGCTGAGAAGAATACACTATCCCTGCCTATTTTTCCTCTATCCCTACACTTTCCCCACACAGAAATGATTTACATATAGTGTACAGTACACTGTCCCTGCCTAGCAATACTCTTTCTCTCAACGCCGTAACACACTACACAAAGCCGCCGGCACGGCGGCCTTATATAGTGTGGGGCGTGTACTAAAACCCCCTGAGCTATAATTGGCCACAGGCATCCTGCCTGTGGCCAATTATTGCTCTCCTCGCTGCTGGCTCTATGATTGGCCAAGCATGCGGGGTCACAGTGCATGCTTGGCCAATCATCAGCCAGCAATGCACTGCGACTGGCGCAGTGCATTGTGGACCGTTCGCATCAAACGAATTTGATGTGAACGGCCCTCAGAGTTCTGAACTCGACGAGCGGACGATGTTCGATTCGAACATGGGTTTGAATCGAACACCGGGCCCATCCCTAGTCAGGGTACGGGTACAGGAACACAGGAAGGACCAGGTCAGGGTACGCTCAGGAACAAAGTCAGATGCAGGATCAGGCAGCAAGGTCAGAGCCCAAGGAGAGAGATACCAAGGCAAGCATGTGAGGGCTTGCTGGGTATTTATAAGACTGCCAGTGATTGACCTCACATAACAGCTGAGCGCAGAAGGTTCTGTCTGCTCCACACTGCCGAAGTACACCCACTGGTGGACACCGGTACTACGGCCCAAGGATCCAACAGTGCAACCAGCAGGTGAGTCCTCTTATTACAGGCCCTGAGTGTTAGAAGACAACCGCTGGTGGACACTGGTACTGCGATCCAAGAGACCGACAGCACCACCAAAGGGTGAACCTTTTCATGACAGTAATACTGACATAAAATCACACACATAGGTTGGACTTGATGGACTTGTGTCTTTTTTCAACCTTGCCTACTTTGTAACAACAGTAAAATCAGTTTGTATATGCAGTAAAGCAACACTATTCAAAAGAATAATTCAGTTTCCCTTTTTTTTTGTCCTTGCAGGTTGACTCACATACTGAATCTTACATCTCTTTGGACTCCTCTAATGAGATATCGCCTCCAGATTAACGATCTCCACCCAATTGACTCAGCTATTACAAAGGAATACAATGGTCATACTTCCCTAGCAGATTCTCTAGAATAGTGGTTCTTAACCCTGTCCTCAAGTATTCCCAACAGGCCATGTTTTGGGAATTTCTCTTAGATAAAATATCTGTCCAAAATACCAAGCCATTGACTCTGATTTAAAGAACCTGTGCAAGATAAAGGAAAACCTGCAAACATGGCCTGTTGGGGGTACTTGAGGACAGTGTTGAGAATCACAGCTCTTGAAGGCTTTATTCACATGGGCGTGTACCAGTGTTGCCAACTTATCAGATTGAATTTTACTGACATGACACTGAAAATTTACTGGCACAGCCACGTTTTTATTGACTCTCACAGTGACACTGGCAGCAGTGTGCAGTACCACAGACGATGACACCTCACCGATAGAACACGTCCCCTCCTGAGTCACAGTGACAGTCTCTGTCCAGGTGATCTCTTCAGTCCACTTCAGTCCAAACAGCACTGACAGTCCCACTCCCGGCTTGCCTTGCTCCTGTCCCACAGACCCACACATAAAGCTCCACTTGGCCCCCTTGCAACATGACATAACATGACGTGCTCAGGCACGGCCTCCATCAGACCCACCAGTGCCACCCGAACATACTGTAGCAGGCACTTAGATGGTCTCGGCTGGCTCCGGACCCGAACTGCGCATGCTCAGTTCTGAGACGAGTGTCACAGCCACATTTTTTACTAACAACTTTTTCCTGTCATTGCAATTTACTGGCAGGAGAAGAGTGCCCATTTTTTACTAGCTGGCAGTAAAAATAATGATGGTTACCTTAGGTCGTTTATTCATAAACGACCTGGGGGAGCTCAATCTCTGTATTTGCGGGCGATGCTAAGCTAAGCAGGGCAATAACTTCTTCGCAAGGATGTGGGAACCTTGCAAGAAGATCTGAACAAATTAATGGGGTGGGCAACTACATGGCAAATGAGGTTTAATGTGGAAAAATGTAAAATAATGCATTTGGGTGGCAAAAATATGAATGCAATCTATACACTGGGGGGGGGGGGGGGGACCCTCTAGGGGAATCTAGGATGGAAAAATGACCTGGGGGTCCTAGTAGATGACAGGCTCAGCAATGGCATGCAATGACAAGCTGCTGCAAGCAAAGCAAACAGAATATTGGCATGCATTAAAAAGGGGGTTAACTCCAGAGATGAAACGATAATTGCCCCACTCTACAAGAGCACTCAACTTATTCTCTCTGGAGAAGAGACGCTTGACAGGGGATATAATTTCAATGTACAAATACCGTACTGGTGACCCCACAATAGGGATAAAGCTTTTCCATGAATAGGAATTTAATAAGACACATGGCCATTCACTAAAATTAGAAGAAAGCGGTTTAACCTTAAACTGCGTAGAGGGTTCTTTACTTTAACCGCTTCCCGACCGCCTCCTGCACATATACGTCAGCAGAATGGCACGGCTAGGCAAAACCACGTACAGGTACGTGGCCCTTTAATTGCCTAGCCGTGGATCACGCGCGCGCCGCCGGCGGCGCGCTCGCGACCCGGTCAGGAGCTCCATGACCACAGCCGCGGGACCAGCGGACCCGATCGCCGCTGATGTCCTGCGATCGGGTCACAGAGCTGAAGAACGGGGAAAGGTCTGTGTAAACAAGCCTCTCCCGCGCTTCCTACTCTGCCTGTCATTGATCGGCTGTTCCCTGTCATCGGGAAAGCCGATCAATGACGTCAGACGTCAGCCCCGCCCCCTAATGTTAAAAAAAACACACATATCACAGCCCATAACCCCTCCCCTCCCCCTAGTGGTTAACTCTTTCACTGCCAGTGTCAGGAATCAATGCATTTAAATAGCATTGCTGTATAAATGACAATGGTCCCACAAATGGGTAAAAAATGTCCGATGTGTCTGCCATAATGTCGCAGTCACAATAAAAATCGCTGATCGCCGCCATTACTAGTAAAAAAAAATATTATTAAAAATGCTATAAAACTATCCCCTATATTGTAAACGCTATAACTTTTGCGCAAACCAATCAATAATCGCTTACATAAAAATATGTAGAAGAATACGTATTGGCCTAAACTGAGGAAAAAAAATGTTTTTTTATATATTTTTTGGGGATATTTATTATAGCAAAAAGCTAAAAATATTGCATTTTTTTCAAAATTGTCGCTCTATTTTTGTTTATAGCGCAAAAAATAAAAACCGCAGGGGCGATCAAATACCACCAAAAGAAAGCTCTATTTGTGGTAAAAAAAGGACGCCAATTTTGTTTGGGAGCCACGTCGCACGACCGCGCAATAGTCAGTTAAAGCGACGCAGTGCCGAATCGCAAAAAGGGGCCTGGTCCTTTGGCTGCCAATTGGCCCGGGGCTTAAGTGGTTAAGAGTGGTTAGGATGTGGAATTCTCTTCCACAGGCAGTGGTTTCAGTGGGGGGGGGGGGGGGGGCATCCATAATTTCAAAAAACTATTAGGCACCTGAACAACCACAACATACAGGGATATACAATGTAATACTGACGTAAAATCACACACATAGGTTGGACTTGATGGACTTGTGTGTTTTTTCAACCTCGCCTACTATGTGTGTAATGTAACTATGTAACAACAGTAAAATCAGTCTGTATATGCAGTAAAGCAACGCTATTCAAAAGAATAATTCCGTTTTCTGTTTTTTGTCCTCGCAGATTGACTCACATACTGAATCTTACATCTCTTTGGACTCCTCTAATGAGATATCCCCTCCAGATTAACGAACTCCACCCAGTTGACTCAGCTATTACAAAGGAAACAATGGTCATGCTTCCCTAGCAGATTCTCTAGAATAGTGGTTCTCAACCCTGTCCTCAAGTATTCCCAACAGGCCATGTTTTCGGAATTTCTCTTAGATAAAATATCTGTCCAAAATACCAAGCCATTGACTCTGATTTAAAGAACCTGTGCAAAATAAGAAAACCTGCAAACATGGCCTGTTGGGCGTACTTGAGGACAGTGTTGAGAACCACAGCTCTTGAAGGCCTTATTCACATGGGCGTGTACCAGTGTTGCCAACTTATCAGATTGAATTTTACTGACACGACACTCAAAATTTACTGGCACAGACAGTTTTTACTCACATTTCCAAAAGCTCCAAAATTACAGTTTTAAGTGCAAATTTAACTATTTAGGCTATCAAAAAGTACAACATGCAATTAGCAATATGATTTAAGGTAGATATTAAGGCAAAAAACATATTTCTTATTCTATTTTCAATAAAGTAAGAGCAGTGAAACAAGTCCGGTGAAAATCTGACAAAAGATCTTTCCTGCTGGTTGGCTATTTCCCAGATTGGAGTCGGCCGGGCTTGGAACCATATACTCCATTCCCTATTGAGTTCATGCGTATGTGCGTAGCACATCTGGTAAGAGTATTTCATCTATTTTCGGTGGAAGACATCACTTTAAGAATTATTTGAATGATGATCTACGGTCACCTGGGTGTTATTCTACAATCAGTTATTCACTTATACTTTTATTATATTGTCTTGCACTGACAAGATATTAACTTTTGTCCATCTACTTATTTATTTGCACTGATTTTTATATTTTAATTTAATTAAATATTTGTTTTGATGCGCTGCACTTATTTTCACTTTTTACATTGTACCCTGAAGGATTCGTGATTGGCCTTTTTTGTGTTCAACTTGCACTAATTATTTATTTTAGTTTTTGTTTGGGTTTGCGCTGATTGCTTCACATAAGGGTACGGGTACAGGAACACAGGAAGGACTAGGTCAGGGTACGCTCAGGAACAAAGTCAGATGCAGGATCGGGTAACAGGCAGCAAGGTCAGAGCCCAAGGAGAGAGATACCAAGGCAAGCATGTGAGGGCTTGCCGGGTATTTATAAGACTGCCAGTGATTGACCTCACGTAACAGCTGAGTGCAGAAGGTTCTGTCTGCTCCACATTGCCAAAGTACACCCACTGGTGGACACCGGTACTACGGCCCAAGGATCCAACAGTATAACCAGCAGGGGAGTCCTCTTATTACAGGCCCTGGGTGTTAGAAGACACCCGCTGGTGGACACTGGTACTGCGATCCAAGAGACCGACAGCACCACCAAAGGATGAATCTTTTCATGACAGTAATACTGACATAAAATCACACACATAGGTTGGACTTGATGGACTTGTGTCTTTTTTCAACCTTTCCTACTTTGTAACAACAGTAAAATCAGTCTGTATATGCAGTAAAGCAACACTATTCAAAAGAATAATTCAGTTTCCCTTTTTTTTGTCCTTGCAGGTTGACTCACATACTGAATCTTACATCTCTTTGGACTCCTCTAATGAGATATCGCCTCCAGATTAACGATCTCCACCCAGTTGACTCAGCTATTACAAAGGAAAACAATGGTCATACTTCCCTAGCAGATTCTCTAGAATAGTGGTTCTTAACCCTGTCCTCAAGTATTCCCAACAGGCCACGTTTTCGGAATTTCTCTTAGATAAAATATCTGTCCAAAATACCAAGCCATTGACTCTGATTTAAAGAACCTGTGCAAAATAAAAGAAAACCTGCAAACATGGCCTGTTGGGGGTACTTGAGGACAGTGTTGAGAACCACAGCTCTTGAAGGTCTTATTCACATGGGCGTGTACCAGTGTTGCCAACTTATCAGATTGAATTTTACTGACATGACACTCAAAATTTACTGGCACAGACAGTTTTTACTCACATTTCCAAAAGTTCCAAAATTACAGTTTTAAGTGCAAATTTAACTATTTAGGCTATCAAAAAGTACAACATGCAATTAGCAATATGATTTAAGGTAGATATTAAGGCAAAAAACATATTTCTTATTCTATTTTCAATATAATAAGTAGCTCAGGGACAGGACTCAAGAGGGCAAGAAATTGCAACGGGCAAAATATTGGCATGCATTAAAAAGGGGATTAACTCCAGAGATAAAACGATAATTGTCCCACTCTACAAGAGCACTCAACTTATTCTCTCTGGAGAAGAGACGCTTGAGAGGGGATATGATTTCAATGTACAAATACCGTACTGGTGACCCTACAATAGAGATAAAGCTTTTCCGCGAATAGGAATTTAATAAGACACGTGGCCATTCACTAAAATTAGAAGAAACCGGTTTAACCTTAAACTGCGTAGAGGGTTCTTTACTGTAAGAGCGGTTAGGATGTGAAATTCTCTTCCACAGGCAGTGGTTTCAGTGTGTGTGTGTGTGGGGGGGGGGGGGGGCATCCATAATTTCAAAAAACTATTAGGCACCTCAACAACCACAACATACAGGGATATACAATGTAATACTGACATAAAATCACACACATAGGTTGGACTTGATGGACTTGTGTATTTTTTCAACCTTGCCTACTACTATACCACACGTCTTGAAGGCCTTATTCACATGGGCATGTACCAGTGTTGACAACTTATAAGATTGAATTTTACTTATACGACACTCAAAATTTACTGGTGAATCCAGTTTTTCCTCACATTTCCAAAAGTTTTAAGTGCAAATTTAACTATTTACTCTATCAAAAAGTACAACATGCAATTAGCAATGTGATTTAAGGTAGATATTAAGGCAAAAAACGTATTTCTTATTCTATTTTCGATATAGTAAGTAGCTCAGGGACAGGACTCAAGAGGGTAAGAAATTGCAATGGGCAGGCGCACACACACATGAAATTTACTCTCACAGTGACACTGGCAGGAATGTGCAGCACAGTTTTACTAGCTGCCAGTAAAAATACTGATGGTTACCTTAGGTTCCTCAGTGAGTATAACAAGCATTATTTCCAGCGTATACAGACAGCAGGGGCGGACTGACAAGTCGGTGACTCGGGCGCCGCCCGAGGGCCCGGGGCCATTAGGGGCCCGGACTCGGCCACACGAGGGGCCACTTGAAACGGCTGTATTACATGCCGGGATGTCGCTAACAATACTGCTAACGGCGCGCGGCTCCCCGCCCGCCCCTCCTTCCCTCCCGTCCGTCCCAGGTGCTTGTACTGTATGCGTCACCTGGGACGGACGGGAGGGAAGGAGGGGCTGGCGGGGAGCCACGCGCCGTTAGCAGTATTGTTAGCGGCATCGCGGCATGTAATACAGCTGCTTTAACCGGCCGAGTCCGGGCCCCTAATGGAAGAGAAGAGTGGAGGGGCCGGCGGGGAGCATCGGTGAGTAAATTACCAGGACCGCCACAAGTGATGGGGGGGGGGGGTGGTACAGAGTCACGGGCCCCGGGTCCCCCCACCCCACAGTGTCCCCCTAGCCCACAGTGTCCCCCCTACCCCACAGTGTCCTCCTACCCCACAGTGTCCCCCCCACCCCACAGTGTCCCCCCACCCCACAGTGTCCCCCTGTGTGCATGTGCTCTCCCTCCAGTGTCCCCCTGTGTGTGCGTGTCCCCCCCCCTGTGTGTGCGCTCTCCCTCCAGTGTCCCCCTGTGTGTGCGTGTCCCCCCCCCTGTGTGTGCGCTCTCCCTCTAGTGTCCCCCTGTGTGTGTGTGCCCCCCTGTGTGTGCGCTTTCCCTCCAGTGTCCCCCTGTGTGTGCGTGTCCCCCCTGTGTGTGCGCTCTCCCTCCAGTGTCCTCCTGTGTGTGTGTGCCCCCCCCCCCTGCGTGTGCGCTCTCCCTCCATTGTCCCCCTGTGTGTGCGCTTTCCCTCCAGTGTCCCCCTGTGTGTGCATGTCCCCCCCCCTGTGTGTGCGCTCTTCCTCCAGTGTCCCCTGTGTGTGTGCCCCCTCCTGCATGTGCACTCTCCCTCCAGTGTCCCCCTGTTTGTGCGTTTCCCCCCCTGTGTGTGCGCTCTCCCTCCAGTGTCCCCCTGTGTGTGCGTGTCCCCCCCCCTGTGTGTGCGCTCTCCCTCCAGTGTCCCCCTGTGTGTGCGTGTCCCCCCCTGTGTGTGCGCTCTCCCTCCAGTGTGCACTCTCCCTCCAGTGTCCCCCCCTGTGTGTGCGCTCTCCCTCCAGTGTCCCCCCCTGTGTGTGCGCTCTCCCTCCAGTGTCCCCCTGTGTGTGCGTGTCCCCCCTGTGTGTGCGCTCTCCCTCCAGTGTGCACTCTCCCTCCAGTGTCCCCCCCTGTGTGTGCACTCTCCCTCCAGTGTCCCCCCCTGTGTGTGCGCTCTCCCTCCAGTGTCCCCCTGTGTGTACGTGTCCCCCCCTGTGTGTGCGCTCTCCCTCCAGTGTCCCCCTGTGTGTGCGTGTCCCCCCCTGTGTGTGCGCTCTCCCTCCAGTGTCCCCTGTGTGTGCGTGTCCCCCCCTGTGTGTGCGCTCTCCCTCCAGTGTGCACTCTCCCTCCAGTGTCCCCCCCTGTGTGTGCGCGCTCTCCCTCCAGTGTCCCCCCCTGTGTGTGCGCTCTCCCTCCAGTGTCCCCCTGTGTGTACGTGTCCCCCCTGTGTGTGCGTTCTCCCTCCAGTGTCCCCCTGTGTGTGTGTGTGCGCGTTCTCCCTCCAGTGTCCCCCTCTGTGTGTGCGTTCTCCCTCCAGTGTCCCCCTCTGTGTGTGTGTGTGTGTGTGTGCGCGTTCTCCCTCCAGTGTCCCCCTGTGTGTGTGTGTGTGTGCGTTCTCCCTCCAGTGTCCCCCCTGTGTGTGTGTGTGTGCGTTCTCCCTCCAGTGTCCCCCTGTGTGTGTGTGTGTGCGTTCTCCCTCCAGTGTCCCCCTGTGTGTGTGTGTGTGCGTTCTCCCTCCAGTGTCCCCCTCTGTGTGTGTGTTCTCCCTCCAGTGTCCCCCCCTGTGTGTGTTCTCCCTCCAGTGTCCCCCTGTGTGTGTGTGTGTGCATTCTACCTCCAGTGTCCCCCTGTGTGTGTGTGTGCGTTCTCCCTCCAGTGTCCCCCTCTGTGTGTGTTCTCCCTCCAGTGTCCCCCTCTGTGTGTGCGTTCTCCCTCCAGTGTCCCCCTCTGTGTGTGTGTGTGCGTGTGCGTTCTCCCTCCAGTGTCCCTGTGTGTGTGCGCATTCTCCCTCCAGTGTCCCCCTGTTTGTGCGCTCCCCCTACAGTGTCCCCCATTGTGCTCTCCCTCCCCAGTGTGCTCCCCCCCAGTGTCCACCAGTGTGCTCTCTCCCCCCCGCCACACACAAACACACACACACAGTGTCCCCCTGTTTTCTCTCCCTCCCCCCATGTCTCCCTGTGCAGGTGTGGCTTAAGTGTGGGGACCAAGGGGGCCCCATGATCTTCTATTGCCCGGGGGCCCCAGGAGTTGTCAGTCCGCCCCTGACAGACAGATTTTACTGTTGTGGGTTTAGTAACACATTAAAGCAATGTTTCTCAACTCCAGTCCTCAAGTATCCCTAACAGGTCATGTTTTTTAGGATTTCCCTCGGATGAAACCGCTGTGGTAATTACTAAGGCAGTGAAACTGATCAAATCACCTGTGCAAAATAATGGAAAGCATTAAAATATGACCTGTTGGGGGTACTTGAGGACCGGAGTTGAGAAATTCACATTATAATAGTAACTAAAACATAAAGAAATTAAGTGTAACAATCTAAAAAAAAAAAAAAAACTTCTATAATGGTGTGAACCTCCCAACTAAAAAGTTGTTGCACTTTAACCGCTTCCCGACCGCCTCCTGTAGATATACGTCAACAGAATGGCACGGGCAGGCAAAAGCACGTACCTGTACGTCCCCTTTAATTTGTCTGCCCGGGGGGCGCGCGCGCGACCCGCCAGCGGCGCGCGCGCGACCCGGTCGGGAGCTCCGTGACCACGCCCGCGGGACCAGCGGACCCGATCGCCGCTGGTATCCCGCGATCGGGTTACGGAGCTGAAGAACGGGGAGAGGTCTATGTAAACAAACCTCTCCCCGCGCTTCCTACACTGACTGTCAGTGATCGGCGGTTCCCTGTCATCGGGAACGCCGATCAATGACGTCAGACGTACAGCCACGCCCCCCTACTGTAAAAAAAAACACAACACGTCACACTGACTCCTCCCCGCCCCCTAGTGGTTAACCCCCTAACTACAACTGTCATTTACATAGGAATCAGTGCTATTTAAATAGCAGTGATTGCTGTATAAATGACAAATGTCCCAAAAATGTGTCAAAAATGTCCGATGTGTCCGCCAAAATGTCGCAGTCACAATAAAAATCGCTGATCGCCGCCATTACTAATAAAAAAAATATTAATAAAAATGCTATAAAACTATCCCCTATTTTGTAAACGCTATAACTTTTGCGCAAACTAATCAATAATCGCTAATTGCGATTTTTTTTTACCAAAAATATGTAGAAGAATACGTATCGGCCTAAACTGAGGAAAAAAAATATTTTTTTATATATTTATTGGGGATATTTATTATAGCAAAATGTAAAAAATATTGCATTTTTTTCAAAATTGTCGCTCTATTTTTGTTTATAGCGCAAAAAATAAAAACCGCAGGGGCGATCAAATACCACCAAAAGAAAACTCTAATTGTGGGAAAAAAAGGACGCCAATTTTGTTTTGGAGCCACGTCGCATGACCGCGCAATTGTTAGTTAAAGCGACGCAGTGCCGAATTGCAAAAAGGGGCCTGGTCCTTTGGCTGCCAATTGGTCCGGGGCTGAAGTGGTTAAGTTAATGCAAGTTAATTTGTGTGTAATTATCTGTAGAGGGGTTTCAACCATTCTTGCTAAGATTAAAAAAAATGTATGTCTTATTCTCATTTTGATGTGTATTACATATAACTGGAATTGATGGCACTGATAGGGGGCATTGGTTGGCACTGATAGGCGTCATTGATTGGCAGCACAGATGGGCACTGATAGGAGGCACTGATAGGCAGCACCGATGGGCACTCATTGGTGGCACTAATGGGCACTAATAGGCACTGATAGGTGGCATTGGTTGGCACTGATAGGCGGCACTAATGGGCACTAATAGGCACTGATAGGTGTCATTGGTCGGCACTGATAGGCGGCACTGATGGGCACTGATAGGCAGCACTGATTGGCACTCATATTTAGTACTGCTGGGCACTGATTGCCACTGATAGGTGGCACTGATTGGCACTGATAGGCAGCACTAATGGGCACTGATTGGCACTGATAGGTGGCATTAGTTGGCACTGACAGGTGGCACTGATTGGCACTGATAGGTGGCACTGATGGGCACTGACAGGTGGCACTGATAGGTGGTACTGATTGGCACTGATAGAGGAGAGGGGGAGTTTCACATTGAGCAGTCAGAGAGGATTGTAAGAGCTGCTCAGTGCATGAAACTGTCATGTAATGTAACTACATGCAGAGACCAGCTGTCAAAATCCGGCGGTGATGTCGGGGGTGGGTGGGACAGAAAAGCTATTAAACACCACCCAACAGGATAGGGGGATGGGCGAGCTGCTCCCTGTATGTGGCTCTGCCCCTTTCTATCAGCTGTCAAACACCAGCCAATGATTGGGCTGCTTAAAGCGGAAGTAAACCAATCGATTTAACAGTTTAAAAAAAAAGGCATGCCGGGAATGCTAACTGCACATTGGCTGTGCTCTCAACCAAACAGTCAAACCAACCAATGGCTGGTGTCATAACGGATCACATGTGCAGCAGCGTGGCAGTTGAAGATTAAACAGAGGCAAAGATGGCAGCTTCCTTGGCTGGAAACGATAGGGGGGTTTACTTCCACTTTAAGTAACTGGGCAGAGCCATATACACGGAGCGGCCCGC
Source organism: Lithobates sylvaticus (assembly GCA_028564925.1). Taxonomy (NCBI): domain Eukaryota; kingdom Metazoa; phylum Chordata; class Amphibia; order Anura; family Ranidae; genus Lithobates; species Lithobates sylvaticus. The sequence goes on along the minus strand of CM053026.1, from coordinate 161,873,187 downwards.
CAAGCCCCTACCCAGATGCCTGGTGTTTAATAGCTGTTCTGTCCCGCCCACCCCCGACATCACCACTGAATTTTGACAGCTGGCCTCTGCATGCAGTTATATTACATGACAGTGTCACGCACTGAGCAGTTCTTACCTCAGAAGACAGCAGGCATGCAGCTACACTGTCACGCAGGGGGTGATTAGGGTGTGCCCAGGCACACCCGGCACACCCCGTGCGCACGCCTATAACTTAATTGAGTTGGATTCAAGTATAAATCAAGGGCTATCGCCTCCAGGAACTTCAAATGAAGAAGTTGTGAACTCCCCTGGACTGAACATGCTATAGTTATCTATTTTATCATCTGTAATACCTCTTTAAACCAAGCTAAGTAAATTCCTTTTATTAGTATACTCTCGAGTTGACTGAAATTATTGTATGATACCCACATATCTGAAAGGTTAAACATTTGAACTTTTAAGTAATAAAGTCTAAACCTTTTTTACATCCTTCCACTCTGTAACATGCAACCTCTACCTCTCCTTCTCACAGTTGTGTCCTCTCTACTTAAACTTTATTTTATTCACCCCTCTTCTCCACAACTTATATAGATCAACCTCACCCTGTCCTATATTTAATTGATGGGATGCGGTGCCTTTGAGTTTTCCTCTGTTAACCTTTTTCTGTTCCACACAATTTCGTTTCTATTCCTCTTCTTCCCAAACCAGCCTCTCCTTCTCTTGTGCCCTTTGGATTGCCTGCTCTGTCTGAAATAAACTCACCTCTGTCCATGACCTTTTTATCACTAAGGCGGGGTTCACACTGCTCCGACATGGAGGAAGGTCCGATCCGACTTTGCCCTATGACTTCATGTCCCAATTCCATGCTACTTCAATGGATGGGATTTGACTTTGATCTGAAAAAAAAAAAATGGCCTTTAAGGGGAACCCCCACGCCAAAAAAAAGAAAAAAACGGCGTGGGTCTCCCCCATGATCCATACCAGACCCTTATCCGAGCATGCAGCCCAGTAGGTCAGGAAAGGGGGGTGAGCGAGTCCAGGCCACATGCCCTCAACATGGGGGGTGGTGCTTTTGAACAGGGGGGGCTCTATACCCCCCACCCCAAAGCACATTGTACCCATGTTAATGGGGACAATGGCCTCTTCCCCAGAACCCTGCGTGGTGGTTGTGGGGGTCTGCAGGTGGGGGGCATTTTAGAATCTAGAAGCCCCCTTTAACAAGGGGGCCCCCAGATCTCACCCCCCATGTGAATAAGTATGGGGTATAGAGTACCCCTACCCATTCACCAAAAAAGTGTTAAAAATTAAGAATGTCCCCGTCGTAGCTCCAACGTTTCTTCTTTCTCCGGTGATGTCTTCTCACTCCGGTTCTTCTCCCTCTTCCGGTTCTCCTCCCTCCGGTTCTTATCCCTCCTCCGGATATCCTCCTTCTGCTGTCGATGTCTTTTTCCTCCAGTTCTTCTCCCTCCGCTGCCGAAGTGTTCTTCCCCTGGTGCTGCCGAAGTGTTCTTCCCCTGGTTCTTCTCCCACAGTCGTACCAGCTCCGTTCTCTGCTGGTTCTTATATAGACATGGGGCATGGCCATCCGGTGATGTCATCCAGAGAGCCCATCCCCTTATGACGTCACCACCCATCATGCCCCCGGGCAGTGAAATCATAAGGGGTCTGGGTCTCCAGATGATGTCACCGGATGGCCATGCCTCATGTCTATATAAGAACCGGCAGAGAATGGAGCTGTCATAACTGACGGAGCTAGCTTCGGGAGAAGAACCAGCAGAAGAACCGGAGGAAGAAAACATTGGCAGCAGAGGGAGAAGAACCAGAGGAAGTAGACATCAGCAGTGGAGGGAGAAGAACCCAGAGGGAGAAGACATCGGCAGTGGAGGGTGAAGAACCAGAGGGAGAAGACATTACCGGAGGAGAAGACATCACTGGAGAAAGAAGACACATGGGAGCTACGACGGGGGACATTTTTATTTTTTAATAAAGGACTTTGTCAAAAACCTGTATACTGTTTTTATTTATTTTTTACACTTTTTTGGTGAATGGATATACCTCATACTTATTCACATAAGGAGGGGGCCAGGATCTGGGGGGCCCCTTGTTAATGGGGGCTTCCAGATTTAGATAACCTTCCTGCCCCAAAGACTCCCACAACCACTGTCTAGGGTTGTCAGGAAGAGGCTCTTGTCCCCATCAACACGGGGACAAGGTGCTTTGGGGTGGGGGGCACAGAGCTCCCCCCTGCCCCAAAGCACCCACCCCCTATGTTGAGAGCATGTGGCCTAGTATGGTCCAGGGGGCGGGGGGGCACTCACTCCCCCCCTTTCCTGACCTGCCAGGCTGCATGCTCAGATAAGGGTCTGGTATGGATTTTGGGGGGGACCCCACATCGTTTTTTTTTTTATTATTATTTTGGCGCGGGGTTTCCCTTCGAGATCCTCAGAGCACAAATTGCATGCCACAAGTCGGATCAGTAAGACGATGATCCGACTTGGATGCGACTTAAGCAGCGTACACACGATCGGATTATCCAACGGGAATTGTGTGATGACAGGCTGTTGGCGGAAAATCCGACCGTTTGTATGCTCCATTAGACAATTGTTGTCGGATTTTCCGCGGACAAAAGTTGGATGGCAGGCTTTCAAATTTTCCGCGGACAAATGTCTGTTGTCGGATTTCCTGAGCGTTTGTACACAAGTCCGTTGGGCAAAAGTCCACAAACACACATGCTCACAAGCAAGGACGAGCTTTGTAAACTAGCATTCGTAATGGGGAATTAACATTTGTGACGTGGCAAAATATGAAATCTCGAAATGCAGCGCACATTCTCTTCTTCTTTAACCTCCCTGGCGGTATGATTCTGGCTGGAATTTTGTGCTGAAAGCGGTACAATTATTTTGCATGGAAATGTGATGCTATGTATTATAGGCCTGCAATTCTTAGTAATTACTTACTTAAACCTGACCAAACAAGACTCTAGTACACATCCCAGATGTGATAAAGTTTAAAACACAAAATCACGATTTTAAATTTTTAAATAATATCATTTTATTCAAGAATATAATACAAACTAAAGAAATTTGTCAGACAAAGAAAATTTAATAAACATCCTGAGTGTGGTAAATTTTAAAACAGGGTACAGCACACAGTCCGACGTCACAATCCGGACAATAGAACCGGGTTTCTTTTCTGATTTTCTTCCGCCTGTCATCTTTTTTGGAACAGCAAACCACGCACATCCTGGTAGGTGCTGCCTTTCTTGCGGTTGGTGGTATAAAGTCCATAAAATGACGACCTGTTAGGCGTTCTGGGTTGACAACACCAGCAGCACGTCGTCCATCTCTGTTTGCAGCTACTGATGGCCTCTGGTGTTTGAGGAAAATTTGCTCAGCCACCTTCCAGATAAAATCCGAATGAATAAGAGGCCTGTCACTTCCTGCTCGGTACAAGATGTACGCGTTCCAAAGGCATTGTTCCAGCAGATGCCTGAAAATCTTTTTGTAGTATTTCTTCTGCTGTTTCCGCATGGTCGGGTAAAAGGTCATTGCCTGATCAGCTCGGTCGACACCTCCCATGGTGCAATTGTAGTCGATCACGACTTGCGGCTTCAGCACATCTCTCCCACCTTTTGTGTGGACCATGGCAGTGGAGGTACTGTGCACAGTGCTCATGAGACACAGGTCTTTCTTGTCTCGCCAACGTATTGCCATCATCTTCCCATTCTGCCAGGCAACACTTTCACCGGTTTTCAGTTTTTTTTTGGCAAACCTAGATGGCATGCCACGTCGGTTAGGCCTAACCGTACCATAAGCATCAGTTTTGTTTTTGATCAAAACCTCCAACAGCTCTGGCGACGTATAAAAATTATCCATGGTGACGCAATATCCCTGGTTCAGTAATGGCTCCAGTAGTGTTAGGACAGATGATGTGGCCATCCCATAGCCGCTGTACCTGGGGTTAAATTTCGTGCCTTTACCGGTGTAAATGACAGAGTTCCATATGTACCCAGTGGATGACTCACAGAGCATGTAGGATTTGATGCCAAACCGCGCTCTTTTCGATGCGATATACTGGATCCAGCTTAGGCGTCCCTTATAGGCCATCAAGCTCTCATCCACACTGACGTCCCTTTCTGGCACGTAGGCCCGCTGGAAATTGTTCCCAATCATTTGGCATACCTCCCAGATTTTTTTGAGCTTGGGCGCAGGATGCGTGGCCTCATCAAACTCCTCATTGTTGGTGAAGTGAAAATACTTCATAATGAGGGAAAAACGGTATTCCGACATCACGGTACCAAAAAACGGGGTGGCCAGTAATTTGTTGGTGGTCCAGTACCATTTCTGGCGAGGTTTCCCCACCACTCCCTGGAGAATAATGAGTCCGAGAAACAGCCAGATGTCCTCTTTAGTTACCGGTTCCCACCTTCTGCTTCGGGAAAACCTGGCATGCGGCGTAGCGGATTGCTGCACTTGGTAGCGATTTGTCTCTGTGACAATTTTTTGAATTACCTCCTCTGTAAGAAATAATTCCAGGTATGCCAGAGGGTTGCCACGCTCAACTTCGACCTTCATCCCAGGTGATCCAGTGAAGGGGAACCTTGGGGGCGCTACCTGGTCCGTATCGCACTCAATAGGGCACCAAGTGCGCACATCGTTGATGTCAGGTGCAGGATCATCACCGCTGTCACCGCTGTCACTTGTCACATCCGTGTCAGATGACAAATCTCCCCACGACTCGCTATCGCTCACTTCTGGGAGCAACTCCGTGTCGCTGCCGCTGTCGCTGTCATCCAACTGCTCCAAAGGCGATTTTGTAGCGAGATGGCGCTTTTTGGATTCCATTTTAATTTTTTTTATTAGGGGCACTAGGGCAAGGCAAGGGGCACTGTATCAGTAAGATCAGAGATAATACAGTGTAATCCTCTCAGATTACACTGTATCACCTCTATTTATATGTGTGTGTGTTGTGCTGAACTTTTGAACTTTTGAATCTCCCGCCCAGTTCCGCTCCCGTGCGCCGCTGCTGCTCGCAGGGAACGGAACTAGGAAGTGAGACGCCGTGATCGCGCTGGCGAACACAGCCGAGGACAGCCGAAGACAGCGGAGAGCATCGCTGGAGCCCAGGACAAGGTAAGGGCTCCGCTGTATGCTCTGCACAGCTACCCCGAGCGTGACTCGGGGTTACCGCTCCTGACAAAAAAAATCAGCCCCGAGTCACGCTCGGGGTTACCGCCAAGGAGGTTAATGGGATAATAATGAAGCTGCTTTGCTGTTGATACTGATGGAGTTATGGCAAACGTATTTTAAAAGGCTTTTATTTTCTAGTGATATCAAGAATATTATTATGCTTTTTTTTTTTTTTTTTTGGGCAAGTTACCACAACACCATTATCCCATAATTTTTAAGATCAAAGATACAACTATGTTGGTGTCCCTTGTCAATTTTACATTGTATTTTTTTAAATGTAACTGCCTCCTCCCAAACTGTCATTTGAAGTAAAACTCATAGCCAAGTATTATTCTACACATTTTTTTTATTGTGCATTAAAAAAAAGAAAACAAATAAAATTAGACATGCTATCTGCCAATTGAAAATAACCAAAAAGTGCATTCTATGCATCCAAAAATATAGAAAATATACCAAATCAAATCATTATTCAACCAAAAAATAAAATAAAAGCCTCATGCATGTGTCCTGCTTCTTAATATAGGGGGTCAATAATGCCAAGAGTTGGTGAAAGCAGGGGTCCGTCATCCGGAGATAATTCCGAAAATCATCCGGATTATTCTCCTGGACCTCCCGCAGCAAAGGCATATGACATAATTGAAGTTTGTGTATGGTAAGCCGCGCTTAGGTGGAAAATTGTCTAGGTTGCTGCCACCTCAGGGCAAAGGGTAAAGATTTATCCTTGAAGTAATCGATAGTAATGCTGTGGTCAGGCGCTACCTGTGTTATGAGTAATGGCTGCCAATAGGTGTACACTGCGTCACTTAATTGTAGTGGAAGGTGACAAAAGTGTCAAAATAAACTAATTGATTGGTTAAATTGTGGGCTGCTATAATAGCCGCCAATGTGCGCAAGAAAAACAGTAATCATGGCGTGAGGAAATAGCAAACCTGATTGAAAAACCAAAGAAAAATAAATAATATATAGCCTGATGTGGATTGCCTCAGTAGTAATCACTTGGGCCAGGGAGTGAAGTCCCTATTATATGCGTCTAGGCAAAATAAAGCATAAAACATAACATATAAGGCATATAACTCATATAAGTGTTTGTGCTAGCATCAGCTACACAATATGTGCCACTATGATTAGCACCGTGTTGGGTGACGTGCACATTTAATAAAAAGTGTTACAAATGTGGTGATGTCACGTAAGTGATTCACCATACACCAGGGGTTAAAATCCCCTAAATTTAAACGTGATAAGTAAGAATATATCCTGTGGTTGAGTGTGTATGAAAAGAGACAGTTCCTATGTGCTCATGTCGTGAGGATAATAATAAATATATCAAAAGTGAACACAGATGCAACCAAAATACATAAAATGCATAAGGCACCTAATATGGTCAGCTGATGTGATCATAGGAGGCCTAAACAGAAACAAAAATTTTTTTGTTTAGACTGAATAAGCTGTTAGGCTATGGTATAGGCTGGCTAGTTAGACCGCAGCATGGGCTAAAGCCAATAGTACAATAAGTGATGGTGCCAATAAATATTTAAAGTTGCGGGTGCAGTAGTTTCAGCAGAATAAATGGGATGCACTATAGGGATAAATCACATTTGCACAGTAAAGCTGAGATAAGTCCAACACATGCACTAATAAGGTTTAAACAGTCCACATTTGAGATTTCCAAGAAAAAGATTTGGTGACTAGGTTGTGCTCATAATAAATCCTCAGATGACTTCGGTGCTCCCCCTGTTGAATTTCCCACTCACCGGATGCCTGCACCCCTGCAGGGGTAACAAGCCTGTAGAGCACACTGGGGCTGGATCAGGTTTCAGCTTAATCTGGGGTCCAGGCCTTGTTCCTCCTCTGCTGGGCTTGTGTAGGGACACTCAGGTGTGTTGTGATGAGAAGAAGGTATCCTCATAGGGGGGAAGTGAAAAAAGATCCCATAGTGCAAATGTGTTGCCAAGCATAAAAATAATTTATTAAAAATTGGTCACGATTAATAAAGCAACCGATTTTTGGTCCAAGAAATCCTCCTGTTCCTGTTCCTGGACTGGACTTGGGTCAAAGCAATAACTCCAAGGCCAATAATAAATAACACGTTAACTCCTCCGATTCTGCAACATGTCTGGTTGACGAACGGCCGCTGAAATGAACTGAAAAGCACAAAATGAAACTGAAAAGTGCTAAATGAAAAGCGCGAAATGAAAAGCGCAAATCAACACTCACCAAACTTCTACTAACACGAAATTAGCCCAAAGGGTGGCGCTAATGAACTGAAAAACCACGTAGTACCTCACTACGTTTGTGTTTGTTGGCTGACAATTCCTTGCCTTTTGTATACAAGACAAAATCCAGGCATACGTCTTTGGACAAAAGTCTGAGGTATTGTCTGTGGAAAATCTGATTGTGTGTATGAGGCTTATCATTCAAATCAATGGGCTGAAATTGTGCCCAAGTAGGACCAAAGTAGTGCAGGAGCTTTTTTAAAGTCGGACCGACTTGTGTTGGACTAGTTAACCACTTCCCGACCGCCCCATGTATATATACGTCAACAGAATGGCACGTACAGGCAGAATCACGTACCTGTACGTGACATTCTTCAGGCGGTTGGGGGGTCCGATCGGACCCCCCTCCGCCGGCGGGGACGGTCGGGATCGTGTCAGGAGCGATCCGGGACGAGGGGACGGCCAGTGGTTTCTGGCCACCCCCTCGCGATCGCTCCTGGCCAATGAAAAGCTTCCCCTTCCTGTCTATTGTATAGACAGGAAGGCGGAAGTGATGTCACGCTCGGTGCGCCGGTCTATGTGACCGGAGACGCCGAGCGGTGAACATGTAAAGGTTAGTGCACAACAGTACACTGACACCAGTACAGTTAGGCACATATTCCACCCCCCTGTCACCCCCTGATCACCCCCCAGATCACCCCTCCCCCCCCAGTCACAGTGTCACTAATTGCAGTGATCATTTTTTTACTGATCACTGCATTTAGTGTCAGTGTGACTGTAATAACTGTCAGGGCAGTTAGTTTTAGGTCCAAGGTAGCCCCCTACCCCCCCCCCTAATAAAGGTTTAACCCCTTGATTGCCCCCCAGGTAACCCTTTCACCCCCTTTTGCCAGTGTCACTAAGCGATCGTTTTTCTGATCGCTGTATTAGTGTCACTGCTGTCGCTAGGTAACCATTTTTTTTTTTTTAGGTAACCGCCATGTTTATATAGGTTCATAAATAGTTTTATAGGTCAGGTACCCCCATATTACAACCTAAATAAAGGTCAGGTACCCCCATATTACAACCTAAATAAAGGTTTTAACCCCTTGATTGCCCCTAGAGTTAACCCTTTCACCAGTGATCACTGTATAACTGTCACTGGTGACGCTGGTTAGCCAGTTAGTTATTTCGTTATTTAGGTTCCCCGTCAGGTTTTTATATAGCGTCAGGTACCCCCATATATTACCTAATAAAGGTTTTAACCCCCTGATTGCCCCTAGTTAACCCTTTCACCCCCTTTTGCCAGTGTCACTAAGCGATCGTTTTTCTGATCGATGCATTAGTGTCGCTAGGTAACCATTTTTTTTTTTTAGGTAACCGCCATGTTTATATAGGTTCATAAATAGGTTTATAGGTCAGGTACCCCCATATTACAACCTAAATAAAGGTTTTAACCCCCTGATTGCCCTAGAGTTAACCCTTTCACCAGTGATCACTGTATAACTGTCACTGGTGACGCTGGTTAGCCAGTTAGTTATTTCGTTATTTAGGTTCCCCGTCAGGTTTTTATATAGCGTCAGGTACCCCCATATATTACCTAATAAAGGTTTAACCCCCTGATTGCCCCTAGTTAACCCTTTCACCCCCTTTTGCCAGTGTCACTAAGCGATCGTTTTTCTGATCGCTGCATTAGTGTCGCTAGGTAACCAGTTTTTTTTTGTATTACTGTTACGGGTGACGCTGGTTAGTTAGCTTGTTTTTTATACTGTCAGGGCACCCGCCATTTATTACCCAATAACGGTTTAACCCCCTGATCGCCCGGCGGGTGATATCAATTAGGTTTTAGGGTCAAATAAGGTCTGCGTCGCCCCAGGTTAGTGCCAGTACCGCAAACACCCACGCACAAAGCATACACCTCCCTTAGTGGCACAGTATCTGAACAGATCAATATCTGATCTGATCAGATCTATACTAGCGTCCCAGCAGTTTAGGGTTCCAAAAAAAACCGCATTGTTAGCGGGATCAGCCCAGATACCTGCTAGCACCTGCGTTTTCCCCCTCCGCCCAGCCCAGCCCACCCAAGTGCAGTATCGATCGATCACTGTCACTTACAAAACACTAAGCACACATAACTGCAGCGTTCGCAGAGTCAGGCCTGATCCCTGCGATCGCTAACAGTTTTTTTGTGGTAGCGTTTTGATTCAGTCGCTTCAGTCAGGAGCTTTTTTACCTGTGAATCTCAAAAAAATAAAAAAAAAATAAAATAGTTGTCGTTTTATTGTTCTCTCTCTCACTCTATTCTCTCTCTATTGTTGCTCTTTTTTTACTCCATTCTATTCTGCAATGTTTTATTATGTTTTATCATGTTTTATCATGCTTGCTTTTCAGGTATGTAATTTTGTTTACTGTGTTTTAGTGTTAAGCATTTTTTTGTTTTCAGGTGCGCCATTCAGTTGCAACGCGGATTTATTTATCTTGACAGCAACAGCGTTTGCTCCCACGATACATAAAGACGCGACTCCAACACTGTAGGAGGTGATTTCACCACCACAGTTAAAAAAAAGAGCATATATGCCGAAGCATGGGGGCAGCAGGGGGGGGGAGGAGCGATTGGCTCCTAATGCCACGTACATACGGTCGAAATTCCGACCGTGTGTACACGGCATAACTTTTGCGGGAGGATGCCCCCATGCATCGGCATATATAAATGGTGCATGTATGCCCATCATTAGAAGTGGGTGGATGAAGGGAGGTATTCTAATGGTGGGCATACCCACCAATCAATCTCTTTTTTTCGTTCAGCCAAGAGGCTGCATGAAAAAAAAAAAGATTACAATATATGTCCAGTATGTTGCTGGACTTTGAATGGTTATACCAGAATGATGTCTGCAGGTTTAGGTATCATCTTGGTATCATTCTTTTCAGCCAGTGATCGGCTTTCATGTAAAAGCAATTCTAGCGGGTAATTAGCCTCTAGACTGCTTTTACAAGCAGTGGGAGGGAATGTCCCCCCTCCCGGATATAAACCGCGCCATTGGGAAATTGGGAAAGCATTTTATCACACCAATCTTGGTGTGGTCAGATGCTTTGAGGGCAGAGGAATGATCTAGGGTCTAATAGACCCCAATTTTTTCAAAAAAAGAGTACCTGTCACTGCCTATTGCTATCATAGGGGATATTTACATTCCCTGAGATAACAATAAAAATCATAACAAAGAAAGGAACAGTTTAAAAATAAAATAAAAAAGCTAAATAAATAAAAAAAAAAGCAAAAAAAAAAAAAAAAAGCACCCCTGCCCCCCCTTCTCTTGCGCAAAGGCGTACACAAGCGTTGGTCTGGCGTCATATGTAAACAGCAATTGCACCATGCATGTGAGGTATCACCGCGAAGGTCAGATCGAGGGCAGTAATTTTAGCAGTAGACCTCCTCCGTGAATCTAATGTGGTATCATGTAAAGGCTTTTAAAGGCTTTTAAAAATGTATGTAGTTTGTCGCCACTGCGTGTTTGTGCGCAATTTTAAAGCATGTCGTGTTTGGTATCCATGTACTCGGCCTAAGATCATATTTTTTTATTTCATCAAAAATTTGAGCAATATAGTGTGTTTTAGTGCATTAAAATAAAAAAAAGTGTATTTTTTCCACAAAAAATGCGTTTGAAAAATCGCTGCGCAAATACTGTGTGGAAAAAAAAAATGCAACACCCACCATTTTAATCTGTAGGGCCTTTGCTTTAACATTATATATAGTGTTTGGGGGTTCAACGTAATTTTCTTGCAAAAAAAAAATATGTTTTCATGTAAACAAAAAGTGTCAGAAAGGGCTTTGTCTACAAGTGGTTAGAAGAGTGGGTGACGTGTGACATAGGCTTCTAAATGTTGTGCATAAAATGCCAGGACAGTTCAAATCCCCCCCAAATGACCCCATTTTGGAAAGTAGACACCCCAAGCTATTTGATGAGAGCAATGTTGAGCCCATTAAATATTTTTTTTTTTGTCCCAAGAGATTGAATAATGAAAAAAAAAATATATATATATTTTTTTTACAAAAAGTTGTCACTAAATGATATATTGCTCAAACATGTCATGGGCATATGTAGAAATACACCCCAAAATACATTCTGTTGCTTCTCCTGAGTACGGGGATACCACATGTGTGGGACTTTTTGGGAGCCTAGCTGCGTACGGAACCCCAAAAACCAATCACCGCCTTCAGGCTTTCTAAGGGTGTAATTTTTTTATTTCACTTCTCACTGCCAATCACAGTTTCGGAGGCCATGGAATGCCCAGATGGCATAAAACCCCCCAAAATGACCCCATTTTGGAAAGTAGACACCCAAGCTATTTGCTGAGAGGTATTGTGAGTATTTTGCAGATGTCGCTTTTTGTCACAAAGTTTTGAAAATTGAAAAAAGAAAAAAAAAATTTTTTTTTCTTTACTTTCTTCATTTTCAAAAACAAATGAGAGCTGTAAAATACTCACCATGCCTCTCAACAAATAGCTTGGGGTGTCTACTTTCCAAAATGGGGTCATTTGGGGGGGGTTTTGTGCTATTTTGGCATTTTATGGCCTTCGAAACTGTGATAGGTAGTGAGGAGTGAAATCAAAAATTTGCACCTTAGAAATCCTGAAGGCGGTGCTTGGGTTTCGGGGCCCCGTACGCGGCTAGGCTCCCAAAAAGTCCCACACATGTGGTATCCCCATACTCAGGAGAAGCAGCAAAATGTATTTTGGGGGTGCAATTCCACATATAACTATGGCATGTGTGAGCAATATATCATTTAGTGACAACTTTTTGAAAAAAAAAAAAAATCTTTTTTTATTTTTGTCTTTATTCAATCACTTGGGACTAAAAAAAAAAAAAATATTCAATGGGCTCAACATGCCTCTCAGCAAATAGCTTGGGGTGTCTACTTTCCAAAATGGGGTCATTTGGGGGGGGTTTTGTACTTCTCTGCCATTTTAGCACCTCAAGAAATGAAATAGGCAGTCATAAATTAAAAGCGGTGTAAATTCCAGAAAATGTACTCTAGTTTGTAGACGCTATAACTTTTGCGCAAACCAATAAATATACGCTTATTGGCATTTTTTTTACTAAAGACATGTGGCTGAATACATTTTGGCCCAAATGTTTGACTAAAATTGAGTTTATTAGATTTTTTTTATAACAAAAAGTAGAAAATCTCTTTTTTTTTCAAAATTTTCGCTCTTTTTCCGTTTATATCGCAAAAAATAAAAATCACAGAGGCAATCAAATCCATCAAAAGAAAGCTCTATTTGTGGGAAGAAAAGGACGCAAATTTCGTTTGGTTACAAAATTGCATGACCGCGCAATTACCAGTTAAAGTAGTGCAGTGCGAAATTGAAAAAAGACCTCTGGTCCTTTGGCTGCCAAATGGTCCGGGGCTGAAGTGGTTAAAGGGGTTGTAAACCTTTGGGTTTTTTCATCTTAAAGTGGAGGGCAACCCTAAAAAAAAATGAGCATTAATATTCTTTAAAAAAATTAATAAAAAATTTGAAAAAAAAAAATGTTTTACCTTACCAGAAATCCCTGTTGCTAGGCAGTCTTCCTAATCTGCCTCCTTCCTACTCTGCGGTGATGTTCGGTCTTCTCTCCTCCTCCGCGTTGTCTTCTGGGTAATGGGGTGCGCTGTGTTCTGGGAACTGTGTGTTCCCTAACACAGCGCGTCCCATTCACAAAGCGCTGCGCGACTCACGAATGCGCAGTAGGAAACGGCAGTGAAGCCGCAAGGCTCCACTGCCTGTTTCCCTTAGTGAGGATGGTGGCGCTAGGACCGGAGCGCCAAGAGACATGGCGGGCACCCTGGAAAGGTAAGTGTACTTATTAAAAGTCAGCAGCTACTTTTTTTTTAGCTGTTGACTTTAAAAAAAAAATTTTACTGATGAAACACCGCTTTAATGCATCCTATGCATTAAGGTGAAAAAACACCCGGCAGCGACCGGCCCCACAGCCCGCCTATTTTACTTACCTGAGCCCTGGAACTTGACCCGCAGGGACGCGCTGTCTCTCTGCCAGAGGTTCTTGGCTCTTGATTGGATAGATTGATAGCAAGAGCTCCAGAGTCCAAATGATGGACTCTGGGGAGTGCATGCGTGGAGGCTCCCGGGATGGCTGTGTAAGCCTGGAGCTCCACACAGCGCTAGCCATACAGCTTTAATAAGCAGTGGGAAGAAGCTGACAGGATTTCCCTAAATAACAGGAGAAGGCAGCAGATATCACAGGGCTTCTTCTTATGCCGGGAAGACATTCCAGAGGAACCCCAGGTCCTGAGTTTGAGCTTTTTGAAAAGCGGGACATATCTAAAATGGCGGCATTACCTCAGACAGGTGCACAGACTGCAGCTGAAATCTCCACAGCAGCCAGGCAAGTTGTTCTCCCTGCGACCCTCACATATTTACCTCAGTTACAGAGTGCAGCTACCTCTCTCAACACTTCATTGCCTGAAAACACAGTATCCCTTACTCACCCAGACTTTGCTTCTACACAAGCAGCACAGGCTCTTGATGTTCCCTTCAATGTTCCTGACCTGTTTTTTAAATTTTCTGAATTGTTGGATAAAGGTTTAACCCTGAATGCTGAAAGGATCACAGGGGAAATCAGGGCAGATTTCCAAAATCTGGGAACCAGGATTGATCATATAGAACACAAGTTGGATGTTACCATTTCTAGGGCAAACCAACATTCTGACCAGTTGCATTTTATGCAAGAACAGCTTGACACAGCCCAGACTCGGATCGACGAACTTGAGAATCGCCTGAGAAGGGACAATTTTCGGATTAGAGGGATACCAGAAACTGTTTCTGACGTACAGGCTGCAGTTCAAGAAGTTATCAAATCCCTGATACCTTCGGTCCCGGCACATAAATTGGAGTTGGATAGGGCACACAGATCCCTAGGCCCTCTCAGGAAAGATGGATCTCCGAGGGATATTATAGTAAAACCGCACTTTTACTCAATAAAAGAAGAAGTAATGAAACGTTCCCGCCAACAGGACCAGATACAGTACCAAGGGAAAGTCATACAAATTTTTGCTGACATTTCCCCAAACACCATCCAAAAAAGATGATCCTTGAAACCCCTTTTGACAGCCCTCACCAAGAAGGACATTAAATATCGCTGGGCCTTTCCATTCGCTCTGAAATTTACTTATAATGGTAAACAACAGACATTCCGCAGTTTTCCAGAGGGAGAGCGCCTGTTACTGGATCTGAAGATCATTACCCACGATTCGGAGATGGATACATCTACCGCACAGCAGGGATCTGCTAAACGCCAATCACCACTAAGCCCAACCTCTCAACTATGGAACAAGGCTAAACATAAGAAAGTCAAGGATAACTCCCCTCCCTGATGTGGGGACGTATAAAACACCTGTATTTCAATCTTCTTTTCTTTGCCTTGTTACTTAGGCAGAAAATGTTGTTTGATCTTCAATCTTGAATTTGTACTGACTTTTTCTTCTCACACATGACAGTTGATGGAGTTTAGTTTAGAGGTCTGCACAATGTTTCTATACCAAGAGTGCACCTGATACTTAATAACCTTGTCAGTTTCGCCTCACCCCTATTTACTTTATCTCCCCCAGTTTGTTCTTTTAGAATGCTATATAAAAGATGTTACTGCGATTTCTGCACATTTGAATGTTCTAGGGTTTTTTTTTTATGTGCTGTCACTGGCTGGAGCTGATGCATTGCGCTCCCACCTACTACTCAGGCAGTTTTTTTCTGCTCTGTGTGGTGGGGATATAGCCCTCTGTATGGGCTATGCAATTATTTTTGTTATGAATGAGGGGAGGGAGTCTTCCCCCTCACCTCATTCCGGGCCGGGTTATGGCCTTATGGTATTAAGCAAACTGCTGATATTTTATTTTTTTGTTTTTTTCTTCTTCTCTTTCCTTTCTATCTTCCTTTTTCTCCTAGCCTGCCTGTCAATGAGATGTTGCTTCAGGATGTTCTCGGATATATTGACCCTTATAATAGGGGATGATCCTATTATGTATTTAGTTACTCCTTTATGTACTGAGGGAAGTGGATATAGGTTGGTCATCGCTCTCTCCCTTTTGCTCCATGGCTAATAATAATTCTACTTGTTCTCCCTTACGCATAATATCTCATAACACTCAGGGGTTAAATTCCCCAGTCAAAAGAAGGAAGGCCTTTCAAGTCTATCGTACTCGTCGTATTGATGTGGTCCTCCTTCAGGAGACTCATTTTCCTCAGCAATTTACCCCCTCGTTTTTACATTTTTTTTACATTCACACTTTCCCACATTTTATTTGGCAAATGCAGAAAACAAAACAAAGGGGGTGGCGATACTATTTTCCAAACACTGCAAATTTCACTTTAAAATGGAACACAGAGACCCAGAGGGAAGGTTCCTACTAGTTAAAGGTATGATTGAGGATAAAATATATACATTTTATCGTACTATGCTCCTAATAGAGGACAGCTACAGTTCTTCCGACAGATGTTCAACATCCTTGACCCATTTATGGAAGGTGTCATAATTATGGGGGGTGACTCTAATACAGCCTTTGATACTAGTCTAGATAAATCTAAACCACTTAAAGTTCAATCAATTAGTCCTAGGAAATCTAGTGTACAAATTGCACGATTGATCTTTCAATCGAGACTAACGGACATTTGGAGGGAACTAAATCCAACTGCACGAGATTTTACACACTTCTCAAACCCACATTTATCTTATTCCCGTATAGATCATATCCTGCTTTCAACGCACCACATTCCATTGGCTATTTCATCATCTATTTTAGAAGTTTCCTGGTCAGATCATTCCATGGTTCTATTGGTTTTGGGTAAAGATAATCATGGACAACAAGCCTCTCATTGGACTCTCAATCAGTCTATTTTAAGAGATCCCGGCATGGTATCGGAAATACAGGAGGCTCTGCGGGAATACTTTCGCCTTAACGATGTGGAAGATGTTTTGGCAGAGACTCTGTGGGCTGCACATAAGGTGACCATTAGGGGTAAACTAATTCAAATTGCAGCAAGACGTAAGAAAGAGAGGATGAGAGACATAGAAAGAATGGAGAGAGACTTTACTTCTCTGAGCAAATTGCATAAAAGTGATCCCTCCAAAGTTTCTAGTTCTACTCTAGATGCTGCTCGAGTGGCTCTAAATTTGGCTCTCACAGCGAAAGCTGATAAATCTATTAGGTGGACTGGGGCCAAGTTTTATCAGACAAAAGATAGAATTGGTCCCATGCTTGCACACAAATTGTCCCCCAGGTTTTGTTCTCATGCCCTACCCAAAATTAAACAAAAGGATGGCACCTTTACCCTGAATCCAAAACGAATAATGAAGGCTTTCCAGGAATTTTATGCTGATTTATATAAAGCAGGTAAAAATTCTAACACCACTAAAGTAGGAGAATTTCTGGATAATTTGCATTTACCAACACTGACGGACTCTCATAGAGCTGAGATGGAAGCTCCTTTCTCTATAGAGGAGGTGTCAGAAGTTATCAAAAAAAAAATTAAAGGGAGGTACAGCACCGGTTCCTGATGGATTTTCCTCACCCTATTATAAAACTTTTTCTGAAATACTACTTCCATACCTTCCTAGATTTTTCAATGACATGACTAAGGGCACCCCGTTAGGTAACCAACTCAATATGGCATATATAACAGTAATCCCTAAACCAGATAAAGATGACAGTCAGATAGAGAACTACAGACCTATTTCCCTAATTAATAATGACCTAAAAATATTGACCAAAATATTAGCAAACCGATTAGCGTCCTTTATAGGCATTTATATCCATAAAGATCAGGTAGGGTTTATCCCTGGTAGGCAGGGTCCTGATCAAGTGAGAAGAGCGGTGGATCTGATAACAGTTATGCAATCGCAATGGGAGGGAGGTCATAAACAAGAAGGCATGCTATTATCATTGGATCTTCGGAAGGCCTTTGATTCCGTTTCATGGCCATATCTCTTTGCGGTTCTTAGACGCTGGGGATTTGGGCCGAATATTTTAGGTATACTGGAAGCCCTATATTCTACACCTAAGGCTAGAATCAGACTTCAGGGACTTTTCTCTGACCCCATAGAGATAGCCAGGGGCACTCGTCAGGGATGTCCCCTATCTCCCCTGATATTTGCAATAATGATTGAATCTTTGGCGATAGCCATTCGTAATGACCCAAACATCAAGGGGATCCGTTGTGGTCCAGCAACTGCGCACTGTTTGCAGATGATTTATTGCTTTTTGTAACATCCCCAACTTCCTCCTTACCAGAAATATGTACATTGCTCGATAAATTTGGGTTAATATCAGGTCTTAAGGTGAACATGTCTAAATCTCAGGCTCTTAATGTGTCTCTCCCAGACCCTTTAGTTTCTCAACTACAGGAGAAATATGAATTCAGTTGGAGCATGTCCTCCATTAAATATTTGGGAATTAATATTACACCCAAGATTGAAAATCTCTACCAAGCAAACTATCCCCCAATGTACCAAAAACTAGAAGCTGACCTTAGGAACTGGGAGTCACATAATATAGCCTGGATGGGCAGAATTAATTCAATTAAGATGACTCTCCTACCTAGACTCCTATATCTGTTTAGATCCCTTCCAATCTAAAAACCTTTCAAGGCAAACTTACCAAATTTATATGGAATAAAAAAGGACCACGCCTTTCACACCGTACCCTGTTTAATCTTCCCAAACAAGGGGGGCTAGGCCTACCAAACCTTCTTTGGTACTACCAAGCAGCTCGGTTAGCACAGCTCTCAGCTATATACCTTAAAACTGAACAACCGGACTGGATAAAAATTGAAAGTCAAGCAGCTCCTACATTTACTTTGGAAGATTTATTATGGTGTCCTCCCAAGAGTAGACCCCCCATTCTATCTCCAACTCTCTCTCAATCTCTCTCTATGTGGGATTCACTTAGGAGGCTTCCTTCCCTGGTCTCTGAACTACAACCATTGGCTAATTTGTTCCGAAATCCCCTGTACAATCATGGCATGGATATTGATGACTTCAAATGGTGGCTAGACAAGGGGATATATCGCTTAGGACACTTTATATCTTGCACGGGCCCTCTACCTTTTAAACAATTTGTGGAAAAACTGGAGCTCCCTTCTTCGGAAAGGAGTAGATTTCATCAGATCTCCAGTTTCATACACTCCATATGGAAAAATAAATTGAATCCCTTGAGAATTACAGCTTATGAAAGCTGGTGTGAACAAGCCATGGGGCGGAAGGGGGGGATTTCTGTGATCTATGAGTCTCTAGCGTCTAACTCTGATAAACTACCATACATGCTGGCCTGGGAGAAGGATCTACATACTGACTGGGAACTGGTAGACTGGTATGAGAACTATTCTCGATCGATCAAAGGCATTTACAATACCTCTCTCATTGAGGCTAACATCAAAATATTTACAAGATGGTACTTAGTTCCTACAAAAACTTCGCCTCTATGCTTTAGAGGTTGCCAAGGACTGGGCTCTATGATACATATTTGGTGGGAATGTCCCAAACTCCGGGGATTTTGGAATAGGGTCTTCCATATTATTAGAAAAGTTACGGGTTATGCTGTCCCCCAAACACCAGCGATTGCCTTGCTCAATGGATTAGTGCCGCACGTGCCTAAAAACACTAGAAGACTGATTCTATTTATATTAACGGGAGCCAAATTAACCATTGCAAAAGATTGGAAGAAGCCCTCGGTATCTGTATTGTCCATGAAAAGGAAAATTTCATGGATAATGGAACAAGAGAAAATGGTCAGCTCCCTATTGGACAAGATCACACAATTTGAAATCATATGGGATCCCTGGGCTCAGTATCTGGGTATTTCACTGAGGTCAGGCACAGATAGCAATATTAATCGCTGATCTTTGGATCTTTTATAGGACATAAAGGCATCATCTCTTCTTCTTTCTATCTCTTTTCTCTCTCTTCTCAGTTTTTAGTCTTTCCTTTTTATTTTTATTTTGGATATTTATTATTATTATTTTTATATATATATATATATATATGTATATATTTTTTGACTAGAGTATCTTTCCTTGAATTACCTAGGAATTGACAGGTTTTTTACATTAGTATGTCTTACTAAATATAGAATTTTTTCCTGGGCTTAATCCAGTGAGAACATGATGTTGTATCCATGTTAGAATCTACAATTTTATTTTGTCTGGGCAACTCGAAAAGTTAATAGCATTATATCTTGCTTCTCAGAAGTTATATAGTAAATTCTATTCGTTCGAGGGGGGGGGGGATATCTGCACCTCCTTGGACACAGCTTGATCCCGGTTGGGGTGTCGGAGGGGATGCGGAGTTCCTACCCTTCTTGGAGTGTTCTGGGATATAGCATACAAATGAGTTGTCACAGCTTAAAGCGGTTCTGCACCCATTTCATTTAGTAAATCTCTTTGCCTTCCAAATCAGGCAAAGAGTACTAAATGAAATGTTTTTTTTTTTTTTGCTTACCTTGTAATTGATGACTTCCGGTCTTCTCTCTCTTTGGCGGCGGGCGGGGTCTCTGCGCCGATCGTCGTCATGCCGCACTGTCTCCTGGGATCTGGTGTCATTGATCCCAGGAGTCAGTGCGGGCATCTTCCGAAATCTCCCGAGATTTCGGCCACATCTTCCGAAATCTCCCGAGATTTCGGCCACATATGCCGACATCTCGTGAGATGTCGGCAGATGTGCCGTTACTGCGCACGCGCGAGTAACGGCGGTGCATGCTGGGTCATCTAAAGTGCCTGTGGGGTTTCACATGATGAAGATGGACCCCAGCAGACAAGAAGAAGACAAGAAGAAGATGAAGATGAAAACCGGCGGCGATCGAGATGGAAGATGGAACAGGTAAGTCCCCAATTGAGCTATATGCCCTTGGCATATAGCCCAAAAAAAAAAAAAAAAGAGTGCAGAACCGCTTTAAGTTACATACTTATTTCTTACTTTGTTAAATTCTCAATGTCTCATTGGTATGTTAACTAGTCACATTTGTTAGATTTACTGTGAATTCTTGAGAAAAATGATGGACTCTGGAGCGCGCCTGCAAGGTAACCCCCTCGAGAATGCCCTTATCTGATGTGGGGAGGAGCCGCGAGAGCTGCCAGGGGCCCCCAGAAGAGGACGATCGGGGGCCACTCTGTGCAAAACGAGCTGCAAAGTGGAGGTAAGTATGACATGTTTGTTATTTAAAAAAACAAACAACAAAACCTTACAATCACTTTAAGACAGCTCTCATAGGGAACCATTGATTTAAACACGTCATGCGACATGTGCGTAACTTGTTTAATCTACCTGCTGTTACTAAAACCTGGCTTCATGAATACAACTCTGCTTCTTCTGCTTCCCTCTCCCATGATGGCATTCCTTGGACTAACTCTCCCAGACCCAGTGGATGGAAGGGAGGTGGAGCTGGAATCCTTCTATTCCTGCAAAGCACCTTTCATGTTCTTCAATCTTTTCCCTCTCTGTCCCTCTCCTCATTTGAGGCACATTGAATTTGTCAATCTTCTCCAGGGAATTACTGTGATCTACTGGCTTCCCACTCTGGTATCAACCTTGCTTGAGAATTTCTCTGCCTGGCTACCCTACTTTCTCTCTTCTGAAATTCCCCCAATCAATCTCGACTATTTCAAGATTACTATTAATACTAACACTCCTGCTACTTCCAAACTTCTCAGTCTAACCGCCTTATTTGATTTGAAGCAACTGATACATGCTTCTACTCACTCTGATGACAACACCTTTAACTGTGTTTTCTCCTACATATGCACTATGAGCAACCTCTCCAATAATCCTTTTCCCCTCTCTGTTCAATACCTCATTAGCTTCACTCTCTCCATGTCTTCCATCTCCTCTCCCTCCAACCACCTAACAGTTACCATTAGAAACCTTTTACACTTTAATCCTTCTCTTCTCTATTCTGCTACTGACCATCGCTATGACAAAATCTCACCCCTGTCCTGCCCTAATCTAGCCACTTCTGTCTACAACAGCTCACTGTCATCCTCCCTGGACACACTCACCCCCTCACTACACACAGAATCAGGCCCTGACCCCTACAACTTTGGCACACAGACAAAACCAGAAGTCTCAAAAAATGTAGCTGTGCTCTTGAGCATCTGTGGCATAAGATTTCATCCAATATAAATCTGCCCTCCAAAAATAGAATTCCTGGCTCCACATTGCCTAGAAAACCAATTTTATCATTTTCACTTACACCCCTTCATCCAGTCCCCTTTAACTCTTCTCTACCTTTAATCTCTACCTTGTCCTTCACTGCCTCCACCCACTAACTAATTTAATGTCCAGGAGATCGGTAATCACTTCAAAAATAGGACTTATACAATTCGTGATGAGATCACCACTGTAAAGATATCTTCCTCACTTAATACAGTACACAGGTGCACTCAATTCTTTCCTCATTCAGCTAGACGAGATTGCTAAACTTTTTTGTTTTGATTTATTGGTTATTTTTAAGGCTACAAGCCGAAACACGTAAGCCCTGTATTATTTTGTACCACACCTTGATTTATACATGTATTCATTGTGGAAGATCGAGCTGCTGGCTTTCTTTTATCTACATGTTTGCTCGGGTGCTAGGACACTTCAAGCCAGATCACCGACCACTCACCACTACTACAGGTGTTTCCTACTATATTTACCAACCAAATGTTCTCCTTGTTCCTCCCAAGACCTCCTGCTCTCTATCTCCATTGTCACCTCCTCCTATGCGTGCCTCCAGGACTTTTCCCAAACCTCTCATATCCTCAGGAACACCCTACCCCAATCTGTCTGACTGTCTACTACTCTGTCCACTTTTAGGTGATCCCTGAAAAATTCTCTTCAGAAAAGCCTAACCTGCCTCCACCTAACAACTGTACTTTAATTTTCTCCATCAGCTCATCCCCACAATTATTATCTTTTGTATCACTTGACCCTCCCTTTTAGATTATAAGCTCTAATGAGCAGGGCCCTCTGATTCCTCCTGTATTGTATTGAATTGTATTGTAACTGTACTGTCTGTTCTCATGTTGTAAAGCGCTGCTCAAACCTTTGGTGCTAGTGTAGCGCCGGGCTCCTGATGAGCACGCGCTATATGTTTTGTAAATTTAAAGTTTCTAAAACCACAGATGGGTTTTAGGGTTAATTGTTCTAAATTATGGTTTCAGTTTGGCTGGACTGCACTGTGTTCTGCTTGGCCATAGGTGTCGGTGTCACCTCTGGCAGGCACTAGAACGCGGTCCGGTTTGGATACATTGGGTGCCAATCTCTCTCTGAACCAACCAGTGAGTGTGTCGTCTTTCTGTGCACTCTGGGAGAGGGTACTTAAGGTACTGAGATCAGGTGCTACGGGTTTCGGTCTAGAAGATCTTTCTGTCTGTTTGGTCCTGGTCCTCCTGACCTGCCCTCAGGTGCCCTCATGGCCTTGGGTGCAGATCCATCCATTTCCGAGTCTCAGGGCTGGCTAGTCCGAGGTAACGTAACTGGAAGGAGGATTCCAAGGTGGTCCGGTGCCGTCTTGTCTGTGGAGAGGCCCAGCAACTGAAACAGCAACCAGGGGAGGACTCTTCAGAAGAGGGCCATGCAAAAGGCTGGTGCCTCGGCAAGAGCCTGGAAGCTAAGTTGAAAGACACCAGGTGAATCCACACTCGGTACGGTATCGCCAGACCGGCTGCAAGATACTGGTACCGTATGAGTGTTCTCTAAGTTCATCTATCCTTCAGTTACAACCAGAGACTTTTCATTTACAAGTTCTACAACCAAGTCTGTGGCAGAGACTTTTCATTTACAAGTTCTACATCCAAGTCTGTGGCAGAGACTTTGCTCTATTTGAATCATCTATCGGCTGCTAAGTCTAGTGAGAGGAGATTTATCCGATAGCTGTAATATCCAGTTGTGAATGGCTATTCTCTGGATTTCATAGTGAGAAACATTCAGCTTCAAGCAGTTCCAAGAGTACCTGAACTTCCTACCTATACCCTCTATTCTTTATTGAGACTGTGTTTTGTCTGCCATTTTTGCAAATAAAAATCCCAAAGCGGATTCAGTGTCAGTTTCTACAGTTCTTTGGGCCATCTACCTCGGGAAACCCCTAGACGCATACGAGGTCAAGAAGGTAACGGTAAGCCCAACTTAAACCAGCAGCTCCTTCGGGGGGTTAGTGCTACACTAGATAAATCCTGAATAATAATAATACATTCCCCAATCCTGAATGAGTCACTCACTAGGCAGTGGTGGTGCTGGCATAGAATGACCTTGGCCCTCAGTCCTTTAGAAAGACACTACTATGAATGTTTTTGATAGGACCCCACATGTTTTATGGTCAGATTTAGCATGTTATTTTTTCCATCACAACTGATTTTTTGTTTGTTTTTTTATTATTTGTATAAAATATTTCATATATAAAGCAAGATCCTAGAGTTTTGGGATATAGTAAGAGAATGTGGAAATGTCCTTAAACTGCCAATTGAACAGTGGCACCTCAGTGATTGGTTATGTTTTTTTTCTCTGACATATTTGAAGAAAGCTGCATAGAAACTGCTTGTAGCCAGAGCTCTGTGCGGGTATGCTGGAAATAATTATATAACATGGAACTATACCAAATTAATTTTAAATTATACTATTACTTAAGGGCCAGACTAATTTAAAATTACATTTTGTTGTTTGACAAAAACTGAATAAAATAAGCCAATTGACAGATTGATGTAGCTCTTGGGTGAAGAGTTTCTGGAGCTGCACACTGGTGGCTATTATAAGGAGAAAACACTCTCCCTGCTATAGCTAGTAAACACATTTGACTGGACTGTAATGTTGAACACATTTGGTCAAGTTGCAGAACTGAACAAGCTCCTGAGAAGCTACTTGGGTGAGTGCCAAAACATCTTTATCATTATAGACCTAGTCCAGTTAAATGTGACTAAAAACTTCTGGCTACACCTTGACCCGAATAAATAGGAACCTTCACAGATACTCTCCCTGTTGGATTATTTCTACGGTTTATACTTTATGGAATGCAACAGGAGGTAAAAGAAGATGTAAAGGTGGGCAGAAACACCCAAAACTCCCAGGTGGACAGGCACCAAGTCAGGAATTATGGATGAGAGAGCTTTCTTTTTGAATATCCAAGACATATAAGAAGCTAAGGGCTGACTTAAGCTGGCCATAGATGGATCAAAGTTCAGCAGGGACCACCAGAATTTCGTTTCATCTATGGCTTGTGCTGTTCGAGAGAAGTAAATTTACCAATCAACTGCTCACGAACGGGATTGCTGGAAAAGTTAATTCAATCAACGCTGCAGCCAATAGGTTGTAGTGCGGATCAGTGTATTCTGACAGTGAAGGAGTCAGCAGGACTCCTCCTCTTTCAGAATACAATGACACAGGGGGGAGGATTCCCCCATCCACATCAATTGTGAGCAAGGACCAGCAAGGTGTCCGTACATGGACACTGGTGTCCGTGAGCGGGCCTTGCAGGGTCCGTGGCCACCCGTTCTGCCCGTTACACATTGGCAATGGACTCTCCTCTCCCTGTACCTCCCCTAGCATTTTCTCTGACTACCCCGTGTGCCATGTATGCAATCTCAGACTGTCCTATGTGCCATGCATGCAATCTCTGACTGTCCCGTGTGCCATGCATGCAATCTCTGACTGTCCCATGTGCCATGCATGCAATCTCTGACTGTCCCGTGTGCCATGCATGCAATCTCTGACTGTCCCATGTGCCATGTATGCAATCTCTGACTGTCCCTTGTGCCATGCATGCTATCTCTGACTGTCCCATGTGCCATGTATGCAATCTCAGACTGTCCTGTGTGTCATGTATGCAATCTCTGACTATCCCGTATGCCATGTATGCAATCTCTGACTGTCCCATGTGCCATGCATGCAATCTCTGACAGTCCCGTGTGCCATGCATGCAATCTCTGACAGTCCCGTGTGCCATGCATGCAATCTCTGACTGTCCCATGTGCCATGTTTGCAATCTCTGACTGTCCCGTGTGTTATGTATGCAATCTCTGACTATCCAGTGTGCCATCTATGCAATTTCTGACTGTCCCATGTGCCATGCATGCAATCTCTGACTGTGCCATGTGCTATGCATGCAATCTCTGACTGTCCCGTGTGCCATGCATGCAATCTCTGACTGTCCCATGTGCCATGCATGCAATCTCTGACTGTCCCATGTGCCTTGCATGCAATCTCCGACTGTCCCATGTGCCATGCATGCAATCTCATACCCCAAGCAGTCTTTATATAAATGTTATTTTAAACTTATTTGTACTTGTAGAACTAGGCCAGAGAGTAGACAGTGTTTTTTGATGGTTTTAAATTGAAATGTACCTTAAATTTCCACCACAGCCTTGGTCCGTGCCTATCCCTGATTGTGAGGATGGGTAATCAGTTCAGCTGGCTGAGCGAAAAAAGCCTAAGCCAGGGGTGCCACATGTGGCCCGCGGAGCCCTCTGATGTGGCCCGCAACCTGCTTCTGTGGGATGGCAAGCCCGGATCATGGGTTGCAGACCCACCATTCCAGAGCATTTAATGAAGATGGCAAAGCAAGCAGCTGTGGAGCAGAGTTGTATAAGCTGATGCTTCCTCTATAGCGCCATCTCTTGCCACAGGAGGAGTCATACCAAATGCACTCTGCCGGGCACAGCAACAGCAGGTGATACCAGAATACCTGATACCTGAATGGAAGACTGTTATTAAAGGTCAGTTTATTACTAAAATTGCAGTGTATATATGGGCAAAAAAGAAAAACAGAAGGCCTTCCGTCCACCCCTTCCGTCAGGGTGGATCGGATCGGAGGACCCATAGAGTAGAGTGGGCTGTGTCCGTGTCTGCTTTGCACGGACCTGTCGTCCGCCTGCTCTGCTCATTGTGGCTTGCGACCGGTTACCAAGTCGCTTAAGTGGCCCTCGCTCTTCAAAAGGTTGGGCACCCCTGGCCTAAGCCATATATTTCCAGTTTTAGTCTTCAAGGCTCCACCAGTGACTCAAATATCATTATTTTGTGGACTGATATTTCATGCCAGGCACTGGCACAGTTGAATTTGTTACCTTCTCCTGGGGTGTGTTGGAGGTGTTTTGAAGTCAATAACTGTGCTTAGCTACTAGAAAATGGTGCCTGTCAACAACTTCAAAGGTCAGTTTATTAGCATCTGTTTGGAAATTTTAATATATTTTCTTAACCTTTTAAAACAGATGTTGGAACCTTGTCATGCAAAAACTGGCCCATTTACCTCCCTGATGTCACTAAAACCAGACAGAAAATGAACTTTTACCTTCACTAACAGATGTGTCCACATCAGCCACATACAGTATAAAGTGCTCTGTTCCTGCAGCAGGACGAGACATCCCATTCCCCTCCCAAAACCAAATAGAGTCAGGCTGAGAGCTGCTCGGCCAGTCACAGGAAGCTTTGTATTTTCTGAATCTGTACAAGGCTACCTTTGATTGGCTGAGGTGGAGGTTGTGACATCATCTGCCTCCCTTTTCAACAAAACCAATCAAAAGAGGCCTTGTATTCATTCAAAAAATATAAAGCATCCTGTAAATGGCTGAGCTGTGCTCAGCCCAACTTGATTTTGTTCTGGGAGTGGAATGGGAAATTCTTATCCCACTAATGCGGCGTACACACGAGCGGACTTTCCCGCGGGATTGTCCGCTGGACTGAAGTCCGCCCGACAATCCACCCGTGTGTGGGCGCCGGCGGACTTTTTGGTGCCAAAAGTCCGGCGGACTAGGTTTTAAGTTTTGTTTTAAAATTATCCGCTGGACTTGGCAGTCCGGCGGACAATCCCGCCGTTAGTATGCTAGTCCGCCGGACTTTTGGAAATGAACGGACTTGCCGATCATCGGAAAGTCCATTCATTTAGCACGTGACTTCAGGTAGACGGAGCTAGCGAAGGCAGTGAATGCTGCCGCGCTAGCCCCGTCACCTGGCATGGATTTAAAGGGAATCCCCACGCCGAAAAAAACGGCGTGGGGGTTCCCCCCAAATCCATCTCAGACCCTTATCCGAGCACGCAGCCCGGCCGGCCAGGAAAGGGGTGGGGACGAGCGAGCGCCCCCCTCCTGAGCCGTACCAGGCCGCGTGCCCTCAACATGGGGGGTGCCCTGGGTAAAGGGGGGCCGTGCGGCCCCCCCACCCCAAAGCACCTTGTCCCCATGTTGATGAGGACAAGGGCCTCTTCCCGACAACCCTGGCCGTTGGTTGTCGGGGTCTGCGGGCGGGGGGCTTATCGGAATCCGGGAGCCCCCTTTAATAAGGGGGCCCCCAGATGGCGCCCCCCCCCCACCCTATGTGAATGAGTATGGGGTACAATGTACCCCTACCCATTCACCTAAGGTGTAAAGTGTAAATAAAAAAAAAAACACACAATTTTTTCAAAATATTTTATTGCACTGCTCCGGGGGTCTTCTTCCGTCTTGGGGGGTCTTCTCGCCGGACTCCTCCGCTATTTTACCTAGCTCTTTTACCGAGCAGAGGAGCCCAGCTACCTTCTTCGCTGTTGCCGCCATCGTCTGGGGGTCTCGATCCGCCTTCGGGGTCTTCCGGGGTCTCTTCTGTTCTTGCCGCTGTCGTCGCTTTCTGCGCCGCCGCCGCCTTCTTCTTCTTCTTCCTCTTCTTCTTCTTCCATCCATCCATGCCTTCCTGCTTTATTTTGCTGAGAAATCACTTTGAAAAACACCCCCCTATCATTTTTGGCTGTGCCCATCTTGAGTAAGGGCAGATGATTCATGTAGCATTGACTTCCTGGAATCTATGTGCCCTTAGTACAGACATACAAGCAGGAGGGTGTGCATAGCTGAGAAAACCCCACCTTCCCTCCAGAAGACTCCTGGGATGTATGACATCAATTGCCTAGGCAAGAAACCAGGAAGTACCTGAAGAAACATAAAAAAACGAATTGTTTAAAACAAGTAACTATGATATACATTCCAATCTACTTACTAATGCTAGCAGCATTAAAAATAGTCAATGTTGATTGACAGAGTGAAGTTCCCCTTTAACATGACACAAGGGTCTATAAATATATATATATATATATATATATATATATATATATATATATATATGTAGCGCTACCCCCAGTTTAAGAGAGCCGCTGGTTTGTTTTGGGTCCCTGAGTACAGCTCCACCAACCCCCGGCAATTTGGCTCTACCCACTCTGGCACAGTTAGTCAAAGGGTACGTCCCTATGCACATAAAACTTAGCTTATACTCTAAGTGTAATTGGTATGAACTCACAAGCAGACTGCTGAAATAAGAATAACTGGCTTTACTTTTGCAGTAAGGAAAAAGAATAGCAACATGCATTTGAACATATATCTCACAATACTTTAGCAGGTCCCTGCAATATGCACTTTAAACATGTACACAGGTATATGAGTCTAACAATGGGGAAACGGAGCGCCAAGCGTGGCGACCGTCTGCTATGCACCCCTGAGGTGCAATAAATCTATCTGCGCCTACCTAACGGACCAGGCCTGATCCCTAGTAATAGAGCTCAGTCCTTGTACTAGTACAGTGTTCTTCACCGGCAATAAATCTGTAGAGGTGGTGCACATGTAGCTTTAAATGGTGTCATTTGTAATCCACAAAAAGTAACATTGCTGCTCTGAGGTAAATTGCGCCTAGGCAGTTCAATAGGCATAAAACTTGTGTGTCAATGCAGGATTGAGCCTACAGGCTCTCTCACCAATCCTTGGGGTACCGTCCTCCGATCCGGTCCCTCTAATGGCGGCTCTGGTCTCTTCAATGGCGGCGTCCGGTCTCCTCAGTCACAGCCCTGCACTCCGGTCATCAGCTCCGTCCGACCGACAGTAAGGGGAAGTCTCCGCTCCGCTGCTGTGGACTCTGAGGGGTGAGAGTCTCACTCCATCGGCTGCAAGGCCCAGGCTTCAGGCCTTCAGCTCCGGTCCGCACAGGTGTCTCTGCTGGCTGCAATCTTCGCGTCACACGCTCTGTCAGCAGAGGCAGGCCAGTCCTGTCAGGCCTCAGAAGAGGAAGTGTCCCAAGAGGAAGAGGCGGTCTCCGCTCTTCCCTTTTATAATCTCCCCCAGCAGCCTCCCGGGCGGAAGTCAGCAGCCCTGGGGCCTGGGGAATTGTGGGAGATGTAGTCTCTACCAGAAAAAGGGGTAGAACCCCGCTACACACTCCCCCCACTTTAAATCTTTGGTCCCCAAAGATAGTGCTCAAACTACAAACTTTCTCGGGAACAACATTTTCACATAATTTGGACAGAGGAGCTTCCCACCAATTGGCATGAGATGGGGAGCTGTCCTGTCGACAGGTCACTTCAGTGTGTGCGACCTGCCTAACTGTGCCAGAGAGCGAGCTGGGGTTGCCCTCCACCAAATGGACAGCGGAAGGGTCAGGGCTCCCAGCACTTCTCCTTGCTGTGGTAACAGAGTCCTCTGAACTTTCTCCCATCTTGGGGTAAGTTAGCTTCTTGGGAGGCTTCACACTCCTGCGAGCTCTCTGTTCTCTTGGAACTTCTTCAGGAACACATTCTGGCAACATCTCTGGTTCTGGAACATCTTCTTCTTGTTCTGGGTAGAGACCAGGGATGTCTTCCCAGCACTCAGGCACATCACTGAATGGCACAAACTCTGTGGCTTCTGGGTTCAATGTGTTATCTTCCACATCTTCAGTAGGTGGAAGATCTATGGCAGAATTTCCTGGAGTTGAGGAAGGCCATAACCATTCAAGTTCTCCTCTTTCTTCTTCAGGTTGGGGGTCCTCACCACCCCTAACTTGGGACGTCTGAGACCTAGTGTTAGGCCTGGGGGTATCCAGAATGGAAACAGATTCAGGTACATCTCTTGCTGGAGGTATTCTGACTGCTTCAGTGAGTGGGAGCAAATGATTCCTATGCCAGGTCTTCAAAGGCCCCAATCTTCCTTCTGGCTTCAACTTGTAGACAGGCAATCCTGGAAGTTTCCTACAGATGATATATGGCTCTGATCTCCATCTATCAGCAATCTTGTGTTTCCCAGGGATCCCTAGATTGCGTAGCAGTACACGGTCCCCAGGCTGTAGGTCCTGTACTCTAACTTTCAAATCAAAGTTCCTCTTATTTCGGGCCCCCCTCTGGTTAGAGGCCGCTTGAGCTTTTTCATAAGCTATCTTCAGACTGCGCCTCAGTCTGTCCACATATCCTTTGTGGGAGGCAGCTGAGGCATGGTCCAAAGAAATTCCAAAGGCCAAATCCACTGGCAATCTTGCTTCTCTCCCAAACATAAGTCGGTAAGGGGAAAAACCTGTCACATCACTTGTGGTGCAATTGTAGGCATGCACTAGAGCTGAAATGTGTTGGCTCCAGTGTTGCTTCTTCTCGGTCTCTAAAGTTCCCAACATGTTCAATAGGGTCCTGTTGAACCTTTCAGGCTGGGCATCACCTTGAGGGTGATATGGTGTAGTCCTAGTCTTCTCTACTCCCAGAGAATCTAGTAGCTTCCTGATCAGGCGACTCTCAAAGTCCCTTCCTTGGTCTGAATGGATTCTCTGTGGCAGTCCATAGTGAACAAAGTACTTCTCCAAGAGTACCTTGGCTACTGTAGAGGCCTTCTGGTCCTTGGTTGGGAAAGCCTGAGCATAACGAGTGAAATGGTCGGTTACCACCAGAACATTTCCCAATCCGCTCAAATCGGGTTCAAGGCAGAGAAAATCAATGCATACCAGATCCATTGGGCCTTCACTTTGCAGGTGGCCCATTGGGGCAGCTTGATGGGGTAAAGTCTTCCTCTGAATGCATCTTGCACAGGAATGGCAATACTCCTCCACTTCGGCCCTCATGCAGGGCCAGTAAAACCGGTCTCTGACAAGTTGGAAGGTTCTCTCTGCTCCCAAGTGACCATGCTGGTCATGTAAGGCAATCAGCACAGTCTCTCGATGCTTTTCCGGGAGAAACAACTGCCACTTGTCTTCTGGTCCATCAGAGGGGCCCCTTCGGTAGACTACCCCCTGATGCACCTGTAACTTGTCCAATTCTCTCCTCAATTGGCGAGCTTCTTTAGAAGGGTGAAGGCGAAGTCCCTCTGGACTCTGGTCTTCCAGGGCTTCCAGGACCAATTTCCCCATGGGATCTTCCAATTGGTCACACCTTAACTCCTTCTTGGACAGCTTCGGCAGACACTCTTCTGCCAGTTGAGTTACCCCACAGTAACACTTTGGGACTCCCACTGTGGTAACTCCTATCTCTTCAGCTCTGGATCCTCCTCTGGCTTGGAGTTCAGCCCCCTGACAAAGGGCTCGCACTCCATCTGGTGCCACTTGGGTCCAGTCTTCCCAGTCGTCGACCATGACATGGGATCTTCGGGACAGGGCATCTGCATCCCTATTTCCAGCCCCTGGTCTGTACTTGAGGCTGAAATTGAATCCAGACAACGCCGCCAACCATCTGTGTCCAGTTGCATCCAGCTTGGCGGTGGTGAATAGATAAGTCAAGGGGTTGTTATCTGTCTTTACAGTAAACTCGGCCCCATACAAGTAGTCTCTCAACTTGTCAACAACTGCCCATTTGAGGGCTAAGAACTCCAACTTGTGGGTGGGATAGTTCTTCTCGGAGGGGGTCAGGCTCCGGCTCACATAAGCCACTGGCCGTAGCTGGTCTTCATGCTCCTGGTAGAGTACTCCACCCAGACCCTCATGGCTGGCATCAACATGTAGCTCATAGGGTCTAGTGGGATCAGCGTAGGCCAAAACTGGGGCTGTGGTGAGACTTCTCTTCAAGGTTCTGAAAGCCTCTTCACACCTTGAATTCCACTGGTCTTGGACTGATTCACTGGACCTCCTAGGCCCCATTCCATCCTCCTCTCCTTCTGTCTTCAGCAGCTCGTTGAGGGGTTTGGCAATGCGGGCAAATCCATCCACAAACCTGCGGTAGTAGGAGCAGAACCCCAAGAAAGACCGAAGTTCTGTAACTGTTGTGGGCCTTGGCCACGAAGTAACTGCCTCCAGCTTCTCAGGGTCTGTGGCCACTCCTTTTTCAGACACTATGTGTCCCAGATAGTTCACAGAAGACTGATAGAACCGACACTTCTCTGGAGAAAGTTTAAGTCCCTCTTCACTGAGCCTCTTCAGTACTTTCTCCAGCCTGGCTTCATGTTCTTCCAAAGTCTTTCCAAAGACAATGACATCGTCCAGATACACAAGGACTTCTATGAGGTTCATGTCTCCAACAGTCCTTTCCATTAGGCGTTGAAACGTAGCAGGAGCTCCAGATAGGCCCTGGGGCATCCTGTTGAACTCAAAGAATCCCACTGGGGTTATGAAGGCAGTCTTTTCTCTATCTTCTGGATGCATGGGGATTTGGTAATACCCACTCTTGAGGTCCATCACACTGAACCACTTAGCTCCAGATAAACTCTGCAAGGCATCTTCTATCCTTGGCGTGGTGTACTGGTCAGGAATGGTCCTCCTGTTGAGAGTTCTGTAGTCAATGCAGAGTCTCAATGACCCATTCTTCTTTCTGACTACCACAATTGGGGAGGCGTAGGGGCTTCTGGACTCCCTAATCACTCCCGTCTTCTTCAATTCCGCAAGCTGCTCCCTCAGATCCTCCAGATCTGCTAGCGGGACTCGCCTCACTCTTTCTCTGAATGGCTTGTCCTCTTGCATGCGGATTCGGTGGGTGGCACTCTTCGCACACCCCACATCAAACTCATCTTTGGAGAAAATCTTCTCCCATCTGGTCAGCTGGGCCTTGGCTCTCTCTTTCCAAGCTCCAGGTAGGTTAGGGTTTTCCATGGAGAGTTTCTTCCAAACATCTTCTCCTTCACCCGTCCCCTTCACTTCTGACCAGCCAACTGGGACAGCAGGACTCACCTGTCCCAGAAGCATCCTGGCAGGGATCTCCACGGGCCGCTCCGTGGGGTTCCTCACACTGACAGGGACTCTTCCTCTAGCCTTCTTCAGGTCCTTCAATGAAATCACTTCTGGTATCACTTCCAGACCTGAATGACCCTCCATTGGGTCAGGTTCCAACATCACAAAGGGGCCAGGCTGCTCCCAAGTAAGTTTCACCGTGGCTCTCATGCAGGTCACCTCTCCAGGCTGTAACACTGCTCCTTCTTTTCCAAGCCTCCATACCCTTCCTATCCCCTCACTTGGGGTCTTCTGCTCTAGGACCAACCGCTGGTAGGCTGCCTTCAGCATGGGATGGATCTTGGGAGTTGAAAGATTCTCTTTCTTCACCAGGGGGGTCAGAAGCCTTCTGACTAGGTCCGTGTTCGTCCCTATAATCAGGGACGTCTTGCGGGTTCCTGGTGGGCGGGGACACACCACTGCTAAGGTGTCGAACACTTCAGACTTCCCAGCTACGGATGGGTCAAACGTCAATCTGATGGGTAAGTATCCATCATAGGGGAAACTCTGAGTTCCCAATCCCCTTATCTCCAACTCTTCTATCTTCTGTATTGGCAGATGACTCAGGTATCTGTCATAGAAGTCCCTGTACAACAGGGTCACTTGTGCTCCAGTGTCCAAGAGGGCCTTCGTGTACACTCCTTCCACCTGGATGGGTACAGTAGGGGATGGACCAACTAGCTCTTCTGGGTAGGGCCTAGTTGATGCTGTCCTCTTCTTTGGACTCTTTGCTTTGCCAGCACTTGATTTGCACTTGCTCCTTTCTTGAGCCTGGTATGCATTGACTTTCTCCCTCTTAGTGGGAGTGTGAACCCGTTGAGGGATATTGTTATCTCTCACTTGCAAGGGTTGTTGCTTTGGGGTGCTGTGTCTCTTCAGAGGGGTCTTGCCCCCTTCCTCTGGAGTGCACCTTGTTTGAGGATCCCTGGGCCCCTTCTGAGGGGTTTGGTCTCCTCGCTTTCTCTTCCTGTTACGCTTCTTGGAGCTCACTGAAGGTGATGGGCACCCGGTTGACTCCTTCACCGGGGCCCTTTGGCGTTTCCCGCCGGCTGGCGGCTTTCTGCCTTCTTCTTCTTGGGACTGGAACATATAGCTGCAATATGACCAATTCCTCCACAATTAAAGCAAATCATCTCACTGTGGTCAGGTGGGGGTGCTGGTGCTGGAACAGCTGGAAACAATTCCCTCCTGGTTGTTTCCTTCTTGGGACTGGGCGTCTCTTTCGCCACTAGAGATGTCAGTATCTCCATCATCTGGGACATCTGCAACTTCAGGGCATCTACCTCTGTGTCTCTTTCAGGGGTTAAGGCCGACCTGACCGTGGCCACTGTAGACTTTGTAGACCCCATCACTTGCTTCTCCCTTTTCTCTTCCAACATGGCCTCTTCTTCTCTGACCATTCGGATGAGGTCAGGGTAGTCCAGGCTCTTCCCATCCTGGCGGGTACGTAGAATTAGTGCGACAGGGTCCAAGGGTTGGGCTCCCCTCATCACCTGCTGGGCACGGGCTTCATCTACCTTCCCTGGATCTATCCCCTTCTTCAGGATAATCCTATGCAGGATCTTGTCTATGCGTCCCATGTACTCTGACAGCTTCTCCCCTGTCTTCTGGTAACAGTGTTCCAGTTGATAGGTAAGTTCTGTGACTTTTTCTGTCCCACCAAACACACCTTCCAGGATGTCTATGTAGTCCTGGGCAGTGCAATCCTTTTTGCTTGTCTTCAGATTGCGTATGGCCTCTAGGGCAGGTCCTTTTAGGCTCTCAACAATCCTTTGCTTCTTTCTGCCTTCTGAGACCTCCCATTCTTCTAGGGCCTGCGTGGCACCATCTAACCACTCTTCAAATCCCTCTTCTCCCGAGGGTACAGGTGTCCTCCCTGAAAACATCCGGAGTTTCCTGTATCCCGACATTGGGTAATCCCCGGGGTCTCTTCTGCACTGGGTTACAATTTCCCCTAGGACAGCACACAGTTCTGCACTAAGAGTAGTGTGTGCGGGTGCGGGACTTCCCGCGCCCTTCTGCTCCTCCTTCTTTGGGGATAGAATGGCTTTCATAGGAGAGTAGTCTCCCTTGCGCGGCAGCGCATGCAGCAATTGGTAGTGCTGACCATTTGGTGCCTGTATGCTCTGGCTCCTGAACTGCTCTGGAGTCTCTTCCTTCCACTCTATTAAGGCGTATGTGTACCCAGCATCATTTCTCATGTCCATTATCCATGACTTCTGGCATGGGGATAATGACATTATGAGCTGCTTCACTGCCTCTCTCTGCCATATCCCTGGCAGTTCAATGACTGCTGCTGCGGCTGGGTCAGCGGCCCATGTTGCGGACCACCGTCCCACTTCTATTGGGTCCATGCCGGCACCTTCTGGCGGCTTTTCCCGCTGACTCAGGATCCCGGATTACGAGCCCCCACGTGTAGCGCTACCCCCAGTTTAAGAGAGCCGCTGGTTTGTTTTGGGTCCCTGAGTACAGCTCCACCAACCCCCGGCAATTTGGCTCTACCCACTCTGGCACAGTTAGTCAAAGGGTACGTCCCTATGCACATAAAACTTAGCTTATACTCTAAGTGTAATTGGTATGAA
This sequence comes from Lithobates sylvaticus, assembly GCA_028564925.1. Taxonomy (NCBI): domain Eukaryota; kingdom Metazoa; phylum Chordata; class Amphibia; order Anura; family Ranidae; genus Lithobates; species Lithobates sylvaticus. Next base: position 161,837,332 of record CM053026.1, on the reverse strand, counting down.
CTCACAAGCAGACTGCTGAAATAAGAATAACTGGCTTTACTTTTGCAGTAAGGAAAAAGAATAGCAACATGCATTTGAACATATATCTCACAATACTTTAGCAGGTCCCTGCAATATGCACTTTAAACATGTACACAGGTATATGAGTCTAACAATGGGGAAACGGAGCGCCAAGCGTGGCGACCGTCTGCTATGCACCCCTGAGGTGCAATAAATCTATCTGCGCCTACCTAACGGACCAGGCCTGATCCCTAGTAATAGAGCTCAGTCCTTGTACTAGTACAGTGTTCTTCACCGGCAATAAATCTGTAGAGGTGGTGCACATGTAGCTTTAAATGGTGTCATTTGTAATCCACAAAAAGTAACATTGCTGCTCTGAGGTAAATTGCGCCTAGGCAGTTCAATAGGCATAAAACTTGTGTGTCAATGCAGGATTGAGCCTACAGGCTCTCTCACCAATCCTTGGGGTACCGTCCTCCGATCCGGTCCCTCTAATGGCGGCTCTGGTCTCTTCAATGGCGGCGTCCGGTCTCCTCAGTCACAGCCCTGCACTCCGGTCATCAGCTCCGTCCGACCGACAGTAAGGGGAAGTCTCCGCTCCGCTGCTGTGGACTCTGAGGGGTGAGAGTCTCACTCCATCGGCTGCAAGGCCCAGGCTTCAGGCCTTCAGCTCCGGTCCGCACAGGTGTCTCTGCTGGCTGCAATCTTCGCGTCACACGCTCTGTCAGCAGAGGCAGGCCAGTCCTGTCAGGCCTCAGAAGAGGAAGTGTCCCAAGAGGAAGAGGCGGTCTCCGCTCTTCCCTTTTATAATCTCCCCCAGCAGCCTCCCGGGCGGAAGTCAGCAGCCCTGGGGCCTGGGGAATTGTGGGAGATGTAGTCTCTACCAGAAAAAGGGGTAGAACCCCGCTACATATATATATATATATATATTCCCAGAGCTTTCACCCAGGGTTTACAGGATTTTCTAATGGAAGGCAATTAGAAAAATGTGTGAATCCTAGGTGAAAGTTGCTTGAAAACATTTATGAATGTGGACAAGATTGCTTCCCCCAGTTTTAGACCATGCAATAACACAATGGCCACAACTGACACAAAGAAAACATTTCCAGTGTTTTTCCAGGGCTGAAACTCCTCTTTTGCTCAGCTTCAAAGAATGTTGAAGGGATGAATTCTTTATGGGGGCTGTAAAGGTTTCTATGGCTGCTGGTTTGAATTAATAGACTCCAACCCTCTACAAGCCCCTTATTTTAAAGCTCAGCCGGTCTGCAATGTTCTTTGATAAAGGAGGATATCAGAGCACATTACTTAATGATACTGATAGGAAACGAAGGAATTATCTGTTTTATCAGTGCAAGGGTAATTGAGTACAGATTAAGCTGCACGTATTGTAAAAACAACATAAAAGAGGCACAGAATGTGTAACAAACACTACACTTATCTCTCCTACCTCCCCTAACAAACTTGGTACAGCCCTCTGCAAGCTGGCCAGCTTAAATAGAGGGAAAAAGGGCTGCACTTCTGCACAGTTGTTTGTGTGAGCGATCTACTAGCAGACGTCGCAGTGAGAACCAGCTCAGCTTTGTAGTATGGATCACACAGAAGTAGTGAAGCCACAGACATTGGAGGAGCTGATCCAGATCCTGCACCAGATCTTTTCCAGCGATAAAGTGAATGTAGAAGAAGTTCAGAATATAGTGGAGTCCTATGAGAGCAATCCACTAGAATGGATGAAGTTTGCGAAGTCTGACCCATACAGGTATATTGGCTTTTATTGAGTGTTACCCTTTCTTTTTTTTTTTTTCTTTTTTTTTCTATAGCACTGTTTTTGTTTTTTTGTTTTTTTTTTTTTATATCATGAATTTCCTGGAAGTGACATTTTGTATTCGTCTATAATTTGGTGAGAATGAAAAGTTTGCAAAGTTATAGTGTGAAATAAGAGTTTGCGTTTTATTTATCTTTTTTGTGCAGATTACCAAGCTAGAGCTATATAAATCAATGGATCTTTAGAATTGACTTTCTTACAGCTGCGTGTGTCTGGGAATTGGTGATGCCAGCCACATCCAGAGGAAGCTGGCATCCTGCACTGACTGACAGCTGTCCAGTGACTTGCAGTGACTGCGGACCCTTGCTTTATTTTATAACTAGTTCATTAATAGAATTTCATGGAATAATTGTAATCATCCCCAATCGTTTTAGAAAGCTAGGGGCCTTGGATTACTATTTGTAGTATTAATATTCTGTTTATTTACTCAATCTATGGGTTATTTACATTGTAGCTATATATTTCTAAAATAATTATACAAGGGGTTGTTTTTGTTTTTCTATGTAGCAGGTGATCGGTGCTTGTAGCAGACAGTGATCTCGTGCAGTCTGTATAGATGCCACGCAGATCGGTGTCGGGGAGTGAAGGGGGTGTGCGCGGGGCAGCCAATCACAGATTTTGACATAGCTGTTGGCAGATCAGCCTTTAGCCTTGTAGCGATGCATGCCTGAGCACTTTACTCATCCAGATCAAGCCTGATTTTTATTTGTTTTCGCGGTGTGTGTGTGCTTTATTTTTTTCATGATTGTCACCTGCGATTGCAGCACGACTTATCGTGCCAAAATTGGCGTAGCCTGAGAGACTAGTTTGGAGTATTCTACTTAGGGGCTCATGTACACTGGAGCTAGAAAAATTCTGCTTTAACAGAGTGTGTGTGTGTGTGTGTGTGTGTGTGTGTATATGTGTGTGTAAAATATATATATATATATATATATATATATATATATATATATATATAAAAAAAAAAATGTTTTTTTTCCTATGGGGTTGATTTCCTAAAGGCAAGCAGATTTTTGCATTCTGCAAGTGTAGTTGCTCCAGAGCTTGGTAAATGAGCAGAAGCTCTGACTTCCATCATGTACAAGAAAAATTCAGTTTTATTTTCTGTGCAAAGTGAATCTTTACCTCCCATTTTACTAAGCTCTGGAGAAACTGCATAGTCCATTTGCCTTTATTAAATCGACAACCCCTGTGTCCCTGCACAGTTGCACACTATATAAGTTTACCCCCCCCCCCCTCTAAAAATACCAAAGTTGCTTTCAGATAAGCTTGTGAGCATGGGGGGGGGGGGGTTGTGTGTTTGTGTTTTTTTTTATTTTTTATTTTTTTTTTTGTTTCTTTACACCCTTCTGGCCAATAGACTGCATTAACACCAAACGTGTGAATGCACATGCAAGTTTTTACTGCATTTTTCTGCTGCACAATCCCTGCAGGAGAAAAAAATGTCATAGAGAATACAGTGCACATGTGGCATAATAGTGTCTGTTCACACCGGAGCATTGCGTCCCTCAAAAAATACAAGAGCTTCCTTTTGGGTACCCTATAGACTTCAATGGTTGCACCTAAAACCACACGTAACACTTTCTTGACACTCCTGATAACTATTTTAAATTGGTGAGAACTGGTGCACTAAGACCCCTTTCACACTGGGGTGATTTTTTTATTTTTTCAGGCGCTTTAGTGCTAAAAATAGCCTTTGCTAAGTGCCTGAGAACCGCCTCTAATTTATTTTGTGTCTTTTCACACTGGGGCGGTGCACTGTATACCACGCTCCCAAAAAACCCTGCCCATTGGAATTGATGGTTGGTTGTTTTTTTTTTTTTTTTTTTTTTTTTTTTTGGGGGCAAAAAGCGCTGCTTAAACTGCAGTAAAACAAGCCGCTGCCCCATTGAGAGGGGTCTAAAGCTGGAAAGCACTGTGTGTGCGCAAACTAAAAAAAAAAAACGTACTTTTGAATGGCGACTGACTCTGAACTAGTTTGCAAATGATTAGTTCAGACTTCACACTGACCCCCCCCCCCCCTTTTAATCTTGCATGCTTGTTCTGGGTGATTGCGTTGCTCAACATATTGCAGCCATAAAGAGACAGAAATCCTGACAGTTCTGCTGTAGTACAAAGTAACAGTTCATATGGTGTGTCCAGTACTACATTTTCTTTGCATAATGTAATTTACGATTTTTTATTTTTATATATTTTTTTTCTATACTAAGTAAGCTTTTATAGAGCAAAATTGGGGTACGTAATCAAAACAAAAAATAAATAAATTGAACTTTCCCTTTATTCCTTCAGAAGCCAAGCAATGTTTAAGTTCCATGTGGGATCTTGCACCAGATTGATGATTTCACTCTTTATACATCAAATGAACCTTCAGCCCTGGTTCACACGTGTGTTTTTGCAGAAATGCACTAAAGACCATTTAACGTGGTTTTCTATGGTACACATTTAAATCTGTGTTTTTCAGCTGCTGCATTTTTGGAAAGGGTCAGTGACTTTGTATTCACTTTTTTTATTTTTATTTTTTATTTTTTTATTTTTTTTCCCCGCAGCAGATTGTATTTTGCGTGTAGTAGCCTTCAATGGATCTGCACCAAAAATGCAACTGAACTTTGCTACAACATTCCTCTAGAATAAAAAAATATATAATACAATTCCACCAGGACTCATATCGGCCCTTTGCTGATTTGTTTGTTTGCACATCAAATTAATGTACCCCTATTAATCTTATATAAAGCTTGTATCATTTCTATACTCATGTGCATCTATAGGGTTATGTTTAAGTACAACCAAAGCTCCTTTGGCCATACTTCTCCTATGGATCACAGGAGTGCAGTTCGTTTTTGCACTTCTATGACCTGTTCAACAGACAGCAGGCGTAAGTCGCAGAACCGGTCCTGGCTCGGGAAGGATTAAATACTTTTGCTTGGATTACTGGTAATTTCCCAGGAAGAGACCCCCCCCCCCCCCCCCCTGTGTGGAGGCCCTGTCCTGTGTGGAGGCACTACCAAGTTTAGTATCAAACCCACTCTTCTATTTAGCAAAGGTTATGGATCGCTTCATTACTTACAGGTTTAGCACAATATCCTGTTTGGGGAGGGCCATTTCTCATAACCCACCACCTTGCTCAAAAAAGGGCTACTGTTGTTTTTCAGGTCTTTACTTTGAGTGTTTTTTCATGAGCTTAAATCGGTTGTAAACTGCTGGCAACCCTCGTCTAGATGCGTTTCGTCATACGTGACATTGTCAATGGGGAACTGTTCAATGACAATATCACGTATGACGGAATGTGTCTGGTGGAGGGTACATGCTGACGTCACCATGCTGTGCATTAGGAGGACGGGCTTCTGTTGGCCGTTTTTTTCCATGCAACTTTTAAACCTACCAAATGTAAGTGCAATACTTTTTTTTAATTTTTTTTTTTTCTGGGTCAATTGAGTAATGTTCAGACTCCATAAACTGTGCCAGTGTTTGGGAGATCTACAGCCATTCATCCTGTGATACTTGGGTAGAGATCCTCTGTGCAAGCTAAAGGCCTTGGCTGGGCTATAGCCACATGCCTTTTTTGCTTGCCATCCGGTAAGGTGGCAGGGCACTTTTTGGTAGGAATCACTGTGGGGCCACTGGGAAGAGGATTTATTCCATCCTATGTTTATTATAGGCTTACCTATAGGTAAAAATTGTAAAGAACTTTACAACCACTTTAAGGCTTAAAGCGGTGTTTCAGTCATTAAGTTTATTAAAAGTGTAGCTGCTGACATTGTTTGTTAAAAAAAAGACACTTGCCTGCCCCACAGTCCAGCAGTGTGGCCACCCAAAGCCTTGCTTCTCTCCTCTACGTGGTGCCGGCATTGCAAGTATGGGCACCCGGGTGTGACAGCTTGCAGCTTTACAGCCGGGTGCGCGCTGCGCCTTCTTTGTGGCGGGGCAATCTTCTGAGACATGTGACGTGTCACAGATTGGAGGGGGGAGAGGAGTAGAGGAGTCATCGAATGGAAGTGGGAACTGGGTACCCCCCAAAAAATTGCATGCCAAATGGGGCATGCAAGGGGTGCTTTTTGTTTGTGTTGTACCCCTTAGCCTAATGTCTCTTGTAGCTCATTATTTGAAAAAGTGAACAGGTAATGGAGATCTTGGTGCTGAGCTTTTAAGTGCATCTGGTAAAGTTTGACATTGCCCAGGTGTGAACAGGACCCCATACCACCAATACATGTAGATTACACCACTGATGTATGTAGATCTAGCTTTTGTATTGGTCACTTTAAACCGTATGCAAATGGTCCAATTCCCCAAATGACTAGCTGTGGTGACATGACTACACCACAGGATTACATGAGCCCTTTTCTGACGAGTGCAAATGGTAATGTGCAGTAACCCAGGATAACCAATCATCTTAGACTGGGTTCACACTATTGTGAATTTGGATGCGGGTAATTCGCATGTCAGGAAATTGTGACCGGCTCTCTATGGAGCAGGTTTACACATCTCTGGTGCGAATTGCCCAGGATTCCTGTGCGTCTTCTGGTCTGAATTTGGGCTGACATTGGACCTGAAACGGTGAATGGGGATGCACCAGACCCCTGCTGTGAACCGATCCATCCATGTATACATAAACTTTCTGATCCAGATAATTCTGGGCATACCAGGAAATTGGACATTCTGTAACCCCAGTAGATACCCCCTGGATGACTGATCTCATGAAAGAAGTGTTACACGTGTCAATGACCTGAAGTCTTAAAGAATCATTTGCTTTGCACCTCATCCTGAAAACGTGTATTGCTAAATAAATGCCAGAGGGCACATTTGCTACTGTAAGTATGCAGTGATTGTTATTCGAGAGCAATTTCCATGGATGTGTCTGGATTCAAGCAGGTGGCTACAATTTACTACAAAGCAATCCTTGACTATGGACAGGACATGCCTACACATGGATCTGTTACAGCTTTGGGAAAAAGCGGCTTCAACCGGATAGAGTTCAGTAGAGCTGCAAATCCTGGAGCATGCTAAGAATTCACACATGGCCAAAATGAATCTTGCTGTGTTAGCATTTGACCCATGTTTAAAAAAAATTAAAGTTTGGCTATGAAAGCTCTAATATAGAAATCCTAGAAAAGACTCATTCTATAAAATGAACTGGTCCCAAGAGAAATGTGTTGGCATTTTTTTGAAAACTGCTTCCATTCAAAGCGCTGGCTACCGGGCTGATCCTGTTGGCATCAGTGCATTGCACCACTGCACTGGAACAAGTATGCAGAGGAGTTCAGATTTTCACTTGATTCATGCTTACTTTGGGTCAGGGATTCGGAAAGCATTGCTGCAGAGGCAGCCAGGCAACTAGAGCTTACAGTCAATGGCGGTCCTCAGGACAGCCTTCCATTTATAAGATGTGGTTTTCCAAAAAGAAATCCACATGGAGCCACTTGGTAATTTGGGTTCAGTTCTGCTCCTTGACTCAAAGAACAATCTCATGCCCATCTGACCCACCTGGTTGAGTGATGTTACTGTAAGCAGCACTTATAGGAAAACTATACAAGTACAGCTTTTTTTTTTTTTTACTTGGCTGTGAATTGATACCAGAAAATACACAGGACCATTTCAGTAATTTTGCACTTTTCAGTTTTAGTAAATCAACCCCTGTCCTCTCTAAAAAGTACAACTCTGGGCAATAAAATGACCAGGGTTAAAGCAGTTCTACAATCAGGGCCAGCTCTACCATGGATCCTGGTGGGTTCATTGGACCTGGGAAGCAGTTTCAGAGGGGAAGCAAATTGATGCCCAAGACAGTGGCAGAACTCCCACCTGCTCTGCCCGCCCTGCTCTTTCACTGGGGGCACCGCTGCTATTGGAGGTAATGACAGAGCACTCGCTGCCTTACCCACACAGCAGACCGCCCTCCTATCATCTCTGTGGCTTCCCCAATTACTGCTGACGGATGCTATGTTGGGACAGGAGGCAGAAACAGCAGGAGAAAGTCAGCTGACGGCCAACAGCATGAAGGGGGAGAAGCTTTCTGCTGTGCAATAAGACCCCATGTTGCAAGAGGCATCACTGGAGGCACAGCTTACGCTTGGCAAGTAAAAGCCAGCCAGCACCACTGATGCCACCACAGCCTGTGTCTGCATGTTGGGAGGGTTCAATCTACATTTGTCAAATCTGATTGTTTACACACCACGAAAAGTAGAGCTCCCTTTTTTCTCTAGTCTATTCACAACACACTGCTCTGATTTGTCTTGATGGCCAAACATCTGTGTATACTGTACCTATGCATGGGGGAAACTGTTTTTTTTTTTTTTTTTTTTTTTTTATATATCTATATGGGTACCCTTGGTTAACAATAAAATAACCTTCTGCTGGGTAAATATTTACCTTGATGTCAAGATGATCAAATACTTGAGTCCATGACCTGGAACAAGTGACAGGTCTGATCTCTTTGCATTTGCTTGCTACATGCATGTTCCAGGTTGGTAGAACAAGTCCTTTAAAATAAGGTCATCAATGGTGGCGTTTGTTTTTTCACATGGCACAGGCCTCCTTTGGGCCTTTTCACAAGTTAGACTTTGTCCTTGGCAAAGCATTACACTTTAGCATGCTTTAAATAAAAGTAGTTATGCTGGCCAAGAATATTCAAATAAGACTTACTTCGGTGTAGACAAATATTTGATGTAATGTGCCCTGGGGCAGACAACTGGCACAAGGAGCATGGAGAATTTTTCTTACAAAAGCAGTGGGAACTGAGGTTTGTGTGCAAGACAGAAGTGTCTGACGCATGGAGTATCTAGATGTATGCCAAAGACCAAGCAGGTAAAAACTGTATAGATAACACAAGGCTGTGTGAATAACTGGTGCTGGTTTTCCGTCACCATACAGCAAATTGTATGTTAAAACGACTTGTATATTTTTCCCTATTGTACTTAAGCTGAACTTCCAGGTAGATGCACAAAAACACAAATTATCTAGGTGTTAAAAACCTTGACTGCAACTAGCATAAATGCAGGAATTTTGACTTGGGGTTGGCTTATCCAATCTGCAGCAGCACTTATCTTGGAAGAGGGAGGAGCAGCACTAAGGGACAATCGGGCTCAGAGATGACCTCATCAGTCCATTTGCCCCCCCCCCCCCATATTTAATCACAAACTGAGGAAGGTGACAAGGCTATATTGAGCAGCTTTCTGGTATCTAAACTGTGGGTCTCAAGGTGCCTGCAGACGGTGGTCTGTTTGTCTCCTCTAGGTGCATCCTGTACCTGGCCCAGTGAGGGGGGGGGGGGATTTAAGTATTGTATGCAACAGCTGTAATCAGTCATCTCTAGCATTCTCATTTTAATGTGTCTCCGATCAATGTCTGTCTCCTGAAGCATGTCCCTAGCCCCCAACACCTCCTATAGTAGGTCTGACCATCTCTTGAAGCATGCTGTATTTATCTGTTTGCCTGGCATTCAACTTTAATTGGCATGTTAAAATGTCACCTTGTCAAGGCATAGAGTAAAGGTGTGTGTTAATATCCATGTTCCTGTTAGTCCCTTTTTTTTTTTTTTTTTTTTTTTTTGCTATCCTACCAGTAGTATCTCCTCTCAGTCCTGCACAATCTTAGTTGCTTTGGCCTCCTGGAGACTACATAGCCAGCCTTTTGCTCCGTTTTCACATTATATGACCTCCTTACTTCAAACAAACTCTGCCTATGTAGAGCAGAACCCTTCCTGTTTTCTAAAAAAAAAAAAATCTTCCTCATTTCTCACTTTTTTTTTTTTTTTTTTCTTTTTTTCTGCTCTCACAAACCTTCCCTAGGTATTCTATCCCTAATCTCCTCAGGATGCTAGTTTCACAAGTAAATATGAGCCAGGTTACATGCTACGCTGTCATAAACCATGTAAGTAGCTTAGATTTAGCCTGAGCAAGCAGCAAAGGTATGTGATCAAAGCGAAAACCAAGGTCAGATAATGGGAGAGCAGCACTGGCAGTCAACTAGCCAGGGACAATGGTAATGGAGTTTTAAGTTTGGTATTATGCAGAGAAAATCGCAAATACAAAAATTGAGCACAAGTACACCTGAAGTTAAGCACCTGAGCAAAATGCTTGGTGTCCTTTTTACCCTGTTTATGGTAAATCAAATTATTGGAAGAGGAAATGTCTTGGCTTTTTGGTGCAGGTAGATTTATCGGTTTTATTTTGTACAGCCTTTAAGGCTGGGTTCACACCTATGCAGCTTTCCCTGCATCCAATTTGCAGGACATGAGATTGACCTGCTCTCTATGAAGCCGGTTCACATAGCTCCTTTGCGGCTGCGGAGTGGCTTGCACAGGAACACTGTGCGTTTTTGGCTCAGTTTCAGGGCCAAATTCAGGCACAAATTTGTCCCTGAAACTGAACAGGGAAGCACTGGACCCCTGCTGTGAGCCACAAATTAAGGTGTGTGTGTGTGTGTGTGTGTGTGTGTACTCAACAGGAGGGAGGGGACAGGAGCACAGCCCCCCCTCCTGGACTCTGTTCACCGGCTCAACTAACTGAGCACATGTACCCTGGGCTTTTATGCAATATCCCAAGATGCAGTGCAGCACTTTTCCTCTGCCAATTTCCAGGACTGTAACAAAGCCTGTGCACTCACTTGTCAGGTCCCATCCCACTGTCCAATATGCCTCCCTATTGGACCAGTGAGAAACAGTCAAACAAGCTGAGCTGCACAATGAGCAGCCCTAACCAATAGATCCTGATCCCTGGTAGGCAGCGAGCACTCTAAGTTTTACCTGACCATCTTCCTGGTAAGCAGACCAAAAACTATACTCTTCTAGCACCTACCTAGAAAGGTGCCACAAGTAAAATCTCTGCTAATGGCAGACAGAAGAAACAAATTGTTTTCACAATCTGTTCCTACCTGTCCTAGAGACACCATTTTTTTTTTTTTTTTTTACCAAATTTTCCTGTTCTAGGGTTAGTCAGAAAATGAAGACAAATCTTCTCAATGGGGGTAACAGTGCAAGGAAAAAATAGGATGCAGTGTTTTTTTTGACCAAAAGGATGACTTGTTGTGCATGTCTAAATAGGTGATGGAAAGGTGTAAAGTCATAACTAATAACTAATAATTCAAGACTTGCTTCCGTCTGACACGTGTAAAAAAAATAGATGCCTGATACTCATTGTCTACCAGTCAAATGAAAAGGTCTAGTAATGTTTACCTATCTTCCACAAATTATGACCTATTGGTCAGTTTGAGGACCGGTTTTGGACGGATTGTTCTAGCTGAAGTCAATAATTGCATAATGAAGCATTCCTGAAGCCAGGGCTTCCAGTGCACTCCAGGAGATAGTTGAAGTTATGTGCTGGCAGCCCTACCTGTCTACATAGTACTGCTGCTGCCATCTTCTATTTGTATAAATAAATAGTTTGGTTTTAATGGCTTTGAAGCAATTCTAAAAAGCAGACCTTTCAGACAAAAACCAAGTCTTTGGGTCTTGTGGCGCACTCTGAATAAAAACTGAAAGTTGGAGCTCCTATTTTGGACATGATCAATATGTGACTTTCCTTGTTGGCTTAAGGACTACTTTGTTAATCATTTGTTGAAAGGTTACCGCCTGGGGTCAAAGGTAAAACCTTTTTAGCATGCAATTTTATACTAACACTCAAGTCAGGACAAAACTTTAGATGACTTCTTGATGGTCCTCTTAAACCGTGGCAGTTATTGTAAGAAGGAAATGTTAATTAACACTAGTATTTCTGCTAATGCAGGCAAGTTGGCTTTCAAGTTCAACAAAACCAAATTTTTTTTTTTTTGGTGTATACGGCTACTGAAACTTGATATGGCGGTTATTTGCTATTGACACTAGACCTGCCTTTTCTGGCTAGCCAAACTGTGGTCTCAATTGGATGACAGTGAGTTTTGATTTAGTGTATATGTGTACTTTATAAACACCGCTAGGGTACCGAAGGCAGACCTAGACACAACATCAAAAAGGTTAGAAGCTGGCAACATTGTGGCTTTGATCTAACGTGGGAAGTTTGTACAGATCGGCAAGATGAAGCTCCCAAATTTTAGACCTTTTTGTAATTTGACTGCTTTGGGAAGAATCTTTGAAAAAGGGTAAGACTAGGTTTACACTGTCTTCTCTGTACTGCCAGTCATTCTCAATGACTCCCAACACGGAGATTGTGTGTGTGTGTGTGTGTGTGTGTGTGTGTGTGTCTAGAAACTGGTAGTGGATTCTAGAAGAATGGGAGTGGAGGTGAGGAGGAGCTGCCTGTAGTATTCATGAGGGCCCTGACCAATCCCAAAACGATGGGTTGGCAAGGGGCAGGCCCCTTCAAACTCGGACAGCCCAGCTGAGGCAGTGGCGTTCGGGTGGAAGATTAAGTGTTAGGCTGTCGTGGCCCTTGCGGATGCCCCCTAGTGTGGGGGGTGTGTAACCTCTGGCCTAGGCTTGAGTGCAGCAGGGACCTTTTCACAACATGGGTGTCCTGACCAGAGGCAGACAGCAGGGAACACTGCCAGTCAAATCTCCAGGGAGAAAGACAGGTGGGCTGGTGAGTGTTGGTTGCGAGGGCTGAGTGGCAATCTGGGATGGATGCAGTGTCTGTCTGGGAGGACTGTGGAGTCATAGTCAGGAAGGCTAGTGACGGGCAACTGCAGCCAGGTAGGCTGGCAGTACCTGAAGAGGCAGTGCTGGATCAGTAGCCACAGGACAGCTAGGAACTGGACTTTCTTGCTACACTACCAAAGGTAGTGTCTTCAAGGGGCATTTGCTATAGTGTTTAACTTGCGTCATTAACCCGAAAGTAGCATAGGTTTAGGATCTCCAGATTTTATACCCCCCCCCATCCTCATCCCACAGAATATGTCGAATCGGTCAATACTGGGAGGGTGGGAAAGGGGTATGGCCATTCTATTTGAATTCTAAAATCTGAAATGGTTTTTGTCTAGAAAGAAAAATGATATATGGCTTCTCTCGTTGCAGGTACACTCGGAATTTGGTAGATGAAGGAAATGGAAAGTTTAATCTGATGATTCTCTGCTGGGGTGAAGGACATGGCAGGTAAAAAAAAAAAAAAACTTTAGGCCCCATTCACACCTGTGACTTCATAGTTTATTTTATTTTTTTTGTCTGCCTTTTATACGACTTAGTGGATGTAAACCTGAAATGTTTTAAGGCTTGCACCTTTATACAGTATAGGATTTCATGTCGTATGTGCCCAGTCTTGCCACAAAGAGTTAATCCAGCTCTGAGCAAACCTTTGTGGTGTTTTTTTTTATTTTTTTTTATTTTTATCATCACACAAATAGTCAGTCCCCCCCCCCCTTGCTATGACTGACATGTAAATCAACTATCTCATGCATGAGCCTGAGATTCTGTGTACTTCAGACCCCCCAGCTCTCCCAGGATTGGCTGCTCCACACCTCAGCATGATTGGGCATGTTTAAGTCATGTGGTGACTTTACTGGATGTTGGTGATCATAGCAGAAGTTCAGTGTAAGAAAGACATGTTGACAAAGGGAGTGTAGAGGTGGGTGAGGGAGTCTACTGACCTCACAACTCCACCCACCGAGCTCCAAACAACAGACCCACCCACAGAATCTGCATTTTTTTTTTTTTTTTGGGTTTCGCAACAGACAGAGGGGAGACCTTTAACAGGTAAGGACACGACACGATATATTTGTGACATCACTGACCCAGCATGCTCTTGCATGTGATAAATCCAGGCAGTATGCACAACTATTTTGACACCCCCCCCCCCCCCCCCCCCCCAGGTTCCTTCAAGTAAAGCATGCATGAAACTGAAGCCAACACTGTCTTAACCACTTCCCGACCGCCCACTGCATATATACGTCAGCAGAATGGCACGGGCAGGCAAAATCAAAATCAAAATCGTGCATGTGCCTGCCTGTGGGTCGCGCGCGCCGCCAGCGGCGCGCTCGCGACCCGGTCAGGAGCTCCGTGACCCCGGCCGCGGGACCAGCGGACCCGATCGCCGCTGGTGTCCCGCGATCGGGTTACGGAGCTCAACGGGGAGAGGTTTGTGTAAACAAACCTCTCCCCGCGCTTCCTACACTGACTGTCAGTGATCGGCTGTTCCCTGTCATCGGGAACGCCGATCAATGACGTCAGACGTACAGCCACGCCCCCTACTGTAAAAAAAAACACAACACGTCACACTGACTCCTCCCCGCCCCCTAGTGGTTAACTCTCTTTCACTACAACTGTCATTTACATAGGAATCAGTGCTATTTAAATAGCACTGATTTCTGTATAAATGACAAATGTCCGATGTGTCCGCCATAATGGCGCAGTCACAATAAAAATCGCTGATCGCCGCCATTACTAGTAAAAAAAAAAATATTAATAAAAATGCTATAAAACTATCCCCTATTTTGTAAACGCTATAACTTTTGCGCAAACCAATCAATAATCGCTAATTGCGATTTTTTTTTTTTTTTTTTTTTTTTTTTTTTTTTTTTTTTTTTTTTTTTTTTTTTACCAAAAATATGTAGAAGAATACGTATCGGCCTAAACTGAGGAAAAAAAATGTTTTTTTTTTATATATTTTTTGGGGATATTTATTATAGCAAAAAGCAAAAAATATTGCATTGTTTTCAAAATTGTCGCTTTTTTGTTTATAGCGCAAAAAATAAAAACCGCAGGGGCGATCAAATACCACCAAAAGAAAGCTCTATTTGTGGGGAAAAAAAAGGACGCTAATTTTGTTTTGGAGCCACGTCGCACGACCGCGCAATTGTCAGTTAAAGCGACGCAGTGCCGAATCGCAAAAAGGGGCCTGGTCCTTTGGCTGCCAATTGGTCCGGGGCTGAAGTGGTTAATTGCTAATTTCAACCGGTAACATGAAACGCCTGTGCACACACACTTAGGTCTGCATTCTCACCTTCATGTTTCTGGAATGTGGGCAGAAATGTTTGTTTTCAGCCTGTGTTCTCATAAAAGCAAGAAAAGTGCTAATCGCACTTGAGGTGCTTAATGGCACCCCAAACACGGGTAGCAGTCAAGCATTTTTTGTTGTGTGGAATAAAATAAAAATGCGCTTGGTTTGCTGCCAAAAGTGCAAGAGCTACTTTAAGTTGCTTTTTTGTGCATAGGGCAGCCCATTCAAGTGACTGGGATGCCCTATCCTATTGTGTGACAAACGCAAAAAAGTGGGAAAGAAATTTATCACAAAAGTGAATGCAGCTTAACTTTGTATCGAACTACTCCCACAGAGGAACCTGAATGAATTGAATATGACATTTGTTTAATTGCAATATGCTTGGTGTCTATACCTTATTTTCCATCCACAGTGTGACCTGTGATAACAAAATGCCAGAATTGATCTAGAATGTCCCGCACTCTATTCTGGTATGAGCCAGCTATTAATGTAGAATCTTCAGTGCCCCTCAAAGTCTTAGGGCATCGTGGGTGGAATTAAATGAAGTGTCTGAGGCCAACTTTATCTCAGCTGGTGTGCAGCCAATCTACCAAAAAAAAAAAACTTTACATTTTGTAAGCTGTGGTTGGAGAGGAGAGAGATTGCTATTGGCAACTGCATCAGAACTCTTTATTCCCCCCCCCCCCCCCCCCCCCACGAGAAAAAATTATTTCTATTTTCCTGTTAGACTGAGATTTTTCCCTTGAGCTGTTAAAGATTTCTGTCTTATCATGTACAAACTCCAATTATGTGCATTCCTTCACGTACATTAATGTTTACGCTGTAACTTTTAAAGCAAGGTAGTTGGTAGACATTTCTTGTCAGTTGTCAAATATTGCTCCAATAGTTCCACAATCGGTGCAAGTTTTTACTTAATTTCAGACCTAAAGCTTTCTGTCAAACATAATAGAGGTTTGGTTTGCGTGCAGGTCTTTAGTATACAAGTGACAAGTAACTAGACCTCCTAATGGTCTGGGATCCATCTACTTCCATGTGACCCTGAAGATGCTTTATTGCTCCTAACCATACTGGGGATTATTTACGAAAGGCAAATCTACTTTGCACTACAAGTGCTGTCGCTGTAGATCTGAGGGGAAGCTCTACCGTTTTATCGTCCAATCACGTGCAAGCTAAAATGCTGTTTTTATTTTCCTTGCATGTCCCCCCTCGGATCTACAGTGACTGAACTTCCAAGTGCACTTGTAGTGCAAAGTGGATTTGCCTTTCGTAAATAACCCCCACTATGTTGCGCTTTGCAATTTGCACTTGTAGTGCAAAGTGGATTTGCCTTTAGTAAATAACCCCCTATGTCCAAACGTATGAAAAAAAAAACTCAATTTTTGAGTTCAGGTGTTACTGCAAAGGACACTGTTAATGTGTAAAAAAAAAAAAAAAAAAAAAAAAAAAAAAAAAAAGTTTGCCTGCCAACACAACTTTTTTCAACCTTTTGTGGAAGGTGACTTTCTATTCAACACGGCTCTCCTTGTGCACAGTTTGGTGTAAGGGAATTTAATTTGCCTGATCGCAACCCTACCCAATGCCAACTGCAAGGCAGGTCTCCCTACCTGACCCAAATTTGTCTCTATAAAATTATTTTTATTTATGTATATGGAGTGATATTTCCCCGCTCCAGATACATGGAAGTTGATGTCTCACTGCTGCAGATGGCACAATCGATACTTTGCTTGTTAATGCCTCTTTGATTCACCATTCTAAGCTGTTTTAAAATTATTCTTCCATGCAGCAGTATACACGATCACACCAACTCGCACTGCTTCTTGAAGATTCTCCAAGGCAACCTGAAGGAGACTCTGTACGAATGGCCACAGAAAAAATCAAATGGAGCAATGACAAAAACATCTGAGACGGTGCTGAAGTTAAATCAATGTGCATACATCAATGGTAAATTTTTTATTTTTTTGAAATGTCTAACTTTGCACTTTTAGGGACACCTTCATTTTGGAGGTGACAAATGTTTCAGCAGATGTGACAAAAAAGACTCTCTGCTAAGGTTGGGGAAATATTTTACCAAATTATTGCCGTTATTTTGATCTGGATTTGGCTGAAATGTGGAGAATCCTCAGCCCTCATTCACATTGGAGCAACTTATGTGATTTGATGGGTCAGGAGTGTTTGTTTTATGCAGCGCCACCCCCAAAGAAGCCGTTTTGTAACTTTGGGTTCTGTTCTGTGCCTCAACTCCAAGAACAGCCTCAGCCCCTCTGACACACCTTGTTAAATAAAGTCACTGCAAACACAAGTGGTAAAGACACCAAAAGGAATAGAGCTTGCAGGGTAATTACTAGAGATTATTTTTTCAACAGAAATGTAAACTGTGGGTGTTCACCAAATTACAGGAGTTGGCCTTAAACAAAATTGGTTGTATGCAATGAACTGGCAAGAACAGTGACCCTAATTGTGGGGCCAATGGATCCCCAGTGGTTCTATGAGCCCAGGCACAAGAGGGGTAAGAAGAGACTCTTGGTCAATAAGCCCAGATGCCACAAGCGAAAAATCACACAATTTGTGAAAATTCCAAAGGCAGAAGTGTGTGTGTGTGTGTGTGTGTGTTAAGATAAACCTGTGTGCAGAAGCCCCCTTAATACTTACCTGAGCCCCATCTCAATCCAGCGATGTTGCACAAGTGCCTCAGCCATATGGGACTCTCCTTTCTGATTGGCTCCCACTGCTGTCAAGTCAGTCAATGAGGAGAGGGAGCGGGGCAGAGTCATGGCTCTGTCTGAATGGACACACGGAGCCTCAGCTCGGGTGCCCCCATAGCAAGCTACTTGGCGTGGGGGCACTCTGCAGGAGAGAGGGGCCAGGAGCACCAAAGAGCGACCCCAGAAGAGGATCAGGGCTGCTCTGTGTAATGGTTTTGCACAGAACAGGTAAGTATAACATGTTTGTTGTTTTTTTTTTTTTTTTTATACAAAAAGACTTCAGTGTCACTTTAATCATTAGCAGATTTTGCAGTTGCATTCCTTTTGGGTGGAGGCATCCATAAACTAAAGGATCTGAAATCTTCAGCTAGCTATGACAGGGCCCAAGGTTAATGCTGTGTAATGGCAAAGAGCTAAGTTGAATAGGGTAAACCGGGTGTTTCCCAGTATAAAACCTTTGCTGTAGAAAGGGTGGGGGTAAAGATGTCTGCATGCAGTGACTCGATGTAATATTAAAGGTGGGCTTCTGCCCTCACCAATCGGGACGATGCCAAGGCTCATGGTGATGTCCCAAAACAGGCTCTTCGAGGATCTGCAGTCAGATGGAAGGATGCCTGATGACCCAGAGGCTCAGTGATGTGGGTGTATATGAAGGTGGCCTAGAGTAGCCACACAGCCAATGAGGTGGCAGTAAACATGCACCCAGTGATGGATTTTGCCAACGGGAGGGGCCTCCGCTCTATCCAGACTGCGATGCCCACAAACAAATCCAGCATCCCCCTCCACATGGTTCTTTCTCTTGTCCCATGATGCATGGCCACGTAGTGTAACTCTGTAATTCTGCTCCAGGCTCTGCCTAGGTTTCATCTGGCATGCTGGGGCTGTAGTTTTCCCCAGTATTTCCACCATGGAGCACTTGTCTTCTGGGACTACATGTCCCAAGATCCTCCTCTGGTCTCCGGGATTGGTCCTTTCTGTGGCAGGCTGGAGCTACAGAGCCTGCTGGGAAGAAGACACTGACAGCTGCTCTCTCCCCTTCTGCTTGAACTGCAGAGTGTAAGTCAGGCTCTGTAGCACCTGCTATAAAGTGTGTGTGTGTGTGTCCGTCCTGGAGAGGGCAGAACTGGCATGGCTGTTTTTTTAAAAGTACTCACCTTCCTCGATCCGAAACGGCTGTTTTTTTTTTTTTTTTTTTTTTTTTTTTTTTTTTTTTTTTTTTTTAGCTGTTCTTCTTCTTGGCATCCATCGCTTCCTGGTCCCTCAGATATGGGCGGGGATATTACGGCTATTACGTAATATCCCCTAGCCCGCATTATCTCCTGGGAGCTTGTGTTATAGCTCCCAGGAGTCAGTGCGGCTGCCTGGCCCGAGATCGCGCAGGACTTTTGACGCCGCCGTTGTGATGGCAACGGACTGGTGAGTTATTAAATGCCAAAATATACTCTTTATTAAGGGCTTTTAAAAAAAAAAAAAAAAAAAAAAGTTAGGGCCAGTGAAGCCCCGCTTTAAGGTTAACTTGTGTTCAGTGAGGTCTGAACACCCTACACTGCAGGCTTTTTCCAGGTTAGTAACTCGCTTAGTAGTGAAGCCACTACCACGATAACAGCCCTGGGGCCTTGACCTTTTTAAAAGCCATAATCAGCAGTAGCTACAATCACTACATTGGCAAATCTTTTGACAAGATATTCTCAATGTGTCATGCAATAAGGTTTTATCAGTCTGTGTCCTACATACCGTAACTGCATTTAAAAGGCTTGAAAAATAGCAATCTTGTATAAATACAAGTAGCTTGACTGCTGCATCTCTTACAGCTATACTTTGTCTGAACTGTTACATAATCCTTAACAGTACTGATAACTAAGGGTTTATGTTCAAGGTAAAAGTACTGATTGTATACATAGCTCTACATATCTGACTTGCGCAAACCTCCCTTTGCACAAGCCAATCACTTGTAGTTTCGTTAAAAGGATCTACAGTCTAGGTTTATTATATGCCTTATAGCGTCACAAGTAAATGTTTTTACACTTTGCACTAACCTCCAAATTTTCAGGACAAGCTGTCTGATTTCAAGGGACTGTCCCTCATTTGGAACAAAGTCCCTCCTTTCCTGCGCATTTGTCCCTCATTTTGGTCTGATCTTTATTGTATATAAACTGCAATACTTGTCTATCAAAGTGTTTCCCAGTGCTAAACCTTTTCATCCAATTTCTAAATTGCGTTTTTTTTTTTTGTTTTTTTTTTTAAATTCCAGTATAAAGGAATACTAGTGGTAAAAAAGCACATATCTAAATCTCTTTAATATAGATTTTTTTTTTTTTTTTTTTTTTAAAGGGATCTGTCGGGTGTACCCTATACTTTTGCTAATGGGTATCCCTCATTCCCATCTCAAAAAGGTGGGAGGTATGATGTACCCCCTTCTTGGTCCAAGCAGTACCTTGAAGGAGGTGCACCTCAAAAGCTTGTCCTGAATGAATTTGGATTTTGGAGCAAACTGACTTTAAATGACCATATACAATTATTAATTCTACAAGCAAATGGGGAACTGAAAATACTTTTTAGCTGTAAACTATGGTTAATGCATGGAAATACTGAACACTAATGGGGTTGGTGCCGATGCTAAGTATTTGCACAAGTATCAGTACTCGTGCAAATGCACTGATGCCTGAAACCAATACCTTCAGGTTCGGTTCTTTGTCCGCGGGATTCCCCTGCTGAAATATGAAATGTATACAAAAGAATGCAGGCAATTATCGGGTTAAGGACACGGCTGCCCCGCTTCTTAACTGATTACCTTTTAGCTGTCACGCCCCCCCCCCCCCCCCCCCCCCTCTTAGCTTTGTTCGTTGTGTCCCCTGGGCAATGTGCTTCTCCTTCTTAGGCTCCTCTGCAGGTGACTACTGGGTGGCTGATCTGCCTGAATAGTGAGTCCTGCACTGAGCCAGACTTTGCTTCCCCCCCCCCCCCTCTGACTTTCCCTAAGGCTATTTTCACACCGAGGCGCTGGGTGCGCTGGCGGTAAAGCGGCGCTATATTTAGCGCTGCTTTACAGTCTTAGCGGCACATTTCGGCCACTAGCGGGGCGGTTTTACCCCCCCCCCCCCCCCCGCGAGCGGCCAAAAAAGGGTTAATACCGCCCGCAAAGCGCTGCTCCAGCGGCGCTTTGCGGGCGGGTTCGGAGCGCTACCCCATTGTTTTCAATGGGAGGGGGGCTTTAGGAGCGGTAAATACACCGCTCCTACAGCGCACCAAAGATGCGGCTTGCATGTCATCTTTCAGCATCCTGCAAGCGCACCGCTCCAGTGTGAAAGCCCTCAGGCTTTCACTGAAGACACAGCAATGGCTGTTTCAGGTCGGTTTGCAGGCGCTATTTTTAGCGCAATAGCGCCTGCAAACCGCCCCAGTGTGAAAGGGGCCTAAGTGTCTCAGCTGCTGCAGAAGAGGGGGAGGGCATGTCTGCTGGGTGTTGTAGTGTAGGGCAGTGATTGGCAGCTGTGGTGTTCCCAAATACCCCCTCTCTTCCTGCATGTACAAACAATAACCCCCTTCCCGCCTTTCTCAGTCAGTTCGGCCCACTGGCAGTGGCATAATTACTGTACCACAGTGTGCTGTCACAAGTGTTGCGACCATGTTCATCCCTTGTAATGGCAGTAACCTTTAAATAAGTTAAAGGTACAGTGTTAAAAAAAAAAATGTAAGTAAAAGTAGGAATTGGTATCGGCGAGTACTTGAGGAAAAGTATCAGTACTCGTACTCAGTTTTAAACAGTTATTGGTACAACCCTAACGATTAAGCCTGTGTAAATTGAAAAAATGGATGCCTGCGAACTATTAGATTCCTGTACAACTTGCATTCCTTCTGGTAAAAATATCCTGTTTAACTTCATGTGTGACTTGCATGCTGATAAAATGCAGTAGAGTGAGAACAGTATCTGTCTTTCTACACGGCCTTTTCCAGTCAGACATGTCCCAGCCATTTGACTGCCTTAACAATGTTGGCACATTCTCTGAACTTTTTTTTTTTTTTTTTTATTTTTTTTTCTTCGTGTTCTCTGGTGTCTGTAAACATCCCAAACTGGCCAGGTAACTGCACACATTTTTACTTCATTTCCACAGTGCCTCAGGGAATTGTGCTTGGATGACTGCGCCCTGGCCCTGTGCATATAAGCAGTCTGGAGGCCAGTTTAAGAGGTTTGCTTTTAACCACCTGCTTTTTTTTTTTTCTTTTTTTTTTTTTGCACTATAACCCAAAAAGCAACAATTTAGAAAAACTTAACTTTTTTTGCTATATTATCCCCCAAATGAAAAAAATAAATGGTTCATCAGTTTAGGCCGGTATATATTCTTCTAAATATTTTTGGTAAAAAAATTGCAGTAGGCATATATTCATTGGTTTGCACAAACGTTCTAGCGTCTACAAAATTTTTTTTTTTTTTTTTTTTTTATGAATTCATTAAGGTAAACAACATTTTACATTTACAACGACTTTAATTGTAATCCTAAAACTGCTTTAGCTTGGATATTTAGAATTAAATAGTGGCTGCTATGTCATAAGGTTTGGCTTCTAAGCAATCTGTCAATCCTTCTTTCTAGATTCCATGGGCCTTCACCGAGTGGAAAACACAAGCCATACAGAATCAGCTGTGAGTCTGCACTTGTATAGCCCTCCATTTAACCAATGTCAAACATTTGACCAACGAACTGGGCACAAAAACACAGTGAAAATGACATTTTGGAGCAAATATGGCGAACGAACTCCAGTGGTGAGTGTAAATGTAGGGATATGTAGTATAAGGAAAAAATAATTGGTTGGACAGGTGGGGGAAGTACACATCCACAGAAATAAAGAAAATGAGTGACATGTAATGTATACACATGTGGGAAAAGAACTGGTAAGCAATAGGCATCTCTGCACAGATCAAGGGGACATACCAGTATGAAGTTGAGCTATGGTCTTATGTTTCCACAGATCTGAGTTCCTGGGTATTTGGCTATTTTAGCCCCAGCCTTTATGCTTGGGTGCATCCACTAAGTGACTTCATGCAGTTTTTTTTAAAGTGCATCTGATGCCATTTTTTTTTCTTTTTCGCTGCAATGAAATATTTCTATATTCTATCAAAAAAAAAATATGTTTTTCTAAAACTTTACATCTGGACCAAAGATTGTATAATAACCATGCATATGGCCTGTTTATGTTGCTCATAGATTCAGTCTGACATTACAGTGTGCAATATTTAAGTTGTGGTGATGTATCCACCCAGAGCACTTGACCTCCGCCAATGTATTATTGTGTCTGATATGAAAATCCTAACATAGAAATGCAAAAAAAATAAGGTATCCTGTTAATTAAGTTTATTTATTTTTTTCAGGCAACCTTACAATCACAAGAGGACAACTAAACTTGGCCAGAATGTTGTGTTGGATGCCTTCATGAAAACAAAATGGAGTTCCTAAATACTGGAGTTGATTAACTTTGCAAGAGGAGCTGCACTTGCAAGAAAATTATCCTCAGAGCTTGTTGAATAAGGTGAAGCTCTGCTGAATTCAATCATCCAATCGCGTGCAAACAAAAGTGGTGTGCGTGTTTTTTTTAGATTTTTCTTTTTATTCCTTGTAGTTGATTTTGGGCTTTGTTGCAGAGTGAAACTTTATTACATTCACAAAGCTTTGAGGCAGATTTTCTTGCAAAGTGCAACTTCCCTTAAAGCGAACAGCCCATTTGCCTTTATTGCCATTTGCAAACCCTTTCAGCCTCTGGAATTTCTTGACCAAATTGTACATAACACCCTCAGTAGGATTTACAAGATGGCAGTTTTGGAATGTTTTTTTTAGCAAGTTCCTCCCTCAGGGCTTACACCTAGTCTAGAGGAGAAACTTTTTATTATTTTTTAAATCAATTATTTTTACTTTTTTTATAAGGATCTGTATAATTGTGCATGTCCTTGACTCAAAACTGTAAACTAATCTTGCGTGTCAGGAAATGTCTTCCTATTTTTTTTTTTTTTTTTTTTTTTTTTTAACTGTCCTAATTTGTATGTATAGATTTTAACAATGTTGTAAGAAATGTACATTTTGATCTATGTATATTTTTAGAAAAAAAAAACTTTGAAATGAATTTGGAATCTTCAGAAACAATAAAGTTCAAATTCATTATTTTGGTTTCTGTTGTTCATATTAAAGTTCTATAACTCAGCCACAGATAAAAAACCTCACTGTTATCACTTCTCAATCTACCCAAAAAACACTGTGTATGTATCTAACTTTTTTGTTTTTTGTAAGGTACTCTATCACTCTATCACTCTCTCCACTCTATAGCAGTGCCTACAAACATTTGACAAACTATCATATTTACATGACTAAAACAAAAGCATTATTACAGACCTGTGAAAAAGTTAGTACATTTCATGGAAACTGTTGCCTTTTCCAACATTTGAGCAGACAAATATTCATAGATCACCATACTTTGTTTTTCTAGGAAAAAAAATAATAATCTACTTGAACAAATTACATGGGGTATTTTCATATTCAAATTTTGTCATATGGAAAAAGTAAATGCACCCCTGTTTACCAACACTTTATATTCATTGAATCTGGTGTTGCAGATTAGGTGTCCGATTAGAACCAGCCTCATTTAAAACCTCAGGCATATGGCATATTTTTTTCCTACTGACATGTGTGATGCCATCATGCCAAGATCATAAAAGCGATGCGCTCAAAGAAAGGTGTGGGTGCCTATGAATTTAAGATTGCCAGGTTTTGTTGGCAATGGCCCACAGTAGACTACTATCTGTTTTTTTTTTTTTTTTTTTTTTTTTTAACAGGCACATTGTGTTCTTATTCAAATATAGTATATTACCTTTTTCATCTGTAGCCACTGTTTGTATAATATTTAAAAGTCCATCATATCCATGGGGTACACTTAGTTTTTCACATGACTGTACATGTTCATCATTATACCTGATTTATATAGAGCCAACAGTTTGCGCAGCGCTTTACAACATGGGGGCAGACAGTACACTTACAATACAAATCAAATCATTGGGCCCTGCTCATTAGAGCTTACAATCTAGAAGGGAGGGTCAAGTGGAACAAAATTACTGGGGCAAGAGCTGATGGAGAAAATGAAAATACAGTTGTTGTGGGTAGGGTAAGAGATAATCAGATATTGGGGTAAGGCATTCCATAGGTTTGGAGAGGCTCTGGAAAAGTCCTGGAGGCGAGCATGGAGGAGGTGATGAGGGAGCTAGAGAGCAGGAGGTCATGAGAGGAACGAGTAGGTTGGGATTTGGAGCCTAGGCTAGTGATGTAGCTGGGGCCTAAATTGCGGGTGGCTTTTTAAGTAGTTTAGTATTTTGAATTTCATTTGTTGGGTGAGCGGAAGCCAGTTGAGGGATTGACGGAGTAGCAGACAAAGCGATTGGTAAGGTGAATGGATTGAAGGGGTGATAGACTATGTAGAGGTAAGCCAATGGAAAAGGGAGTTGCAGTAGTCGAGGCGAGAGATGACCAGGGAGTGAATTAAGAGCTTTGTGTCATTGGTAACAAAGGGGCGTATTTTGGAGATGTTGCGGAGGTTGAGGCGGCAAGATTTGGACAGTGAGGCTTAAAGGAGAGTTGAGTCGAGGACTACACCTAGAACCTTGGCATGCAGGGGTGGGCTTATAGTTGTGCCATCAATTAGGGGAAGGGGCACATGGGAGGAAGAATTTGAAGATCAGTTTTGGATAGATTGAGGAAGTGGTGTGATATCCAGACTGATGTGTCTGTTAGTAAACTGGTGATATGTGAGGAGATGGAGGAGTGAACTGAAAGGTAGAGAAATGGATTTGGGTGTCATCAGTTTAGAGGTGGTAATGAAAGCCATGGGAGGATATCAGCTGACCCAAGGGAGGAGGTGTAGATTGAAAATGGAGGTCCATGAACGGAACCTTGGGGGGGGACCCCAACAAAGGGAGAGGAGGAAGTAGAGTTGTAAAACACTAAAGGTGCGGTTGGATAAGTAGGAAGAGAACCAGCGAAGAGTACAGTCAGGCCAAATGCGTTTCATTAGTCTTGGACATACTAAAGAGAATCTGTGTGAAGCACTAAATACTTTTTAGTGTAAAAACTTAACACTTCCTTTTTTAGAATCTCTAGCCATGGTGTTGGCACTACTGACAAACAATCCACCAAATCGCCCACTGCCAGACTTCATGCATCCTTTCCAGAGACAATGAACAGTCTTTTTTGCAAGCTTTGTTTTATTGGGGTGTACAACTGGGATGCCCATAGAATTAATCATTGCCATCATATTTACAGATTTCGATATACTTTAATCATAGTTAGAGCCTGAAGCTTGAACGTGCATACTTGACTAAGTAGAAATCTTCTCCTGCAGCTCTATGCAGACTGTTACTCCCTCATCTCCATGCAGACTATTTTTAATTTTTTTTTTTTCCATCTGTCACCATGTGAGGGACATAAACATCACTTTTGACTGTAAAGGTAATGGTCTTGGATCTCTTCACCTCCTGCCCAAAACGTGCTTCCTCTTGCACAACTTGTAATTACATTTGAGATATAACACGTCGTCCTAATTGGTATGAAGAACTCACTCTGAATAAGCCCCTCTACTGGCTCTGGTGACTTGCTGCTACTAGGCCTGAGGCCTGCAGAACCCCTCCCCAGAGGCCTAGTAGGGTTAAAGTCTCTTCTAGGAAATGGACTACTGCTCCCAGCCAGTCCAACTTGCAAACCATGTGCCAGCCTGCCACACTGATTTGACACAACCCCCCCCACAGTCTCTTCTCTGATCCAGGACTCTTCACCATCCACCGTGTGCATAATAATCTGCTAGTGACCATGTAGAAGCAGCGCTCCCTTCCAGATTCCCTGGCACCTCCAGCCATCCACTGTGGCAACACTCACTGACCTTCCAGCCCTGAGTCCTTGATAAGGCACTTGCCCGGACAATGCTTTCCGACAGCTTCTCCTTCCCCCCCTCTGCTCCAGGAGTTCCCTGCCACCAACCGTGTGGTGAGAGAGACATTGCCAATGACCGTGTAGAAGCAATGTTCCCTCACGGTTCTCTGTGGGCCTCCTCCTGCGATCGCTACAACCCCCACCCCCCAGAAGGGGGGTGTGCTCAGGGGAGGGCTGGGCTGGGGGGCAGAGTGGCAATTGCCCCCTAGGCCACCCAACTTACGTTGAAAATGGCCGGTGCCTGCTGCCCGTGGCTATTTTTACGGATGCGGTGGTTGGACGATCTTGCATTCCGGGAGTTGTAGTCCGCACTCAAGCTCCCAAGCAGTGCAGAGGAAACTACAACCCCCAGAGTCTTGTAGGCAGGGTGCCCGTGACTGGCTCGGCCTGTGGGGCTGGGTGCTGGCTTGCGCTGGCCTTGGCATGCAAGCTGAGCTGCCTGGTAAGAGACCCTGACACCCCCAGCTGACCCCCACATGCCATCACCTCCATACACCCCATTAACCCTGCCCCAGTGATCAGGCTGCAATGGATGGGCACTGGTGAGACCGCATTGATGGGCACTGGTGAGGCTGCATTAAAAAACCAGCTGGTCATGGATGGTGAGCTGATTCGGTGGTTCAATGGGCCACTTGACTGGACTTCCCTCCCCCCCCCCCCCAGGCCTAAGGCTGCCAGCCCTCCCCTGGGTGTGCTCCTGCGGCTGTCTAGCACTCCATTCCTCACGTCACCCAGTCGACTACGCCTCTCCAGCAGCATGTCACCTCAACGCCAGTTAGGGATTGGTCAGAGCTCCCACATGTGCTGCCTGCCACTCCAGCTCTAGGCCCAGCCTCCTCTTCCAGAACATTCTCCCTGGAAGTAGGGGAGGAGCCTCAAAACTGAAGTACAGGTGGTCATACCCACTGCTACTCTGACCACTCCCAGCCCCCAGATCAAAACAGACAGGCCTAGCTTGCAGCATAGGCCTGCCTAAATTTGCCTGTGCTGAACAACCCAGTAAAATAACCCTTACCAGCACCTACCTTCTGGTATAGGGTGCTACAGTTCTATAAGTGAAAAACCAAGTCTGTTCCTGCCAGAAATTCAGTGGGCTTGTAACTTAATGTGAGCAGACACCAAGATCTGAAATGTTATCAGTTCTGCCTAGTTTACCTTTGTGTATGACAGAATACCTCCCCATGCTTATGGAGAGGGAGTTGTTCTGTAGTCATGTTTGGGGTCCAAAGATGCAGTACAGTGAATGACTTGTCACCCTAGGACTAAAAATGTGTTATTGGCAAAATCGAGAAATTAAAAATTATGGAAAATCAAGAAATGCAGCCACCACATCTAAGGACTGGTAAGCTGAAATTACATTTTTAGTCTTGAGTTTAGATGCATTTGATGTTGACATTCACTGAAATGGAATCCCAGCATTTTTCCTTGGTTCAGATGCATTCCCATTTTAAATCTGTACCATATGTATCCTGTTTCATGCAGAAATACCCAGTGGAACTGTTTAAAGAGGTATGCCAGGCAAAGCTAAAGGTTTACTAAAGTAATGAATATAAAGGACTTGCAAGCTACCATGTGGGTATGTGTTCACTGTGCCAATTGGCAATGTACAAATACAGTGGGGAAAATAATTATTTGATCCCCTGCAGATTTTGTAAATTTGCCCACTTACAAAGAAATTAAGGGTCTATCATTTTATCATTGGTGTATTTTAAATGATAGAGACAGAGGGGGTTACTTACAAAAGGCAAATCCACTTTGCACTACAAGTGCAAATTATACTTGAAAGTGCACTTGGAAGTACAGTTGCTGTAAATCTGAGTTGTAGATCTGAAATGAATGGAAGCTCTGCTGATTTTATTATCCAATCATGTGCAAGCTAAAATGCTGTTTTTTTTATTTTCCTTGCATTTCCCCCTGGGATCTACAGAGACTGCACTTCCAAGTGCAATTTCCAGTGCAGTTTGCACTTGTAGTGCAAAGTGGATTTGCCTTTAGTAAATAACCCCCATTGTACCAACCAAAAATTCAGAAAAAACACATGTTATAAATTGAGTTGCAGTTCAGTGAGTAAACTAAGTATTTGATCCCCAAGCAAAACATGACTTAGTAGTTGGTGGAGAAACCCTTGTTGGCAAGCACAGAGGTAAGACATTAGTGACCAGGTTTGCACACATCTCAGGAGGGATTTCAACTTTATTTTTTCTCATCTTCTCTAAATCCTTGTGGTTTCATCACTGTTGCTTGGCAACTCAGTTTCAGCTCGCTCCATAAATTTTCCATGGGATTAAAGTCTGGAGACTTTCTAGGCCACTCCATGACCTTAATGTGCTGCTTCTTAAGCCACTCCTTTGTTGCCTTGGTGGTATGTTTTGGGTCATTGTCATGCTGAAAGACCCATCTTCAGTGTTTTGGCTGAAGGATGAAGGTTCTCATCCAAAATTTTACAATACTTGGCTCCTTAATGCGGCAAAGTCGGCCTGTACTTTTAGCAGAGAAACAGCCCCAAAGCATCATGTTTCCACCTCCTGTGCTTGGCTGTAGTGATGGTGTTCTTGGGGTCATAGTCAGCATTTTTCTTCCTCCAAACATGGCGAGTCCCCCTCAAGAAGACAAATGTACTGTCACGCCAATGAACATCTAAATGATTCATAGAAGGATTGGGAGAAAGCGCTGTGGTCAGATGAGACTAAAATTGAGCTCTTTGACATGAACTCGGCTCACAATGTTTGGAGGAGGAAAAATGCTGATTATGACTCTAAGAAACACCATCCCTACAGTCAAGCACGGAGGTGGAAACTTGATGCTTTATGGCTGTTTCTCTACTAAAAGTACAGGCTGAATTTGCTGCATTGAGGGGCCAATGGATGGGGCCATGTATTGTGAAATCTTGAATGAGAACCTTCTTCCCTCAGCCAGAACACTGAAGATGGGTCTTCCAGCATGACAATGACCAAAAACCTACTGCCTAGGCAACAGAAGTGGTTTAAGAAGAAGCACATTAAGGTCATGGAGTGGCCTAGTCGGTCTCCAGACTTTAATGCTATGGAAAAGTTATGGAGAGAGTTGAAACTTCGAGTTGCCAAGAGACCGCCAAGAAACCTTAAGGATTTAGAGCAGATCTGTAAAGAGTGGACCAAAATCCCACTTGAGATGTGTGCAAACCTGGTCACCACCTACAAGAATTGTCTTCCCTCTGTGTGCTTACCAACAAGGGTTTCTCCACCAAGTACTAAGTCATGTTTTGCTTGGGGATCAAATACTTATTTTACTCACTGAACTGCAACTTTATTTATAGCATTTGTCACATATGATTCATTTTTACATATGTAGCACTGACCCCCTAAGGAGCTGCTGGTAATTGATTGCGCCTGTACTCTGCTTTTCCTCCCCCAATAAATTGACTCAACCCACTTGAGACAGCTGTGTAACAGTGTTGGTGTGAGAACCCAATAACCAGGAACAACCCAACAAAAGCAATATACACACACTAAATCCCACAGCACACTATGCAATGTTATTAAAACAATACAACACAGTATAATTGCTCAAGAGCTCCCCCTGCGGTGTAATGCAGTCCTTTGCATGCAGCAGAAACCACAAGGCCTTACAGTGAGTGGTATAGTCTCTTGTCTTCTTTCTTCAGCTAGCCATTATACTGCAGTATTTTTATTCCAGAGGGTTAGCAGATGGAAAAAGTAACATAAAGTAGTAGATAACAGCAACTCCGGTTATGCAACACACTTACAACTTCCTTCTGTGAGAATGCATCCAGACCGTCAGTCAGTATATAGTGGAGTACAGCCTTTAAGGCCTGGTTGAACACAGTCTATTTAAATGAGACCGTTCCATGGAACTACAGGTCTCAGCAACACTGTGAAACTAGTCTATAGCATGTTAAGTGCTTTATATAAATTCTGGGCAACAGCCCTCTCACCACACCAGGCCCGGACAATGGTACTGCTGCGTCTCTGTGATCTCAGTCCCGATTCCAGGGGCTCTGACACACCGCTCCACTCCGGCAGATGAACGATGGTTCTTGTTGGGCTCCTTCAGGCTTCCTGGATCCTCCGACCCGGTCACACGCTGTTCCAGCACTCTTTGTCCAACACCTCTCCAGTAGTATCCACTTTGTTCCACGCCGAACAGGCCGCACTCTTCGGACCGCTCCCACACAGGTATCTGCAGGCAGGTCACGCGTCCCAGGAAGAAGAGAGCAAACATGGCCGTGCTGGACCTTTTATTTCCCTACCCAGCATGCAGTTCCTCCTCTTAGCCTCATGGGTAGGTAAAGTGAGGCACTGTGGGTAAGTCTTTTTCCAGATAAAACTTTAAGTCACTTCCTGTATATGCTTTACAGCATGTTCTGATGTGTAAACAGACAGTCACAAGAAGCATAATTGTTCTGGCCACTAGAGGGAGTCACATACTAATCTAATAGCTTTATTATATTATTTAGCATTACATGGCAAAAATCCCAGCGCTACATATACATAAGTGCTGTGTTATACCCTGTATTCAATATAATGTAATCATAAAAACATAGGTGCATAAACATATTAAATAAAAATATTATGCCAAAAGATTATTTCCAATAAGTGCATTAATAGGTGCTCATTAGAAATGCAAGTCCATCAGTGTGTTTCCTTAGTGAGCTTCTTAATAAGGATTAATCCATCTGATAGTGCTCCAAAAATATTCAATGTGCCACCGTTCTTGTGTTTCTGCATCAGTGCAACCTCAGTCAAAACCTTGGAAGCCGTTCCCAGACCCCATGTTGTCTGTAATGTTGCTTTGGGCGCTGGATCCTTGGCACTATACAGGCCCAGGGCTCTGGTCCATCACAATGGAACCTAATCCCTGAAGACCCTTTCTGTGGTATGGCCAATGTGACTGACAAAGCCTGGACTTTATATTCAGTTCAGCATTGTGAACAGAAAAGACAAGATCATCCTTTATATTTTGACCATTATTCTGTAAAATGGGGATGTATTCACTTTATGGTACAAACTTTTCAAACTTGGCTCTAAAATTCATCCACTTAGAGCTCAGTGTCAGGCGGATGATCAGGTGTTACATTAGACCACTGTTCACACACTTGTAGCGCTGACATTCTTGCTTATAAATGTATGTTTGCATGTTATAACCAAAAGTCTATGGACATTTCTATGGCTTAGTATTTGGCGCCATCTAGCGGCAGTGAACTTAAACGATTATTGCTTTTACAAAGCACAAAGACTAAATACAGGAAGTGACTGTTATTTACCTTTGAAGGTTGACCTTTTTACCCAGGATGCCAGGTGACCTAACCATGGACACCCTCTCTGACAGTGCATGCTGGGTAGGACATAAAAGGAGCCCGAGCAGCCATCTTAGGTCTCTTGGGAACGCATGGCCTGCCTGTGAGGACTTGTGAGGAGGCCTCCCGGAGGAAGCGGCCTGCAGCGCAATCCTGCTCAATTGTGTGAGTGACCTGATGGTGCCAGAGATACAGTGACACTCGTTTGAGCATCGGAGGACCGGGTTCACCCAGCAGAGCGGAACGGAATGACGGAGCCAGCTGACGGGGAAGCAAGCTGCAATCACCGGACCACATCTACCATACACAGCTCCGATCCAGTTGGTGAGTGGGTTGCGGCCCACAGTTTATTGACTTTTGCACCTAGTCAGACTTATATACAGGCCTCGCTGGGATTTATAGTCTTACGGAGGAGGAGTATAGCAACTGACACTAGGCAGGCATAAGGCCTATCTGCTATTGCATGTCAAGCCTTGTATCATAGTTACTGAAGTTATACCAGGAGCATCTTTAACTCAACTTGAATTACTTTAACCCTTGGATTACAAATCACAAGGAATTATTCTAGCTAGCGAAGACCAGAAGACTAAAGACTTAGTACTTTAAGTGAGATCTCACGCAAGGCTATAAAAGTAGGGGGAGCTCCCTGGTGTTTGTATTGTCTATAATTGTATCATCAAAATTCATTGTCCTGTCATTCTATGTTGGGATGACAGCACAATTACTGTAATCACCTGTTTGAATATATTTACAGTAAAATATACTTTGGTTAAGTACCCAGTTGTGTGGAGTATTGTTTTCTCCCAGCAGGTGGAGCCAGTGGATCCTGAGGTTACAATACAGGTATATTGTGTTATATTATATTGTACTGTATTATATTGCACCACAGCTGTGTCAAGGGGACTGAGTCAAGTTAGTGGGGTTTATCAGCAGAGTGCAGGCCCAAATTAAACCAGCAGCTCCTTCGGGGGTCAGTGCTACACACTTTTTAATGCCACTTCTGTCTAGAGCCCTTATAAGGTATTGGCCACCTCCTGTCATCCTCTCACCTCAAGGATTTGATGCAGGACAGTTTACACTTGGGTTACCATGTACTGCTCCTGGACTCACCTACCCTTTCGCCCACACTCTACTCGGTGATTACCCCACAGGGGAATACCCTCACTTGTGGCTATAGCAGAGATTAGATAAAAGGGAGCCAACTCTAAACAGAAAGCAAACATTCACTTTTCTGAAGTCATGCACAACACTCAGCCTCGGAGTGACAATGCTTACCTTGCACTAAAGCAGGAACTGGTCTTAATGCTGGCTTCAGCATCTGATTCGAGCTCTTTCAGGCACCCAACAGGCAGCCTACTTGACAATAGCAGAATTTTCTGCGTCTAAAGCATATCACAATTTCTCAGACAAATTATGGCCTTAATTCAGCCATCTTTGTCCAGGGCTCAAACACCCTGCCTCTTCTTCTATTTCTCAACCTTGAGTCACCCTGCTATACCAATCCTAGAGGATGCTAGATTAGAGGAGAATGAAGAGGATATAAAAGCAGTTTTGGAGGAAGGTGCAGAAGATCCCCCCACACACTGTCCCACAGAAATCTTTTCTGAACTCTATTAATTTGAAAAGTTACAAACAAGGGGGCTATTCCTGTGATTGGCCCTGGCATCTCTATCCTAATCAAACCTCTCACTGTACCCATTGTAGATGTTCCATCTTTTAAATATTCTCTGAATAGAAATTTTGAGATGCTTTTAAAAGCTCTCTTTGGCAGTTCCAGTCCTGCAACCAACTCTTCCTGCTATTTCAGTATGTAAAACCACAGTCACTTGGACAGTGGGAAAAATACAATTAGAAGGTTCTTACAGCAGATGAAAGTCTGCAAGGCTAGGGAGGAGTATTCCAATCCTTGATGGTTTAAGGAACATGGTCAAGGGAGGAGGCCAAACTCCTCAGCAACTTTTTAAAGCTTAGAGCTGTCTCTTCAGCACTGGATCTCCCTTCTAAAGGAACACCCTAATTGGGTACAGTCAGACAATGCAACCACAATGGCATAAATCAGACTTTAAGGGGGCATAAAGAGCAAACCCGATCTTCTCTTGGGCCAGAACCTCGCTGTCCAGTGATTTTCTGCAATCCACATCACAGGAGTGGACACTTGGATTATCTCAGGCACCGCTACCTGGACCAAGGGAAATGGTCTCTTTATCCAGATGTGTCCAATATGCAAAAAATGGAAGACTCCTGATGAGGACATTCTAGCCTCCAGATGCAACAACAAGCTACCTCTGTTTCTACCCAGAACCAGGGATCCTTTTGCTCTGGCCTCGGATGCTCTAGATATCCCCTGGTCTCAGTTAAAGCGGAGCTCCACCCTCAAGTGGAACTTCCGCTCATCGGGACCCTCCCCCCCTCCGGGGCCACAATTGGCACCTTTCAGGGAGGAGGGGGGTGCAGATACCTGTATAATACAGGTATCTGGACCAACTTCCGGGCATAGATTCCCGCAGATTCTGCGCTAGCTACGCCACTTCCTGTCCCCCCCCCGCTGTCTGCTGGGAAACACACGGGTCCCAGAGATAGCAGGGACTATCCGTATTGAGCAGAGCGACTCGCGCATGTGCATTAGGGATCCGGGAAGTGAAGCCGCAAGGCTTCACTTCCTGACTCCCATACTGAAGATGGCTGCGACAGCACCCAAGAGCCAAGCGACAGTTCGGCTTCGGGTGCCGACATCGCGGGCGCACTGGACAGGTGAGTGTCCATATTTTAAAAGTCAGCAGCTGCAGTATTTGTAGCTGCTGACTTTTAAAAAAACGAATTTTCGGCAGAACTCACGCTTTAAGGCTAGTTTATGCCTTCCCTCCACTACTGAGTATTCTACCTTGCCTGCTTCTCAAAATATAACAAGAGAGGAATGCAGTGATTTTTTTGTCACCAAACTGGTCCAGAAGAATCTGGTACACAGATATACTCAGACTTCTTGCAGAAAACCCCCTGGCCCCTTCCCAACAAACCTTATATGCTATATCAAGGACCTCTATTCCACTGTCATGATCAAGGCTCAGGCTTGGAGACCAGTGGCTATAGGAGTGGAAAGACTCACAAAGAAACTAGCAGGATAAATACATAAGTTGATTCCCCTAGAGGGTGTAACGTGGGTCACCCAAGCTGCGGGGTCTAAGCTACTGGTCTTTACCAGAGCTCCTGGTGGTGGAGGTAGGTTTTGCTGCATGTTATTTCTAGGTTACAGTCCTCAAGATCTTTCCACCTGGAGATGAGCAAGCCAGGGTGCAGTAGGAATCAAGCAGAAGTGTACTCATTAAAAAAAACAAAGGTTGGAAACAAGTGGTTGCCAGTTGAGAATAGGCAGAAGCTTAGTTAAGGAACAAGACAAAGGTCAGTAACAAATGGTTGCAGGTTAGGATCAAGCAAAAGCATAGTTGAGCAACAAGCCAAAGGTTGGTAATGAAGACAGCAGTAATAAAAAGTGAATGATACCCTGTGTTTAAGGAAAAAGGACTTGTAGAAGTTGAGCTATGTTTAGAATTGTTATGAGTGAATTCCATCATAGAAAGATAGAAAGATAGTCCACCCAGTCACCCTGAAGATAAAACTGACAAAAAATTGAAGGTACTGCTCTAGAGTTTGATTGGTCCCCTTGGTCTGATTCGGGTTGAAAATCAGAGGACGGGTTAAAAGGTAAGTCCCGCACAAAATCATCAAGGATTCCATGTAGTTTAACCACTTCGCCCCTGGAAGATTTACCCCCTTAATGACCAGGCCGTTTTTGTGATACAGCACTGCATCGCTTTAACTGACTATTGCGTGGTCGTGCGACGCTGTACCCAAACAAAATATTTTTTCCCACAAATAGAGCTTTCTTTTGGTGGTATTTGATCACCTCTGAGGTTTTCATTTTTTGCACTATAAAGAAAAAAAGACCGACAATTTTGCTATAATAAATATCCAAAAAT
The DNA here is from genome assembly GCA_028564925.1 of Lithobates sylvaticus. Classification (NCBI taxonomy): domain Eukaryota; kingdom Metazoa; phylum Chordata; class Amphibia; order Anura; family Ranidae; genus Lithobates; species Lithobates sylvaticus. Next base: position 161,801,727 of record CM053026.1, on the reverse strand, counting down.
AAATAAATAAAAAAATACCTAATTTCTTCATCAGTTTAGACCAATATGTACTCTTCCACATATTTTACTAGTAGTGATTAAGGGATTAAATGTGTTCCCTGGGAGGTGTTTATAACTGTGTGGGGGTGGACTGACTGGGAGTACAGAGAGATCGCTGTTTCTAATCACTAGGAACACATTCACTCAGTACTCCCCCGACAGAACGGAGATCTGTTTGTTTACATCTCGGGTGGCCAGCGGACATTGTGGCTGCCGGCCACACGCATCAGCTTCCCTGCCATGTAGCGGGCGCACACACCTGCTGTAGCTATTAAAGGGACCGACTTACAGCTACGGCAATTCGCAGGATCGAGCTAGCCTGCCGCAGTATGAGAGCGGCTGGTGGGCAGGAGGTTAGTCTTCCCAAACCATCAGTTCCACAGTTTATTCAGCAGTGGGTACTCCCTTAACTGGTATGTACCATCTTAGTGAGATGATCGACAACTACCTAGATTGCGGTCATTTCTGTTGAGGTAGCTAGATCAACCACAAATTTCGTAACTTCTGCATACTTTCAGCTATTAAAGCCATTCAACTTTTAAAATGTTCAGCTCTTTCAGCTGATGATGGGACTTCTTCAACTTTTTTCTACTATTTCTACTTTTCAAAATATTAAGCTTTTTAACCTTTTTTTTAACATTGAAGTCAATGAGAGCATGCTTAAAATCCTTAAAATCTTCTACCAAAAGTTTCAGCTCCTTCATACTTTCACCTACAGACGCCAAACAAACTTTAAAATGTTCACAAAATATTCAGCTATCTGGCTATATATTTTCAGTTTGATATCTTTTACGTTTTTTGTGAAAAAGCTGTTTAAGTTTAGTGATCATTTCAGAAAATTTCATTAAATTAAGGCATCCAGGCTTTTGTTGTCTGTTTTGTTTCCATGGTTACCAAAGCTTCTTATACACAGTTATGGGCAGTGGGGGAGGCGGCTGGAGCATCTCAGATTACAGAGCCCGGGGAGAGCACAGACACACCATGTACTGATTTATAATAGAGGAATAGGATGGGGCAGTTTTGATGGTGGCAATATGATGGGGCAGTTTTGATGGTGGCAATATGATGGGGCAGTTTTGATGCTATTCGGCATTCCCACGCATTTTCTCCAGGAAATGCATTTTCTAGTTTAATTTGTTATAACAAACATTTTTTGCATTTTTATTTATTTATTTGTTTATAAAAGGCCCCACCAAAATCCTCAGCACCAGGCCCATGATGTTCTTAATCTGGCCCTGGTGATCCTAATAAGAGGTAATGAGGATCGAGGAACGTTGTCGCAGTAAGTGGACTTAGCACTATATGACCATATAGTATGACCAAACCCCCGTATTTTTTTGAATATCTTCAGGTGCTTTTAACTAGCCTTGAAGGATTAATGTCATTTTTGAATGTGTGCGCTGTAACCTGTTTTGTACTGTTTGTTGGTCTTATAGCAGCACCATCTTGAATTTAAACGCATTTTAGGGTGTGCCCCCCAAATATGTTTTTTTGTATATTGTAGTATTTTTAGATTAAACGCCACCCAGCCACCTGGCCTCAATGGGGTCCTATCCTTCAAACCATTTTTGGAGGGTTTTGTATCAGGGGGGTCAGAATGGGAGCCCCCTGACTAGAAATCCATTTCATCATAATGTTATTACTATCATCATTTCATTTTTATTATTATTTTTTGCTTTCCATACTTTCTTACCCCCCCATGATATCAGCCCTTTGTAAAAAGCTTTTTTTTATGTGTGTGTCCACTTCTGTGCTTTTCACCTATTATGCAGGTTCTCTGCTCTGTGGCCTCCAAGCTGCCTATCAGTAGCCTGCCAGGGCATTGTTCAGCCCGATCTCCCTTCTCCTCCCCCTTTCTGGTTGCTGCTGGGGCTCTCCCACTCAGCGCACGTAGGGCCGCGATGCGCTATTCAGCACCAGCGGCCCTTCCTTGTGTGGGGAGGCTGGGATAGTCCAACCCCTGTTACCTCCCCACTCACCTTGCGCTGCGAGCCGATGACGCGGGAGCGGGCCCCTGCCCACCGCCGGCTCTGACGTCACGACGCCGGGTGTCCACACCCAGAAGTGACTTCTCAACATGACAGCCAGCCATGAGGGTTCCCTCGCGGCGACTGTCAAGGAGACACAGAGTACAGCCAGTCCCATGGCCGAGCCGACGTGTCTCCACACACCCCCGGGCATGGGACGCCTTCCATCTACTGTGCCTAGTTTGCACATAGGGGGCGGGCTGCCGCGCCATTGACTCGGGGGGCATCGCCCTCCCTCCCTCTGGTCCCTGGCCACTCCCACTGCCTCATCCCTCTAAAAGACAGCTCAAACAGACACCAGTCCCGCTGCGATCCACTCTGCATGACGGTCGTTCTACCCTCACCACCTGGTAAGCTTGCCTCCACACCTGAAACCCGTACACTCCCACTTGCTGCACCGGCCGCATCACCCATATACGGACCGCCACCAGCACCCTCTCTTTCTGGGCCATGTTTTTACCTACTCTTTTGTATTTCAAGTGCATGCAAGGTTTGCATACCTGTTAGACTGTCTTTCTCCACTATCTCCCCTTGATTGTGTACCCTGCAGCGCTGGCCACAAGGTAACCCATGCAGTATTTCTAGCGATCAAATCTCTCTATGCAATTAAGTCGCATTAATAATTATATGTACTCTAGCTACCCTTATTACTGCAATTTTAATTTACCCCAGCAGGTTGCCTTTCCTTTTGGGATCACCGGAGGGCCAATCAGACGCCCTTTGTTGGGACCTACCCTGCTGCGGCTTCTCTGCATTTTGGGGGGGGGGGGGGGGGGGAATTGTGATGATTGGGCCTGGCCCCCAGGTTTTCTGACCGGTTTGGAGGCACAGAGCAGCGTAACCTCTTTCCTCCTTGGCTTTCTGTGCTTTTATACCTGTACATATATAAATAACACTTTTTGGATGCATACATGATCCACTGAGCGTTTATACAGGGTCAGTAAACCTATAAATTAATTTGAAGCAAATTAATGTTACCATGTTAATGCTGTCATACTCTGTATACCAGCCACATGCATTTGTCTCATTCTGCTTTTTTCTTTATAGATTTAAATGTACTTTTGCTGACCTATTTCCCTGAAGAAGAGTTGAATATACTCGAAATGCGTCGGAATACATTACCTGTAGTTGCTCTTTATGCTCTTTGTTTGTGCATCCTTTCTTTTAGCTTTATATGTGTTATTTTTGCTACCATTTACGTGGGTCGTCGTCGCCCACATATGTCAATTATTGTTGTTAATAAAACTTCTTTCAACTTACCTTACTATCAAGCATTTGTCCTTGCCCTTTAAAGTCCCCTTGAGGTAAACCTTCTTGAACATATACATTTTGGGATGTGGGTCAGGCTAAATCAAAACCAACTGCAGCACTTCCCCCTGTATCTTGTATATTGTAGTAGACCCTGACCAGGTTTTTTTTGGGCTGGAGCAACCCACCCCCTCCTCATTACCTCTTATTAGTGGCCATAGGAGGAATCCCTTCAGTTCTCCCAAATAGAGGAGTTTGGCTACCATGGTTGAGACACAGGATCTTTCATTCTATTACTAGGGTAGGACACACTAATCGGGTACTTTGTGGCATTAAGTGGGCTTAGCATTATATGACCATATAGTGTGACCAAACCCCCGTATTTTTTTGAATATGTTCAGGTGTTTTTAACTATCCTTGCAGGATAAATGTTATTCTTGAATGTGTGCGCTGTAATCTGTTTTGTATGGATTGAAAAAGGGTCCGGTGCACGTTTGTGCCTGGTTCAGGTTAAAATTCAGGCAAAAATTCGGACCTGAATCGGTGAACAGACACGCACCGGACCCCAGGCACGAACCTCAAATTGGAGTTCAAAGGAACTGCTTCATGGGTAACTGATCCGGATGATAAAGATAAACCATCAACAAACTTCATATCAAAAGGACCTGGTTTATTTCTCATCTCAATATTATTGCTTTGGGTTCCGCACAACCCTGAAACCGAGTGTAGCAAAGCAGGACATTTCATGGCGCTCAGTGAGAAGTTTAATAGGAATGACAAAATGAGACAGTAAAGAATTAACTTTATTTTCTTGCAGAATCAATGGGGAGACAGTCTGAGTATGACATTTATTTGTTCAGGCACTATAGCATCAGTCATAGCAATTGTTCCTTTAGTAGTTCTACAGCCTAAATATTTTTCACCTTAATGCATACCTTGCATTCATTAAGGTAAAAAATGTTAAGGCATCAGCATCTCCCCTCCCCCTTTTACTTACCTGAGCCCTCATTTGATCCAGCGCTGTGCAGGTCTGCAGCTCTTCCATCTGCTAACTTCCTGCTTTCACAAGTTTTGCTCAGGCAGTGGAAGCCATTGTCTCCCATTGCTGTCAATCAAAGCCAGGTACAAGGAAGCAGGGGGTGGAGTCTGTTTTTCTGTGGGGGCATTTGCTGGAGGGGAGGAGCCAGGAGGCAGCGGACCAGAGAAAAAAAGAGGATTGGGCCGCTCTGTGCAATTCCATTGCACAGATCAGGTAAGTATAGCTTTAACTTTACCTTTGTTGGCACAATAAATTGCATAATGCCTAACATATTATAGACATAGGTTTTCTGAACATCTTCACTCTTTATCCTCAGTATAAATGGATCTTTTAACAGCATCAACCTGCATAGGTTTGTGAGTGTTACAGTCCGGAGAAGCTTTCAGGTCCCTTTGAACAAATTGACCAGTAGGGAAATGCATGCCACCATTACTTCTAAACATTCCCAGTCTCTCCTTCTTCCTTTTTGTAAGTCTCTGAACAATTCAAATACATAATTAAATGAAAGCCATTAGGAGTCTGTACACTGGCAAGCTCATCTTCTACCTGTCCAGAGAGCCCTTGGCGTGACTGGCTATCTTGCACTGCTGGTTCCAAGTGGTATTATTGTTTATTTTATTTTTTTATTATTTTCTACAATATTATTTTTTTATATTTTTTTAACAATCTTTTTAGGAGCCCCGTTGGCGGGCTTTGATGAAAATGCAGGGGGTCTAAACAGATCCCAAATGCTTCACTTTTGAGACAGAGAAAGGAACTAAGGACAGAGATGCCCCAGTCCAAGTTTCTGCAGCCTCAGCTGCAATGGACAGTGAATAAATGAGAAGCGCGCTGTGCTGAGTGGCTTCCTGTTCATTCACAAACTGAAGCATGGTAAACACAGTTTACCATGCTTCGGCTATGAATGAACACAGTGAGTGATTAGTACAGAACACTCACTGTGTTCATTCAGAAAAGGAAGGGGCCTATAAATTACATATTTACTTGCCTCTTTCCCACTATAAATCCTGAAATGATCTTCTGCATCAGAATGCAGGAGAGGAGAGGAGAGGGGAAGGCAGAAGTGCTGTGGGGGGAGCGGTGGTGGGGGCGGCATATACTGGTACCGATCCTTTGTATTTTCCTCCTGTCACAGCTGACTGCCAGCTGGAGAGAGAGGAGAAGAAGCCTACTTTCAGCTGCTGCAAGAGGAAAATACAGATCGGTTTCCTCAGATTAGGGTGTGCCTAGGCACTCCATGCACACGCCTATGGCAACATGGGTTCAAGAAACCATTGAACTTAAGTGGTTGAGGCATGTAGTATGGGCCTTAGCATCATCTGGGGAATGTAAGTCCAGCAATGGCCTCTGCAGAGCAAGATTTCCTCCAGTCGCTCTTTCCAGTTCAGAAAATGATTCTTGGTAGGTACCACCAAACTCTTGCAGCTCTGCATTCTCCATGTTTGAGCAAGATTGCTCTGTCACTGACAGGGGTCAGGCATGGAGACCAGTGGCTATAGCAGTTGAAAGGTTTACACAGAAACCAACAAGATAAATACTCAAGCTGATTCCTCTGGAGGGTAATGTGGGTCACCCAAGGGTTTAAGCACTAACCATCAGAGCTCCTGATGGTAAAGATGGGTTTCGCATGCTAGTGCCAGGTCGCGGTTCTCAGGATCCCCCCACCAAGAGGTGAGTAAGCCAGAGTGCATTAGCAGATGTAGCAGGTAGGGGTCAAGCAGAAGGGTAGTCGGTAAACAAGTCAAAGTTCAGCAACAAATGGTTGTGAGTTGGGATTAAGCAGAAGTGTACTTGAGAAACAAGGTCAGTAACAAATGTTTTCCGAATCGGTTCAAGTGGAAGCGTAGCCGAGGAACTAGCCAAAGGACTATAATGAATGATAATAAAGATGCAGACAGCTGTAAGAGCATACGAAACATGATATTGGCTGGAGAAGAGAACAGTAATCTGGAAAACAAAAAGTTCAAAGGCATGGTTTAAATAGGAAGTTTATGGGAAGAGCAAGGAGTTCAAGGTTCTCCAGAAACAAGATAGACAGTAAGTTTGTCTGAGGGATCAGGCAGGGAGTCATCCAGCATTTCACGTGGCTCAGCGAGTAGTACTGCTGCAAGATGCAGTAGAGGTCTTTGGTTCAGATCCAGGTCCAGACATCCACCCTGCTAGAAAGTCTTATTTTTACAGTATTACTGTTGAAACCCAGGTCCTTTTTTTTTATATCTGTCTTTAGTAATAAAAGTTAGTTGGTTTTGCGTCTTTCATTTTTTGTCTTCATTTCTTATACTAGTATCATGCATCTAAAAGAATTTCACAGCAGTCTGCAATTATATGTTGTCAGTACGGCTCAAACGTAAAATTAAACACATATGTTTGGCAACGTTGTTGGAAAAAATATCAGAAAGGAAACCCAGTTTAGAGAGAGAAAAAAAAAAATCGTGGCTCTCGTTACATACTCTTTTCATATGTTATATAATACATAGCAATGGACTTGCATTTTGTGGTTTAAAAGTGTAATGAATGGAAGACAACAGACTTAGAAGTTAAAGCACAAACTGTGAAGGTGGACAATTTAAATACGGTACTTTTAATTGTGTGTAAATTAAAATAGTCGAAAAGCCTTAATATGTGAAATTGACCACTGGCATGTAATGATGGTATAAATAATCTCTTCTTTTTTAACTATGCAAATTAAATGTTTACATATGTTTTTTTACATGTCTATCACACGGTCATATAACTGCAATTCCTATGCACATTGGAACATTGAGAGGCCAGTGGACGCGTCTACCTTTTCGATGCTTGTGTCACTTCTGGACGTGATGCTGTTGGGGAGATGTTTACAATTTAGAAAATCTCTCATAAATGAGGATGCATGCGCATTCCCATTCTGGAGGAAAAATGTCTGATTACACTAATAGGAAGTAGCATTCAGCAGTGGTATTCAGCTGCAACAATCCTAATGTCAGACCGAGAGCAGAATTAGGACACAGGAATAAATAGGAAAGATTAACAATACAAAAGGCGAAAATTGGAGGGAAAAACTAGCCAATCAATTCCCCAGATCCCCTACGCATCAACATTGTAACAGTTTCACTGATTAAGCACAACTGTACTGTGTGAAACGCATCTACAAGACTTGTGTGTTGGTGTTCTTTGATGTCATTTTGGTGATCAATAAAACGGAATTTGGATTTCAATGTAACAGTTTCACAGGAAGGAGAACAGACTTGACCCAGATAACTGTAGAAAGTGAGTCAGCATAGAAAGAAATGTTAACCCTTCTGTAGGCACCTGCCTAGAGGGTGAACACAGAAAATGGGATTAAGGAGGAGGTTGAGTGTAGTAGAGAATACAGAAGGTGGGATGAATACAGATACAGGGTAAGATATGGTGAACACAGAAGAAAGATGAAATACAGATGAGACGAACACAGAAGAAAGGATACAGGCAGTCACAAGTGTAGCTTATTGCAAGCCTCTCTGGGCTGGTGTCCTCTCCTGGGAAGGCGAGGACTCAGCATGGAGTCCTTTGGATCAATCAATGCATTTAAAATTTCTGCTTATGAGATTCTACATTCTATTTTCCAGTAGTAAATATATTATTGAGATACACATTGAAGTAAATATATGATATAATGTCTTATGTTCTGAGCTGTCTGATGTATTTTCCCAGAGCAAATTATCCCCCTGAAGAAGACCACAATTGTACAGGATGAAACAGGTTGGGGTTCAATATGGCCGACATATGTGTAATGTAACGATTACCTTTGTATTGTGTCCACTGCTACACTGTGAATTTGTATCGTTCTGATAACCAGAGCTCATATTTTAATTCAAACACTAATTTGAATTTTACTTTGTTAATAAAGTACTTTCATCAAACATAAATGTTTTGATTTTCACTATATTGCTGCTTTAAAGCCCCTTGGAGGAACCCTTCCAGAGGACAAAGGCAGATATGGGGTGAAATGGGAGTAACACAGAAGGTAAGACTGACCTCTGCAGCCATCTTTAGTGAGGGAAATGCTAATAAATAGCACTGCCCCACTGTGGTTGGTGTGCATTTGTGAAGTGGATAGTGTAAGGACAGTATCCCTGCTGGCTAGGGACAGTGTAATTAGGAGAAGTTTTGGTCAAGGGGGCAGGGATACCACACCTTGCTCCTCTATCTGGGAACTCTAGAGAGTTGAGACAAGGACCTTTCTATCAGTTTAGGCACCTGTATTGCTGTTCTGCCGATCAGCCACCCCTTTATCAGATGGTGCTAAAGTAACGTAAGCCTATCAAAGTGTTCTGTCAAGTGCAGAGTTAAAGTACTGCCAACATTGTTAAGAGCTTTTGTCCCGGAGTTTCCATGATATTAAGGCTCCGTTGCCATACTGCTTGGAACTGTGAAGTGAGCACCTTGCCATTGTTTTCTATGTGTTATTTGTTACTTTTTTAGCTGCGTTTTACCGTCGGATTTGCACCGCATTTCGGCCACTAGCGGAGTGCTTTTACCCCCCGCTAGCGGCCGAGAAAGGGTTAAAAACCCCAGAAAAACGCTGCAATAGCGGCGTTTTTCCGGCGGTATTACAGCGCTGCCCCATTGATTTCAATGGGGAGCAGCGGTGGAGGAGTGGTGGAGGAGCGGTAAGTTCACCGCTCCTTCACCGCTCCAAAGAAGCTGCTGGCAGGACTTTTTGTGACGCCCTGCCAGCGCACCGCTGCAGTGTGAAAGCCCTCGGGCTTTCACACTGCAGACAATGGAGCAGCAGTTTGAGGGCGGATTGCAGGCGCTATTTCTAATGCTATAGTGCCTGCAAAACGCCCTCGTGTGCAAGGGGTCTTAAAGTGTATGTAAACCCTCACCTTGTAAAAAAAACTCATTCAGTTTAAAAAAAATGAAAGGCGAAACATCTGTGTATAGATATAAAAAACAAAACAAAACACTTTTTACCCCTTTTTTATAAGTAATCTCCTACCCTCTGTTCTAGCTGCATACAAGCTGGGGGAGGAGAAACAACAGCACACTAAACTTCCCACTGTAAAGCCCCATACACACGGTCGGACAATCCGAGGACCAGGTCCGTCGTACTTTGTCCGATGTTGGTGTTGCGTACACACGGTCGGACAAAGTTGTCGAAAAATCCGATCATTCTGAACGTGGTGACGTTTGTTGCCTACGACGGGACTACGTAGAGGCTAGTAGCCAATAGCTTTGGTCTTGTAATGTGATCTGAGCATGCGTGGCACTTTGTCCGTCAGGAATTCGATACACACGATCGGACTTGGTGTGATCGGACCGTGTTGGCGGCAAATCTTTCCAGCAGGAGATAAGACTTTGTCCGTCGGACAAACCGACGAACACTGTCCGATGGTGCATACACACGGTCTGATTTTTCGACAACATTGTCCGATCGGACAGAATCCATGAAAAAGTCCGACCGTGTGTATGGGGCTTAAGGCTGTGCAGGGGTGGTGTCAGGACAAGTCTGATCATTGGAGGAGAGCAGCCTGAGTTCCCAGAATATCTAGAGCACTGACCACGCTGTGCTATCATGCCTGGTGTGGTCCGTTTTTCATAGGAAAGCAGAGCGACTGGCAGGAATACCAGGGATTCCACACAAAGGAAGCAATACAAAGAGAATAGGATACTTTTTCATACAAGTACTTTGTATATCAGGCACATATCAGGAATATGAAATGTTGGGTTTACATATTCTTTAACTGGATCCGCCTACGTGCCTCTTTCACATGTTATCAGCTGGAAAGGATAAGCCCCAAACACCCACTGGTCACCTGCCCTTGTAAAGAGGACCTTTCATTTCATTCAGTTTGCTTTTTATTGTGCAGGCCACCATACAAAGTTATTACTATGAAGTATTTCATGAAGCATTTGTAACTTTGAATAAATAGGGGGGTAAGGCAGATACAGCTTTTCAGAAGTCTAGAGCAAACAAAACAGTGACTTATTAAGAGTGTTGGTCATCTTACTTTAAAAAAGTAATTAGTTAAGTTACAAATTACTTCTCCCAAAAAGTAATTGCGTTAGTAACTCAGTTACTACATTGGAAAAGTAATTAGTTACGCAGCAAAGTAACTGACTTTTTTAAAAAATATTCTATATGTGTAACTAAGGGGCGGGTCTAGTATTACTGTAACCAAGGGGCGCATTTATTATTATTGTTATATATCGTGTAACCAAGGGGCTGCTCTATTATTACTCTAACCAAGGGGCAGATCTGTTATAGCGTGTAAGCAAGTGGCGGGTCTATTATTATTATATCGTGTAAGGGGCGGATGGCTACAGAAGAGGGTGAATGTTAAATTAATGGGCAGAGCTCGATATATAACAATAATAATAAATGCGCCCCTTGGTTACAGTAATACTAGACCCGCCCCTTACTTACACGATAGACGCCCCTTGCAGAGTAGCACGAGCATCAGGAGCGTGCGGCATCGCCTCGTACAATTACATGTTAACTGCACCTGCGCGGTGTAGAGTTCACTCAGAGCTGTTTAGGTTTGGCAATTTTCGCAAGCTCTGTAGTCCTTCGTACTGCGCAAGCCCTGCGCCTGCGCAGTACAGGGGGTCCTTATCCGGCGGGGGAACTTTTTCGGCAGGACACCGGAATTACACTACTGCCATCTAGTGGCGGTAGATGTAATTGGGGTAACTAAGCCAAAGTAATGGGAACTGAGTTACCATGAGGGGAATAGTAATCAGTTAGATTACTCGTTACCCTCTAAAGCAGGGATCCTCAAACTACGGCCCTCCAGCTGTTGCAGAACTACACATCCCATGAGGCATTGCAAAACTCTGACATTCACAGACATGACTAGGCATGATGGGAATTGTAGTTCCTGAACAACTGGAGGGCCGTAGTTTGAAGACCCCTGCTCTAAAGTAACTGCGTTAGGTAACTCAGTTTATTTTAACTCAGTTACTTACATCACTGCTTATTAATAAATGGATATTTCAAATATTAATTGTAATCTTGGCCCATTATGTGATGTGGATGTTTCAAAGTGTTAACTAGGAGGATATAAATCAAAGTATATGAAAACCATATCCAGAAATAAGGATGTAAAACTAACTTCAAGATAAATTGGAATTCATCAAATGAAATGGTGATAACTGCTTTCTTCTGCCATATCATGTACTATGAGCATACAATTATTTGGGGCATGATTCCGTTTTTCTGTGATACATGTAATATACTGTATAGGGAAATTTGGTTTCAAAACTGTTTAAATAAAGACTTTTATATGAATTGTCAAAGAACTGTATTTTTAGGTCGTTTGCTGACCTCTAGAAACAAATTTCAGTCTGTTAAATAGACCTAGCATAATACATAAAAGTCATCCTTTTCCTAAAGTTGTCACCAGAAACTGCTGTCTGAGATCCTTGTCCTAAACTTACTGAGCTCTTGCACATTGAAGACAGGCATAATTGTCATAGTGACACTTGAGAGATTGCCGGAGCCTTTAGTGGCATCCATTCCCTCTGGTGCTGTCCTTCTAGGGAGACCTGTTTCTAAAGTCAGCAACTAGCATCTCTATAAGACCTGACATTTGATGCTGGACTTTTCCGTGGTGGTTGAGATGTATCACATATAGTATACAAAAGGGTTTGTAAAATCTGTTACTGCAGAAATGTATGCCTAGCATACCAAAATAATCATTAAACTGAGACTGGCGAGAGTCTTTAGTATCCAGACATGTACATACAGTATATAAATTGGCATATTCAGGGCTGTCTTTATATCGATTGGACCCTGGGCAAACATTTTCTTGGGCCCCCCTTCCGTGTCATTTTACTCTTCACCTTCTCTGAGACATACAATAAATAGCAGCTAGACTCAAAATCAGTTTACTGAATCAGATTAAAGAGGAGTGCCCCCTAAAAAATTTTTTTTAAAAGTCAGCAGCTACAAATACTGCAGCTGCTGACTTTTAATAATCGGACACTTACCTGTCCCAGGGTCCAGCGATGCGGGGGTACGAAGCCCCCCTCGTTCCCCGCTCCGCTCGCGGCGCCGGCATCCTAACTGTGGGCACCCGGCTGTGGCTTCACAGCCGGGCACCCACTGCGCATGCACGATCGGCGCCGTGATACGATGCTCAGTCATCTGGGACACGTGACAGGTCCCAGATGACTGTGCGGCACCGAGAGGAAGTGATGTCAGTGCCCGGGCACTGAAGGTGGCAGACTACGAGGGACCTCCTAGCAACAGGCATTTCCAATTATTATTTTTTTTATGATTTTTAAGCACATTTTTTTTTTTTTGGTGGCAACACCACTTTAAGCAGCAATTACAATTGGCTGCCAGAGGTTACAGTGTATAATTGCTGCCCAATGACTGGCTGCTAGAGGTTACAGCACACATTATGGCTCACTGATTATTTGCTAGAGGTTACAGCACGTGACTTCTGCTTGTTGATTGGTTGTTAGAGGTTACTGTACATCAATACTGCTCACCGATTGGTTGCTAGAGATTACTGGACATCCTTACCACTCACTAATTGGTTGCTAGAGGTTACTGTGCATTATTACTGCTCACTGGTTGATTGCTAGAGGTTGCAGCATATCCTTACCTGTGAATAATTGGTTGTAAGAGGTTAGTGCACAATATTACTGCTCACTGATTAGTTACTAGGGGTGCAACGGATCAAAAAACTCACGGATCAGATCGTTCCTCGGATCAGAGTCACGGATCAGATCATTTTTCGGATCAGAAAAAAAAAAAAAAGACAAATCTTGTTACACCCACCGGAGTTTTACATTTCACATTCAATTTTTTTTTTTTTTATTTAACATCTAAACAGTCCGTCGGATTTACAAATACTGTATTTAAGCATATAAGCTCCATTTTGTGTTAAAAATAACTGTGAAATCTAAAACTCCGGTGGGTGTAACAAGATGTCCGCTTGTCCCCTTCTCACTCTATCATTACTGTACAGGAGTTTGGGGTGTAGCAAGATGGGGGCGACGAAACGGCACTTCCTGACGAGACAGTGGCCACCGGGTGTACCAAGATGGCCGAAGCCGTGGCCTTTCCTATGTCGAGGCCGGAGCGCTTTGCGGATCGCGTGGTGTGCCGATCCGAACAGGTTGCCCCGTTCGGATCACGGTTGCCGTTGACGGATCACGTTGCACCCCTATAAAGCCCCATACACACGGTCGGACAATCCGCGGACCAGGTCGGTCGGATCCTGTCCGTCATACTTTGTCTGATGTTGGTTTTGCGTACACACGGTCGGACAAAGTTGTCGGAAAATCCGATCATTCTGAACGTGGTGACGTTTGTTGCCTACGACGGGACTACGTAGAGGCTAGTAGCCAATAGCTTTGGTCTTGTAATGTGATCTGAGCATGCGTAGCACTTTGTCCGGTCGGACAACCGTACACACGATCGGATTTGGTGTGATCGGACCGTGTTGTCGGCAAATCTTTCCAGCAGGAGATAAGACTTTGTCCGTCGGACAATCCGACGTACACTGTCCGATGGTGCATACACACGGTCTGATTTTTCAACAACATTGTCCGATCGGACAGAATCCATGAAAAAGTCCGACCGTGTGTATGGGGCTTTAGTTGCTAAAGGTTACAGCACATCATCTCCTCACTGCCTGTATGCCATGGACTGGGGAGGTGATGGGACCCATCAATAGACAGGAAAAACTCCTAGGGATCCTAGGACTCCCAGGATCAGTGGCAATGTAAGGGGGCGCTTACACTGACCACCAATGTGAGAGGGAATTTGTACTGACCGCTAGGGATGGGCCGAACCCCCCCCCCCCCCACGGTTCGGTTCACACCAGAACATGCGAACAGCAACTTTGTGTGAACATGCGAACACCATTAAAGTCTATGGGACACAAAGTTTTTTCAGGAGCAGTGATTTTAATAATGCTTAAAGTGAAACAATAAAAATGTAATATTTGTTTAAATATCGTGCCTGGGGGGTCCCCTTAGTCTGCCTGCAAAATTGCGCATCTGTCTGATGTGTTTTACAGTCCCACAGCAAAATTAAATTTTTAAAGGAAAAAATTTAATTCAACCACTTCCCACCCGGCCTATAGCAGAATGACGGCCGGGCAGGGGCATGATGTCCAGCAGTATAACAGCCGCCACGTGCCTGTGGGGGCGCACACGCGGCGATCGTTGGTGTGTCAGTATGACACACCGCTACACCAATCTCGGTAAAGAGCCTCTAACGGAGGCTTTTTACCACGTGATCAGCCATGTCCAATCACGGCTAATCACGATGTAAACAGGAAGAGATGTTTATCGGCTTTTCCACACTCGTATCTGACAGACGTGAGTAGAGGAGAGCCAATTGGCGACTCTCCTGACAGGGGGGTCTGCGCTGATTGTATATCAACACAGCCCCCCCACGAATGCCCACACTGGACCACCAGGGACGCCACAAGGACCAACAGTGATGCCCACAACAGATGGATGACCAGGGATGTCACCCTAGACTGCCAGGGATGCCAGTAAGTGCCCAAATAATGCCAATCAATTCCCACACATCTTGCCAGTCAGTGCTAGTCAGCCAGTGCCTGCCAGATGTCTCCTCATCAGTGATGCCCAGCAGTGCCATCTATCAGTGTCCACCAGTGCCACCTATCAGTGCCCATCCGTGCCCATCAGTGCCCACCCGTGCCACCCATCAGTGCCACCCATAAGTACCCATCAGTTCCGCCTATCAGTGCCCATCAGTGCCACCTATCAATGCCCATCAGTGCTGCATACCAGTGTCACCTATCAGTGCCCATCAGTGCCAACTCATTAGTGCCACCTTATCAGTGCCCATTAGTGCAGCCTCATCAGTGCCCGTCAGTGAAGGAGAAAACGTATTTATTTACAAAATTTTATAACAGAGACAAAGAAAAACAATTTAAAATTTTTTCAAAATTCTCAGTTTTTTTATTTGTTGTGCAAAAAATAAAAATGCCAGCAGTGATCAAATACCACCAAAAGAAAGCTATATTTGTGGGAACCAAATGATAAAAAATGTGGATACAGTGTAGCATGACCAAGCAATTGTCAAAAAGTCTGACAGTGCTGAAAGCTAAAAATTGGATTGGCAGGAAGGAACAAAAGTGCCTGGCATTGAAGTGGTTAAACTTGCTTGCGGCTGTAATGTATTGCCGGGGACCATCAAATCCAGCCACTTGTGCCCGTCAAATGCAGCCACTTGTGCCCATCAAATGCAGCCAGGCGCATCCCCCGGTTCGGCTGTCAGTTCACTAATGCCCCCTCCCCCCGTGGCCGGTCCGGCGGCACTTACAGCTTGTGTGACGGGGCTCTCCTCCTTGGCGGCTCTCCTCCTCTGCGGCTCTCCTCCTTGGTAGGAAGTGGCGGCTCTCCACCTCGGCGGGAAGTGGCGGCTCTCCTCCTCGGCAGGAAGCAGTGTCTGCGGCCCCTGTGTCTGCTCGGCTCCTCAGGCTTCCTCCGCATGTCTTCTCTTCCGCCAAAGCGTTAGGCATACAATAGGATCGCCTAATGCTTTGGCCAATCGGGAGACAGGTCTCACTGACCTGCCTGCTGATGGGCAGGGAGGAACGTTAGTGTGAAAATAGCAAAAATGAATTTGGTATGCCACACAACAGGGTGGGATTGGGACGCAGTGCTCTATGCCCCGAGCCCACCCTATTTTGAAGCCTATTAGAGCCTCTAGGTCTAATCACATGCTTTAAGATACACACCCCCGCCATAGTATTTCATGTGTCCGGCGTCCTGAGAGGGGCTGGGCACATGAATAGGGAGGGCGGCGGAGGTGTCGGGGGGGGGGAGCGGCACCCGTGCATT
Source organism: Lithobates sylvaticus (assembly GCA_028564925.1). NCBI lineage: Eukaryota > Metazoa > Chordata > Amphibia > Anura > Ranidae > Lithobates > Lithobates sylvaticus. The sequence continues at coordinate 161,785,575 of CM053026.1, read as the reverse complement.
GTCACTGGTCAATAGGGATTTCTTGCGTATAGCCCAGGGGTCTCAAACTAGCGGCCCTCCAGCTGTTGCAAAACTACAAGTCCCATGATGCATTGCAAGGTTGACAGTTACAAGCATGACTCCCGCAGGCAGAGGCATGATGGGACTTGTAGTTTTGCAACAGCTGGAGGGCCGCCAGTTTGAGACCCGTGGTGTAGCCCAACATGTTTTGGAATGAACAATGTATATTCCTTCATCAGGGTAGATTAGTCTGGGTGACTTTAATTCTCAGTGAAATGTAATCATAGTCCCATGATAATCACACTGTAGAGCACGATGTGAACATAGCAAGCAATATAGGAGTATAAATTTGGTATATAATATATGTGACCATTCTAATACTCACATGATGATCCACAGTACAATAAACAAAAAAGGAAACACAAGGAATAAAATCAACGGGGACTGCCAAAGTGACTGAAGCAGTCCGCAGAACAGCAGATGGGTGGGCGTGCATCCCAGGATGAGCAAGCTGCAAACATCCACAAGAATGCCGCCAATCAGGGTGGCTCAGGACGGGATAAGGCGGTTTCTGACGCAAGGGCGCGTGGCGCAGCCACGCCCATCGAGCAGGATAACGTCACGTGTCAGAGCGTCGTCGGCACAAGGAATTCCCCAGAAGTGTCATATGACGCCACACGGGGGGGGTAGGAGCTCCTCCCCACAAAAAGGCTACATGGTTAGCAGGAAGTGTAAACCCCCAGTGCCGTCCACCAGTGACAAGCGGGTGGAGCCTACCCGCCGGGTGGTGTAAGCAGAAGACACCACAGGGGACACACACATCGCCATCTAGCGGATCCAGGGCCACGACAATCACAGTGGGCAATGAATAATTCGAAAACCACAATGGGGAAAAATACAACAACAAAAAACAGTGATAGATTAAACAGAAATTATATACATAGGAAAAAGCAAACAGAGAAAGGAAGAAAAAATATAAAATATAATGGGAAGGAAAATAGCCAAGGATATGGAATGCCAGGGACGAGCAGGTCTAAAATTAAAGATTAATTATTAAAGAATTCTGTATATGGTATTAAATTTAGCATGGGGGTCCCAGGATGTCATGGCATAGGGGCACACAGCAATGTCGCAAAGCATTAATTATTCTGGAGCTCAAGACTCTCAATACCGGAAATAAGAGGTTCAACTCGCACCCTCCTGACACAAAACCAGGGAGGAAGGGCTTGAAGTTAAATGCCTCATTCAAGCCTGGTGGAAGGGTGGCCTTGAGGTTGAAAATCCATCTAAGTTCACAATGTAGTAGTTGCTTATTGAGGTTGCCACCTCTGTGGCTAGGATGTAGACGATCCAAGGCCAGAAAATGTACCTTAGGGATAGACGCAGCATAGACTGAGGCCATGTGTCGACCAATGGGTACGTCAGGATAAGGTTTGCGTATACTAAATATATGTTGACATATGCGTTTCCAGAATTCATTTATAGTTTTCCTGACATAGTAACATCCACAGTCACAAGAGAGTAGATATAACCCAGCGAGAGTTTTGAACTCCAGAGGAATTAATGCTTTGCGACATTGCTGTGTGCCCCTATGCCATGACATCCTGGGACCCCCATGCTAAATATAATACCATATACAGAATTCTTTATTAATTAATCTTTTATTTTAGATCCGCTTATCCCTAGTATTCCATATCCTTGGCTTAATTCCCAGAAGACTACAGGACCATTGACAAGGCGCAGCTCCGGTCGTGCATGTGCAGTGGGCACCCGGCTTTGAAGCCGCAAGCTGTCACAGCCGGGTTCCCACAGTTAAAGGAGTTTGAAGAATAGGGCACTCTGGATAACAAGGAGACTTTGACAAACAGTACATGATCGGCTCTTGAAATGTGATTAATGCAGCACTTCAGAAGAGGGAAGCACACTCTATAGGAAAAACAAAGCAGAGAAGAAGGCGTAATAAAACACTTAAGTGACAAGGCAGGGTTGAAAACACTTACAAGATGGAAGCGAAAAACAGGCATATCAATGCATCCATAATGTCCAGCAGGATGCCTCCTGGGAGTAAAGACAGCTGCAGATGGAAATTCCTGCCGGCCAGCAGTGGGAAACACTGTGTCTCTGATCCAAGATGGAGAGATGCCAGCATGAAACACCAGGCAACCAGAAGTGACATCAGAGTGGGTGGCACATGTTTCGAGAGCATGCCCAGTCACTCCTTTTTTTTCCTGCTGAACGTTATAGATTCATTGATATGCCTGTTGTTCACTTCCATCTTGTAAGTGTTTTAAAACTTTCCTTATCACAAGTGCTTTATTACTGCACTTAGCAGCGCCTTCTTCTCTGCTTTGGGTTCCCACAGTTAACATGCCGGTGTTCTATCGATATGTGCCCTCCGTCAAATAGTGCCCTCACACACGCAGGACAGAGCCGCATTCCAGCTGATTTCCCGATCAATTGGAGTGACGTGGCCATAGCGCATGTGCACATCACAGGAAGCAGTTTTCGACGGGAGAGGGAATTTCACAGACACAATTGAAAGCTATTCACAGAGCAGAGGGGGGCACCATAGTTGTTACATTATGCCTCGCTGTTGCAGGGCGGCTTCTGGCTGTGTTGAAGGGCGGGTTTTTGTCTGTGTTGCAACCTGCCCTTAGACACAGGCAACAGGCGCTGATCAAGACACTAAAGCCGCTGTGCAACACTGACAAAAGGCGACCTTGAGCAGACTGATACCCCGCCCTGCAACAGCGAGGCACAATATGAGAACTACGGTGTCCCTCCGCTCTGTGAATCGCTTTGTCCGTGACATTCTCTCTCCCGTTGAAAAATGCCTCCTCTGATGTGCGCATGCGCCATGGTCACATTACTCCAGATGATCGCCAAAGTGTGAACAATATTCGACGGAGGGCACATATCGATAGAACACTGGGGCACCGGGGACAAAAGAGAGAAACGGCTGGGGTGAGCTCTTCGCTGGATCATGGGACAGGTGAGTGGTTGTTTTGTGGCTGCCGACTTTTCATTTTTACACAGGAGACTGGAGCTCCATTTTAGGGTTTTTCACTTTTATCTATTCTATGAATTAAGATGAAAAATCTTCTGAGCTGCAAAATCCCCCCCCCCCCCCCATACTTACCTAAGCCTAATCGAATCCAGAGATGTGCATTAGAGCAGCAGCTCTCACCGCTGTCTCCCTCCTCCCTGGGCAGATTAATAGCATTGGCTCCTGCTGCTGTCAATCAAATGCTGTGCCGAGCAAACGGGGCAAGGCGGAGCTGCCCGGTTTGTGTCAATAGGCGCAGGCAGGGCAGTTTGGGAACAAGCATGCACGGGTGCCTCCATGGAGAGTGGCTTTCCATGGGGGGCACTTGCTGAAGAGGAGAAGCTTGGAGCGCTGGCAGGGGACCCCAGAAGAAGAGGATTGAGGCTGCTCTGTGCAAAACCATTGCACAGAGCACGTAAGTATGACATGTTTGTTATTTTAATTAAAAAAAACAAGGCTTTAATGTTGACTTAAAAGGAACCTATTAGAAAAGAAATAAGGGAGTTGTCATTGCTGACTTGTTTTTGAAGGTGCATGCTGCTGGGAACTCACCTTATTTTCTTTATACAACTTAGTGAGTTAAAAAAGTAAAAGTGACTCAGCGCATAGTATAAATATAACATCAAGTGTCCATGATCAATCCTAAGTAGTGGTAAAAAACAAAGTGAAAAAAATCTCTAAAGTGAAAAATACGACAAAAGACTAAAAACACCAAAAAATATGTCCAAGAAAAAAGTGTCCAAATAATTAGTCCGTGCCAGGAATGCCGGTATAGATAAATACTTAGTGAGTACTGGCGTCACAAGACACTTGGTATAAACATGACTGTTCTAGATCACTGACTTCAAGAGACCCTGTTAGATCTCTAAAGAAAAGAGATCCCTGCAATAGCAGAGATAAAATACTCAGCTCTCCGTGACCTATTTCTCCTTGTCAGAGAACAGTCCTTAGAAGGTTTGGCACACCTGCAAATGCCCAGCAAAATTGGAGATTGGCACATAGAAATTTGCCAATGGGAATGTGCATGCTCGCACAGGCACAAACGGCCGCGAGGATCCATGTGCAACACGTGACAGATTCTGGTGCCCAGTGGACTATTTAAAGCCAGCAGTATGAGTTATTAGTTGCTGGATGATCTTCAGCTCCCCCCTGTGCTTCTGTGTTCCTTTTCTTGTTATTATTGGATTTCCTGTTACCCGGCTTGTCTTTAACTGTCTTATCTCCATCCAGGGCTTTGACCCCGCTCCTGCCTGCTGATCCATGCATGGCTTCTGGCCTGGCTCCTGACTCTCCCTGCTGCCAAGTCTCACCTGGTACTCCTCAGGGACTCCTGCCCAGCAGTGCATCCTGCTCGTCAGTTGCCATCCAGCGGGGGTCTCTTCATCACCTCAGCCTGTCGCAGCTGGCAACCCCTGCTTCTAGGAGCAAATCACTCCCTGTCACCACATTCAGAGGTGCTGTGCACTAAGCCGCAAGGGAAGCCCTCTCAGGGCTTCGGCCTCCAATCAGATATGTGACACTAATACCATGTAATTAGCAATATAGGTCTATGTCTGCACACCACTTTTATCTACACCATTTTGTAACCAACAATACATTATTTATTTCTTTTTTTGGGGAGGTGCTTATACCTCTCCACATTGCATCAATCTCTTAATAGCTGAGCCAGACCCTGGTAAAAGAAGAGAGGCATGAGGTTCTTGAGAAAGGGGGTCCTTACACCCTCGAATAGTTGGGGTTTTCCTCCTCCTCTCTCTTTTCACCAGGGTCTGGCTCAGCTATCCTTCTCATTCTGTTCTGGATACTGAATTCCTGTATGTATCACTGAACATGAACTGCTACATGACCTAAGTAGTGCTCACTGTACCTATATACATGCAACTCTGTTAGTTGGAACTACCAGTGGAGTGAATACCTATGCTGTATTATGCTTGATGTGACATGAAATACTTGGATATTTGTACCTATTGCATAATTGTATGTACAGTATCTCACAAAAGTGAGTAAACCCCTCACATTTTTGTAAATATTGTATTATATTGTTTCATATAACAACACTGAAGAAATTACACTTTAATACAATGTAAAGTAGTGAGTGTACAGCTTGTATAACAGTGTAAATTTGCGGTCCCCTCAAAATAACTCAACACACAGCCATTAATGTTTAAACCGCTGGCAACAAAAGTGAGTACACCCCTAAGTGAAAATTTCCAAATTGGGCCCAATTAGCCATTTTCCCTCCCCGGGGTCATTTGACTCGTTAGTGTTACAAGGTATCAGGTGTGAATGGGGAGCAGGCGTGTTAAATTTGGTGTTATCGCTCTCATACTGGTCACTGAAAGTACAACATGGCACCTCATGGCAAAGAACTCTCTGAAGATCTGAAAAAAAATTTTTTTGCTGTACATAAAGATGACCTAGGGTGATGGCGAACCTTGGCACCCCAGATGTTTTGGAACTACATTTCCCATGATGCTCAGCTACACTGCAGAGTGCATGAGCATCATGGGAAATGTAGTTCCAAAACATCTGGGGTGCCAAGGTTCACCATCACTGGCCTAGGCTATAAGAAGATTGCCATAAGAAAAAGGAGAACAATTGGGACTTTATATGAGGCAGAGACCTGGTAAGGTCAATTGCATCAATCCCTATCTATTTGTCAAAAAGGAGGGGAAAGGGGATTGGGACTTTGAATGAAGCACGTAGGTATAAAGGATTCAGTTTATTATATGAATTAACATACAAACGCATAATCATGAATGAGTGTATATCCAATACAATTCAAATAACTGGTACAATTCATAAAAATGTATATCTATACATACAATATAGACGGGTTGCCACATAAACGATTAATATCAAAAATTATATATGCTGACAGATATCAATTTAATCATAAGGAACACAACACATAATAGCTCTATGCATTTTGTGGATTGAGTTGCTGTATGGTCTGATCCTACCCCAGGAAAAAATAAAAATCATAAAAAATAAAACCAAGTATAAAAACCCACTCTCTACCATACTTACAGGGTTGACTATATAATAAAAGTGTGGCACTGTAGATCGGGACCCCCAAATGGGGGGCATCTCCACCGGAGAATTGAATAAGAAGATTGCCAAGACCCTGAAACTGAGCTTCAGCAAGGTGACCAAGACCATACAGCGGTTTAACAGGACAGGTTCCACTGAGAACAGGCCTTGCCATGGTCGACCAAAGAAGTTGAGTGCATGTGCTCAGTGTCATATCCAGAGGTTGTCATTTGGAAATAGACATATGAGGGCTACCAGCATTGCTGCAGAGGTTGAAGGGGTTGGGGGTAAGCCTGTCAGTGCTCAGGCCATATGCCTCACACTGCATCAAATTGGTCTGCATGGCTGTCATCCCAGAAGGAAGCCTGTTCTAAAGATGATGCACAAGAAAGCCCGCAAACAGTTTGCAGAAGACAAGCAGACTAAGGACATAGATTACTGGAACCATGTCCTGTGGTCTGATGAGACCAAGATAAACTTATATGGTTCAGATGGTGTCAAGATTGTGTGGCGCCAACCACGTGAGGAGTACAAAGACAAGTGTGTCTTGCTTGCCTACAGTCAAGCATGGTGGTGGAAGTGTCATGGTCTGGGGCTGCATGACTGTTTCTGGCACTGGGGAGCTCCTGTTCATTGAGGGAACCATGAATGCCAACATGTACTGTGACATACTGAAGCAGAGCATGATCCCCAGGGACTGGGCAGCAGGGCAGTATTCCAACCTGATAATGACCCCAAACACACCTCCAAGACGACCGCTGCTTTACTAAAGAAGCTGAGGTAATGGACTGGCCAAGCATGTCTCCAGACCTAAACCCTATTGAGCATCTGTGGGGCATCCTCAAACGGAAGGTGGAGGAGCGCAAGGTCTCTAACATCCACCAGCTCCATGATGTCATCATGGAGGAGTGGAAGAGGACTCCAGTGGCAACCTATGAAGCTCTGGTGAACTCCATGCCCAAGAGGGTTAAGGCAATGCTGGAAAATTATGGTGACCCCACAACATTTTTACACTTTGGGCTCAATTTGGACATTTTCAGTTAGAGGTGTAATCTCTTTTTTTTGCCAGCAGTTTAGACATTAATGGCTGTGTGTTGAGTTATTTTGAGGGGACAGTACATTTACACTGTTATACAAGCTGTACACTCACTACATTGTTGCAAAGTGTAATTTCTTCAAAAGGTATATTAAAATATTTACAATGTGAGGGGTGTACTCACTTTTGTGAGATACTGTATATCTCATAAAAATGTGGAGCGAGGTCCCTGACCAGTAGGTGGGAAGGCAGTGAATCCAAGTCGCTTACAT